>OZ030022.1:42955000-43555000 GCA_964023405.1 Apodemus agrarius | reverse complement strand
ATACTAAACATCCTTATTTCGAGATATTCTTTAAACATTGTGTTTATAGATATCTTACAGAAATATTTTATTCTGGATAGATTTTGTTTTATAAGGAACAACTAAATGTGTCTGTCAGCTAGATTAAAAACTGTTCAGGTTACTCATTTCTGAAAAATGTCAACAGTTTCATCTTGTTGGGTAGATAGATGTTTTTTGGCTAGTTTGTTTTACTCTGTCACTCTGTGACACCTTTATGATGAGTTGCAAGCTGGAGAGTTGCATTTTCAACAAGGAAGAATTACTGGATAGCTTGGCAAAGAGGGACCACATCATTTCTCTGGGCTACACTTGAAGGTATGGTACTTAGTGATTCTCTGTGGTGTCTTCCAGCAGAAAAAAAATGTGGGAAGACTCATCTGCTATGTCTGTGTGAATAGACAGAAAAATTTAATGAAGTCATCTGGATCACAGATCAAGTGATCCAGAAAAATCTTTTTTGAGATTGTCTTTGATTAAAAAGTAAATGAGATTTTAGGAAGACATACTATGTTTCAGCAGAGACAATGGCTGAGTCTTCTGGGTTCTCAGATTCTATTCCTATGACTTGTGTGTGAAATTCTTTGTACCTTTTGTAAACTGCATGTGAGTGTTGAACATGCAGACCCCATGTGCTCCCTTTCACTCTAGCAAAGTCTAAATTTCACTAGATATCCTTTCCTTCATCTTTCGTATGTTATTGAGTCTTACTAGATAATTCATTTTTCTGCTCCCTTATAAATCTGGTTACAGAGTGAGGACTTACAAACTAAGGTTTCACTTTTCTTCTTGTTAATTTTCTAAGAGCTAAATGTTGACTTTCCAGACCCTTATTGCAACTCTGAGTAGCTTGCTGTCTAGTCTTTTGTCTAATGATGTGGTGTATCAATGTAATAAACTCCAGACTGAGGACTCATTATTAGCCTATAAGGATATGTCATCTCATCGGCTAACCAACATAGTAAGCTCAATGACCAAAACAATCATTGTAGAAGTTTCAAAGCTCTGTGTGTGATTTGATAAGATATTTAAGGTATTATGGTCCGGATATGTTTGAGATTATGCAGCATATCCACATGCTGATGGTAAAGCCCCCATTGTAGTAGGGGAGAACTGGCAGAACTTTAAGAAGGTATGCTCTAATGGAAGTAGCATAGGCCTTGGGTACCACTTCCAGAATGGATTAACATTAAGTCTTAATTGGTACAATAGTTTTTGAGAAGATTATTATAAAGCCAGTTTTGTTGTGTTGTACTTTTTGTCTTGTTTGCTGTCTCACTATTTGTTTTTCCTTTCTCTGGGCCACATGATTCCACTATGATGCTGTCAATCATTTGTGATATAGCCAGAAGTTCATCACAAAAATCAAGCAGATGCTAGGTTTATGCTCTTAGATCTCCAAAGCTATAAGTTTTTAATTTTCTATATTAGGAAGCGTCAGATATTTTGTTACAGTGTCAGAAAATGAACTAAGAGAGAGACAATGAATAATTTAATTACAAACTCTGGTAAGAACTAGTGTAAAGATAGATCTAGAACCTTCTCATGTTGACTTCCAAATCCATCTGACCTAAGTTAATTATTGCCAGATTCTGCAATTTTTGTCTCACTTACAATTTAGAGCAAAAATGTACACCCCCTATTCAACTACATTTAATGCTTATATTCTAGTTTCCCTTCTGTTGCTCTGATACATGCTTTGGAGTAAAGAAAGAATTTATTTGGCTTATACTTTCAGGTCCTAGTCTATCATTGAAGAAACTCAGAGATAGTACTCAGAAGGCAGAGAGAAATGCTGCTTTCTGGCTTGTTTCCTTCTTTATGCTTACCTAGCTTTCTTATATAATCTGGTACCATCTTCCAATTGACTGGGTCCTTATGCATCAATTAATAATCAATACCATCTCTCAAATATGATTTTTTCACAGACCAATCAGATCTAGACAATTTCCCAGTGTAACGTTTCTTTCAGATGACCATAGGTTAACTGCTTTTAGTAGGCTTGCCTCTAACCTCCCTACACTAAGGTGTATGTTAAAGACTTTCTTTCACTACAGAGCTCTCACAATATTTTCTATATTGGAGTCTATGAAAAATTCATGTGTGGCATGCTGGGTAAATCTTTTCTTTAGCAATCATTGTATAATTGGCATTATTCACAGCTTAATGACCTGTGTTTATTTACAGTTTTCTTGGGGATTACACCAATATTTAGTTTGTACTACCAACTTTTCATCTTCCCCAATGGTTCAAAGTCCATAAAACTTACCTTGAACCCCTCCTCACAAATGGACCCAGATTATATCTGAATGTTGCAGGCAAAAAAAAAGCCAGCTTTTCTGTGATTTTAATATCTATCTCACATTGATAAAGTAAGACTCTTATTCTAAAGGTGCAAACTCAACAAACCTTCTATAATATCAAGAAGACTTCTTATATTTTTGGTTGTGAGCCTAGCCTCTAATGGCTGAGCCATCTCACCAGTCCTCAAAAGGATTCTTTTATGATTATGATTATGATTATGATTATTACATATTCTTTATTTACATTTCAAATGTTGTCCCCTTTCCTGGTCCTTCCCCAAAAATCCTCCTTCCCCCTGTTTATCAATCCACCCATTCCTGCTTCCCTATTCTAGCATGCCCCTATACTGGGGCATCTAGCCTTCTCAGGACCAAAGGCCTCTCTTTCTTTTGATGTCCAACAAGAGCATATCCTCTGCTGCATACGCATCTGGAGCCATGGGCCCCTCCATATATACTCTTTGGTTTGTGGTTTAGTCTTTGGGAGCTTTTGGGGGTACTGAGTGGTTCATATTGTTATTCCTCCTATGGCACTGCAAACCCCCTCAGCTCCTTGGGTCCTTTCTCTAGCTCCTCAATTGGGTACCCTGTGCTCAGCTCAATGGTTGGCTGAGAGTGTCCCCTTCTGTATTAGACATGCACTGGCAGAGCCTCCCAGGTGACAGTTATATCAAGTTCCTGTCAGCAAGCACTTGTTGGCATCCACAACAGTGTCTAGGTTTGAACTATATATGGGATGGATCCCTAGGTAGGGCAGTCTCTGGATGATCTTTCCTTGAGTATCTGCTTCACACTTTGTCTCTGTATCTCCTCCAGTATCCAGAACCTCAAGCAGTACTATAGAACAATAGTGATAAAAATTGCATGGTATTGGTACAATGACAGGCAGGTAGATCAGTGGAATAGAATTGAAGACCCAAAAAGAACCCACATGCCTATGGCCACTTGATTTTTGACAAAGGAGCTAAAACCATCCAGTGGAAAAAAACATTTTCAAAAAATGGTGCTAGTTCAACTGGTGGTTAGCATGAAGAAGAATGCAAATTGATCCATTCTTATCTTCTTGTACAAAGCTCAAGTCCAAGTGGATCAAGGACCTCTACATAAAATCAGACACACTGAAACTAATAGAAAAGAAAGTGGAGAAGAGCCTTAGACACATGGGCACTGGGGAAATTTTCCTGAACAGAACACCAATAGCTTATGATCTAAGGTCAAGAATTAACAAATGGCACTTCATAAAATTACAACCTTTCTGTCAGGCAAAGGACATTGTCAATAGGACAAAATGGCAACCAGCAGATTAGGAAAAGGTCTTTACCAACCCTACATCTGACAGAGGGCTAATATCCAATATATACAAAGAACTCAAGAAGTTAGACTCCAGAGAGCCAAATAACCCTGTTAAAAATGGGGTACAGAGCTAAACAAGAATTTTCAACTAAAGAATATCAAATGACTGAGAAGCACCTAAAGAAATGTTCCACATTCTTAGTCATCAGGGAAGTGCAAATCAAAACAACCCTAAGGTTTCATCTCACACCAGTCAGAATGGCTAAGATCAAAAGCTCAGGAGACAGCAGGTGCTGGCAAGGATGTGGAGAAAAGGGAACACTCCTCCACTGCTGGTCAGACTGCAAGCTGGTATAACCACTCTGCAAATTACTTTGGCAGTTCCTCAGAAAATTAGGCATAGTAATACCAGAGGACCCTGCTCTACGTCTCCTGGGCATATACGCAGAGGATTCTTCAGCATGTAATAAGGACACATATTCCACTATGTTCATAGCAGCCTTATTTATAATAGGCTGGAAAGAACCCAGATGTCCCTCAACAGAAGAATGGATACAGAAAATGTGGTATATTTACACAATAGAATACTGTTATTTAAAAAAAAATGAATTCAAGGTTTCTTAATTTGCTTCACCGTTAGGAATTCTTAGTGATTAAGAGCTTTATCATCAGTGGATACACACTTAGGGTTTGAATTCAGGTCCCTGGGAGCCATCACAAACGTGGTGCTTAACTGTAACCTCATCCTTGACTGGATTTTAAAGTCCAGCTTGCCTGGCCACAGGAAAATAAGTGAAGCTACAGGCCTTGATACATATGTGTAACAAATTCTAGGTTCTCTGCCCTATCACATAGTTTCTCATCAGGTACTAACTAAGTGCATACAACAGTTTTCACCCCACCCACTAACTTCAACACGTTCTTTTTTCACAGCCCTGTTCACCCCTGCAATTCACTGAATCCTGTGCTCTCCTGAAATACCAGCATCGGTGTGACAGGCTTGCTTCAGTTAGTATGTACCTCTCTCACATGGATTAGCAATCCCACTGACAATCATGACCTAACATTGTGTTGATGGATCTGATCTCAAAACTGATCACAGAGGTTATGAAGAGGGGTCTATAGTCTATCGTTTAAAATAAGGGGAACTTGATTCTTACTCCAAGTGAAACTGGCTCATGTGGCAGAATTATTGCACTTACAGAGCTTGTCAACTAGTGAAACATTGGAGAGTGAATCCATATTAAGAACAGATGTAGTCTGGGAGTTCCTTCACATGCTTCTAGGATGAGAGGATTTCTCAGCTCACAAAAAAGAAGCGATAACTTGAGAAACTTTCGAAGCATTCATGTTGTCTTGAAGAATGGCTATTATAAAGGTGGAAATTCTCCTCCAGTAAAGGAGATATGCTAAACATAAAGCTAGAACAGGGCATGAAGTTAAACAAGTGCTGCGATGAAGGCTATTATACAACCTTTACTCACAAAGGGTAAATCTTAGTGACACTGAAATGAAGGAAAACCCTCCTGATGTATCTTTTAGTGACACAATCCCTGGGACTCTTAAGATGGCCTTTTGTGATTCAAAGGAATATTAATAAAATTTCTCCACCAGGTTACTCATGAAGTGGGCTACCACCGATGCAGCAACTGTCACATGATAGCCAGTTATGTCAATTGCTAGCAGCATAATTCTGTAAAAGCTATAAAAATGGCACATGCTTGGCACCTAAATCCTCAAAGGCACTTTGAAAGCAATCAGATAGATTTTATCCAACATCTACAGGACTTGAAAATGTCTTATTGCACATCAGGACCTGGCACATCATTTTCTTTTTGAGAAACTACAGCTATTAGAGTTGTTGAAATGAAATGGTTGATTCATATTTAAATTTAGACATCCTATATTTTGCACTGTGACGAGAACTTACTTAGTTGAAACACCTATGAAAGACTTATGTAAAATATTATTCCTTAACTGAAAACTATTATTGTATTTATCATGCACATTCTTTTGGATAAACTAGTGACATCCTTTCACTACGTTAGCAAAGGCATGTGGACTTAATATGCCAAAGGTGCTGTGAGTAGTCCTACAGTTTTTCAATCTCCTCACTCAAGGATGCATTGATTATGCTTGGGAATCAGATATTGAAAGCTCAATCTTTAAAAAAAAATATTGGAAAATTTTGTACATGTATATGATATATCTTGATTAAATCCATCTCATCTTCCTTCTATCCAAATGCTATCCTCTTACTACATTTCCCTCCCAGATTTGCAACAAATGCAAACCACGACAGAAAAACCAACCAGTCAAAGTGTGAATTGTGGAGTTGAGTTAATGGGTATGTACACTCTTGCACCAGAACTCAGAAAATATTCTATAAGAGGCAGTGAAAAGATCGTAAGTGCCAGAGGACCATGGGATTTGGTGTGAGATTATGTATTTTAGTAATGTCAGAAGCTACACTTACACACTGTTATCAACATGATGGCTAAGCATCGGTTGAACAAGGATGACCCTAATAGACAAGCCAAAGAGGAATGGGGAAAGCCAATGAGGCCTCAACAAAGAACTACAGAGACTAAAGAATTCTGAGAGTTGGAGAAATTATCTTCCCCAGGGAAGAACATACCAATTGGTTAATAATATTAATTCCATATACTCTTTTTAAAACCTACTAAATTCATTTTGTGCTGCCAGCATAGGCATGCCTATGGTGCCATCTGTTGGAACATGGATAGCCTATCATGTCTGACACTTACCTCTTCTGCTCCCCTGTCTTATTGCATAGTTACCTGACAAAATATTGCAAAATGTTTATGTTCATTTCACTGTGGGTTAAGCCTACCTATTTACACTGTTTCTCTAAACTACATTTTCATGATCCTCAACAAGAATATTTCTTCTATTAGAAGAGACTTGAGAATAATTGTTCTTGATTTTATGGAATGAGACTTTACTAAGTAGTGTTAACAATAAACCCAGTAGTAAAATTGCAGTGAGCCAATGTTTGAGGCAATTGAGAATTCTAACCAATTGTAAGAGTACTGTAATTAGGACCCTCTGCTAGAGTACCCTAGAGCCAGTAGATAGAATTGATTTTAAATGTAAATGATGGCCCAAGACTTTTATAACAACTAGTAACTTTGGAAAGTGAGCAGATTCACCAGCAAAGCTCTAGCAAGACTCCTATTTTTAACTCTCTTTTTAAAAAACCTACTTGCTAATCATTCTTTTAATTTTCTATAGGCCTTTGGTCAATTGTAGTCTCATCAAATCAGACCACAAAAATTATAGAGGCTAGTGTTTCCAATGGAGCCCATATGAAAAGAAACCTTCAACAAATCACCCTATGACTTAAATAGTTGTTTGTCTTTCCTGAAAGAAAAGTTAATTATTCTAATACGTTGACCAGGGACTATGCAATTTAAATATCGAATTTAATAACTTTTAGAGCAATGGACCACATATTTGCCATCTGGAAGAAATTAATAGAGATACAAATAGGTTATTTGGCTAGGGAACATAAATCTACAGCAATGCTTTATATTGTCTGTGGGGTTCATCCCACCAACCTTTTGAAATTCCCTAGGCATGTGGTTACTAGGATACAATATCTGGCTATTTGTTTCAATTATTTTTTCATCTTACTATTTATTTTTCACTTCAACATTCTTTGGAAGATATCTATACTTATTCAGAATTCTACAAAAAGACCTTTGCTGTCATCTCTCATCAGATTATTCATTTGGTAAGGGCAACTGTTGCTAGAGTGACTATTTTGATATGAGAACTGTTTTCATATCATGAGGGAGATTGATGAGTGTCTTTCAGTTGTTTAGCAACAACTGAATTCATTCATCTTACATGAAAGGTGGACTGATGGTGTTGAACTTTCCTTGAGCTCTGTGTTCAAGGAAAATATTGATGATTAAGAACTACACTCATCATTTCATATTTTTTTAGTTTAACTATTTTCCCTCATTTAGTGTGTGTGTGTGCATATGCATGCACATGTGTGTGTGTGTGTGTGTATGTGTGTGTGTGTGTGTGTGTGTGTGTGTGTGTGCGTGTGTATGTGTGTGTGTTTCAGGATCATAATACATGTGTGGAGATCAGAGGATAACTTTTTTTTTTTGGTTTTTCGAGACAGGGTTTATCTGTGTAGTCCTGGCTGTCCTGAACTAACTTTGTAGACCAGGCTGGCCTCTCCCTCCTAAGTGCTGGGATTAAAGGCATGTGCCACCACCGCCTGGCTTTTGTTTTTGTTTTTGTTTTTGTTTTGTTTTGTTTTTGTTTGTTTGGTTTTTTTTTTTTTAGAGGATAACTTTTAAGAGCCAGTTCTCTCCTTCTGCCATGTGATTTTTAGGAATCAAACTTGGGTTGTCGGATGTCAGATGTGGTAGTAAGCAGTTTCTGATCCCCCTAACCTTATTTAAAAACAAACAGACAAACAACAACAATGACAGCAGCAGCAGCAGCAGAAGCAGCAGCAACAACAAGTTCCAAAGCAGAAAACTAAAAGAAATAATAAAGGGGCAGACGTTATGAAATGGAAACAAATAAAAATACAAAAAAATTAATGAAACACACAGTTGATTTCTTGAAAGAAAAAATAGCCATCTTGGTAAATTCTTAAGCAAATTAACCAAAAGTGAGAAGACCCAAGTTGATAAGTTTATACATAAAAAAGGAGATATCACAAAGATTATAAAATAAATTCAGAAAGCCATAAGGACATACTTTAAAAGCCTGTATCCCACTATGTTGGAAAGATTAAAAGAAATAAACAAATTTCTAAATGCATCTGAATATTAAAGTTAACCTGAGGCAATAATTTGAAGAGAAATATAGCAAGTAAAATGAATGAAGCAATGATATAAAAGGATGGATTCCTAGAGGAATTCCTCTAGTGTTTACGGATGCTGCTATAACCAATGCTTCTCAAATTAGGCAATAATTTTAAGATGGAAGAAACGCTTTCTATATTCCTTTTAAAAGTCTGTGTTACTGTAATAACAAAATTAGATAAAAGAAAACTAAGAGAAAATTAAAAGAAAACTACAGACTAATATCGTTGTTGAACATAGTTGTAAAAATTCTTATTGAAATACCTCAAAATCAAATACTGGAATAACCCAAAAGGACTGTTCACCATGATCAAGTTGGCTTTATTCCAGAGATTCAGGAATGATGACTCAACATATGGAAATCAATAAAGCTGATAAGTCACACAAATGGATTTAAATAAAGATATTGCATTAACATCTTAAAAGATGCAGTAAAGGTCTATAACAAAAGCCAACATTCATTTAAGATAAAAATCCCAAGGAGAACATGCCTGGAAGGAACAACATAATAAGGACTGAATCTGAGAAATTCATAGCAAATATCATATTAAATGTAGAATAGTTTGAAACAATTTAAAGTTAGGATTGAGATAGGCCTGTCCACTCTCTTATGCTACTCCTACTTATTCACTCCTACTCAATATGGTGCCCAAATTCTTAGCAAGGGAAAAAACAAGAGAAGGAAAATAGTAAGAAATACAAATGAGAAAATAGGTTAAGTGTACTTATTTTGAAACAACATGGTTCTAATAAAAGAGACCTTAAAGACTCTACTATAGGTGGGCAGTGGTGGTACACACTTGTAATCCCAGCAATTGGGAGACATCTAAGTTAAAGACTAGGTTGGAGTATAGAGAGAGTTCTAGGGCAGCTAGCGATGCACAGAGCAACCCTGTCTTAAACAAACAAACAAACAAACAAACAAAAACAAAGACTCTAAGTACCTAGAATTGATAAACACTTTTAGCAAAGTGGCAAGAAAACAAATTAACATACAAAAGCAATATCTTTTCCATATATACCATTAACATAAGTAGGTAGACTGATAACATGACCATTTAGTAAAACATTCATTGTAGGTTCTTTTTTGAACAGTGACAAACTCTTGTTTAGATTTACAAAATCTGCAATGAGTTCCTTCTGGAGTGGTCTTCAAATCCAATCAGAAAGTGATTGACAGTTATCCCTAAGCCATTGGAGGAGAGATGTGATAAAGATGTCTCTTTTAAAGATGACCACTCCAAAAAAAAAAAAAAAGATAACCACTCAACAGTCTTTTATCCTCTGAGCTAATTACCATCCACTACAGACAAAAATTTCTCTGATGAGGGCTGAGACATGCATTAATTTACTTATATAACAGTAAGTCATTAGGATTTGGTTTAATACTCTATGTTCATTTAACAGAAAAATAGTAGTGGATTCTCTCCTAGGGCCTCTGACCTAACTAGTCACAGGTTCTTGACCCAGCAAGGCTACCAAGTATTAATTTCATTTTGTGGAGTAGGTCTTCAATTCAATCATAAAGTGGTTATGCTATATCCTACAATGTTCACACCACTACTGTACCAGAAGGCACATGTTGCCAATATAGCTATTGCTGTAGTTCTCAGAGTTCACAGTTGGATAACTCTGATGGCTACTTTTCCCCCTCTGGTGGTGTATATAGTACCCTCTGGCTCACTACAAGTGGGATGGGAAGGTACAGGTGAGTCTGAGAGCAATTGGAAGAGGTGAATACCAAAATACACTATGAAATTCTCAAGGAACTAGTAAAAAAACAGTCACAGGAAGAAGGGGAGAAAAAGACACAGGAATAAAAAAGAAAAAAGACAATATTCTCTTCATGAGAGAGGGGTAAGGCAACCTGGGAGAAAAGGATAAAAGGAGAGAAAATGGCCCTATGAGTCGCCAAAGAATATATAAAGCTATCCATTTCCTAGTTTTAAATTTATTTTAGACTTTCCATTTTGTGTTATGGACATAAGCAAATAAACACATAATTGATAGCAGAAGCATTAAGCCCTGAACAAAGCTTCTTGGCTTTGAATGGCCATTCTAAAGTGGGGACATTTGTTAATAGGAAATTTTAGTCTGGGCAAAAGCTTGAGTAGCTTCCTTAAACCAGCTGGGTGATATTTTACTTGTGAGTTAATTGGAATGAAGTAATTTTACTTTCAAAATTAGTAAAAGAGAACGACTGGTTATCCCCATACTAGTCACCAGAGCCATTATTTGAAATCTTTCTTACTACAGCAAGGTGGTGGTTATTAAAGACACCCAAAATTTTCCAGAGTGCCAAGAATGAGTTATGATGGAGCTCTTAGCACTAAATGGAACATTTACATCATCTCCTCTAAGGCTCTGGGAACATCATGGCACAGGATATGGGAAGAGTGTAAGAGCATGGAAGCTATGTAGCAAACAGATGTCTTCTGGACATGCCAGAACCGTTCCAGTCAGAAACTCACTGCAGCTGTGGTTATACACAGAACATCTGCACATGATCGGGCCAATCGACAGTAGAAAGAGGAGAATGCATTGAGACCTCTTGAGGGACTATTGGAAGATATTAGCTACTGGAGTGGGATATGTTGTTTTCTGTAGTGCTGGAGCCACTGAGATGTTTGCCTTGGTTCAGTGAATAACTTTTCAGCTATGCTCATGCAAGAATTTTAATTAAATTCCTTGAGTCAACATAGCAAAAACAGACTTAGAGATGTGATAAGAAGATGACTTCCAGTGGAAAATGTAGGGAGTTGAGAGTTGGGTGGGGTGAAATGGCTAAAATTCATTATATAAATGTTCAAAATGATCATCAATAACAAACATTTTTAAAAGGACAGAAAGAGTCAGTAATGGAAATAATGCCTAGTACGTGTAAGGCCCTGGGTTCAAATAGCAATGGGAGATATGAGAAGCACAAAGAAACACACGCAAAGAAAATAACTGAAGGATATAGAAACTTTTGTAAATTATATGTCTCATAAGGAGTTTGTATATCCTTATATGGAATGATTATAACTTAATCATAAAGATGATAAATAATCTAATAAATTGACAAGTCTTAGGAAGAGACATTTCTCCAATAAATCTATGGAGATGTTGGCATCATTATCCATAAAGTTAATGCAAATCAAAACTAGAGTTGGACACTGCCTCAGACCACAACAACAGATAGAATGAAAAAAACAGGTTATAAAAGATGTTGGCAGGGATATGGAAAAATTTGGAAGCTTCACTGACTTAATAGCAATGTAAGTCGTGAAGAAACTTTAGAAACAATTTTCATGCTCAAATGTATATTTATCATCTCACAAATTCTGATCATAGACACATGGTTAACAGAAATGAAAATGTCTCTCAGTACAACAACTTGCATACACATGTTTACAGGTTACAAAAATGAGATTCATAACCACTAAATGGGGAGTCAACTAAATGCCCAGGAACAGAAGAGCAAACAATACATGTAATGCCCATATGATATCAGGGTCATAGATGGAATAGAACAACTTTACATGCAACAACGTGGATTGAACATAATATGACAATATTATGACAATCACAAAATATCGTGTGTTACATGATGCATTACTTGCAATGTTCAAAAAATACCAATGGAGAGATATGAAAGTAAACAAAAGGTTGCTTGGAGATGAGAAGCATAAAGAGGGTAGGATATACTAGCTAAAGAGTAATTCTTTTTGAAATAGCTTTTGGAAATGACAGTTTTAAAATATGTGAGATTACAAAAACCTTACAGTATTCACATCAAATGAATGGTTGTTTTGATATGTGAATTGTATCCTAAAAAGAAACTGTTAAAAGCCAAAGGGAAAAAATGTGCTACACTGCAAATATTTAGCTAGCACTCTCATGTTTATTGGAGATCCATTTTGAAATCTCATTTTCCACATTTTCCCCCGTAAATTTTAGATTGCGTTTGGAATTACTTGAGAGACGCATGCTGATATTGTCGAGGTAATGCATGTGTTCATTTTGGGTGTGATTCGACTAGTCTTGAAGATAGACGATAACCTCTCTCATCTGTCTGGCCCTGGCTGTTAAGTTTTAGCTATGATCCCTTGGCTTTTCTCCACATCGCCGCCTACATTCCAGGAGTTGAATTAGTATCTGTTGCATAGCCAACTTAGAGAATGTTCCAGGAAATAAAATCAGAAGATAGCAGGTATCTTAAACCTAATTTCATAAATTGTGTTTGTGTTATTCTATCTTCTATTGATAAAGCAGGTGACAAGGCCAGTGAAGACTCTAGAATGTTGAAAGAGGCTCCACAACAAGATGGAAAAATTGTCAAAGTCACAGGAATAGTGATGTTTTATAGTGATAGGACATTCCCCAAATTTAAAAATCTGTATGAATTATCCTCTGGTATTCAGGGAATCTCTGAAAAGTAATGGTCATGGAAATGATATTATGATTCATCTTTTCAGAAGATGACTATGTCATCACTATGGATGGTGAACCAACATGAAAAAGAAGAAAAAATTAAAGTTAGGCAACATAATTAGAACAACAATTAAACAGTCTACTTAGAGATGACAGAGACTTGAATAAAGATTGAATGAAGAGAAATTTTATGGATAATTGTATCTGATTTAATATCCAGAAATGTTAAAAATTATATACAGTGTGACAAATCACACTATACTGTGATTGTATGCATGTGTGATAAATTTAAACATCACTTTGTAGCAATAGACAGAGTCTATCAGGGGAAAGAATGAAGATAAATGTTGAGCATAGACTTTTTGAGATGAGTATCTTAGGCAAAGGGTGAGTTACTATAAAAGTTTTCTGTACTCTCTGGGTGGTCCTAGTATACTTTCTGATGGTGGGATATACATCATTATGAAAAGCAACACATGAAGCAAAGAGTTTGATCTTATGGGTAAGAATCTGTCATTGAGGGAAGCAAAGGCAGAAACTCAAGTCAGATTATTAACATAGAGATGAGAATAGAACTCTACTTACTGGCTTGCTCCTTCTGGCTTGTTCTGTTTGCTTTCCTAAACCACCAATGTGCAGCTGCCTAGGAGTGGTGCGGTCCATAGTGGAATGGGGCCTCCTCCATCAATCATCAATCAAGACAGTGTCCTACAGGTCAACAGGAAAGAAGAAATGCTTCAGAGAATGTCTAAAGACTGATTTATTTTTTTTGTGTGTATGAGTGCTCTATCTGAATGTACAGATGCACACCAGACAGAAAAGAGTATTAGGTCACATTATAGGTTGTTGTGAGCCATGATGTGGTTACTGGGAATTAAACTCATGACCTATGGAAGAGCAGCCAGTGTTCATAACGGTTGAACCATCTCACCAACCTATAAAATTTCTTTATAGAAGAGATTCTTTTCCCCAAGGTATGTCAGCATGATAATCAAATTTATCCATTCTAAGTCCAACTCTTATCAAGTTGAATTGCTCTTAAACTATAATCTTACCTTTTTGTTTCTCCACCATTTTCACATTAATATCATAATATAGACAAATGCAGCACTTTAAAAAAGATTCAGTGTTTTAAAATTTCAATTATTTAAATGGTCAAATTATATTTAATAATTTAAATCTAAGTATGGGCTCCTGTAAAATCAAAACTATTTTGTATAATTGGTTATTCCAACCACACTTAAATAAAACCAAAGTCCAGCAGTGTAGTTCAATGTCTAACATCTGGGAGTCACTCATGACTTCCAGAGCTTGATCACTCCAGCTTCTCTAGCTTTGCCATCTGCAGAATATACACAAACCTTGCCTTATAGGCTCAGGCCAGCTCCACTCCAGGTATGTCAACATCGGACATCCCATGGCTCTGATATGTCCAATAACCTGGGCTCTCGTTTAAACTGAAGTTGAATCTTTACCAGTGGCTTCTTCTAGTCTCTCTTTAGGGACTCTGACATTGCCAAGTGTTGCCAGATCTTAGCTACTCTCCACGATCCCTTCAGTCTTTAATGCCTTCATAAACAGTACTGTATAGAAGGTTCTGACACATTTCATTCCAGCTTCCAGTTTGAAATGTAGCCTTAACATCATGTAGACCTTAGTTTTTGTGTGTTGACTGTAGGGAAATTCTTTCCAGAAGATTTTGCCATAACGATGGGCATCTCTAACTAACCACAGCTGATTCTTCAGTCCCAACCCACCCCCAGTATCTATTGTCTCAGTAGAGCAAATGTTTTACTCCCACTGATTGGTACTTCAAAAACTTACAAAAATAGTCTTAATGGAGGTTTTGTATCCTTTTGAAACTTTAGAGGCAAGGCATCTATCACAACTTGCTTATTTGACTGTTTAAAAGGGGGAGAGGGAGGGAGGATAACTAAGTTCTCCCAGATATGACAAGTGCTTTCAGAAAAGGGGAAAAATGAAAAAAATTACAACAAAACAAAAAACCTAAAATCCAAAAAACCCAAACAAAATAAACAACAACCCCCTAAAATTCAGCAGCCTTTCTATATACCAATGATGAGGACACAGAAAAAGAAATCAGAGAATCAATATCAGTCACATCAACTACATATATAAAGAAATTAATGACCTATACATTGAAGAAAGAAATTGAAGAAGCTGTTGGAAAATGCAAAGACCTTGTATGCTCATGTATTGGAAGATTTAATATTGTGAAAATGACTGTTCAACCCAAAAAACTCTAGAGATTCAATGCAATTCTAATAAAAATGCTAGGGCCATTCTTCATAGATATAGAGCAAACAATCTTAAAATTTATATGGAAGCAGAAATATCAAATATAGCCAAGCAATCCAGAACAAAAAGAATACTGATGGCCATATCAGGTTTGAAGTTATATTACAAAGTTATAGTAACTAAAAGTATGGCATTAGCATAAAGCCAACATACACACATAGGCCAGGGGAAGAGAATAGAGGGTTCAGATATAAGTCCATACAATCCACTTACCTGATGCCAAAAACACACATTGGAGAAGAGATGGCACAATCAACAAATAGTGCTACAAAACTTGGATATTAACATCTTAAAAAAATAAAACTAGACTTCCATCTCTGAGCTTGCACAAAACTCAAGTCCAGATAGATAAAAAATAATCCCATCTTAAGACTTGACCATCTAAAATTAGTAGAGACAAAAGGAGAAAACATGTTTCCATATATAGGTAGGCAGTATTTTTCAAAGTAAGACTTCAGTAACACAGAAAACAATACCAACAATCAGTAATGTTACCTTCTAACATTAAATGTTCTCTACCCCAAGGGAAACTGTTAATCAAGCAAAGAGGCAGCCTGTTGAATGGGAAAGAAAAATCTTTGCCTTTTATACATCAGACAAAGGATTAATTTTTAGAATATACAAAGAATTCAATAAACTAAACACCAAGAAAACAAATAACCCATTAAAACGAAGTAAAACAGAAGTAAGCATCCATTTCTCAAAAGTAGAAACACAGGCAGCTAGTGGACATTTTAAAGTGTGTTCAACATCCTTAGCCACTGGGGACATACAGATTTAAACCACTTTAAGATTCTGTCTCATCCTAGTCCTGATGGCTGACATATCATATACCAAGAACCACAAATACAGGGAAAGTGGAACACTTATGCACTGGTGGTGTGAGTATAAACCAGTAGAGTTATCTTACAAAGTAGCTTTCTCAAAACACTAAAAATAAAACTGCCTCTGGAAATAGATATCTCGTTCCTGGATGGACACACTGAGGACTCTGTACCCTACAAAGGATTCTTGAACAGTCATGGTCGTTGAGCGTGACTGGGCAGATAGGAAGTGAGAGTGGACAATAGTCAAAGCTCACGTATATAAAACTATAAAAATAGCAAAATTTAGCGTAAAATCCATGTTCTAATTTGTAAAAATAAACTGTCTAGAGCAATGGATAAAGCTCCCCCAGGTTATTAAGCTCTTGAAATGTATGCTTTTTAACCAAGAAACTACATTTTTAACTAAATTTAAATTAAAAGGGAAAACATTTTCCATTCAAGATAACTCTAATGCTTTGGTGAGATTAAAATTTCAGCTGAGCTATTGAAAACTTAGCACTCGAACTGAACTATTCTATTCATATAACTATATGCTATTCATCACACTGGTTCTTCCGTGAAGTATGAAAATGTAAAATATTTTACTAATAATTTTTATATCTACTAGCCATAAAATTATGATATATGTATATAAACACACACAAACACACAAATAAAGTATACTATTAAAACAAGTATCTTTTCTAACAATTTTTACTCTGCATGTGACAAAATGCAGACTTCCATATGTGGCTTGTATTTATTTGTATTTGACAGCACTGCCATAGAAGCTTTTAATTTCTGAGATAAAATATAAACCCCAAATTTTGCATATAATTAAAAAGAAGCAATACAGCTTCCTGGTACTAGCTACTGAGTCTTGCCAGTGCGTGGTCACAGTGTAAAATTGCAGGGCCCCTTCAGACCCCTGATGCCAGAGTAAGCGTGGGAAGTCAGCGACACTCTCCTTGTGACAGGTATAATCCAGAGAGAAAGCACTTGTGAGTGATTAGAGGACTTGGTTTGATGTGTCTGTTTAATCAGTCTTGAAAGGCATTTATTGCTTGCCTGCCTAAGAAGTGGTGGAAATTATTGCTTTAGGGAGCCTTTCACTGTCAGGTGGCATGCAGAGTAGTCAGTATTCCTCAGGGCCACCCACATTATCTATGTATATGCCAATATACACAGGCAGGAAGGACAGGAGAAAAAAAACTTGAAATGGTGCTGAGTTAAAAGGCTGAGATGTCTGCTTTTTCACAGAAGCTCTGAGCTCTCAAATAGCCGTGGAGATGGCAAAGGAGGCTGTCTACAGAGTTGCACACACACGTGTGTGTGTGCATGTCTGTGTATGTGTAATGTTTAACTACATTTATCCTTCCAAATGAAAGCCCAGACCACATGCACATGGTAAATAAATACATTTCTTTATCCAGCAAACCTTTGCCTAATACTCGATCCAATCTGATGGAGTAAATGTAGGCAAAAGAAAAAGAGAAGTAAGTTGCAAATACCAGGTGTCTAGCCAGAGTGACTTGGTGTACTTGCTGAGATTCAAGAAGCTATTCTGGGTGACACTTGCTTAAATTTCTTTGGGTTGAACTGACAGAAAATGGAAAGATCTCTTGTGTCCATACTGAAATACTCCATAATGTGTTCAAATGGAGGTAGTATATACGGTCCTGTTCCCCTCCCAGAACAAAATGTACGAAAAATTTTTTGAATAATTCTGTGGTTTGGGTAGAGTTTAAGCTTCCACATGGCAATGTTGACATCAATTGAAATAGTTTCTGGCATTGGTTATGGGTGCTGGAATGTGGTTGGGTAAAGATATGTTAGATTTAAATGAAAAAAGAATCAGTGTCCGCCCATAAGCTCTTCAGTTTCCTCACCTTTTGTATGATCTACTGGTCAAGTGCTTTCTCTGTGATGGGGATCCTGAATCCATCATTATGTGCTCTGAGTGACAGACACATAGTGTAGTACACTGTTTAAAAATACCTGGTTCAACCCTAGCATTACTGCTCCCTTACACAGACTTTGCACAAGTTGCATAGTCTCTTGTGGACCACTTTCCTCGTCTATAAAATAGGAATCACAATACCACTTTAACTTACTAAAATGATAAAACAAATTAACATCTTTGAAGCAATATGTTAGTTACATTTACATTACTGCAATGAAATACTTAAAGCAGATAATTTCTTAAAACGTTTAGCTGTATATCCAAAATGCAGATGGAGGAATTCACGAGTGTGGCCTCTGATGAGGGTGGCACTTGGTGTCATGCCATGGTAGAAATATGTTTAAAAGCTGAAGGCATGTCTTAATGGTAGCAGAAAAATTGGGCTCCCAGGACCATTTTAAGGGCAGGCTCCCAGTGACATAATGACCCCTCATAAGCCCCACCTCCTAGAGCTTAGCTCCCTCCTGACATCCTCCTCCTGGGCACTGGGATTTAATGTGTAGCCCTTTGAGAGATACTCAACATCCTAACTTATGCAGCCAGCCCCATGCCTCACCCGGTAACCTCAATAAAATAATCATTATTACAATTTTCCTTCATGTTCCTTTTATTTATTGTGTCAGCCCAGAGTTCTTGGGAAATAAAACAGCACTTAGAAAAAGGTATTTAGCTAACTTCACATACTTGCCTAATTTCTCAATGGGCTCATGTGGACATATTTTCCTCCTTTGCTTACAAACAGCTTCATACCCAAACAGAGTTAAATCAGTCATTTTCCACCTTCAGGATCTGTAGCATTGCCTTGAATAGCGGGGATTGTCCCTGGGAGCTTTCCCTGGCATTTTTAGTACCAAATCTTTATTTAAAGAAGAATAAAAGAAGCCTTCAGTGAGACTATCTGACTTCATTTGAGGTAATTGCTTTACTCACTCGCAGCCATTTTCATTATCCTAAAACTTTCCCTCAGACACATCTTTCTGCTTTCACGTCCCATTAGCAGAAAAGCCCGTTTGCTTACTTTGAGAAGAGGAGAGAGGTGGGTGGAGAAAAGAGTGGACATTTATTACATTATATGTATGTTGTGGTGCTTTTTGTTTTGCTAATTAAAATTTTTAACATTTATTGGGAGGTGCTCAAGACGCCCAACACTTCCAGAAAGAACCATTGGTAGGTACCCTTTTCTGGGGAAGGGGTTGTCATTTTCTTCAATGGTATACCTGCCTCTCAACTTTGTATCCCACACTCATGCTACCAACTCTAATCAAGATACATGAGCCACATAAGTTATGAAAACAGGAGAGCTACTTCTTGAAAAGAAGGGTTTTATCAGAGGAGGGAGAGGGGAGAGGTGGTGTAAACAACCGAAGCCCATCATACACATGTATGAAATAGCCAATAAGTAATACATTTGAAAATGTATTACTTTGAAAAAGTAAAAACATTTTAAAAATTAATATCCATGCAGACTGTATGAAATGTAGATGTGCAGAATTTTGAGCCCTTTAAAAAAGTGTTGGAGTTTTGCAGAGGCTCTTATGATGGTTTGCAGATGCCTCGTCTGTCTTTTGAAGTTGCCGAGGCTACATCATGAGGTCTTAGTCTTGGGGGCAGCATAGCATCATCTCAGCCTTACAGATCATCTGTAAGGCATTTGCAAAACTTGACCACACTTTTGCATGGGCCAAGAGGTATCATTGCACAGTTTAGTCCCATGCTTGCGTTTCTGACTCTGGGTTGGAGGTGGGGCCTTGGAATCCATGATTCTAACACATTGTCAGGTGAGACTGGACAGTGCTCTGTGAACTTCTGTTCGGTGGTCAGGGTTCATGTCCTAACACTGCCAGATAATGACATGATAGAAATATCATAATGAAGCATTAAGCTGACATCATCATGTTCCCATTTTACAGCTGTGAAAACTGAGAGAAGGTGAAAGAGAGCTCTCAAGGTCAAGGGCACTCGATCAATGTACAGTCAAGCACAGAAGAAAGGTTTTAGACTCTGGGTTTTCATTCCTGTGTTTGTGGCACTTCTCCCTATGGCTTAGAAGGACCACTCTGACACGATAAAGAAACATTACTGTCTTAGTGCAAGCATTAATCTCCATTTGCATGTGGGGTGCGCTGTGATTGATGCATATATGAACTTTCCTTTGAATGGGAAATTGGGTTGTAACGAGTCTAAGCACCCCTTCTTTGTCTATAGGAGCAGGATGTTTGGCTTACTTAGTGTGTTGTCTGGGAGATAGCCTCCTGTATTGATTCCATGTTACACCATTAGACCCTTCTCTGGACCTTTAAGGCCTTCTCTGGAGTGTTTTTTTTTTTTTCTTACCAACCTTTTGCAGTGCAAGCTGAACTGGTAAGCACTAAGAAGTGGAGGCAGCAGAGGGATGGTGATAGCAGAAGACGCAGAATGGCAGGGGCAGCGGCTGAGCAGGTGGCAGGCTGAGCTGCCAGCGTGGCAAGGTGACTGCCTGACAGCAGCAGAAGAGTTAGCATCAGACTGAGAGTGGCCAACGGGCAGTACCAAGGAGAATGGAAGAAGTAGGCAGGATGGAGAGCTCGCACCGAAGAACAATAGAACGCTCTAAGAGAAGAGAAGTTGCAGGCCCTTTGGAAAGTTCTAGACAGCCGCCAAACCTTTAGGGCCATGGGTATCAGACACCAGGCCTGAAAGTTTTTTTTTTTTTTGACTCAGGACTGAGTCATGACTCTGGAGCCTTCATAGAGCTATAGACTTGCAGAACTAAAGGTCCCAATACCCAAGGCATGAACGAGAGTTACAATACTAGCGGCTGCCACTGGCTGACGTTTCTACCACTCATGGCTGTCAATCTTGGAGAGAGAAAGGAGTAAGGGGTCAAGACTTGAAGAGCTTTTCCTTGCCTAGAGATTTCTAGCAAGTAAGACTGAAAGGATCCCAGCTAGGTAACTGGAAACCCAAAAATCTACCTAACTTAAGGTAGGAAGGAGTTGACATGGGCTTGGCTTGAGATTTATTAAGATAAATGAATCAAAGTTCTTCAAATTTATCAAATGGGAACATAATACAGAAAGAAGAAGGGAGAAGGTCGATAAGGCCGACTGGTCAGTGAACTGTGTTTCACCTGCTTAAATGCATACAACAGTTACAAAAAAATGATTCGGTACCCGACCAGCTGGAGCTGGAGGACTGCCAGAAAGACTTGGAGAAAACACCAGCAGTGATTCCTTCAGTTCAAACCAAGCTGCTAGTGTCCTGTCCCAGAGCATAATAATTTCCCACTCTGGAATGTAGCTCTGGGTTCAGGAAGATCATTTCCTGTCTGGAAGAGAACCAAATAAACTAGCCATAGTCAGCACATCCCACAGAAGACAAATGTCTCCCTTTCACAGGCTTTTAGCTGGTAAATAGAGCTCACATGTAGGCATTCATTGGTTGCCCTGTACTACTAAGTCTAGCTTCAGGACCACACATCACTAGAGCAGCAAGAGCTTCTAATACACTAGAGAAAGAATATGTTTTCAAAGCACATTGTCTGCAGTTAAGGATGCTAATATGAAAGATGTAAGAGAAAAGTGCCTGCGGGAGGTCTGAGCCATTAAAAAGCTGGACACAATTTCTATTAGAACAAAAGTAGTTGGCTTGAAAAGTGTTTTCCCTTAAGTTTGTTAAAATTCTCATACTAGATTTTGTTAGTGAATCAATGCTTTTTCTTTTTCCTTTGCTCCTCAAGATGGCTAAAGATTAGTTGGGAATAAGTAATGGAGCTGTATAAATGTATCCATAAGCATTTTGTTTTTGCTAAAAAAAATATTGGAAAAAAATATAAAGTAGTCTCTGCAATGACCCAACCATTAAGAGCTAGTGACTTTATGGACGCATTAAACCCATACATCAATTTAATTTTTCACTTGACAAACCCTTTTTACTCAGCATGCATTTATGCAACACTTACTTACTGTGATGGTTAGTTTCTGTTAACTAGATGTAAACTGGAGTTACCTGGAAATCTCAATTGAAAACTTATCTGTCACAGATTGGCCTGTGGGAATATCTGTGGTGAATGTTCCTTATTAATGAGTGATATGTGAAAGTCCAGCCCACTGTGGGTGGTTCCTCTTCTAGAGAGGTGTCCAAGGTTGTATGAGAAAGAAAGCTGAGCAAGCCACGGGGAGGAAGCCAGTAAGCAGCATTCTGCTGTGGTCTTTCCTTCAGTTCCTGCCTTCAGATTCCCACTTTATACTCCTACCCTTGCTTCCCTGATAATGAACTGTATCCCATAAGTCAAAAACAAAACAAAACAACACAAAAAAACCCCCCAAACCCCTTTCTTTTCACAAGTTGTTTTGGGTCAGCGTTGTATTATAGCAAATTAGGATGCTTCAGCATGTATGCTGGCTAGTTTTAAATCAGCTTGACATAGCTAGAATCATTGGAGTGGAGAATGCCTCAGAAAATGCCCCCATAAGACTGGGCTGCAGACAAACCTATAGGGCACTTTCTTAACTAGTGATTAATGAGGGAGGGCCTAGCCCATTATGAATGGGGAGACCTTTAGGGTGGCAGACCTGGATTCTGTAAGAAAGCAGTCCGGGCAAGCCCTGCCGAGCAAGTCAGTAAGCAACATTCTTCTATGGGTTCTGCATCAGCCCTTGCTTCCAGGTTCCTGCCCTGTTTGGGTTTTTATTTGCACTTTCTTTGGTGATGAACAGGGAACAACTGCCATGTCTATACTTGTTTCTCCTCTTTTCCTTGCTCTAGGATACTCTTTTCCTCCCAAGAAAACCTTCTCTAAATAAGTTTGTACTTACCCCTACCTAGTCCTGCTAGATACATTGAAAATAAGATAGCATTTTCTATTTTCTGCCTCCTCATTTTATCTGTACCTGCCATCAAGGACTCTCTCTAGAATGGTTATGACTGGAATATATCAAAGGATAGAGGAAGGAAAGGAGGGCAAGAGAAAAAAAAACAATAAAATGGGCTATCCCAGGCATGTTAGTTTTTACCAGCACTTTTGACATTGCTTGGTGTTTTCTAAGTGAGGCTGTTTGTGAAGTTATTAAGATAGAGGATTTGGAAACCTTGATGGTTTTGAGATTCAGGATCGTAAAATAATGCTTAATAGAAGGAATTCAGGACATGTATAATAAAACTGGAGTGTGTGAAATGAAGAAAGACTTTGTTACTGAGTGGAGGAGAAAAGGAATAATGTTCCTAGAATTTGTTGAGGAAAAGTGAGGCACAGACACAAACTGGTAGGCAATCATGTGGTCCCAGGAGGAGCCGAAATTGGAATGTGGAATCAGCATCCTGGAGTGGCTCAGTTTTCTAAAGTGAGCCTTCTTCTAGTCCCATCCTGAGCTGGATGGTTTGAATAGAATGGCCCCAATAGGCTCATATATTTGAATGCTTAGTCAAGAGGGAGTAGAAAGAATTGTTTGATCAGATTAGAAGGCTTAGGAGGTGTGGCCATATTTGAGGAAGTATGTTACTGGGGGATGGGCTTTGGGATTTCAGAAGTCCATGACAGACTCAGTTCTCACTCTCTGTCTGTGAATCAGGATGCAATTCTCAACTAGTTCTTGGGTACCATGCCTGCCCTGTATGCCTGAACATGTCTTTATTTCCCAGCAGCATGATCCACATTCATCATATCTTTCTCACCTTCATCCAAGTAAACATCATTTCCTTAAAGAGCTTTAGTCTTTAGTATAGAATGACATTAGGAACCGAGTCTCAGCACCAAGTGAACTTTGTATTTAGTCTTTGTTCAGGAGAAGGAGCTCTTCCCAGAAGAAATCTATTATTCTCATCAGCTGACAAAATAAAACATTTTCCCCATTACTACAAATGACAGAGGAGGGTCTAGTGGAATAAAAAACAGTACTCAGCCAAATATCAAATCTTGCTAATATTAGGGATGTGACTGCTTCATGAGAAAGTTTTCAGGACAGACTACAATAAAAAGATGCCAACATTTTGAGATTTGGAATATTCTATCATTGTGCAATCTTTTTTTTTTCTTTTTTTTATTGTATATATTCTATATTTACAATTCATTTCCCTTTTTCTGGTTCCCCACCCCCAAAGGTCCCACATGTCCTTTTCCCTCCCCCTGCTCCCGCATCCACCCCCTCCCACTTTGCTGTTCTTGTACTCTCCCACAATGATGTTTTGGTCCATTCTAGCACCAGTGTCCACTCCTTTCTTCTTGTGAGACATCACTTGATATGTGATTTGTGTCTTTGGTGTTCCAAGCTTCTAGGCTAATATCCACTTATCAGTGACTGTATACCATGGGTATTCTTTTGAGACTGGGTCACCACCTCACTTAGTATGACATTCTCCAGCTCCATCCATTTCTCTAAGAATTTCATGAATTCATTGTTTCTAATGGCTGTATAGTACTCCATTGTGTATATATACCACATTTTTTGTATCCATTCCTCTGTTGAGGGACATCTGGGTTCTTTCCAGCTTCTGGCTATTATATATAAAGCTGCTATGAACATAGTGGAGCATGTATCCTTATTGCATGCTGGTGAATCTTCTGGGTATATTCCCAGGAGTGGTATGGCTGGGTCCTCCGGAAGTATCACGCCCAGTTTTCTGAGGAACCGCCATACTGATTTCCAGAGTGGTTGTACCAGCTTGCATTCCCACCAGCAGTGGAGGAGTGTTCCTCTTTCTCCACATCCTCGCCAACACCTAACATTTTTTAAGGTGTTTCTCAGCCATCCGAATTTCTTCAGGTGAAAAGTCTCTGTTTAGCTCTGTACCCCATTTTTGGATAGGGTTATTTGGTTTTCTGGGGTCTAACCTCTTGAGTTCTTTGTATACATTGGAGATTAGCCCTCTGTCGGATGTGGGGTTGGTGAAGATTTTTTCCCAATTTGTTGGTTGCCGATTTATCCTTTTGACAGTGTCTTTTGCCTTACAGAAACTTTGTAGTTTTATGAGGTCCCATTTGTCTATTCTTGCTCTTAGAGCATAAGCAATTGGTGTTCTGTTCAGGAATTTTTCCCCTGAGCCAATGTCCTCAAGGGTATCTACATCATCTCTATAACTCTAGATCAGTAATCTACACAATATATGCACACACATATATGTGTATATGTGGATTTCAATTACTATAATGATATCTAGTATCTCTAAGGTACTTATGTTAAATCAGGGAACAGCTTAAAGGTTTAGCAGACATTATTTTGTGATTTGATCCAAACCTGTAAGGTCAGCACTATTATTACAATATGATGAAGTTTAGAAATACCACTGACTTACTTAAAGCAATGGATATCAAAAACTGAACCTGCAATTAATTTAAAACCAGTCAGACATCTGTAACAGTCTTTCAACTTCCATGTTTCTTTTACTACCTCAGCAAATAAGAATAAGGATCTCACATGGAAACATTGAGTCCCCAGAGTCTGTTTAAAATGTATCACCTAGGCAAAGTGCAAAGATATGTTAGGTGCAGAGCAGATGTGATGCCCATATTTTGACTAAGTATTGTAGGATGGATTCTTTCCCTCTTCTCCAAATTTACATATAGAATGACTAAACCACAACTTGTCCAAGTGTGACTGTAGAAACAAGGTTTATAAAGAAATGACTGAGCAAAGATGAAACTGAGAGTTTGCTCAACAGTAATATGATGGTGTTCTTCCAAAGAAGGTGATCTGGACCAAAAGATGGTCTAATCACAGGGACGGGTATACACAAGGAAATACCACATAATGAAGACAACTATCCATAAACTAAGGAGAGAGGCCTGGAAGAAATTAAAACTTTAGCACCTTAATCTAACTTTGACTTTTAGTCTCTAGAAATGCACCAAAATGAATTTCTATTATCGAAGCCACCGTACTATGGCATTTTATTATAGCAACTGTAGCAAACCAATACACCACAAATGCTTTCCTAGTCCTACTCCTTGGGATGTTTCTTTTGCGTGAGGCAAGGTCTTCATTGAGGTGCTTATGAGACCTGTGAAAAGCCAGGATGCCATTGCAGAAGACGGCAACACAGGATTTCATTGGCAACATACAAAGCAATTGAAATAGCCACGTGCAGATTGGTTAGAAGCACCAAAGGAGGGCGTGCCTGCCACTGAAATGTCAGTAAGAATGGAAGGCTGTGACCAGGGCAGAACTAGGCAGAATTAGATCAGGCAGAAAAAGGAACAGAGGTGTCAGAGGATTGTAATTAATATCGTGTTTCCTGATGCTAATTACCCCTCCCCCACTTTACAGTCATAGAGTTCAGGACTGACTGACAGCCAACTCCATGGTGAACCTCTCACCACTTGAGCCCTGGGAATCCATCATCATCATCACATCAACACACACATGTGGGTGTGAGAGAACACTTGAGGTACTTGAAAGCCATTTTTACTTAAAGAGTATTGACTCCTCACTAGGGGCCCACAAGGTAACTTAGAATGAAAATCGTTTATCAGTATTTGTGTCTGTGTGTATGTTGTGTTTGCATGTGTGGGTTGTACACAGGTGTGTTTGGTTGTGTGTGCAAGTTAGAGCCTGGTGTTAGTTGTCTTCCTTGATGAGAGTCATGGGACTACTTGCTCCTTTGTCCATTGGGTTGATTAAATCTCCTGACCTCTTTAATTAGCATATTGGGCTGAGCCCCAAGTCTTGCTTGTTGGGGGCTGCTGGAATCTCCTAAACCTCCAATGACACATGCCTCTTTATAAGAAGCTGATTTTGAGAGATGTGCAGTTTTGGGCAAGACGTCATCTTTCTGTACTTTAGTTTTCTTACCTGTAAAACTTGATAGTAACAACTCTCACCTTGGAATCTACTGTCAGCATATGGGAGATGATCTCCTTGCCAAGTTCTTGACACAATAGTTTAATGTATCTTGTTAAAAATTTCATTCATAAAACACATGAATTTGTTTATAATAAAAATGCTTGATATGTTGATTTTCTCAGTGACTGACATGACAGTCTTCAAGTGAATTTCTTTCATCAGAACATGATGGATGTGACTTTTGATCAGCCTGTGCTCAAAGGTGTCATCACTGTCATGACTATCATGGTTTCCCACTTTTAAATGCACAGTTCAGTCCCCTTGTGTCCTTCCAGGACATGACTTCCAACTCCATCTATTTCCTGGGCTACCTCTCCACTCAGAAAGAGTCCAAGCTACTTCTGCATAAGTCCTATCGTTTTTTTCAGTTGTAGAGATTGTCTGTAAACTCTCATCTCTGCCCCAAATTTGCCACTTTATGTCATTCAGTTACAAATTCACTCATCACCCAAGGCCCACTTCAGCACTAGCAGTCTCATCTTATATTGTCTGATGCTGAGAGCTGGCTTTGTCTTCCTGTGCTTCTCTAGCAGCCTGAATGTACTGATAATGACACTATAAGCATCCATGGCAGTGCGGATCCCCACTGTGTTCTGACCACCATGAAGTATTTTACATTGGCCCGTCACTTGGTTATCACTTTAAACACAATTAAATAGATAAACAAGTACAAAAGTATGGCACAATGGTCTCTCCTGTTTGACCAAAAAACAAAACAAACAAACAAACAAACAAAAAAAAACCAAAACCACAGAACTGGGCCTAATGACTTGGTTGAGAGGAAGTATTTTAGGTGCATTATTTCAAGTGGTTTGTTGTTTTCAATAGACATTTATTGAATGCCACACTGCATGCAAAGCACTGGGTACAGTTTGGAGTAGAGTAAAGAAAACTCTGTCTTACTTTCCATCACAGGGTGGGGGTGGGGCAGTGCAGGGTGGATACAATTGGAGTGCACACCATTCATCCCCGTATTTGAGGGAATAGTGAAATTCTGACTCAATTCCAAAAAGAATAAAACAGTAACCGACCTTGCTCTCTAGTCCTAGAAGACACGTTTGTATATACATAATTTTACCCTTGTCCTCTGAATTTTGTAATTTTAAGATAACTTCTTGAAATTAATGTAAATGAGCAGAGCTCTTGTATTAATTTTCTAAGGTAACTGTCACAAATTTTTCACATACTCTGTGGCTTTAAAGAACAGAAATTAATCTTTTCCAGATCAGGAGGCTGTTTGCAAGCTCAGTTGCTTTTGTGTACTTTGGGAAAAAAATCCACTTGGTTCTTTTCTAGGTTCCAGTCATTATCAGCATCTTGTCACAATCCCTGGGTGTGCACTCATTGATTCTGTCCCTGCCTTTATTAGTCTCTAAGTGTTCTCTCTCTCTCTCTCTCTCTCTCTCTCTCTCTCTCTCTCTCTCTCTGTGTGTGTGTGTGTGTCTGTCTGTCTGTCTGTCTGTCTGTCTGTCTGTCTGTCTGTCTTGCCTTTCCATGTTCTCTTTTATTTTCATAGACAACAAGTAGTCATTACATTTAGGCTTACCCTAAACCCAAATAAATTTCATTTTGAGAGCCCCTAATTGCATCTGAAAAGACATTTTCATACCCTGTCACAATGTACAGTTCTGGTTGAATGTGAATTTTTTTGAGGGGGACACAAATGCCACCTACCTCAGGTGTTCCAAGCTATACAATAAAGATAATTTTATTGTCCATCTGTGGACAACACTTTATCTCAGAATCATTAGTTACGTCAGAAACAAACTGTTTGACTTGGAAAAATTCTGTTTACTTCACGCCCCTTCCCCAGTCTACAAAGTAAGCTATTTAAGTCAGAGTCTACAAATAAATAGGCCATCCCTTCCCCCTTAATGCTTCTATCTCCCAATACCACCCTATCAACAGATTTTTACTCTTGTTTTCGGGTTGAAAAGATTTTCCTCCAAATATAATTATATTTCTACAATACGTTATTTCTATCTTGAAAAAGGATAGAAATGATGTTCCTCAACACAGCGTCTTGCTTGCTACCTCTCACTATACATATCTAGCTATGATAATCCAGCTTTAATAGCATTCTGTCCTCACAGAACATTTTGGGAGTAAATTATCTAAAGTCACTCTTACAAACTACATTGTGACAATAGGCAAAAGCAGGACTATCCCAGGGGAAGGGGATCATAGGGCTACAGAACTCATCTCTGCTTATTGTCTTGGGTCCTTCAGTCCCATTAAGCTGCCAGGGTTTAATTATAGCCTACATTTCCAATGGCAAAATCCATGCTCATTAGGAAGATGACTAATTAATTGGAGAAATTTTGTGGTTTTTAAATCTGTGGCTGGCTTGGGGATCTTCGGCACAGGGGGCCAGGAAGCTCTTCTCAAAGGAAATGTATGGGCTGCTGAAGCAGAGACTCTGTACCAGTGTTTCTCCAGGTAAACATGTTATTTACTTAATACTTAGGCCTTAATTTGTAAACATGAATGCCTAATAATCAATATTTCACACATTTCATGGTATGGTGTGTGGTCACAGGGGCAGCCAACTAGGCACTTTACAAAACATATTTTAGAACAAAAAGAAACAGAACAACATGCAAAAATACATTCTATTTAGGAGAAGAATGATATTTTTAAATTGTTCACGTTCTGTGTCTAGAATTTTTTTTTTCTTGAGACACGGTCATTCCAGTTAGTTGAAGATGAACAGAAAATTTGTTCCTCAAGTGTCTATGTCCTGAGTGCTGAGATTACAGTCTCGGGCCATCAACCCCTATTTTGCAGTCCTGGGAGTTATAACCAGGGTCTCCTAGGTAAAGACTCTCTGAAAGAAGCTGCAAACATCTCCCTTTGTAGAGGGCTTGAAGGAATAGTGTTCTACCACCATTGACGATAACAATACTTCATTTTCTTAAATTAGATTGGAATGCAGAAGTGACTTTTAAAAATAATCATGCTTACTCTTTCCTTGGAAGGAAAAAGCCTGCAAGAAGAAACTTCTTTAGCAAGCAAGACTCCAGCTAATTTATTCATTGGCAGGGGTGGGAGTGGGTGGGCTCAGTGGTGGAGTGGTAAGTAGGTGGGAAATCCACTTATGAAAGAACGCAGGTGACCTAGTCTACCGCCATTTAACATTCTAAAGCTGGACTTCCTGTCAATCACCCAAAGTAGTTTCTGTAAGCAAGATAAACCTTATCTAAGGAATGCTTTTAGCAGAATGCACTTGCTCTCTAGCAGTTCTTTTTTTTTTTAAGCAAAGATAACAGGAATTTATGGATCTGTTTAAAAAGCCACAGAAGCCAAGAAATTCTGAGTGACAAATGAAGATGTTCAGACACTGAGATGACGGGCTGCTAGCCTCACTGGGCAGCAGCAATTGGCTGAAGGCTTAGTGACTACCTGGATCCTTGTCAATAAACCTTTTTGTGGTTCTTGTGAGTCTCATCAAGCTCTGATAGTCTTGTTTCGTGTCCTTACCATGGAGAGTACTTATTCTATTTTAAACTCCCTTTTAAGGCTCAGTTAACATAGGTCTGTCTTACAACCTTACAGCAGGCTGTCCTCCTTCTCTCTCTCTCTCTCTCTCTCTCTCTCTCTCTCTCTCTCTCTCTCTCTCTCTCCTCCTCCTCCTCCTTTCTTTCTCTCTCTCTTTCTTTCTTTCTTTCTTTCTTTCTTTCTTTCTTTCTTTCTTTCTTTCTCGCCCCCCCTCCCCAGTTTTGAAGAATAACTGTAGAGAGGCTGGAGAGATGGCTCAGCAGTTAAGAGCCCTGACTATTCTTCCAGAGGACCTGAGTTCAATTCCCAGCAACCACAAGGTGGCTCATGACCATCTGTAATGGGATCCAGTGCCCTCTTTCCATGTGTCTGAAGACAGAGACAGTATTCTCCCATACGTGAAATAAATAAATAAATCTCTTTTTTTTAATAGAACAACTATAGAATGTTCTAGGAATGTAGCAATCTGGGTTAAGAAAGAAGCTGATAAGAAGAGCTCAAGTTGTAGTCCAGCTCCCCCTAGAATATAATGTCCCTTCCATTACTCAACCAGCTGAGTCATATGGTCTTGAAACATTCTACCCAAAGTGGTGTGCTTTTCAGCCTTCACACCCCAGCTATGAGCAAGAGCTAGCTCATGCTCGCCCCATCCAAGGCTGCTTTACTGATCCAAGAAGGAGGCAACTTCCATGACATCATGGCTTCTCTTGTCTCCTGTAACATTATCTCTTTTGTAGTATGCATGGGTGTAGTTTCATAATAAACTTGTACGTTGTTGACTGACAAACTGTGAACTTGCATTGCAGAAATGGAAACGTATTGCTTGATTACATTTTGCTTTCTCTGACAGGAGATACAGATGCCTACTATAGATCCCAAAATAGACATTGTTTTACCTGCTTGAAAGCAAACACAAACATTGCTGTAACTGTCAATATTCCCTGGTGATATTTGTGGATATTTTCCAGTTACTTAGGAAGATAGTCTGTAACAGGCTGCGGCTTCTCCTGTTTAAATTGCAAAGTGACATATAAATAAATAAATAAATAAATAAAAATCCAGATTCATAATTAGGACACACATGAGAGTCATTCCTTAGACTAGAAGCTGTGTCAAATCCATGAAAGATATACAATTATTAAATACTTATTCACGGCTAAAACACCATAGAGAAGCCTAATAGAGCACCAGCACCAGCAAAAGCAACACACTTGAACTGCACCAAGTCTGTAATACAGGGAGTGAGCTGCATTCTGGTAGGGAGTATCTCAGCCACAAACACCCAAGGGAGCCCTTGTCTCTGCTAACAACTCTGTACCTGACAGTTTATTCTAGAATTTTCCACTCAGTCTAAGACCCCAGATGGTTGCATAGGGTGTAGAAGTTCCTGTCAGAGAAGTCAGTGTCCTTTCATGCTGCATTTCTGGGAGAATACGCTGCTGGTTATTATCTTGTGACAATAGCCTTAGCGCTATCATCACAGGGCTTCCCCCCCCCCAAGATGACACTGAAAAGATACATCACAGTCTGACAGATACCTCATATACTCAAAGGGAATATACAATGTGGGGTTAGTCGCTGTCTAAGAATACTCTCAGCAGAATAAGAAAAGTGGAGGCAGTTGAGCCTTGGAGTGGATAGTCATATGTGTTTCTCCATAGTTCTGAGACCCAACCCCCAAGTGTGAGGAACTTCAAGAGGAGAAAAGAAAGCGTGCTTCAAACACCTTAGATCATATTTTATCCTTCTGGTTATGGTTCTTGTCCTTTGCTGGTAATTGAATGGCATTCTTCCTGGACCCTGGAGCCCAAGAACAGTCCCAAACAGAACAAACTCTTTAACAATTGTTTCAACAAGACACTCAAGTCTCTAAGACTGTCCTGACTTGTGGTTGGAAAACTGGAGCAATTCTGTCCAAGGTCATAGGGACTTTGTTTTTTTTTCCCAGGGAAAATAGCATTTCCCAAATGGGTCAAAATTGATTAAATGTCTAAGAGTTTCTGGTTTAGGAGAAAATGGATGCAAAGAGATTTGCTTTTTCTTTACATGGGAACGGAGACCAATCGTGAAGAAAGCTACCAACCTCAAAATGTCATGTATAAATAATGCCCCTGAACAACCCAAGGATAAAATCCTTAGGCCAAAGGATAAATATGACAGTGCAGCAACTGCTTTGCTCAGCTGTATCATTTGGTGCTTTCTGGCCAAATCAGGAAATTCATTTATTGAGGTATGGAGGGCAGGAAAACAAATCCTCTAATGTTTTATTAATTTTTACTAAAATGAAGCTAGTTCTGAAGACATAAAAGTGTTTGTCAGAGCTCATTAGGGAAGATGCAGATTAAAAAAAAAAAACTTTGAGACTGGAGGAAAACAAAACCTCAAACCACAAATCTTTAGGTTTTGTAATATGTGTGCATGCAGCACATGGAGATCAGAGGTCAACCTTGAGTTTTACATGCATGAGCCATTCACACACCCCTCTCTCTCTGCCTCCCTTCCCCCCCCTCTCTCTCTCTCTGTGTATGTGTGTATTTGAGTGAGTGTTATATGTTTGCATAGGTGCACATATCACATACAGAGATTCAGTAGGGAATGGCACCTTATCACTATCCCTCTTGTTCCCTGGAGACAATGTCCTTCACTGAACCTGATACTAGACTGGCAGCCACAAGCCCCAGGGATCATCCTGTCCCTGCCACCCATATCACTAGTGTTACTAATACATTTGTCCATGCTCGGCTTTTTACACAGGTCCTGGGAATGTGACTCCAGGTCCTCATGCTTGGGGCACAGATACACTTACACATTTAATCATTTCTCCAGGCCTACTTGGTCGGACAGTTTCCTATTGGGCTGGGATTCACTGAACAGGCTAGAATCTTTGTCTTCTCACTGCTGGCATTCCAAGTGTGTGCTTTCATACCTGGCTTTCTTACATGGATTTTGGAGATTAAATGCAAGTCCTCATGCATGTATGGCAAGCACTTTTATGACTGGACTATCTTCAGTCTTCTTTTGGGGGGGCATGTTTATTTAATATCCATAGACTTTGTGTCCTCATTAGTGCAACATAGATAGATTGGTTTGCAATAATAATTATTCAAATATGCATAAGCATTTTAGAAAGCAAGCTAGGTGAAATGAAAATTTAAGTTCATAAAATTGAAGCTTTATCATCTTTTTATTTTCTGCCCCAAATCTTCCAGCTCAGTCACTTCACACTCATAAAATTACCTTGTTCTAAACAGGTATGAACAGGTATCCTATAGGCATTTGTTGAAGGGAATAAAAATAGTCTCAGATCTCTGAATAGACAAGTTAGTAGGGACTACACTCTGGGTAGATTCTGTGTTGAAAACCTTTGACTTTGACTGAGAAGTGTTTTCAATCAAATTTGTTATGAAAATGGGAAATGAGAAGCTGTGTTTTGGAATCAGCTATGGGGTATCTTGTAGGAAAACCACTGAGTAGATATTACGATGGTTAGTGAGTTTTCTATCAGTCCAAGAAGTACTGACCTTTGTGACCACAATTCTGACTTCTCTGATACTTCTAATCATGCCCATTATGGGGGCAAAAGTGGAAGGATGAGAAGAAGGGAATTAATAGTATTGATATTACTTATCGAAGTTGTAACACGGCACACTTTCTTTCTGAGTTAATAAGTATTTACCAGAAAAATAAGCCTACAAGTGGGGTTCCATTATCTTTGACTCTTTATGTGAGATTTTTTCAGACCAATGTTATGTAGTTACTAAATCTTTCTTCATTTTATTAAACTATACCATATTTTCAGCTGGAGAACCAAAAAATCAGACTTCCTAGTATTGTTCTCAGGGCCCACCAGCATTATACAATGCTGGGATTACAGAAAAGGATGGTCCACTTCTGTAAGAGAGCATGTCCTCCTCACAGAGCCCGCAATCAACTCCTTCCTCTTACTCATATAAGAACTAACATGGCTCTCCCCTTTTTCTGCTAATAAATGTATTGAGTCCTGTAATCTCTGAATTTTGTGGATCTAAGACTTTAATCAACATCAGAGTGGAAATGAGTGGAAATGAGAGGTTTGCTCTGGAGGGAAGAATTTCTTCTAGATGTTAGGGTCTCAAGCTCAGCCCTGGAGTGAGTCTTTGAGTTCCCTTCCTATGATGGTCTTATCTTTATTTCAAGGGGCTGACAGGTTTCCCAGAGAAAGTGCAAGTTAACAATTTCTCTCCGTAGTTTAAAATTATTTGTACAAGCTCATAATCAGCATGTGACAGGGCATAACCAAAAGCATCGAATTTTGATGGGAATGGAAAGACTTTGAGTGAAAAGAGCTTTTAATTTGTAGAGATGTGCAGGGACCTTCTAAATGAGGCTGACAGCCCTTCCCTTCGGGTGTCAAAACAGAAGGCAATAAATTGCTGAAGAGGTCTCAGCAAACGACTGTCCCTGTGTGTCATGCTGATGGCTGTGCTGACCTTGGTTTCACTTGCTCTCTTATTTCTGTGGTTTTGAGAATTCAGGCACCCTGTTGCTTCCCTGCAAAGAGAGAAGTGTCTCTAACGACATTTCTAAAGTGAAGAACGCCGACCTTTCCAAGAGAAAGATGCTTAGACATTTATGAACTTAAAGAAGCAGTGTGTGTGTGTGTGTGTGTGTGTGTGTGTGTGTGTACTGTGACTGCAGTGAGTCAGCTTACATTTGATCTTAAAGATCAACTACTGAGTATTAGTGCAGTGGCAGGAAGAACCTTTAGACACGTGCAAGTTCAAAATGTGACTTTTTCCATTATTTATTCAATTTACATCCCAATATTAGTTCTCCTCCCCCTCGAAGTACACCCTCACAAATATCCCTGCTCTTCTCTTCTGAGGAGGAGACCTTCCCTTGGTATTATCTTACCCTCGCACATCAAGTCATTGCAGGACTAGACACATTCTTTCCCACTGAGAACAGACAAGGGAGCCAAGTTAGGGGAATAGGATCCACAGGCAAGTAACAGACTCAGGGACAGCACCCACTCCAGTTGTTGGGGGACCCACATGAAGACCAAGCTGCACACCTGCTACATATGTGTGGGGGTTGTAGGTTTAGCCAATGTTCTCTCTTTGGTTGGTGGTTCAGTCTTTGGGAACGCCCAAGGGTCCAGGTTAGTTGACTCTGTTGGTCTTCCTGTGGAGTCCCTATCCTCTTTGGGATCCCTCAGTCTTTCCCTCAACTCCTCCACAAGACTCCCCTAGCTCCGATTTTAGCTGTGGATTTCTGCATCAGTTTCCACTGGCTGCTAGGTGGAGCCTCTCAGAGAATAATCACACTAGGATCCTGTCTGAAGGATAACAGAGTATCATTCAGAGTGTCATGGATTGGCTCTTGCCCATGGCTTGGGTCTCAGTTTGGGCCAGTTATTAGTTGACCATTCTCTCCATCTTGGCTTAGTTTTTGTCCCTGAACATCTTGCAGGCAGGATACAGTTTAGGTAGAAGGTTTTGTGGGTAGGTTTCTGTCCTTAATCCTTCACTGGGAGTCCTGCCTGGCCACAGGAGGTAGCCACTTCAGGCTCCATAACCCCCCACTTGTAGGGGTCTCTGCCAGAGTCACCTCTATAGAATCCCTGGGGCCTCCCCCTCGCCTGTCCCAGCTCTCCAGCTTGTCCGTTTTCTGTCCCCTGCTCTTCCTACACCTGATTGCCTCTCTCATTCCTCCCCATCCCTTCTATCTCCATTTTTATATCAGTGTGCAGTCTCAAGTTTCATTGAAAGAAATGTTCATTTAAACCTCAGTCTTGTAACTCGGATTTGCTGTCATTCATTTCCAATTATATTAAAATATTAATAATGTACCACATTTTTAGTTTTAAAAGAAAGGAATGTTTAACTTTTATATTGTGCATCAAACTTTAATAAATAATCTAGACACGGTACATGTAATATCCTATCCTTTTTTTTTTTTACCAAGAAGTGATAAAAGTTTATAGTGTGAGTTGGTGAATGCTTCTATGTGAAGAAACTCAGTTCTAAGACATAGAAATGATAGTAATTGTGGGACTGTAGTTAGAGATGGCTATGTGATATTTTTTGGGAAAACCATTTTACCTTTACTTAAAGTCTCACACTCCTAATTTGTTAACTTAGAACTCTCTCTTCTCAGAAACTCAGGGTGTCCTCTATGATAGGTAGAACAGGGGATTCCTCAAAGATGTCTACATTCTGGACTGGGGAGACGGTTCATTTAGTCAAAGTGCTTGTCGTCACACGAGTAGGAGGAGCACTTGAACTCAAGCTTGGCAGCATGTCTAACTGTAGGGAGATCTGCTCTTCTGGCTTTCTTTCCAGCCCGTCCAACAATATTGGTGAGCTCCAAACTCAATGTGAGTCCCTGTCTCAAAAAGCAAGATAGAGGAGTGTATTGAAGAAGACGCTTGACCTTGATCTCTAAAGTCAAAATATACATGTATGTTCACATGAAGACCACCACACATACATATATACACACACACAGACACACAGACACACACACAAACACATGTGTGTGCAAATATGTTAATTTTGTAACCTGCAAGTTTTTTATATGAAAAAATTTTCAAAGAGAATTGCAATTGGTAATTGGTAGACTTTAATTACAGAGACTATTCTGGATTACCCTAGATTATCCAGGTAGACTCAATGCAAGTATATGATTCTTAGACGTGAAATGTGAGAGAGAGACACTTAAAGATTAAGTCTATTTAACTGTCTAATGGAGAAAGCAGATACCTGTCAAGGGATGTGGGCATCCAGAGGAACCTGGAGGAGGAAGACTTGGTCATCTCCTAGAGTTTCCAGAAGAGGAAGATCTTTTTCAACACCTTGACTTTGCAACTCAGTCTTCACACTTTAGTGTTTGTTCCCCAAGATCATAAAAAATACTTTGTTTGTAGCCATTGAGTTTGAGGTCAGTTTTTATAAAGTGTTGTGTTTTGTGAAATCCATCCTTTCCTTGATGAGACTGTCACATTTCCCAATGTAGCCTATCAAATATGACAAATGGCATCAATGCTTTCTAAACATTGAGTGACTTTGCATACTTATAATCTGGATCACATTCTCAAGTTAAAAAGATCTGATCAATTTTTGATTTAACTTTTTATTTTAAAATTTTATTTATAGTATTTACTGGTCAGAATAGTATTCATTAACTTATTGTGTTACTATGTGCATTATGTTTATGTGCATATGCTTCAGTGATTTGTTATGTTCATATTAAATAATACAGTCTACTTCATTTAATAGAAAGAGTCAAATTCTAGGTATTTAAAGTTGCTAATGTTGGAAACGTTTGAGGCCAAGAACACTGGTAATCTCTAATCTATTTGTTAAACTGAGGCAGAAATATCAAGAGTTCAAGGCCACCTTTATCTATGCATCTAAGACTTCATCAGAAAAAAATAAAACAGAAAAAAAATGGATAAGATATTGTGATCTCAGGAAGGAAGAAACATTGTAAACACAGCCTCAGCTCATCAGAAACCATTTGCAGAAAGTCATAAAAATGGCAAGAAGTATTCTTACAAAAAATTAATAGTACTTACTACTGATGAATTTATATTCATAATTAAAAAGGAGAAGAGTTTCAAGCTCTAAGAAAAAGACAGCCTAAGAAAAAACATGAATGGGCAATGCACAGCAAAGCTAAACCTTCATGGCCAATAAACAAATGGAAAGATACTCAACTCACCACTAGCCTAGGAAGAAAAACTGAATCCAAATGCAGCACATTATACACTTTGAAGGCAAAATAAAAAAATTATATTAAAACCACATATTAATGGTGTTGGAAATTCTACGTGCTTATGTGAGCATCAATTGATACAGTCAACTTAAGAACTTTCCAATATCTAGTTAAGTTGAAGTATATGCCCAGTGAAGGGGATGGCTAAGTACTTGCTTCCATGCAGAAGTTTTGATCCCAGATATAAAATTATGAGAAAATTTGTAGAATCTTCACAGAGGTATTAGAACATAAATGTTAGGCCGGGCGGTGGTGGCACATGCCTGTAATCCCAGCACTTGGGAGGCAGAGGCAGGCAGATTTCTGAGTTTGAGGCCAGCCTGGTCTACAGAGTGAGTTCCAGGACAGTCAGGGCTACACAGAGGAACCCTATCTCGAAAAAAACAAAAACAAAAACAAAAAACCCAAAAAAAAGAACATAAATGTTCAGGTATAGAATGATCAGATTGGCTGTAATTTACTCAATATTACATTTAAATAATTTAAATTAGGATATATGTGTCAGCATAGTAATGATAAAGAATGGAACATTCATTGAGATATAATTTTCATGAAGCTTAAAACATATAGTATAAAATTTAAATATGAATTTTATTATACAAATAATTTTTAAATGTAGAAAAAGATAAACACTAAATTCAATGCATTGATAAGTTTGTTGGCTGTGGATAATCATTGGTTATCTCCAAGTTTTAGTTAATAAGTCGGGGGTATGGCACATTTGGGATCTTCTTGTTCTTTCTACTTGCAAGCACCTGATACTTAATAGGATAATACTTAAAGCTACAACATTATTAATGCTGATTTACAAATCCAGATAGCATTTCCAAACACTATGAATTAATCTATTGTCAGGCATGGAATAATGGATCATATTGAATCAAATGTACTGACTCTTGTATCTTCTATTTTAGAAACAAATGATGACATATCATTTGCCACTGATGATGAAACAGAAGTTAAGGTGTTTTCTTTAAAAATTAGTAATTTCCATGCATGTAGTTGGGTAAACAAGACATGTAAACCTTCTAAAACAGGAATTAAAATGATTGTTTATGGAAAATGACATAAAGGAAGAAGGCAACACAGAAATAAACCATTAAAGAGGTAAAAGAAGAAATGCCAGTCTTAGCAGCTGAAATAGAAAATAATTTAACTGAAATATCCACAACCTGGCCTACTCTGGCTTAAGAAGTTCCTGTGGCATTTACTGCTACAGTCTGTAAACACATCTCCATAAGTATGGTGTGGTGTAGTGGAGTCACCTCTAAAGAGGAAAGAAAAGAGGCACATTTCTCTAAGCCTTCCATTTTACATAAATATAATCTTGTCAATCCATTAGAGAATGCGTCAGGAGACTGAAATGTGTTAGGTATACACTATTGCTTTGATTTTAGGTTGATTTGAGTATAAGGCAGAAAAATTCCCAAAACAATTTTAGAAGCAAGAGAACATAAATGTGGTTATTTATCAGTTTTTTTTAAACAACAGAACCAGAACGTGTGCTAATCCACTTTTAAAAGGTAATTTTAGCACTATGAAATAATTTACAGGATTCACTGGGTAGGGTATGGTAGGAGAACAACTGTCAGGTGGTATTTTGACAGTCTCAAAGACATGATAGTTAAAATCATGAACTGCAGAATTGGTCTAGGTTTCAACATCAGCCTTGGTACTGACTCATTATTGACTTTCAATGAATGGCTTATTCTGCATCTCGTTTTCATATGATGTGCATATCAGGAAATAAAAGCAGGTCTCAGATATAGCATTTGAAATGCTTAGATATTGATGTGATTGCTAATATCCATATATACATTAAAGTATATAACCTATTATTTTCTAAATATATACTCAGAGCATATAGTACAGTAGTTGATAAGTAACATAGAAAAGACTTTATCAAATAACTATTAACTCGTAAGTTCTGCTTTATTGACTATTGTGTTGTTTTTAGTTAATGGATATTGTGATTATTTTGTTTAATAGATATGTCACTAGTTTCAACATACAACTAATTAAACAGGTCTCCTGTTGAATTATGGCCTGACATAGAAACTACATAAAAATTCTCCAATATATCAATTGAATTAATGATCTTCACTTAATTGTTAATATCTACCAATTTGTGCTCTGAAATCGTGGCACTTTTTTTTCCCCCGCTGTCAGGACATCCCGTATAGTTTGAAATTCAGTCTATGCTATTAAGATTGCTTTTCTCCTGCTTAGTGAGATGGCTCTACCCACGATGGGCTTCTTGGGGTATTGCACGTATCACAAACCCTGCCAGGTTGACTCAATGGACAACCAGGTTTTGCTACTATTGACAAGTAACTCTCATAGATTGTACTCCATGCCTCTGCTGTCACTGCTGAGGCAATTTTTAAGTAGCTTCCATTGGTCTCTTCTGGTGTGCCTGAAGACAGTGACGATGTACTCACATACATAAAATAAATCAATCTTTTTATAAAAAAAAGAAAATAAGTTATTTTCTCATGCAATATATCCTGATTGCAGCTCATTTCCCTCGACACCTTCCAGTCCCACTCCTACTACTACCTCAGGTTCAAACCAGATCACTCCCTATCTATCTCCCATTAGGAAAGAACAGGTTTCTAAGAGGTAACCAAACATAACAAAATAAAATATAATAAAGAAAAACAAAAACCCATCACATCAAAGTTTGACAAGACAAACCCATGGGAAGGAAAGAGCTTAAGAAATGGCACAAAAATCTGAGACCTACACGTTCACACTAGGGAGTCCCTCAAAATACTGCATAGAAAGCCATAATATATGCACAGCAGAATGGGCGCAGACCCATGAAGGCTTCAGTCTCTGTTAGTTCATATGAACTTTGCTCAGTTCTCGACAAGTTTGACTTGTCTCCTGGTGTCCCTGTCCTCCTCTTGTTTTTATACACTTTCTGTCTCCTCTTCCAGTTCTGAGGGATGGATTTGGTGGAGGATTTTTCCCATCTGCTGTAGGAGGAAGCTTCTTTGATGACGGCAGAATAAAATGCTGACCTATGAGTATAGCAGAATGCCATTAGGAGTCATCTTATCGCTACTTTTCTGTAAGAATTTTTTTTTTAAAGAACAGTAGTATTTGTTTTGAATCTATGTCTCTGGGCTATGTTATTCTGACTTATTCCAACTGTCATTAGACTTCAAACTAATGATAATATAAAAGACTCTCTCTGTCTCCTTTTCTATGATATTCCTCTCCTTTCTTCTGTTCTTACAAACAGTAGACTGTCTTCTCTGGGTCTTGGTTTCATATGGAAAAAGCTCTCCCTCATTTATTCATTGAATTTTGTAGTTAAGCAGGCAAATCTTATTCTTTACAGGTCTTGTTTCTTCAGTTCGGAGAAAAAGAAATGATCAGTAAAGCATTTACCTAATTTCAACTTTACTATAAAACAACTAGAGTTGTCAAAGACTTGCATTATATGGTGACATTTTTCCATCCATCCTTCTATCCATCTATCCAAACTATACTCATGTATAATTATGTACATGTGACTATAATGTCTACTATATTTCAGACACTCTCTGTAGTGGTTTGAATAAAAACTATTACCCATGGGATATTTAAACACTTAGCCCCTAGTTGGTGGTACTATTTGGGAAGCATTAGGAGGTGTGACCTTGCTGGTGAATGTGTATCCCTGGAGTTTGGATTTGTGGTTTTAATGTTTTATGCCACTTCCAGTACACTGTCTCTGCTTCTTAATGTTCCTGTTCCTGGTGCCATGTCTCCCTGTCATGGTAGACTCATGTCTTCAAAACTATAAGACACATTAACTCTCCCTTCTACACATTGTCTTGGTCATAGTGTTTATTGTTGTTGTTGTTGTTGTTTTTTATAGCAGCAGGAAAGTAACTGGAATAGAGGCCGGTAGCAGAGAATGGGCTAATGCTCTGAATAATGTGAATATGTAGATTTTTGGAGGAAAGTTGAAGACTTTAGAACTTTATAAAAGTGGTTAAATCCTATAAGCAGTGATTAAAGGGCCATTTTATTAAGAACCTGAGAGACTCTAGTTTTGAGAACAATTTGTCTTTGGGGCCTGAGATCAAGAGGTTTCAGAACAATATTAGCAATTGGAATGTGTGTGTGTGTGTGTGTGTGTGTGTGTGTGTACACACACGAGTGTGTGAGTGTGTGTGCATGCACACATATATAAACCGTAACACACATGTGGAAGTAAAAAGATAACCTTGTGTTTTGGTCCTCACCTTCTATCTTTTGACAGAGTCTCACTCTTTGCTGAAGACTCCACACTAGCTGATACATGAGCTTCCCAGGAGTCTCCTGTTGTCATTGTTTTCTTTCAATATTCTAGTAGTGGATCCCTGGATTTATGGATATGTTCACTGCTGCATTCAGAGTTTTACGTTGGTTCTGGGAATATGAAATTAGATTGTCTTTGTGCAGCAAATGCTTTATGCATTGAGCAGTCCCCCAGCCCTTAAACCACCAGATTTTAGGACTCACAGTAATGCTAATCAAGTTTATATTGTCAAATATTGGCATAAAGATAAATTACCATGGCAAGGAAGGGCAAAGGAGAGTCCAACAGTGGATGGTCACATACATAATGAATGCCTACTCAACATTGACAGAGAACTTCATTTTAGGAGAGAGGTCTTTCCAATCAATGAAGGTAAAGAAAGTGCCCATTCCTATTTTAAAATAAAGTATAAAATATGAAGCCTTATCCACAAGGCAAGCCAGGTGTCCCTAGTGAAGATTGTTTGGGGGTGATTCTAGTCGTAGGAAAAGCACACACTTCTTGCAAGCCTTCAATTCAATTGGGAGATTTGGTGACAGGGAATCTCTTTTGTTACAGATCAGCATGGGAAAATAAATTCATTTTGTCACTAACCATGTTTCAGGGGGGCCCTAGCCAGGGGCCTTCTTGAGAAGAAGTTTTTTTTTGTTTGAGACAGAACTATGTCTTTGGGAACATGAGAAGAAGAAGAAAATCACAGGTCAGGGGTTTGGAGAAGACTCTTCCAAGTCTCCTTATGAGAGATGACCAAATACTGCAGCTGTGCAGAGGGCGGAGCCAGACGCAGCCATGCTCAGAAGTTCGGGTGTCAGGAGGCTCAGGCTGTGAAGGGTATAGCATTTGGTCCCTCTACTCTCTGTGTCGGAAGATAATTGTGGAGACTGATAGTCCCTGAGTCCACTGGGTTCCCTAGCCTCCAGAGTTTCCTCCTTGGTTTATGGATTGATCCTGGCAGGACGGAGAGCCATAAAGCTCAGGGCCAGCAGGACATGTTATCTCTGCTGCCTGCTTCTTCTCACAGGGTGCTTTTACAGCAGGTTGAAGGCTATGAAGATCATATGCTAGCATAGATATCAGTGCCAATTTCCTTTCCCCAGTTCTCCAACACACTCAAGAGACAAGCTTTGTCTGAGAGAGAAGCCATCCCAGGGCATTTGGAGTGGAGAGACTCTGAAGTGAACAAAAGCCTATGCTTTTCGTAAGTGAAGCTAGCAAAAGTTCCAGGGTTGCACAGCAAGGGAAGAGACTGATTGACAACTCCCCCTTGTCCCATTTGAACAGAAAGCAAACGGGGATGACAGGAAAGACATTAAGTTACAACTTCAGTTGGCTTCCATATGCATATTCTAATAGGCAATTTGCTAGGTAGGCTTGTACACTATCCTCTAAGTAGTGCAACAGTGGTTGTCCACATGCTGGAGAGGCTGGAAACCCAGCGGCTGCTCAGATCACGGAGCTGGATGCCTCAGCAGCCTAAATCTGAGGTGTAGCTTTAGAACATTCTGTTTTTGCGGCTTCATATATTTTTATTTTTAATATTATAACATTATTATATTTACTCCATTCCTTTCCCTGCTCCAAAACTTCCCATGCACCCCTCCCCACTCTCCTTCAAATCTACGACCCCTTTCTTTTACTGTTATTGTATGCATATAAGTATATGTATATACACATATATATTTTAAGTATAAGTTTAGTTCAGTCAGTAGAATGTTACCTTTATGTATAGTTGCAGGGCTGACCATTTGGCACTGGACAACCGATTGGTGTACTCGTTGCTGAGGAACATCACTTTCCTCAGCTGCCTAGAGTTCTTTGTGATGATTCTTAGAGAGACAGTATTTTTAAGTTAGAAGTGGAATAACAAAGAAAACAGAGTCTAATATCAACTGATTCATCACTGGTAGCAGCAGCAGCAGCAGCAAGAAAAAAGGAGTTGGAGAGAGGGAAGAGAAGAAAGAGGTAAGGAAGAAGAAGAGGATGAGGAGGAAGTCTGACAGAAGTCAAGGCAACATTGCTTTTGCCTTAGAGCTGTTAATATCTCTACTGGCAGGCATAGTTTACTCTGAAGAGGCATCTTCTTTTTCAGTTTACACTCTCTGAAAACTATCTCACAGTCATACATGGAAATATGTCTCTTAAGTAACCTCAGATCCTGTGAGATAGTTTTACTGAGTCTCACGGAAATTGTTCACTTCATTTACCTGTTGTAGATTATTTGTATGTTATATTATTATAATAAAAGATATTCATATATGTAATTGCCATATAATTAAAATAACATTTTATCCATGAACATTATGAATTATCCTAAGTTCTAAGCAATTTATCCTGATCTAAGGAATAGAGATTGGCTCTTTTATGTTCCTATATTTAATGAGTAGCAGCTGGCTAAGTGTATGGGGCTAGATTGGAGAATGAATGCCTAGAAATCTCTCTAATGCTCCCTAAAAATTCCATCCTTTGACTTCAGAACCTCAAGTGGTCCTCATAGGAGATTTTCTTCAAAATTAATGGCAGGATATATGGAAACATCTCTTATATTTTCAGAACCAAGGAGCAAAAGTGGAGAGTCTCAAGAACCCTAGTTGCCTATTTATATTTTGTGAAGGTGTGGACAGATTAATATCCACCTTCTTATACATAGCAGCCACAATAGGAAATCATCATTTCTGTCCATGTTCCATGGGAATGTGTCTAATAAAAACCATAAGGATTCACACAGTACTTATGACTCTAGATGTGCTTTAATATGAAACTTATACATATTATTTCTCAGGTAAGGCCAAATGCAAAATACAAATGAGGAACACATATTTAAAAGTCATTAAGAGTCCTTCTCTGCTATCATACCATCCCATCCTTCACCACAATTTAACCCTTCCTCTTTCATCACTGCCCTTTGAGCCTTTTTACTGCATTTAACCATACCCCTCAAAGGCTTCTCCTCATGGTACCTTACCAGTTTCCTGGCCTCTATGGAACTTCCAAGTGAAACACATATTGGAAAGTTTAAGTCTTATAACCATGGTGCTTATGGGGAGTCAAGTAATGCTAAAGACCATTTGAAAAACTTATATAGAAACAGTACTGTAGAGATGTGTGTGTGTGTGTGTGTGTGTGTGTGTGTGTGTGTGTGTGTTTCTGGGTAATAGTGCCCCTACTTCATACTGCAGGAAAACTAATAAAAATCACAGTGTTGAGAATGGGTTACAACTTATTGAGTTGTTGGCCAGGGAAGCCCCATAAACTTCAAACATTAAAGGTTATTTACAGTACCATTAGTTACCCCCAACAGTTGGCAGTAAGACTTTTAAAGACCCCACATACTCAAGTCATAAATAAGATACCTGTAATTTTCATCTCTATTGTTTGCTGTCACAGTTCTGGAAAGTAATGTGCATGCTCCCAAGGGGAAACACATAGTCATCAATCTTACCCAACTGAACTTTGAGCACTACAATAATGCCTGCAGGCATGGTACTGGCATGCACATCATGGGAGTAACCAACTACTTTCTAATTGGAATTAAGTCTACTCCACAAGATGAAACCTGTAACTGGCACCAATATCAACCCAAGAAATATGGGTAGAAAGGCCACAGTCCCTAGGGGAGAAATAGCTACTACTATTTGGATAAATGACATACTATTAAACTGATTCTTCATGACTTGTTATTATACACATAGACTAAATAAGCTTTCAACCCTCATCAAAGAACTAACATTTGGTGATTAACAGAGGCCAGTGACACATGGTCAAGATAGAAATAAGAGAACCTGGAATGCTCAACCTAAAATGGAACATCTGTATTACACACCCTCTTTTGAAGCCTCAGGAATCAACATGGAAAAGTGGACAGATGGAATCTAAAAGTCAAAGATAATGGATGACCACTGTTGTGTCTTCTCAACAAAGCAGGGCAGCTGCACATATGAACTCATAGGGATTGTGACCTCATGTACAAGACTTGTGAAAACTAAAGCCAGACAATTTTAGAATGGAGAAGGGAAGTGAGGAAAAAGCCCCACCTCTATCCAAGGAGCTATTAGCAATTGATGGCTATTTGGAAAGGAAGAGTTCATTTTCTTTAAGAGTATAGCTCCATCTTCCAGTGGAAGTTCACACATTCAACAATCACAGTACAAATTTGTCTTATGGGTATTTTAAAAAATGTGAAGGCCTTAATATGTGGGGATGCATATAGTCTTATTGTAACTTGTTATGTCATGTTTGACTGACATCCCTAGGAGCTCTGCCCTTTTCTGAAGGGAAATGGAGATGGAATGGATCTGGGGAAGAAGGGGATATCAGTGGGGGAACTAGAAGGAAGGGAGAGGAGAGATATGATATGATATGATATGATATGATATGATATGATATGATATGATATGATAAAATGATATGATAGAAGAATCAAGAAAAAAAAGAAGAAAATAGGACACAAAGATGAGGGGGTAGGGAATCAAGAGGAGTCTGAGAGAGGAGTCCTGAGTGAATAAATATGATCAAAGCACATTGCCTCAAATTCTCAAAGAACAAATCGATTCTCTTCAAACTGCTAGAACTCTTCAATGATGACTGTGGATAATCAAGTCAAGAATGATATCCCTCTAAGATGATGGCTCTGTGTTGGGACAGATCATAAACTCTAACGCTGACCCTTACTATTCTTTAATAATAATAATAATAATAATAATAATTTTCCTGGTTATTACCAGAGTAAAGGGAGTTCTAGGTTTAAATACATACTAGAAGCAAACGAAAAACCTGCTTTGAGAAAAACTGTCCAATTCATCTCCCTTATGATTTCTGTGGGTGAAACAGCAAATTTTCTGTTTAAAAAATGAAGAAACTGTTTTTTAAAAACCATATAAAGATAATTCCCAGGAGAAAAAAAGAAGTGAAAGTTATAAACAGAAGCATTATACCCCATGGACATCAGATATGATTATATTAAGATCAAAAGAAAAGGATTACCTGTAAGTGCCCAGGAAAATAATGAACCAACTGAACATTGTAGAAATGAAAAATGTAATTAGTAAGATGTAATATTTGGTAGAAAAGATTTTCTGCTTCTGGAGAAAAGAGAATATCTTTATGGCATATGAACTTATGCATGGATAACAGCTATAAAATCTGAGAAAATACTAAGATCAAATTCAGGCTTTCAAAGATGAAGTAAAGGGGTCATTCAGTTCCACAACTTTAGAGCTTTAGCTTGAGGTGAGTTTCAAGCATCTTGTGCATTTGTGACTGGAGCACTGATAGAAAGCATATCGTATTTCTTGAGCATTTTTCTATGGTATTGAGTATAACTTCCCTAAAGTCTTAAAGAAGACAGACTTAAATGATGAACTCCAGACAGGTGGTATGTATAAAACTTTCCTAATCTCTCATCTTTGAATGACCCATATATAGGAGAGATTGCTATCAGTTTAGCTAAATAAGTACCCCACATATTGTAGATGGAATCCATCATTTGTACAGGGGGAAGGGATGGCTACACATGTACCCTGATGAAATGTTTAGAAATTTACACAACGGAATTTCCCGGGGGGTGAATTTAGGGAAGGGCCATTTTGAGAAGGTTAAAAAATTGTGTGGGCAATGGGTTGGCTTGGTGTTTTGATGATAGGTGGGGTAAGGGTAGGAGTTCCCAGGTATAGACTAAGACTTGCATGCTTCCCTCCCCCCTCAGATGTGTGAGGAAGAGAAAATTGGGCTTCCTATCAGCCTGCCCAGAAGTAGTGAAGAAGAAAGGGGGACTTGGAAGCTGTCAGTCAAGACAATGGAATAAGATGCTCCCTTAAAGTAATAGGAAGAAGAACAGAACCCTATTGGCTGAGAGGCATGGGTCTCACTAGTGTGTTACAGCACTTGAAATATGTGAAACGAATCAATGAAAATTAATTGGTTGAAGAGGAAGCATATTATCTCGATGGAAATGGAATTAGGAGGAAAATATGAATGTGGTGTGTGAGGTGAGCATTAGTGCCAGTAACGTTAACATTAAACTCTTGCTGCTTCCTCATAATGGCTTTTGTGTGGCGTTGAGAAAATGCACTCAGCACCTACCCAGAATGCTGATGAGAGCATCTGACTTGAGCAGCGGGCTTTCCTTACTGCTGTGTGGTTCACGAAACAGAAAGGAAACCATCAATTAGTTCATGTCTGGGTTTATCTTACCATTTGACATTTTAGAATTATTCATTATATAGAATTTAGTTAAAATATGGAGTGACAATGATCTTAGAATTTAAAAAATAGCTTGGATCATCCAAGAATTAAATTCTAAGTGTTTCTGTGAAGAATAATTCAACTGTGGATAGAAAATATGTAAAATATTATTATATTTACATATTAAATTTTTTTCCTGCCAGAACTGTAAGGGCATTTGATAATTGTGTGACTTATTGATTTTAATGGATATTCAACTGTGTAGAATAAAAATTGTTAGGTATTATTTAGGAATCTCTCTCTCTCGCACATACACAAACACACACTGCCTTACTTTTTGAATGAGAGTGTATGAGATCCATCTTTTTCATTCCTAGAGTTTATTTATTTACCTCTCTCCCTCTCTCCCTCTGTCTCCCTCCCTCCCTCTCTCTCTTCCTCTCTCTCTCTCTCTTTGTTGCTCTCTCTCCCTCCCTTCCTCCTCTCTCCTCTTTCCCCTCCCTCCTTTTTTCTTTTCTCTCTCACCTCTTGTTCTTCTTATCTCCAAGTTAAGTAGGTCATGAAAATTCCTAGATTTTAAATATTTTTTCCACAAAAATAAGAATTGTTGGAGATATATCGAGCAGCTCCATTTAGCCATTTTACAATAAATAAATATCTCATATATTCCAATAAGATTCAAATTGGAAAAGAAAGCAAAGTCACAAGGGCGTCTTTATGTTCAGAATTTCTAAGATTTTTACACTGTATCTCTCAGGTTTTCTGATTCAGTAAAAAACGTAGCTACCGCCGGGCAGTAGTGGCGCACGCCTTTAATCCCAGCACTTGGGAGGCAGAGGCAGGCAGATTTCTGAGTTTGAGGCCAGCCTGGTCTAGAGTGAGTTCCAGGACAGCCAGGACTACACAGAGAAAGCCCTGTCTCGAAAAAACAAAACAAAACAAAACAAAACAAAACAAAACAAAACAACAACAACAACAACAAAAATGTAGTTACCAGTCTGCATCTTCTGTCTCACTCTCTACTCCTTTTTTTTTATTTTGGTTTTTTGAGACAGGGTTTCTCTGTGTAGCCCTGGCTGTCCTGGGACTCACTCTGTAGACCAGATTTGCCTCAAACTTAAAAATCCACCTGCCTCTGCCTCCAGAGTGCTGGGATTAAAGGCATGCGCCACCACTGCCCAGCCACTCTCTAATCTTAATGCCTATGAAAGTGCCTGTGAGTCTATAGCACAGATTTCATTTGTTTTTATTTCTTAATTCTTCTTTATACAAAACAGATGCCTTTACATCATAGGTATTTAAGAAAGCTGAAAAGTGGAAATGACCCTAATCTAGTAGTAAGTACAGTGGAGAAAATGAGGGAACAGCAGTACCAAGGGAAGATATTGAAAAGGTGATAGTAAAGAAACATTTTTGTGGTGGCCTCCAAAATGCCTCTGGTGAGGAGACAGAGGAGATCTCCAAAAGAAAGAGAAGTAGTATATCGTGTTATGGAGAGATTGGGGAAAGAGGAATATTAAATGGGGAAGGGATAGAAGAGCAGAGTAAAGGAGAGAATGGGTGGGACATCTAAAGCTAAAAACTTTTTTAAAAAAAGTCATATGGAACTTACTACTATAGTAGCTTCCTAAAATACATGCAGTTATGAAGCCAGTTTCAATGGAGTCATCATATGCTGCAAAATCCAGTGCCAGGAACAGGTTACATCTTGTTTAGTTTTGGCCAAAGGGATTCCATAATTTCCCCCAAACATCACAGGCTGCTTCCAAAGCTATTTATTGCTCTTCACAAGATGATGGTAAAACCACCATGGCTACAAACAGCACTTATTTATCTCATTGAATATGAGGAAGTAGAGCTGGTGCCCAACTAGGAGCTGCAGCCCTAATGACTATTGTTCATGGTGCTGGGAGGTACTTTGCATGATGCTGGAGAAGAATGGTGGTCACCAATATCGTTCAACTGTAAACTCTGGGACTGAAAACACCATCTTGGGAAATACTGGGAAAAATAGTTGCACAAGTATTATGGAAGTAACGAACCACTTTTAGATAGAATTAAAGCCCATTCCATGAGATGGAAGAAACACCACTGATAAAGTGGCTGGAGACTGGGTAGGCCATCAGCATAGGCGAAAAGCTACTACTATTATTTTGCTAAAGGAACATAGCAATAAAAGTGCCACTAGTGCCAAACTGCCGTACTCATAGGCCAATAAGTTAGTTAATCCTCATCAGAGAAAGTTGTTTTGCAGTAGACAAGAATCAACGAGGAGATCTACAACTGGACAACGTGCAGAGGGTGACTCGGTCCTACATAGTATGTCTTCGTGTCTTCTCCCTCAACGCTCAGGAACCTATGAATAAAGGGAAGCAGAAAAATGATGAGAACCAGAAGGATGACTCCAAGGAAAGAGTGTCTTCCAGATACAAGAGGACTAATGCACATATGGACTTACAGAGACTGTAGCATTACACATAGGACATGCACATGGTCCAAGTACTGAGAGAGATAAGTAGACACAAGGTTGCATCCATAAACAGAAAGCTATTTGCAGTTGATACCTATTGGCGAATGGAACATCAGTTTTCTCCAATGGAGTCTCAATGGGCATATCAAAAACACCCCAGGGTAGGCTCCATGGGCAGTAGCAGCTGGGCAATACAAAATGAGTACCATGTTTGTGAGAACTGAAGCAGAGACTGTGGAGAAATGCTAATTACTCCTTTACTCCTCATGGCTGGCTCAGCCTGCTTTCTTATACAACTCAGGAGCAACTCTCCTAGGTTGGCACTACTCACCATGGGTTAGTTCCTCTCATATCAAACATTAATCAAGAAAATGCTCTACAGACTTTCCCATAGGGCACTCTTATGGAGATCTTTTCTCAATTGAGAGTCTCTCTCCTGCAAGACTGGAACCAGTCTTTTCTGGACTGGGGAGGACTTATGGGACACATGGTGGGGAGGGGACTGGGAAAGGTGAAAGCCTTTGGAATGCAAACAAAGAATATAAAAAATAAAATAAAAAAAATCTCTTCTAAGCAGTAAAAAAAAAAGAAAAGAAAAAAAAAGAAAAGAAAAAGAAAAAAAAAGAGAGTCTCTCTTCCCAAAGAACTGTAGCTTAGGTCAATTTGACATAAAATGAACCGACACAGATTCTAAAGTTCTGCTAGTTGTTATTTGAGTTTGTCTTTCAGAAAGGCTTGAAAAAGGCTATGAGATAATGATGAGTTTGGGAATGGTTGAATTTAAAATGCTTATGAAGGATACAACTAGAAATATTACACTAACATATAAAGGAAAGACTTCATGCTTTGGTAAAAGATGAACTTAAATGGAAAGTGATAGCACACTGAAATAGTAAGTGTGATGGTGTCACCTTGTGACAAAGAGTATATAGTCATTTGGAAGAAGTCTGTAGGAGGAGGTGAGGCACACTGACATCTAGAGTATGGGCTGAGAACATAAGCTCAGCCAAAGTGTTTCAAGGGAGGAAACAAAAAATGCTGGTAAGAAAAGTAAAGTCCATGTCTATGTTGAGAAGAAGGATGTAACGAGAGACTTTCCCTTTTACTTCCTAGAGGTAGAACTATAACAGGACTCCTGATGAAGAGTGGGTTCATGGTCCAGTGAAAAGCAGAGAAAGACTTCCATCACCACGCAAGGTTTTGTAGGTCATTGCCTTTGAGACCTTTACTATTATAAAATACGAAACAAAATAAAATAATGAACGACTCCCCCCACAATTATGATGCATGTTTCATTTTGTTAGTGCTTCCTCATTCTTAACACTGTTTTGTTTTCATAACCACACACATGAAATCTGATAAATTTTTAATAGACATTTTATTGATGAGGAAGTTGAGGTTCAGTGGGTGAAACAGTTATACCAAAGTTACTCCACTAATTAACAGTTCTGCAGCTATGATCTTTTGACTCCTATTTCAGTTTGCTCTCTGAAAAAAAAATTACTCCCGCATTTTAAATTTATGTTCACAATGCTTTTCTTCACAAGGGGAACTTTTATACAGCAAATTTATTCAGCAGACAAAGCATGTCAGAGAAATCTCATCATTATTTGCATATTCTATTTAACCATCCATGGATTTATCGGTCCGCCCAACAATTCAATAAACAAGCTTGGGGTACCTTCCGTATGTGCCCAATACCATGCTATAAGGCCAGGTAAAGATGAGAGACAATGGCTTGTCTTCAGCATAGTCAGGGATAAGAAGTGTTTGCACACATTTACTTCTTATACAACAATACCAATTCATTGTGTCTTGATTAATTTTTAGTCTCCACGGAAAACTATTTCACATTTAATCACTGAGTTCTTACTTTTCCAGACTAAGTAGTACCAGCTTCTGGGGAAAGGCTGTCATTTTATTTTCTAATTTGAAAGAACATGGCATAGGTTAATAGGATGCTAGATCTTGCATATCATTAATCCAACGTTTTTGCTTTATGTCTTGGAAATTAAAGCCCAGAAACTTGAAAAATGATGTGACAAATATGTAGTCAGAGCTAATATATAGCATTGACCTTGAACACTCCAATCCTTGTGGAAGCATTTCTCATAATCTCGAGTCTAGGCTGAGATTAATTCTTATTTACCAGATGTTTCTAAGAGGTTTATTTTGGGAGTTTTATGATTTTTTTGCACCTGAGAATTAACTTCACCTAAGCAGATGGCATTGTTGGCAAGGATGAAGTGTCACCACCTAAATTTTGAAATCAGGGTTGCAGCTGGAATTTTCTTACAGAACACAGATGACTGATATTCTCTATCTGAGCCCTTACTCTTGCAGCTTCATGTTCAGGAGAAGAAGAAAACAAGTCTTTGGATAGCAACATCTGTCTTCCAGCATTAAGCTCGAGCATGAAGTCCCTTTTTTTCAATATTACAAAGATCTTATTAATCACATCAACACTATTTTAGTCACTGTTCTATGCTATGAAGAGACACCATGATCTCTTCCTAGATAAAGAATTTACTTGGGGGCTTGCTTACAGATTCAGAGATTGTCTGTTATCATTATGGTGGGGACTATGATTGCATTCAGGCAGGCTTGATGCTAGGAAAGTAACTGAGATCTCCATTGAAATTCACAGTGAGAGAGCACCTAGGCTTGGCAGGGGCTTTCAAAATCTGAAAGCTCCCCCGCCCCCACTGATACTCTTCCTCCAACAAGGCCACACTCACTCCAACAAGGCTACACCTTCTCATCCATCCATCTAGTCTTTTCCAATAGTGTAACTTTCTGGTGACTAAGCATTCAAATATATGAATGAGCCTATGGGACCATTCTTATTCAAATCACTACAAATACTATATAACAATGGGAAGCTGCCAGTCATATATTTCGAGGTTTATTGTGGTAATCTCAGTGTCTTAATTAAACAACAAAAGCTTATTTCTTATTGGGAACTATCTAAGATAGGTATACATTTTGGGCCTCTTTCCAAGGTATAAATTTTGCCTATTATGACCCAGAATTGAAACCATGCTCCTGTAAGCTGTTCTTTTGAAAGGGACTAAAATTTAAATCAATTGGGTCTAAATAAAATGTTCACTGAGATGAGGCAGTTGGTTTCTTTTTCATCCTTCCATGTTCACTTTGGCCTGGAACATATTCTACAGCATCTCTAGATCTGTTGCCCCCTTGGTGATGGAGACATAATGTCAACAGCAGCATCTTTCCATAAGGAAGAGCTCTCATTACCTTTGTTCCCATTTCATTGGTTAAATTAAGTCACAAAGCCAAACCCAGAAGCAACAGCACCATGTAGCATAGTTAGGCCTATTTAAAGGAGAAGGAAATCTTTTAAAGCAGGAATTGGTTCAAACTTTTGTTTCATATCATATGTTATAGGAAACTCAGCAATTCCAAACTTAAAAGCAAAATCAAAAGCACCTAGTTAGCTTATAACACATTAGGCTCTTGCCCTGTGATAAGCACTGTGCAAAGGGCCTTTCACATGTTATTTTATCTATGTTAGCTTCTGCAATGGACAAAAAGGTTGGTATTAGTTTTGCCATTTTATAAACTGACAAATGGAGGTTCAATGATTTATTTAGAGTGGTAATAACTAGCTTACCAATGGATCTTTTTGCTCATAAGGTCTCATTCTTACACAAAGAATTAAAAGAAACTAAGAAAAACTGAGAGCAGGTGAAACAATTTTTACCCAGGCAAGGGCATACCAATTAAGCTGGTTGTCCATTATCAAACAGTCAGTTGTGAAAACACATGTACAAATAACAACATAACAAATAACATTATACAGACTGAGCAGGGTATAATTTGGAATATATATATATATATATATATACATTTATGTTTTCTTATATATACATATATATGTATATACACATTTATAATATATCTATATACACATTTATGTTATTATAGTTAATGAGAAAAAGAGGTCGTGAATTTGAAAAATGAGTATCTGGAAAAGTTGAGAGGGAAAAAAGGGAATGGAAAGTCATGCAATTATAACCTCAAAAATAAAAATGTAAAGAGCAAAAGTAATACCAAAGAAAACCTCAATGCATACACATAAAACATAAAACACCAAAATCCCAATAACTTCCATAATGTCACTTTTATAAACTTAAATTTGTTAGAAAATAGTGTAACAGTAATAGAGAAACAGTGGAGTAATTTTTTCACCTGAAAGTTTATCCCATTTTAAGTAACCTCCTAAAATGACCAAGAATGCTCAAACTACTGTGTTCTCAGAATTTTATAGCATTTATTGCTGTTGTTTCCTATGTTTTAAAAAACAAGTCATCTATTGCCCTTATATATGTCTCCCATCGTTACCTTAAATTGTTATTTATTTAGGAATCATATTGTCTTTTATCCTGTTTTTTCCATCAATAATGAATGAAGTACTTGGCAACCAGAAAGTATCTCACAAAATTGTTGTTTTAGGGATTTCCTTTGCAACTTTCAGGAAACAGCCATAGAGAAAATACATTGTGAAGATATTAAAATGACTGATTTGACACATCTGAGATTCTCCTTTTGTTTTTGCAGTGCTTCTAGAATTGTAAATGTTCTTTCTCTGCATGATATTTTTATTATAAATATTTAATCATAAAGCAAACATACACACACATATACACACACACAGGGGGGGGAGAGAAAGAGAGAGAGACATATACACAACACGGGGAGAGGGGGGCGGAAAGAGTTGAGAACATTCTTACCTAAGAAATACTTACCTTGTGTTACATGGTACCTCATTTTCAGCATGATGAATATGAAATCATCAGGATGTGGTAATATTTACAGTGGTGTCAGGTGTGCTAGACAATCTGGCATAAATAACATTCCACATTGACATTTTTAAAGTAAGATTCAGCCGTCTAAAAATTTTGGTAGAGACTACCAAAAATACCACAAAACCTGAATGCCTGGAATGTCTTCAGGAAAAAAAAACGTGAATAGAAATGACAATTTCCTTGACAGTCACTGCCTAAGAATGATGCCGTGTCTGCAAAATGTTGACAACCTGCTTTTCCTGTGGCAGGTCTTAAAGGGTTCCTAGCACATGTTTAATCCTGCTCTCCAGAATGGTGCTTTCTTTGTGACATATCTAAGAATGTGTTTCTACCTTAAAATACTTTTTTCTTGTATCTAGTTGCTGTAGATCATGAAAAACCATGTGAAGATGGAAGAGATGTTAGGGGTAGCAAGCCCCAGACTAAGGGGTTAACAGAACCACTTATTATTCCTGGTGAGAGGAATCTTTCCTAATTTCCCTCATCCCTAATACCTGCTCATCTACTGGGTTCCAGAAACATCTTGACATGTCCATACTTTCTATATAAAATACAGTGTATCCTCTCTTTGGCTCATTAAGCCCTTGGATCAGTGACACTTCAACCAATGCTAAGAATACTCTCTTCCCTGTATTCCCCCCCCCCAAACTCTTGATATTGAAGAACAGCCTAATTTACATGAATATTACATTTCATTATCCCAAGGCACAGAAGACTGATAGAGAGTAGTATGTAGTCACCACCAATGGGGAAGATGGGGATCAGACACAAGGACTTAGCAGCTCTATTTGCCAAAGCACTTACCCCTTCATTGAGATGGGACAAACATGGAACCTTCATCCTGTATTGTCATTGTCACTCTGAGTCATCCTTTCTGCAGTCTTCTTGGACTTCAACAATACATGTAATGGATAAACATCTTTCAGTAAGAGTATAATTCCCATGCAACAAGATTCTCCTATTATTGGCTGACCAGTCTTCAGACAATGATCAGTTAGACAAGTTATGTGACATAGTGTTTTGTGGGACTCCTAAAAGTGGGTGTGGGAGCATTCTCTGACTCTTTTGCCTACTCTAGGGACCCTTTCCTCCAACTGAATTGCCCCATACCAGCCTTGATATTAGGGTTTGTATGTAGTCTTATTGTAACTTGTTCTGCCATGTTTGGTTGATACCTCTCGGAGGAGTGGATCTGGGGAAGAGGGAAGGTGGGAAGGGTGCTGGGAGAAGTGGAAGGAGGAATACTGTGGTGGGAACATAATTTATGAGAGAAGAATAAAAAGAAAAATAGAAAAATGATTTATACGCTATATATGTTTTCCGCAGTTCTCTTCTGGCTTTCCCTTATCTGGGAGCTCATGCTGGTGTCCTTAAATGTGAGCTTCTTTTGGTCCCTCTAGAGATAGCCTGATTTATCTGAGCTCTGTCTCCCCCCAGGCTTATATTGATTGATTAAAGTCCTTTCTGGTCTTTCATCAATACTTTTATCTTTCTGGTAGGCACAAAGATGGACCTGATGGGGTGGTACCACTATAATTGGACCTCTGGATTGGGTTTCTAGTAGCAGAACAAAAATATTCAGGACAAATACAATGATCGGACTTGGATTTTACACACTAAAATGTATTACAAAGCCACATGACTGGCATTCTAGACACAGACCTAAGATAAGAATGGAAAGGCCAGTTTTATCCAGCCTAGGGGTAAAAAGGGTTTGGGGCAAGAATAGAATAGACAAATCTAAGGTGGAATAAAGTGTCTGCTCAGCAAATGAGGTTGAGATAACTGGCTATCCATATGTAAAGGGTGAAGTTACAATTCCTACTTCAAATTATCTCAAAATAGATCTGGAACCTAGATGTAAGCATTAGTAGAACTCTCAAAAGGAAACATAAAAGTTAAACTTCATCATCTTGGGTTAGGCCATGCCCTTTTCTATCAAACACAAAGAAAAGCAATAATAGGACAAAAAATAGTAAATTAGACCATGAATGTCAAGTAGTTCTATCAAGAAAGACAATAAATACTGACATAGGAAGATGGTTGGGTGTGTAAAGTGTGTCTTGAAATGCATGAGTACCAGAGCTCAGATTTCAGAGCTCATATAAAAAGCAATAGGTATAGAAGCCTGCCCTAATTTCATCTCCTGGGAAGGAGACAGAGGTAGGATTCCTGGGGCAGACTGGAGGGATAGACTAGACCGTCTTCAAGTTCCATATTTACTGAGACACCCTACCTTATCAAGAAAAGGGGAGAGAGATAGAAGACATCTGATATCAATGTCCTCTGGCTTCCACATGTAAGTCTGCATACACAAACACATGCCCATACGTATGTGATCATACAAGTAGACCAAACATGCGCATGCGCAAACACACACACACACACACACACACACACACACACACACACACACGTAGACACACACACACAGAGGGGGCAGGGAGAGGGCGAGGGGTGAGAGGGAGAGAGAGAGGGAGGAAGAGGGAGAGGGAGAATAACATAGCTATATAAAAAAGAAAATGAGTCAACAACTCACGGAGAAAAATATTTGCAAAAATTTTTGTGTCAAAATAATAAGGCTTTTTTTCCTTAGCAGAATATTATCTTCTAATTCTCTTAGGAGTACAGAGTTATGAAAAAAGTAGTACAGACAGCAACTTTCCCAGGGAGCTTGTGTCAAGGAGAAGGACTAAGACCACCCATCATCTGAGAGATTAGAGTCTGACAGCTGAATTCACCAAAACCACAGGGAAGCAATAGGTGGAGTGATCGTGAACAAATAGAGCAGTTGGTGCCGTGAGTCAGTGAATTCAGTGTCGAGGTTTGAATTGGTCCTAATGGATCTCAAAACAAAATCTTCCAGTGATAGCTACAGCAGCTGGTTGACTACTCTAATGAGCCTTAGCTTCTAAGTGACCCCTGGTTACTGTTGTACGCACTTTACCACATGTGGTATCACTTGTCCAGAAAATTAACTCCAGCAGTTACATGCACCGCCTCCTCATACTAGCTGGGTTTGTTTGAAGGGGCACTCCTGACGAAGCTTGCTCAACCTTGGCTCCATTGATGTTTGGGATGTGGCAATTATTTGTTGTGGAGGTTGTTTTGTGCCCAGCAGAGTATTTAAGTACAGCAGTATCACCCCAGTTATCACAATTAAAACTGTCTCCAGATAAAATCAAATGTTCTTTGAGAACATAGGTATAACTATTGTTCTTTCTATTGGTCCTTCTCAGGGATAGCTAGGACAAAATCCATAGGTTTATAGGACATTCTAGGCCTGTGTGTGAGGAAGGTTCTTTTTAAAAAATTGTTTATTTTATGTATGAGTATATCATTGCTCTCTTCATACACAGCAGAAGAGGGCATCACATCCCTTTACAGATGGTTGTGAGCCACCATCTGGTTACTGGGATTTGAACTCAGGACCTCTGGAAGTGTAGTTGGTTCTCTTAAGCGCTAAGGCCATCTCTGCAGCCAAGGAAGGTTCTTTTGACAGAGGAAAAAAAATGAAGATTGGAACACCAATGAATGTAAATGTAAGTACCTAATTAGAAAACCTGTGGAAAGCACTAAAACAGCATACAGAGCCTCACCACAGACTCAGAAATAACGGGCTATATATACGTTTGGAAAGATGGAAATAAAAGAGCTTAACAAGGAATATGAAATTTGTTTTGGACCAAGAAGGTCAGGTGAGGAAGGAAAGAAAGGCATTGTAGGTTGGAGCAACATTTAAACTAGGGGGGGGGCGCTCACATCAGACAGTAGGGGGACCAGGTAAAGAAAGAGGTGGCAAAACACACAGCCAATTATTTTCTTCCTTATACATTACTTGAAGTTTATTCCAGGCTTTACTTAATTTCCCTTAGCTTTTTAAAGTAGAACAAAATGGAAAACTGGAAGGGACTCTCAAGTCCATTTTATAAAATCAAGAAGGATCTGGGGAAGGAGATCAGCATAAGAAGGGGATTTTTCCCTTTGAATTTCTGCCAGAGTGCAGAAAGGATATTTTTTTCTGCTTTAATTTCCTCTTCTTATCCCCTGAGAAATTTTAAATCCTCCTGAGTAAAAGCTTACTAGTGCCTAGGAAAAAGAAAATTTAATTGATCCTTTCCTATCTGTGTTTGTTGGGATGGGTATGAATGACACCCATACATTTAAGGCTGATATTTTTAACCTGGGTAATTAAATGAATCATGATAAGTGTATGAAATTCTTTCTTTTGTTATAGACAATTATATCTGAAGTTGTCCCAGCATAGACTATATAATGAAGGACTTAGAAAATGGTCAGTTAGCATAAATGAAAGCAGTGCCTCATTTTAGTTGACAAAATAGATCTTGGCCCTTACAATAGTAGCCATCAGCTATTGTAGCTACTGTGCAAAATTATGTGTGCTGCCAATTATGATCTCTACATTTCATCTATAAGTCATATTTTTAAATACATACTAAGTATAATGACAATATATCATGTATTGTGGAGTACAAAGTAAAACAAGACACCTTGCTACAATATTTAATTTATGTATTATAAGACTATACATGAAATAATGACATAGATTTTCAAATAAGAATACATCATGTTATATTCAGTTATATTTAGTGAGAGGAATGAGTCAGGTGTAGTTGCAAGGTTTAGATCACAGATGTGCAGCATAGCTGAGATTTTACCTGTTTCTTGACTGATTATTGTGAAACAAGAGAAAGAGAGAGTCTTGCTCAAACTTGCTGAACTTCAGTGCCCACATTTTAAATGTGAGCATTTTAATATTTATCTCAAAGGACTGTCACTAGGATAAGTTGATATAATGCATCCAAAGCGCTCAAGCGAATATCGTCTTGTTGAGCTTCGATATTTGTCACAACAACTGAAATTAGAGGCCTCGCTTGTCTAAATTTATGATAATCCGATTCTGTGAAATTCCTGTTTTCTGAACAGAACAAATAGTAGTTAGGTGGGAATGTGATGGAAATCTCATTCCTGTATCATTTAGATCATTATGATGGCACTAACCCCTTATGTACCTCCATGGAAATGATATTGTTCTTTAATTTACTATTTTCCTAGGTGATGCCCATTTGGCATTTCCCATGATAATAGTCCTCCCTTGGTAGGTCAGAACACCAACGTGTAGAATCTGCCAGCTGCTCAATATGTCTATTCAAATTATGAATTGGGAAACTTGGAATATAATCTCAGGATGAGTTTAAGGACGTCTTTCTTTGTGATTTGGATCTGAGCTACAGCTCCGCTGATCATTTCATTTCCATAAACATCTATTGTGACAGGAGGATCACAGTGATATTTTAAATCAAAATCAGTCTCAAAGTTCTCATTATCCCCCTTTCCAAAATGTACACTTACCCCATAAAAGGCTGTGGACTCCTAAGAAGAATTCTAAAAGAAAGTGTGCATTTTTACTATTTACTATGTACCCACATACTTTTACTCTCCTTCATTTGAGAAGTTATGGACTTGGAAACTGGCTCAAGTCTTGGAATTTATAAGGGTTCTTGATTATGATATGTAATTTAAATTAGGCTTTTGTTTTTCTAACTAAGGGCTTTCTACATATGGACTCGGGTAAGAATTTAATGTTCTTCCCAATTCCAGATCCAGAACGTAGATTGAGTAGTGAATTTGGCTATTAAATCATTACTTCTTCTGGCCCTTGTTGGCACCAGACATGGATGTCTTACCCTGCTATCCATATGCAGGCAAAACACACATATACATAAAATAAAAATAAATATTTAGAAGAACATGAAAACATTGTAATCATTTTGTATTGAAGTAGTTATTTCAGAAGCAATATAGTTGAAGAGGAGAAAGACAAGAAGGCTGGTTACTTTACAATTTCTTCAAAAATTAATGACGAAGTTTTTGGTGTTAGAAGGAAAGATTTTAATTCAAAATATTGAACTAAAATTAGGTGTGAATAAGTGAGAGAACACATGAAGATTCCTCACCATTAAAACTGGGTTTTCAGGCATCGATTCTTTCCTAGTTAAAGAATATAGTAAATGGAGCAGTTCCTTTTAAACATAGAAACACACACACACACACACACACACACACACACACACACCATTTTGATCATATTTTTCCCTCTTTCAACTCCTCCAAAGTCCTTCCCACCTTCCTATCCTCTCAACTGGACAGTCCATAATTCTGTAATGGGTACCTGGTAGAGTGTAGATTCAGTTTCTTTGGTGAGCGATTTGCATATAAATTAAGAAAATCCTTAATGTCTTTATTTATGCTAGGCAGTATAATCAGTGATTATGTATATGTACTGAGAGTAGTTATTCAGTAGTTAGATACAACTGTATCCTTTGAGAACTATGAGCTGAGCACTTATAACCACAAGAGTTAGGCATTTCGAAGTCTGCCCCAAGTTTCTGACTTTAAATTCACTGTTAATGGAATTGTTTGAGAAGGATTAGGAGGTGAGGCCTTGTTGGAGGTATGTGACTGGGTTTGGGCTTTGAGCTTTCAAAAGCACATGCTGGGTCAAGCTTCTCCTCTCTCCATCTCCGTCTCTCTCTCTCTCTCTCTCTCTCTCTCTCTCTCTCCCTCTCCTTTTCTCTCTCCCCCTCCCCCTCTCCCTCTCTCCCTTTTCCTCTCCCTCTCCCTCTCCCCACTCTGTCTTTCTCTCTTTCTCTTTCTGCTTGCCTACAAACAAATCAAGACATAAAACTTTCAACCACTGCTCCAGTGCCATGCCTGTCTGCTTCCCTCTTTGATGATCATGGCTTATCCCTATGAAACTGTAAGAAAGCCACTAGTTACATGCTTTGTTTTATAAGAGGTACCTTGGTCATTGTATCTCTTTACCACAATAGACCAGTAATTAAGACAGATACCATTTTTGTTCCTGTAAATGAATGCCTGGAACCTCTTATGGGAGAGGCTAAACATTTGGTTCATGTTTCAGCGGGCTTAGTCCCTTTTCTCTTGGCATTGTGCTTCTGGACCTGTTTTGAGGCAGACCTTCAGAACAGAATTTGTATTTTATAGATAGAGTCTCTTTATGATGGACATAAAGAAGTTAGTGGGTATTTCAAGAAGGAACCAGGACCTAGTGATCTCTTTCCTCCAACAAGCTCTATCTCCTACCTTTTATACTGACTACATTATGAATTTAAGAAGAGAATAATCCATTAATTAGGGAATATCTCTCAGGATCTAATTATGTCTGGAAATGCCATCACAGACACACAGAGGCACGATTTTTTTTAACTAATCCTCCTGGAATTTCTTTCTTTTTTTAATTTTCCCTTTTACTGTTATTATTTGAGGGGAGGCAGTTGATTTTGAAATAAGTTTTTTTTTCTTGTGTGTGTGTATGTGTGTGTGTGTGTGTGTGTGTGTGTGTGTGTAGCCCTGGCTGTTCTAGAACTCATTCTGTAGACCAGACTGGCCTTGAACTCACAGAGATTCACCTGAATCTGCCTCCCATATATTGGGATTAAAGGCATGTACCACTATACCCTCCTGGCATTTCTTAATATAATTATGTTGACAATCAAGATAAGTCATTGCACAGTGGGTGCTATATGTAATCTATCTTTCTTCATGCATGCATTGGTCCCACATAAGGCTACAAACCCGAAGTCAGGTAGATTAAATAATATACACAATAATATGCACTCTTTTGTGTCTGTGCTGGTTCCTCTGTAGAGGAATATCTTTTAGAGTTGTTTGCTGGGTTTGAAATATTTGAGTAAGAATCTCATTCAGACTTCAAATGCTTCACACATAAGTATTCTCAACTCTTTTTTTTTTTAACAAAACCTTAATCACAATCTTCAAAATGCTAATACAAAATCTCTCTACTTCCTCTGATCCCTTGGAAGCTTGTGCAAATGTTATGCTAACGTACTCTGTTACAGCTGAGATAGTGCTTCAAATTTGCTAGTGAGGCACATTATTGACTGTGCTCTGGGAATTCAACCCCAGGCGTCTCAGAAGTTAGAAAGCAGAGCAAAGCTTATGGTAGAAAAAAAAAGTCCTATGACTGCAGCCTTTACTTTTAATTATAATGTCTTAAAAGTTAAAATTCTATTCTGCCATCTCACCAGGTGCTCAAAAAATGAGATTGCTGCATCTTGCTTTTAAAGAGCATGTCTGCATCAAAACATAATATGTCTCTACCTCCTGTGGAACCACCTAGTAATTCAAAGGCATATTTCATCTGAGTTGTCTAGACTGTCATTGCCATCGGAAAATTAAATACAAAAAATGTTCAGCTCTTACTGTGCTGTATAACGAAAGGATGAGAAACCTCAGAGCTCATGGCTTTAAAAGCACAGGCCACTATTCTGCTCTGGAAAAAAAACAAGCCCAGGAGTGTTTGTTATGGCTCTACAAAGCAGCCTTTAAAGATTTAGAGTTAAAATAAAACAACTTTTCTAGAAATGGAGGTGTGAGACCCATAACCATTGTATGCATTGTCTATCTTGCTTCTAGAGAGAGCTGTATAGTAGGCAAGGTCGTATAAACTCCTATTGGAGGCAATTTCTTGGTTTGTCCAAATTGTTTCATTGTAATAGGATTTGGAGACAATTATTATATTACTAGAAATCATATTTGAAAACTTTTGGGTCCAGAGATGAAATAGAACTTACTAAACTTCTCTGTGGTCAAATCAGAGGGAAAAGAATCTAGAGACCAATCCATTCTGGGAAATGGTGTGTCTAACCAAACTGGGAGAGACTCCAGCTTGAAATTAAAAGGATCCTGGCTCATATATTAGCCCTGACAGCTTCTAGTAAGTTATTTAAACTCTCTGGGACTTAGTCTGCTCATTGGACAAAATGGTCATGTGATTGATAATGCTTAAGATACACTGTACATTTAAAGCCATTATCTTGGTAGCAGATACATAACAGTTGCAGATAAACAGTAGTTATCCACAAGAACAAGCATATTACTATAGCATTTTAAAACTAATTTCAATTATGTATTAACATTAGCGTTGTATGTCTGTGTGGAGTCTGTGCACATGAAAGCCTGTATCTGTGGAGCCCAGAGGTATTGGATCTTTCTAGAGTTATAGACTGTTGTGAATCACCTGACATGGGTAATGGGAACTGAGTACCCAGGCAAGAACAATACAAGGTTTTAACCACTGAGCTATCTTGTCTCAATAGCCTGCCAAACATAATACTGCTCAGCTATGTTTCTTTTTTTACTTCTTATTAGAGGCTAATGATGTTAATTTTAAAAATATGAATTTAAGTTTTGAGAATTGGGTTTCTAGAAATAGATTTGAAAAAAGATTGGGAAAGTTAGAAAGTCATCCTGGCAACAGTTCCATTATATCCAATTGTACTAAAAGTGCTAATTCTATGACTTTTGTACTTGCAAGGCTATTCATTCTGGGAGATCAGACATTAGAAAGACCTTTTAAAATTTTCTTTTAACATATTTGATTCTATAGAGCCTGCTGTTTATCATGGGACATGGGTGGTAAGTGAGTAATCACGCAAATCATTATACAAAGCTGTGATGAATGCTAGCAAGGGAAAATGCCATGTGCATCAAACCAACAGTGTAACTTTCTGCTCCCCGAAGAGATTCTTCCCAAATAGAAATATTTTAGAGTTTTGTTACAACATGTTTTCCCAACCATCTGTTCTTCCCCAGTTGAGGAATTTTATTTCTACAAAATTCAACCATCATGCTGGGTACTGGTCTCTAACCATAAAGTCTCCTATTCATTTCTCAGCCAATGGAAGAGACTTCAGATCATTATTCCTTTGTCAATATATTTTGGCTCATTCTACTGAACATTCACCTGTTGGACAGCAGTACACAGTTAGTTTTTCTTATTATTGAAAAAAATATTCTCTCATGTGATACACAGTTTTCCTCCTCCCAGCTACTCCATCATCCCCCACCCCTGCCCTGTTCTCTCAGACCTACTTGTCCTCTGTTTCCCTTCAGAAAATAGCAGGCCTCCAAGAAGACATGCAAAATAGGACAAAACAAGATATAATAATATAAGGCAAAAGCCTTCATTCCAGCCTGGACAGGGAAACCCAATAGGAGAAAAAGAGTCCCAAGAGCACATAAAAGAATCAGAAACTCAATTGTTCCCACTGTCAGGAGTCACACAAGAATACCAAGCTCATAGCTAGAACCAGAGGACCTCTATACCAGAAGAGCTGCTGTAGAGCCATGCAGGCTGTGCTTGCTGTTTAAGACTGTATATGAGTCCACATGAGCTCCTGCTAAGTTGATTCAGTTGACCTTGTTCTCCAGGTATCTCCCAAACACCTTGATGTCTAGAATTCTCCCACCACCACTTCCCCAGGGCTTCCTGAGCTCTAAGGTGAGAAATGTGATGGAGGCCTCCAATTTAGATTCTCTCTCTGCATAATATCTGGCTATGAGTCTCTGCATGCTCTCCTATCTGCTGCCAGGGGAAGCCCCTCTCTGATGACCTCTGGGCAAGACACTGATCTATGAGTACAATGGAATAGCATTACATGTTGGGAGTGGGGGGCTTCCCCTGCAGTGGGTTGCTAACACGGTGGCCAGCCGAGGAGATAAGGAAGAGAGGGGGGAGTGAGTCAGGCCTTGGTCAAGGGAATCTCACAGCTTAGAACACTTCTGCAGCTCTGACTGACTAGCAACCAGGTGCTTCTTAATTTGTACAGGTTTCACAGGACAAAAACAGACTAATAATTATTCAAGAAGTAAAGATAATGTGGTTGAGTATTTTTCACATTTTCAGGGTTATGAGTTCAGTCACAATTAGAAAATGCAAACAGATTTTATTTTTATTATCTGTCCAGTAACTCCTATGTAAAGAATCTAAAGACAGTCTTCTTCAAAGCGAACACATTTATTTTATGACAGTCTGCTTTTATGCTAGCAGTGTTTATATTTTTAAAGCACTCCAGACAAACAAAATATATGAACCAGTCTTTTCATGAACAGCAAATATTAATACCTAACTCCTTTTACTATGTTTCATCATCTATGCTATAAAGTAGACAAACTTTATTTTAGTCAATCCATCTTAACAACTGAGCTCCATTTCTCCTGGGGTGTACCCAGTATGGCCATCTCTCCTATCTTTAAACTACACTTTCAGAGAGCTCTAAGCTTAAAATGAAAAGAGACCTTGAATCTGTAACTTGTTCTCCTGGGCAGTCAGAGTTTATCAATTGCCTCTCAATACCCAGAACCAATTATAATGTTTTAGTTTTCTCAGATATCCTGAAGAAGATTCCTGGGATAATGATGTCATCTAAGTATGTGCTTATCTGTGCTTAATGATCTCCAGAGTATAAGGAAGATTTCCAAATAGTGGCTAGATAAAGCTAGGTTTAGAAATTTCCTAAAAAAAGAGTCAGACATAATTTTCTCTTGAAAAACATAAAATGAGTTGTAATCCAGAAAGTCCCCAAGAATGCAACATGCAGACACAAAAACCCAAAAAGTTAGATACAGAAGGATATTGATTGCAGCTTTGCTGGAACTGTCAAGCAGCTGTGCAAACGTTATGACTCTCACCAAGTCCAGTGGATATGACTTGCACAATTAAGAGCCATATCACTGAATTTGCATCAGGGACCCAGGCAGCTCCACAGCCTTCTGTGCACAGCCCACAAGGAGAGAGTGGTCTCCCAGCAGTGCCTCCACTTTGGAGAGCAGAGGTGAGATCTCCACTTTCTCTCCAATATCCCTCTTGAGGAGACCAGGAGAGAGTATGGACCAGGAGTATGGACATAGGCTTACAGGCCAACAGAAAGGAAAAGCTCTAGCCAGAGACAGCAGGACCAACTAATACCAGAGATAACCAGATGGCAAAAGGCAAGCTCAAGAACCCTACCAACAGAAACCAAGGCTACTTGGCACCATCAGAACCCAGTTCTCCAACCACAGCAAGTCCTGGATACCCCCAACATACTGGAAAAGTAAGGGTTGGATTTAAAATCGCATCTCATGATGATGATAGAGGACTTTAAGAAGACCATAAATAAAGGGAAATGAATTGTAAATATAGAATATATCCAATAAAAAAAGAAGAAGACCATAAATAACTCCCATAAAGAAATACAGGAGAACACAGGTAAACAGATAGAAGCCCTTAAATAATTACAGGAAAACACAACCAAACAGATGAAGGAACTGAACAAAACACCCAGGATCTAAAAATGGAAGTTGAAACAATAAAGAAATCACAAAAGGATTGTGATTGTAAAGTAAATTGTGATTGTGATTGTAAAGGATCACACTGTAGATAGAAAACCTAGGAAAGAAGTCAAGAATCATAGATGCAAGCATCAATAACAGAATACAAGAGATAGAAGAGAGAATCTCAGGTGCAGAAGATAACATAGAAAACATTGACACAACAGTCAAAGAAAATGCAAAATGCAAAAAGCTCCTAACTCAAAATATCCAGGAAATCCAGGATACAATGAGAATACCAAACTTAAAGATAATGGGATAGAAGAGATGAAGACTCCCAACTGAAAGGGCCAATAAATATCTTCAACAAAATTGTAGAAGAAAACTTCCCTAACCTAAAAAGAAAGAGATACCCATGGACATACATGAAGCCTACAGAACTCCAAATAGAAAAGACCAGAAAATAAATTCATCCAGTCACATAATAATCAAAACACCAAATGCACAAAACAAAGAACACTAAAAGCAGTAAGGGGAAAAGGTCAAGTAAAATATAAAGGAAGACCTATTAGAATTACATCAGACTTCTCACCAGAGACTATGAAAGCTAGAAGATCATGGGCAGATATCATACAGACCCTAAGAGAACACGAATGCCAGCCAAGGCTACTAAACCCAGCACAACTCTAAGTTACCATAGATGGATAAACCAAGATATTCCATGACAAAACCAAATTTACACAATATCTTTCCACAAATCCAACCCTTCAAAGGATAATAAATGGAAAATCCCAACACAAGGAGGGAAAATACACCCTAGAAAAAGCAAGAAAGTAATTTTCCATTAACAAACCAATAATTTCTTCAGGTGAAAGTCTTTGTTTAGCTCTGTACCCCATTTTTGGATAGGGTTATTTGGTTTTCTGGGGTCTAACTTCTTGAGTTCTTTATACAAAGAACTCATTGGATATTAGCCATTTGTCGGATGTGGGGTTGGTGAAGATCTTTTCCCAATTTGCTCGTTGCCAATTTGTCCTTTTGACAGTGTCTTTTGCCTTACAGAAACTTTGTAATTTTATGAGGTCCCATTTGTCTATTCTTGATCTTAGAGCATAAGCTATTGGTGTTCTGTTCAGGAATTTTCCCCCTGAGCCAATGTCCTCAAGGGTCTTCCCCAGTTTCTTTTCTATTAGTTTTAGTGTGTCTGGTTTTATGTGGAGGTCCTTGATCCACTTGGAGTTGAGCTTAGTGCAAGGAGATAAGAGTGGATCAATTCTCATTCTTCTGCATGTTGACCGCCAGTTGAGCCAGCACCATTTGTTGAAAAGGCTTGAAGAAATTCAGATGGCTGAGAAACACCTTAAAAAATGTTCAACATCATTAGTCATTAGAGAAATGCAAATCAAAACAACCCTGAGATTTCACCTCACACCAGTCAGAATGGCTAAGATTAAAAACTCAGAAGACATCAGGTGTTGGAGAGGATGTGAAGAAAGAGGAACACTCCTCCACTGCTGGTGGGACTGCAAGCTGGTACAACCACTCTGGAAATCAGTCTGGCGGTTCCTCAGAAAACTGGACATGATACTTCTGGAGGACTCAGCCATACCACTCCTGGGAATATACCCAGAAGATTCCCCAGCATGCAATAAGGATACATGCTCCACTATGTTCATAGCAGTTTTATTTATAATAGCCAGAAGCTGGAAAGAACCCAGATGTCCCTCAACGGAGGAATGGATACAAAAAAATGTGGTATATATACACAATGGAATACTATTCAGCCATTAGAAACAATGAATTCATGAAATTCTTAGAGAAATGGATGGAGCTGGATAACATCATACTAAGTGAGGTAACACAGTCTCAAAAGAATACCCATGGTATGCAGTCACTGATAAGTGGATATTAGCCTAGAATCTTGGCACACCAAAGACACAATTCACATACCAAATGATGTCTGACAAGAAGAAAGGAATGGACACTGGTGCTGGAAAGGATCAAAGCATCAGTGTAGGGGAATACCAGAACATGGAAGTGGGAAGGGGTGGATGAGGGAGCAGGGGGAGGGAAAAGGGCATGTGGGACCTTAGGGGAGTGGGGAACCAAAAAAAAGGGAAATGAAATGTAAATATAGAATATATCCAATAAAAACTTTTTTGATCCAAAAAAAAGAAAAAGAAAAAAAAAACAAACCAATAAGAAGACAACCATATAAACATAACCCCACCTTCAACAACAATAATACCAGGAAGCAACAATCACTTTTTCTTAATATCTCTTAATATCAATGGACTCAATTCCCCAATAAAAAGACATAGAATAACAGACTGGATACATAAACAGGACCCAAAATTTTGCTGCATCCAAGAAACCCACCTCAGTGACAAAGTCAGACACTACCTTAAAGTAAAAGGCTGGAAAACAATTTTCCAAGCAAATGGTCCCAAGAAACAAGCTGGAACAGCTATTCCAATATTGAATAAAATCAGCTTTTAACCTAAAGTTGTCAAAAAAGATAAAGAAGGACACTTAACTCTCATCAAAGGGATAATATACAAAGAAGAACTCTGAATCCTGAATATCTATGCTCCAAATGCAAGGGCAACCACAATCATAAAAGAAACTTTACTGAAGCTCAAAACACACATTGCACCTCATATAATAATAATGGGAGATATCAACACCCCACTCTCATCAATGGACAGATCATGGAAACAGAAACTAAACAGAGAAACAGTTAAATTAATAGAAGCTATGAACAAAAAGGATTTAACAGATATCTATAGAACATTTTATCCTAAAACAAAAGAATATACCTTCTTCTCAGCACCCTATGGTACCTTCTCCAAAACTGACCATATAATCGGTCACAAAACAGGGCTCAACAGATACAAGAAGATTGAAATAATCCCATGCATCCTATCAGATCATCACATATTAAGGCTGATCTTCAATAACATCAAAAACAATAGAAAGTCCACATATACATGGAAGCTGAACAACACTCTACTCAATGATAACTTGATCAAGGAAGAAATAAAGAAAGAAATAAAACTTTTTAGAATTTAATGAAAATAAAGTCACAATATACCCAAACCTATGGGACACAATGAAAGCAGTCCTAAAAGGAAAACTCATAGCTCTGAGTGCCTTAAAAAAGAAACTGGAGAGAATATATACTAGCAGCTTGACAGCAGGAAATAATCAAACTCAGGGCTGAAATCAACCAAGTAGAAAAAAAAACTATACAAAGAATCAACCAAACCAGGAGTTGGTTCTTTAAGAAAATAAGAGAGATAAATCCGTAGCCAGAATAACCAGAGGGGCACAGAGACAGTATCCCAATTAACAAAATCAGAAATGAAAAGGAAGACATAACAACAGAAACCAAGGAAATTAAAAAAAATCATCAGATCCTACTACAAAAGCCTTTATTCAATAAAATTGGAAAATCTGGATGAAATGGACAATTTCCTAGACAGATACCAAATACCAAAGTTAAATCAGGGTCAGATAAAAAGTCTAAATTACCCCATAACCCCTAATGAAATAGAAGCAGTCATCAATAGTCTCCCAACCAAGAAAAGCCCAGGACCAGATGGGTTTAGTACAGAGTTCTATCAGACCTTCAAAGAATATCTAATACCAATACTCTCCAAACTATTCCACAAAATAGAAACAGAAGGTACCCTACCCAATTCATTCTATGAAGCCACAATTACTCTGATACTAAACCACAAAAAGACCCTACAAAGAAGGTGAACTTCAGACCAATTTACCTTATGAATATTGATGCAAAATTACTCAATAAAATTCTTGCAAACTGAATCCAAGAACACACCAAAATGATCATTCATCGTGATCAAGTAGGCTTCATCCCAGGTTTGTAGGGATGGTTCAATATACAGAAATCTATCAATGTAATCCACTACATAAACAAATCCAAGGGGGGGAACATATGATCATTTCATTAGATACTGAAAAAGCATTTGACAAAATTCAGCATCCTTTCATGTTAAAAGTCTTTGCTAGATCAGGAATTCAAGGCCCATACCTAAACATAGTAAAAGCAATATACAGCAAACTAATAGCTAACATCAAACTAAAGGGAGAGATATTCAAAGCAATCAGGGACTAGATAAGGCCATCCACCCTCTCCATACCTATTCAATATAGTACTCAAATTCCTAGACAGAGCAATTAGACAATAAAAAGAAGTCAAAGGGCTAAAATGGGAAAAAAGAAGTAAAAATATCACTATTTGCAGATGATATGATTGTATACTTAAGCAACCCCCAAATTTATACCCCCCCCCAATTACTGATGACCAACTTCGGCAAATGGGCTGGATATAAAATTAACTCAAACAAGTCAGTGACCTTCCTCTACTCAAAGGAGAAACAGGCTGAGAAAGAAATTAGAGAAACAACTCCCTTCACAATAGTCACAAATAATATAAAATACCTTGGTTGTGACTCTAACTAAACAAGCGAAAGATCTGTATGACAAGAACTACAAGTCTCTGAAGGAAGAAATTGAATAAGATCTCAGAAGTTGGAAAGATCTCCTGTGCTCATGGATTGCCAGGCTTAATATAGTAAAAATGGCCATCTTGACAAAAACAATGTACAGATTCAATGCAATCACCATCAAAATTCCAACTCAATTCTTCATAGAGCTAGAAAGACCAATTTGCAAATTCATCTGGAATAACCATAAACTCAGGATAGTGAAAACTGTTCTAAACAATAGAAGAATTTCTGGCAAAATCACCATCCCTGACTTCAAGCTGTACTACAGAACAATTGTGATAGAAACTGCATGGTATTTGTATAGTGACAGGCAAGTAGATCAATGGAATAGGATTGAAGACCCAGAAATGAACCCAAACACCTATGATCACATGATCTTTGGTAAAGGAGCTAAAACCATCTGGTGGGGAAAAGACAGCATTTTCAATAAATGGTGCTGGTTCAACTGGCAGTTAGCATGTAGAAGAATGCAAATTGGTCCATTCTTGATTCCCTTGTACAAAGTTCAAGTTCAAGTGGATCAAGGACTGCCCCATAAAACCAGATACACTAAAACTAATAGAAAAAAAAAGCAGAGAAGGCCCTCGAGCTCATGGGCACAGGGAAAAATTTCCTGAACAGAATATGAATAGCTTACACTGTAAGATCAATAATTGATAAATGGGACCTAATAAAATTGCAAAGCTTTTGTAAGGCAAAGGATTCTGCCAATAGGACAAAACAGCAACCAATAGATTGGGAAAAGATCTTTACCAATCCTACATCCCTTAGAGGACTAAAATCCAATATATACAAAGAACTCAAGAAGTTAGACTTCAGAGAGTCAAATAACCATATTAAAAATGGTATACAGAGCTAAACAGAAAATTCCCAACTGAGGAAACTCGAATGGCTGAGAAGCACCTAATGAAATGTTCAACATCCTTAGTCATTAGGGAAATGCAAATCTAAACAGCTTTGACATTCCACCTCACACCAGTGAGTGGGACTTCATAAATTTGCAAATTTTCTGTAAGCCAAAGAATGACAATAGGACAAATTGGCAAACAACAGATTGGGAAAAGGTCTTTACCAATCCCACATCCAATAGAGGGCTAATGTCCAATATATACATATAAAGAACTCAAGAAATTAGATTCCAGACAATTAAGTAACCTTATTAAAAATGGAGTACATTTATTATTATTATTATTATTATTATTATTATTATTATTTTGGTTTTTCGAGACAGGGTTTCTCTGTATAGCCCTGGCTGTCCTGGAATCCACTCTGTAGACCAGGCTGGCCTCAAACTCAGAAATTGCTTGCCTCTGCCCGCCAGAGTGCTGGGATTAAAGGTGTGTGCCACCACTACCCAAACTTGGAATAGCCAAGACAAAATCCACATATCAAATGATGTCCAAGAAGAAGGAAGGAGTGGCCCCTGGTTCTGGAAATGCTCAGTGCGGCAGTGTAGGGGAATACCAGAACAGGGAAATGGGAAGAGGTGGATGGGGGAACAAGGGGGGGAAGAGGGATTATGGGAATTCTGGGGAGGGGGGAGCCAGGAAAGGTGAAATCACTTGAAATGTAAATAAAGAATATATCAAATAAAAAATTGAAAAAATGGAAAAAAATGATGTACAGAGCTAAACAGAAAATTCCCAACTGAGGAAACTCTGGCTGAGAAGCACCTAATGAAATGTTCAACATCCTTAGTCATCAGGGAAATGTAAATCTAAACAGCTTTGACATTCCACCTCACACCAGTGAGAATGACTAAGATCAAAAACTTAGGTGACAGCAGATGCTGGTGAGGATGTGGAGAAAGAGGAACATTTCTCCATTGATGGTTGGATTGCAAGCTTGTAAAACCACTCTGGAAATCAGTTTGGTGGTACATCAGAAAATTGGACATAGTATTATCAGTGGACCCAGCTATTCGGATCCTGGGCATATACCCAGAAGATGCTCCAACATGTAATAAGAACACATACTACCCTATGTTCATAGGAGCCTTATTTATAATAGGCAGAAGGTGGAACGAACCCAGATGCCCCTCACCAGAGGAATGGATATTCTACCTCACTCAGGATGATATTCCATTTGTTCATTCCATTTGCCTAAGAATTTCATGAATTCACTGTTTTTTAATAGCTGAGTAGTATTCCATTGTGTAAATGTACAACATATTTACATTTACATCCTGAGTGAGGTAGCTCAATCACAAAAGAACACACATGGTATGCACTCACTGATAAGTGGATATTAGCCCAGAAACTCAGAATACCCAAAATACAATTCACAGACCACATGAAGCTCAAGAAGAAGGAAGACCACAGTATGGATACTTTGGTCCTTCTTAGAAAGGGGAACAAAATACCCACAAGAAGAAATACAGAGAAAATGTGGAGCAGAGACTGAGGGAAAGACCATCCAGAGACTTCCCCATCTAGGGATCCATTCCATACACAGTTACAAAACCCAGACAATATTGTGGATGATAACAAGAGCTTGCTAACAGGAGCCTGATATAACTGTCTCCTGAGAGGCTTGCCAGTACCTAACAAATATAGAGGTGGGTGCTCTCAGCCAACCATTGGAGTAAACCCAAGGTCCCCAATGGAGGAGCGGGAGAAAGGACCCAAGGAACTGAAGGAGCTTGCAGCTCTATAGAAGGAACAATATGAATCACCTAGTACCCCCAGAGCTCCCAGGGACTAAACTACCAACCAAAGAATATATATGAAGGGACCCATGACACTAGCTGCATATGTCGCAAAGTATGGCCTTGGTGAACATCAAAGGGAGGAGAGGTCCTTAGCGCTGAGAAGGCTTGATGCCCCAGTATAGGGGAATACCAGGACAGGGAACTGGGAGTGGGTAGGTTGGTGAGTAGGGGGAGGGGTGATGGGATAGGGTGTTTTCAGAGGGGAAACCAGGAAAGAGGATAACATTTGAAATGTAAATAAAGAAAATATCCAATAATAAAAACAAAACAAAACAAAAAAGAACTATATCACTGATTATGTGTATTCACATATATAATAATTATGTGTTTTTGCCAGCTGTGTTTGGTTCTACCCTAAGTCTCTGAGCTACCCAGTCTGCTGATCCTGGATACACAGTTAGTATAGAGCATGAACCTCAAGTTAAACTGGAATTTAATTGGTCACTCTCATACGTTCTGTGCCATCATGAGCCCCACATATCGTGCAGGAAGGACATATTGGCTGCACAGATATATTTTTAAAGATTTTATTTATTTATTTTATACATATGTGAGTACACTGTAGTCATCTTTAGACACACAAGAAGAGGGCATCTGATCCCACTACAGATGGTTGTGAGTCACCATGTAGTTGCTGGGAATTGAAATCAGGACCTTTGGAAGAGCAGTCAGTGCTCTTAACCTCTAAGCCATCTCTCCAGCCCCAGATTTCTTATTAGAGTAGTAAGCATGTGTGTATATTTTTTAAGTCTGCCAAACTAAATCTGCTATGGCCAATTTAGGACATTAATTTCTCTAGGGCTGATAAACTAGAAGAGGTTAGCTGGCCATTGTGGGATAAAAAGAAAGAAGAGAATGTTGTTCCTAAATTTGAACTGACTCTTATTATTTAATATTGTACTTCCTTCCCACCAAGTCATCGATAAAAAAATTTCTTTAACAGCATAAAATGAATCATAGCATGTTAGCAATTCAAAGAAATGACATTTTTTCAATTATGGTAAGTGACAGAAATTGTAATTCAAGTTGGATTAAGTCCAATAAGGTATTGTATTGTCTGAGTCAATAAGTGTTTGTTGTTGTGTTTTAAAAGAGAGATCCTGTTTAGTAATATATAACATGGGGGCTAGAGATGTAACTTTGCCTAATATATATGAGGTCATGGTTTTGGTTTCTAGCCCTGTGGGGGCAGGGGAAATAATGTAATCTATAACCTGAGTTGATGTATAACATCTAATTTTTCTCTATTTTTCGTACTGGAAACTGAACGACTCTATCAATACAATTCCTTCTAGAATGTGTTCTATAGTTTGGAAAACAAAATCAGAAAGCACATGCCATGAAAACTGTAACTCTTATTCCTCATCAAAGAAGTCATGGAGAGAAGACCATGGTAGGAATCCACAAGCAGTCAAAATGCAGAGAACAATTGACAATGGAATCCCTTCCCCAACGGATACATCTGTGATATAACCCCATACCTAAAGCTCAGGGGACACTGTGGAAGAGGGAGCGTAAGGATCATAAGAAACGGAGCACCCTGGTGTCTGCTATGGGATAACACTTCTGTGTATGACAGGGAAGCTGCATCCATGAAATCTTTAAAAAGAAATCACCTAGGCTGCTCCGCTCTGCAAGATGGTGGCAGAAAAAGAGCCCTACTCTGAAGTGTTTGAGATCACAGACTTGACCACAACCTCGGAGTGGGAAAGGTGAGTAGCACCTTTTGTCTTGTCTAGCCCAGAGCAGCATCACACAGATGATGCTGAGGGAGACGCCTATGCTTTGTTTCTTCTTCCATGCTCTGGCAGCCTTGTTTTTTTCCGCATCAATCATACAGACAGGTTTATTTCAAAAGTTGAAGAAGTCTGGAATGACTGGAAACTGATTGGATACACTCTGGGAAAACACACTGAAAAAGGTTTCTGGTTTCCATCTGCACCTAGAGCTGATCCTGTGCCACAGCACTACTTACTCAAATAGCGCCTAGAGAGAGCAGGTCTTCCAGGAGTGCTGACAAGCCTGTGAGCACAGGTAAGACCACCCACCGCTTCTGCTCAGGGGGACCTGCCTAGAGCTCTTAGGTTACAGGAATCAAAAAGCAGCAGTTTCCATTTGTACCTGTGCCACAGTGCTCCATACCCAAATAACATCATCGGGAGAGAGCTGGTCTCCAAGGAGTGCTGACTCACCTGTGAGCAAAGGTAAAACCACCATTTATGCTCAAATTCCTGGCCCAAGAGGGACTACTACCCTGGCCCATGAGCCATCAGGATGCAGGAACCAAGGGGGTTTCTTTCTGAACGTGGGAGCTGACCCTGTGCCATAGCTCTCCATACACAAATTTGGAGATAACTGGTCTCCCAGGAGTTCTGACACATAGACTTGAAGGAGGGACAAGCCACAGGCAGAGATACCAAGACCAGCTAACATCAGAGATAACCAGGTGGAGAGAGGCAAGGGCAAGAACATAAACAACAAAAACCAAGGCTACTTGACATCATCAGAACCCAGTTCTCAAACCACAGTGAGACTTGAACACTTCAACACACCAGAAAAGCAAGATTCTGATTTAAAATCACATCTCATGATGATAGAAGACTTTAAGAAGGACATACATAGCTCCCTTAAAGAAATACAGGAGAACACAGGTAAACAACTTGAAGTCCTTAATGAAGAAACAAAAAATTCCCTCAAAGAATCACAGGAAAACACAAACAATAGGTGAGGGAATTGAACAAAACCATACAGTATCTAAAAATGGAAATAGAAACAAGAAAAAAATCACAACTGGAGACAACCCTGGAGATAGAAAACCTAGTAAAGAAATTAGGAGTCATATATGCAAGTATCACATACAGAATACAAGAGAAAGAAGAGAGAATCTCATGTGCAGAAGATACCATAGAAAACATTGATACAACAGTCAAAGAAAATGTGTAATACAAAAAGCTCCTAACCCCAAACATCCAGGACACAATGAGAAGACCTAAGGATAATACCTATAGAAGAGAGTAAAGATTCCCAATTTAAAGGCCCAGTAAATATCTTCAATAAAACTATAGAAGAAAACTTCCCTAATGTAAAGAAAGGGATGTCCATAAACACACAAGAGGCCTCCAGATCTCCAAATGCATTGGACCAGAAAAGAAATTTCTCCTGTCACATAATAGTCAAAACGCCAAATGCACAAAACAAAGAAAGTATTAAAATCAGTAAGGGAAAAAGATCAAATAGCATATAAAGGCAGACCTATCAGAAATACACCAGACTCTTCATCAGAGACTAGGAAAGCTAGAGGATCCTGGGCAGATGTCATACAGACCCTAAGATAACACAAATGCCACTCCAGGCTTACCACCAAAACCCTCAGTTACCATATATGGAGAAACCAAGATATTCAACGAGAAAAACAAATTTATAGAATATCTTTCCACAAATCCAGCCCTACAAAGGAAAATAGATGGAAAACAACCACACAAGGAGGGAAACTACACCCAAGAAAAAGCAATAAAGTAGTCTTCTTTCCACAAACCCAAAAGAAGATAGCCACACAGACATAAAAATAACATCAAGAATAACAGAAAGCAATAATCACCATTCCTTAATATCTTTTAACATCAATAGACTGAATTCCCCAATATAAAGACATAGAATAACAGACTGGATACATAAACAGGATCCAAAATTTTGCTGCATACAGGAAACATACCTCAGTGTCAAAGACAAATGCTACCTCAGAGTAAAAGGCTGGAAAACATTTTTTCCAAGCAAATGGTTGCAGGAAACAAGCTGGAGTAGCCATTCTAATATCAAATAAAGGCAACTATCAACCAAAAGTTATCACAAAGGATAAGGATGGTATTTCCTCATCAATGGAAAAAATACCAAGACAAACTCTCAAATCTGAACATCTATGCTCAAATGCAAGAGCACCCATAATTCATGAAAGAAACTATACTAAAGCTCAAAAGCACACATTGCACCTCACATAATAATACTGGGAGACTTCAACACCCTACTCTCAGCAATGTGCAGATCATGGAAATATAAACTAAACAGAGACACGTTGAAACTAACAGAATGGAATAAAGAGATTTAATAGATATCTGTACAACATTTCATCCTGAAACGAAAGAATATACCTTCTTAGCACCTCATGGTACCTTCTCCAAAATTGACCATATAATCGGTCACAAAACATGCCTCAACAGATGTAAGAAGTTTGAAATAATCTCATGCATCCTATCACACCACCATGGACTAAGGCTGGTCTTCAATAGCATCAAAACCAACAGAAAGCCCACGTACACATGGAAACTGAACAACATTATACTCAATGATAACTTGGTCAAGGAAGAAATAAAGAAAGAAATGAAAGGCTTTAGAATTTAATGAAAATGATGGCACAACATACCCAAACTTATGAGAGACAATGAAAGCAGTCCTAAGAGGAAAATTCAGCTCTGAGTACCTCCAAAACGAAACTGGGGAGAGTATACGCTAGCAACTTAACAGCACACCTGAAAGCTCTATAATCAAAAGAAGCAAATACACCCAAGAGGAGTAATCGGCAGGAAATAATCAAACTCAGCTCTGAAATCAACTAAGTAGAAAAACAAAGAACTATACAAAGAATCAACAAAACAAGGAGATAATTCTTTGAGAAAATTAACAAGATAGGTAAACCCTTAGCCAGACTAATCAGAGGGCACAGAAACAGTATCCAAATTAACAAAATTGAAAAATGAAAAGGGAGAGAAAACAACAGAAACTGAGGAAATTAAAAAAAATTATCATAAGAGAAATTGGCCTGTAGTTCTCTTTCTTTGTTGGATCTTTTTGTGGTTTAGGTATTAGCGTAATTGTGGCTTCGAAGAATGAGTTGGGCAGTGTCCCTTCTGTCTCTATTTTGTGGAATAGTTTGAAAAGTATTGGTGTTAAGTCTTCTTTGAAGGTCTGGTAGAATTCTGCACTAAAACCATCTGGTCCCGTACTTTTTTTGGTTGGGAGGCTTTCTATAACCCCTTCTATTTCTTTAGGGGTTATGGGACTATTTAGCTGATCTACTTGATGCTGATTTAATTTTGGTATTTGATATCTGTCTAGGAAATTGTCCATTTCCTCCAGATTCTCCAGTTGTTTTGAGTATAGACCTTTGTAGTAGGATCTGATGATCTTTTGAATTTCCTCAGTTTCTGTTGTTATGTCTCCCTTTTCATTTCTAATTTTGTTAATTTGTATACTGTCTCTGTGTCCTTTGGTTAGTCTGGCTAAGGGTTTATCTATCTTGTTGATTTTCTCAAAGAACCAGCTCCTGGTCTTGTTGATTCTTTGTATGGTTCTCTTTGTTTCTATTTGATTGATTTCAGCCCTGAGTTTGATGATTTCTTGTCTTCTACTCCTCCTGGGTGAATTAACTTGTTTTTCTTCCAGGGCTTTAAGGTGTGCGGTTAAGCTGCTAGTGTATGCTCTCTCCAGTTTCTTTTTGGATGCACTTAGAGCTATGAGTTTTCCTCTTAGCACTGCTTTCATTGTGTCCCATAGATTTGGGTAGGTTGTACCTTCATTTTCATTGAATTCTAAAAAGTCTTTGATTTCTTTTTTTATTTCTTCCTTGACCAAGGTGTCATGGAGTAGAGTATTGTTCAGTTTCCATGTGTATGTGGGCTTTCTGTTGTTTTTGTTGTTATTGAAGACCACTCTTACTCCATAGTGATCTGATAGGAGGCATGGGATTAGCTCGATCTTCTTGTATTTGTTGACATCTGTCTTGTGACTAATTATATGGTCTATTTTGGAGAAGGTACCATGTGGAGCTGAGAAAAATACTAAATAAATTCTTGCTAACCGAATCCAAGAGCACATCAAAACGATCATCCACCATGATCAAGTAGGCTTCATCCCAGGGATGCAGGGATGGTTCAATATACGGAAATCCATCAATGTAATCCACTACATAAACAAACTGAAAGAAAAAAAACACATGGTCATCTCATTAGACGCTGAAAAAGCATTGGACTAAATTCAGCATCCTTTCATGCTAAAAGTCTTGGAAAGAGCAGGAATTCAAGGCCCATACCTAAACATAGTAAAAGCAATCTACAGCAAACCAGTAGCCAACATCAAAATAAATGGAGAGAAACTTGAAGCATTCCCACTAAAATCAGGGACTAGACAAGGCTGCCCTCTCTCTCCATATCTTTTCAATATAGTACTTGAAGTTCTAGCAAGAGCAATTAGACAACATAAGGAAGTCAAAGGGATACAAATTGGAAAGGAAGAAGTGAAACTATCATTATTTGCAGACGATATGATAGTTTACCTAAGCAACCCAAAAAAACTCCACCAGAGAACTTCTACAGCTGATAAACAACTTCAGCAAAGTGGCAGGTTATAAAACTAACTCAAGCAAGTCAGTGGCCTTCTTGTACTCAAAGGACAAGCAGGCAGAGAAAGAAATAAGGGAAATAACACCCTTCACAATAGCCACAAACAACAAAAAGTATCTTGGCATAACTCTAACCAAACAAGCGAAAGATCTGTACAACAGGAACTTCAAGTCCTTGAAGAAAGAAATCGAAGAAGACCTCAGAAGATGGAAAAATATTTCTTGCTCCTGGATTGGCAGGATCAATATAGTAAAAATGGCCATCTTGCCAAAAGCAATATACAGATTCAATGCGATCCCCATCAAAATCCCAACTCAATTCTTCATAGATCTAGAAAGAGCAATTCTCAAATTCATCTGGAGCAACAAAAAACCCAGGATAGCTAAAACTATTCTCAACAATAAAAGGACTTCTGGGGGAATCAATATCCCTGACCTCAAGCAGTACTACAGAGCAATTGTGTTAAAAACTGCATGGTATTGGTATAGCAACAGGCAAGCAGATCAATGGAACAGGATTGAAGACCCAGAAATTAACCCACAGACTTATGGTCACTTGATCTTTGATAAAGGAGCCACAACCATCCGGTGGAATAAAGATAGCCTTTTCAACAAATGGTGCTGGTTCAACTGGAGGTCAACATGCAGAAGAATGCGAATTGACCCACTCTTATCTCTTTGCACTAAGATCAACTCCAAGTGGATCAAGGACCTCCACATAAAACCAGACACACTGAAACTATTAGAAAAGAAACTTGGGAAGACCCTGGAGGACTTGGGCACAGGGGAAAAGTTCCTGAACAGAACACCAATAGCTTATGCTCTAAGATCAAGAATCGACAAATGGGACCTCATAAAATTACAAAGTTTCTGCAAAGCAAAGGACACTGTCAGAAGGACAAAACAGCAACCAACAAAGTGGGAAAAGATCTTCACCAACTCCACATCCGACAGAGGGCTAATATCCAATATATACAAAGAACTCAAGAAGTTAGACCACAAAGAACCAAATAACCCTATCAAAAAATGGGGCACAGAGCTAAACAAAGAATTTTCACCAGAAGAAATTCGGATGGCCGAGAAACACCTTAAAAGATGTTCAACATCATTAGTCATCAGGGAAATGCAAATCAAAACAACCCTGAGATTCCACCTCACACCAGTCAGAATGGCTAAGATTAAAAACTCAAGAGACAACAAGTGCTGGCGAGGATGTGGAGAAAGAGGAACACTCCTCCACTGTTGGTGGGATTGCAAAATGGTAAAACCGCTCTGGAAATCAGTTTGGCGGTTCCTCAGAAAATTGGGCATGTCACTTCCAGAGGACCCTGGCATACCACTCCTGGGCATATACCCAGAGGATTCCCCAGCATGCAATAAGGACACATGCTCCACTATGTTTATAGCAGCCTTGTTTATAATAGCCAGAAATTGGAAGGAGCCCAAATATCCCTCAAAGGAGGAATGGATACAGAATTGCTACTCAGCAATTAAAAATAATGAATTCATGCAATTTGTAGGTAAATGGTTAGACCTGGAAAATATCATCCTGAGTGAATTAGCCCAATCACAAAAGAATGCACATGAAATGCAATCACTGATAAGTGGATATTAATGAGCCCAGAAGCCCTAAATACTCAAGACACAAATAGCAAGTCAAATGATTCCCAAGAAGAAGAAAGGAGAGGACCCTGGGCCTGTAAAGATTGCATCCAGTTTAGTAAAGAAACCGAGAGGGGAGGGGGAATGATTGGGGAACAGTTGGGTGGGGAGAGGAACTATGGGAACTGTGGTGGGTGGGAACTGGGAAAGGGGAAAGCCTTTGGAATATAAACATAGAATATAGAAAATAAAAATTAAAAAAATTATCAGATCCTTCTATAAAAGCCTATATTCAACAAAACTGGCAAATCTGGATGAAATGGAAAATTTTCTAGACATATAACAGGCACCAAAGTTAACTCAGGATCAGAACAACCATCTAAAGAGTCCCATAACCCCTAAAGGAATAGAGGCAGTCATTAAAAGTCTCCCAACCAAAAAAGCCCTAGGACCAGATGGTGTTAATGCATTCTGTCAGACCATCAGAGAAGACCTAACACCAATACTGTTCAAACTATTCCACAAAATTGAAACAGAAGGAACACTACCCAATTCATTCTATGGAACTACAGTTATGCTGAATATTCTCCCTTGGAGATGAATGGTTTCTGTCTAATCTGGATCTTTTTACAATTTCCTTTCATAGATGACTTCATTAGAGATATTTTTCTACTTCTATCATGTTTAATGTTCCAAATAGATTTTAAAAACTGGTTGAGTGCCTATTAGTTTTAGCTTCAGAAGATATGTATATTTAAGAGGCATTTAATGATTATAAATTATTTTGATGACTTAAAATGTCAATACTGAGTTGTATATTTTAAAATACATTTTATTAGTTTGACAAAAATTAAAAAGTACACTTAAAAAAAAGAAATCACTTAAACAAGAACCTGCTAATGACAATATAAGTTGACATAACAATGGATCATGGGGGAAATCTCACAGGGCTCCATCCCTAGATGAAGAACTACAGGGTACTGGGGAAGAATTGTGTGTGTGTATGTGTGTGTGTGTGTGTGTGTGTGTGTGTGTGTGTGTGTGTATACCAATAATAACTAAAGAGGTCATGAATCTTAAGGGAGTTGGATTGAGATGAAGGTGGGAAGAACTGAAGGAGAAAATGGGACTAGTCCACACTCATGAGCACCTAGACAAAACTAATTGCACTTAGGTTTTTTTCTTTTAATACATGCTGATGGGAGGGAGATGGGAGATATGCTGAGTATGGGGATCTGAAGAAGTAGGGGTGTGGGCTTGAATGACCAAGATCTAAAATTTTCAAGAAATTAGTTAGAAATCTAAAATAGTGAAAACTCTTGAAGTGAGTAAAAATTCAAGTAAACCATCTGCAAGAGAGAAAGCCTGGAGGCAGATTGTATACCTAGAGTTCTGAGAGGGATCTATTGGTATATCTTCTTTTTTTAAATTTTATTTTCTATATTCTTTGTTTACATTCCAAAGGCTTTCCCCTTTCCCAGTTCCCCCCTCACCATATGTCCCCTAAGTCCTCTTCCCTCCACCCATTCCCCAATCACCCCCCCCCCAATTTCTCTGTTCTGATACTCTCCTACAAATCTGGATCCAGTCTTTTCAGGACCAGGGTCCTTTCCTTCCTTCTTCTTGGGAATCTTTTGATTTGCTAATTGTGCCTTGAGTATTCAAGGCTTTTGGGCTCATTAATATCCATTTATCAGTGATTGCATTTCATGTGTATTCTTTGGTGATTGGGTTAACTCACTTAGGATGATATTTTCCAGATCCAACTATTTGCCTAAAAATTGCATGAATTCATTATTTTTAATTTCTGAGTAGTATTCCATTGTATAAATATACCACATTTTCTGTATCCATTCCTCCTTTGAGGGACATCTGGGCTTCTTCCAACTTCTGGCTATTATAAATAAGGCTGCTATGAACATAGTGGAACATGTGTCTTTACTACATGCAGGGGATTCCGCTGGGTATATGCACAGGAGTGGTATGACAGGGTCCTCTGGAAGTGTCATGTCCAATTTTCTGAGGAACCGCCAGACTGATTTCCAGAGTGGTTGTACCATCTTGCAATCCCAGCAACAGTGTAGGAGTGTTCCTTTTTCTCCACATCCCCGACAGCACCTGTTGTCCCTTGAGTTTTTAATCTTAGCCATTCTGACTGGTGTGAGGTGGAATCTCAGGGTTGTTTTGATTTGCATTTCCCTGATGACTAATGATGTTGAACATCTCTTAAGGTGCTTCTCAGCCATCCGAATTTCTTCTGGTGAAAATTCTTTGTTTAGCTCTGTACCCCATTTTTTGATAGGGTTATTTGGTTCTTTGGGGGTCTAACCTCTTGAGTTCTTTGTATATATTGGATATTAGCCCTCTGTCAGATGTGGGGTTGGTGAAGATCTTTTCCCAATTTTTTGGTTGCTGTTTTGTCCTTCTGACAGTGTCCTTTGCCTTACAGAAAGTTTGTAATTTTATGAGGTCCCATTTGTCAATTTTTGATCTTAGAGCATAAGCTATTGGTGTTCTGTTCAGGAATTTTACCCCTGTGCCCATGTACTCCAGGGTCTTTCCCACTTTCTTTTCTATTAGTTTCAGTGTGTCTGGTTTTATGTGGAGGTCCTTGATCCACTTGGAGTTGATCTTAGTACAAGGAGATAAGAGTGGGTCAATTCACATTCTTCTGCATGTTGACCTCCAGTTGAACCAGCACCATTTGTTGAAAAGGCTATCTTTTTTCCACTGGATGGTTGTAGCTCCTTTATCAAAGATCAAGTGACCATAAGTCTTTGGGTTCATTTCTGGGTCTTCCATTCTATTCCATTGATCTACTTGCCTGACGCTGTACCAATACCATGCAGTTTTTAGCACAATTGCTCTGTAGTACTGCTTGAGGTCAGGGGTATTGATTCCCCCAGAAATTCTTTTATTGTTGAGAATAGTTTTAGCTATCCTGGGTTTTTTGTTACTCCAGATGAATTTGAGAATTGCTCTTTCTAGATCTATGAAGAATTGATTTGGGATTTTGATGGGGATTGCATTGATTCTGTAGATTGCTTTTGGCAAGATGGCCATTTTTACTATATTGATCCTGCCAATCCAAGAGCATGGAATATTTTTCCATCTCCTGAGGTCTTCTTCAATTTCTTTCTTCAAGGACTTGAAGTTCCTGTCATACAGTTCTTTCACTTGTTTGGTTAAAGTCACGCCAAGATACTTTATATTGTTTGTGGCTATTGTTAAGGGTGTTATTTCCCTAACTTCTTTCTCAGCCTGCTTGTCCTTTGAGTACAAGAAGGCTACTGATTTGTTTGAGTTGATTTTATAACCAGCTACTTTGCTGAAGTTGTTTATCAGCTGTAGAAGTTCTCTGGTGGAGTTTTTTGGGTCTCTTACGTATACTCTCATATCATCTGCAAAAAGTGATAGTTTGACTTCTTCCTTTCCAATTTGTATCCCTTTGACTTCCTTATGTTGTCTAATTGCTCACGCTAGAACTTCAAGTACTATATTGAAAAGATATGGAGAGAGAGGGCAGCCTTGTCTAGTCCCTGTTTTTAGTGGGATTGCTTCAAGTTTCTCACCATTTATTTTGATGTTGGCTACTGGTTTGCTGTAGATTGCTTTTACTATATTTAGGTATGGGCCTTGAATTCCTGTTCTTTCTAGGACTTTTAGCATGCAAGGATGCTGAATTTTGTCCAATGCTTTTTCAGCATCTAATGAGATGATCACGTGGTTTTTTCCTTTCAGTTTGTTTATGTAGTGGATTACATTGATGGATTTTCGTATATTGAACCATCCCTGCATCCCTGGGATGAAGCCTATTGATCATGATGAATGATCGTTTTGATGTGCTCTTGGATTCGGTTGACAAGAATTTTATTTAGTATTTTTGCGTCAATATTCATAAGGGAAAATGGCCTGTAGTTCTCTTTCTTTGTAGGATCTTTGTGTGCTTTTGGTATCAGCATTATTGTGGCTTTGTAGAACGAGTAGGGCAGTGTTCCTTCTGTTTCTTATTTGTGGAATAGTTTGAAGAGTATTGGTATTAGGTCTTCTTTGAAGGTCTGATAGAATTCTGCACTAAAACCATCTGGTCCCATACTCTTTTTGGTTGGGAGAATTTCTATAACCTCTTCTATTTCTCTAGGGGTTTTGGGACTGTTTAGCTGATCTAATTGATCCTGGTTTAATTTTGGTATTTGGTATCTGTCTAGGAAATTGTCCATTTCGTCCAGATTCTCCAGTTGTGTTGAGTATAGGCTTTTGTAGTAGGAGCTGATGATTTTTTTGAATTTCCTTAGTTTCTGTTGTTATATCCCCCTTTTCATTTCTAATTTTGTTAATTTGGGTACTGCACCCCCTTTTCATTTCTAATTTTGTTAATTTGGATACTGTCTCTGTGCCCTTTGGTTAGTCTAGCTAAGGGTTTATTTGTCTTATTGATTTTCTCAAAGAACCAGCTCTTGCTTTTGTTGACTCTTGGTATGGTTCTCTTTGTTTCTACTTGATTGATTTCAGCCCTTAGTTTGATGATTTCCTGTCTTCTACTCCTCCTGGGTGAATTAGCTTCTTTTTGTTCCAGGGCCTTCAGGTGTGCTGTTAAGTTGCTAGTGTATCCTCTCCCCAGTTTCTTTTTGGAGGCACTCAGGGCTATGAGTTTTCCTCTTAGCACTGCTTTCATTGTGTCCCATAGATTTGGGTAGGTGGTATCTTTATTTTCATTGAAGTCTAAAAAGTCTTTTATTTCTTTCTTTATTTCTTCCTTGACCAAGGTGTCATTGAGTAGAGTATTGTCCAGTTTCCATTTGTATGTAGGCTTTCTGTTGTTCTTCCTGCTATTGACGACCACTTTTACTCTATAGTGATCTGATAGGAGGCATGGGATTAGTTCGGTCTTCTTGTACTTGTTGAGGTCTGTCTTGTGACTAATTATATGATCAATTTTGGATAAGGTACCATGCAGTGCTGAGAAAAAGGTATATTCTTTTGCTTTAGGATGAAATGTTATATATATATATATATATATATATATATATGTATGTATGTATGTATATATATATATATATATATATATATATATACACACATATATATTTCTGTTAAATCCAATTGGTCCAAAGCTTCAATTAATTTCACTGTGCCCCTGTTTAGTTTCTGCTTTCCTGATCAGTCTATTCAGGAGAGTGGAGTGTTGAAGTCACCTACAATTATTGTGTTAGGTGCAATGTGTGCTTTAAGCTTTAGTAAGGTTTCTTTTACAAATGAGGGTGCCCTTACATTTGGAGCATAGATGTTCCTTATTGAGAATTCTTCTTGGTGGATTTTCCCTTTGACAAGCAAGAAGTGACCTTCCATGTCTCTTTTGATGACTTTAGTTTGAAAGTCAATTTTATCTGATATTAGAACGGCTACTCCAGCTTGTTTCCTGAGAGCATTTGCTTGTAAAATTGTCTTCCAGCCTTTTACTCTAAGGTAGTGTTTGTCTTTGACACTGAGATGTCTTTCCTGTATGCAGTAAAATGTAGGGTCCTGTTTCCGTATCCAGTCTGTTACTCTGTGTCTTTTTATTGGGGAATTGAGTCCATTTATGTTAAGAGATATTAAGGGATAGTAATTATTACTTGCTGACATTTTGGGTGTTATTTTTTATATTTGAGTGGTTCTCTTCTGTTGGGTTTGATGAGAGGTGGTTTCTATCTTATTTCTTCTGGGGTGTAGTTTCCCCCCTTGTGTTGGTATTTTTCCCCTATTATCCTTTGTAGGGCTGGGTCTGTAGATAGATATCGTGCAAATTTGCTTTTGTCATGGAATACCTTGGTTTCCCCATCTATAGCGATTGAGAGTTTTGCTGGGTATAGTAGTTTTGGCTGAAGTTTGTGTTCTCTTAGAGTTTGCATGAGATCCGCCCAGAATCTTCTAGCTTTCATGGTCTCAGGTGAGAAGTCTGGTGTAATTCTGATAGGTCTTCCTTTATATGTTACTTGTCCTTTTTCTCTTACTGCCTTTAATATTCTTTCTTTGTTTAGTACATTTGGGGTTTTGATTATTATGTGACGGGAAGTATTTCTGTTCTGGTCCAGTCTGTTTGGGGTTCTGTAGGCTTCTTGTATACTGATGGTTATCTCTCTCTTTAGGTTGGGGAAGTTTTCTTCCATAATTTTGTAGAAGATATTTTCTGGCCCTTTAAGTTGTAGATCTTCACTCTCATCTATACCTTTAATCTTTAGCTTTGGTCTTCTCATTGTGTCCTGGATTTCCTGAATGTTTTGTGTTACCAGCTTTTTGCATTTTGCATTTTCTTTAATTGTTGAATCCATGGTTCCTATGGTATCTTCAGCATATCTCTGTGTTCTATCTCTTGTATTCTATTGTTGATATTTGCATCTATGACTCTTGATTTCTTCCCAAGGTTTTCTATCTCCAACAATGTCTCCCTTTGTGAATTCTTAGTTGTTTCTACTTCTGTTTTTAGATTCTGGATGGTTTTGCTCAGATCTTTCACTTGCTTGTTTATCTTTTCATGTAATTCTTTAAGAGATTATTGTGTTTCCTTTTTTTATGTCTTCTACTTGTTGACCCACATTCTCTTGTATTTCTTTAAGTGATTTTTGTTTTCCCCCTTATTGGTAGCCAATTTTTGATCCATGTTCTCCTGAATTTCTTTAAGTAATTTTTGTGTTTGCCCTGTAAGGGCTTCTAGCTTTTTTTTTTTTTTTTTTTTTTTTTTTTTTTTGAGACAGGCTGACAGGCTGTTTCCGCCAACTGGATCGAAACCTGGTATATCTTCATTAAGAGCCCTGTCACCTCAGGAAAATGGTTTCTTTTTATAATTTAGTTTCTTCCCAGTGAAAAACTGGAAGATTAAACCAAATAACACCTACAGGCTCTTTGTGATGTATTATCTCGGAATTTCTAAGTAGTTTATGATCAATTTTTAATATTAGTCCTTAAAGAAAACATAATGAATTGGTTATTGGGCTTTCTTTTAGAAACCTAAAGTAGTCATTAAAAAGCGACATCCAATGTAATACTAATGAGCAATTAAGGAACTAGCAATGTTCATTAGTTATTACAAGTTTTCCTTAAAAATTGTTAGAGAAGATATTTAAGTGATTATAATATGCCAGGTACTTTGCTTAGACATATGTGTCAGGAGAAAAGAGTCAGATAGATGGGCAGAAGGTGAGATATTTACAAGCAAAGGAGAAGGGGCATCATTGTCTCTTATGTGAAGTTTTCAAAAATACAGAATTTGAGATTGAGCGTAGTTTTCAAAGAATGAAGCTGGTATTTGGACCTCCCATTATTGTTAACCAATTGAACACTGTCATAGAGTTTTATTGGGTTCTCTGTGAAATGTTAATGCTTTTAGGTGAAACTTAAGGGAAGAGAGGCTAGACTCTTGCTGAAGTTTCCCACCAGACACCTTCCTCCTCCTACCTACACACAGACACAGCAGACGCCTCATCTCTCTGATAAGAGCTGTGGATAATCACAAACTACACCTAAACCTTGATGTCTTCTGATGTTGGACAAGTACAGAGAATAGTTTTTGAGTTTGTTATGTTGAGCCCAGTTATCTTCTGAAGAAGTAATAAGTTTTGCCCTGTGGGAGATTAGTGATCTTACTCCTCCTCAGTGCTATACATTTTCTTTTTCTGAAACGGATGCCATTACCAGAATGGCTGGCTTATAATAGCCTCATAAATTAGAATAAAAATTGCTACTTATACTTTAAAGCTGACCATTTCCTACTGGTAACACTTGCTGGAGTTCAGAGCCCCAAATAGATTACACTTACTCTTGAAAAAATATCTTCATGCTGAACCACCATCTCTCTATCCTGTGAAGAGTATATGGCATCTGATTCATGTAAAAACTTCACAGTCCATTTTACCTGTAGAGAGTTACATAGGCAGGCTTTTATATGTTGGTATCATTCACTGATTAAGGAGCCATTGCCTATTATGAGCAAAAGACAAGACTGTATTTTTGACCAAAAAATACATGTTTTGTTAGGCAAGGTGGTGTCTGACTGTCATCCTTACACGTAGTAAATTAAAGGCAGAAGGATCACAAGTTTGATGCCAGTCTGGGGTGCATAGGGAGTTCTAAGACAGCCGTACAAAGTGTCGTTATACCATTAAAATTTGCATGTTGTAGAAAAGGAAATACATACCCCAGTTGTATAAAAGTATTTACAACATTGATGTCTATAGGCACTCAGAAAAGTGGAAAACATGGATTAAAATTTTTATTACATATCAAGTAATATAAAGCAGTGGGTCTCAGAATGTTTTCATCCACAAATGCACTCTTTCTCAATCCTATGTACTTAGCCATTATCAACCCTTATCCCTTTTCTCCTCCCCTCCCCCACTTGTTCCCATCCTATTCCCTCAGTCTTCCTTCTGTCTTCATTACTTTCTTCATTACTTCTTTTCTTTTAGATTCTACACAGAAGATGAAACATTCAATGTTTGTCCTTTTGAATCTAGTTTACTTTGCTTAAACCAGTGGCCTCCATTTCTGTGCAAATATTATTTTTAATTTAAATCAACATTCTATTAATTCTTTCAGAAGTTTGTACAATATATTTTAGTCCTATTTATCCCCAATTCCCACCCTTAACTCATTGAAGATCTTACTCCTCTAAACTTCCAACTGAAATGTAGGTTCATTTTCAATGGCTAAACAACATTCCACAGTTTACTTTATCCATATATCAATGAGCATTTAGACTGATTTCATGACTTGCCTGTGAATACTGCCTTAATAAATGTGCCACCTTTGATTTCTTCGTGATACATAGTAGTTCTATTGTTTGTTTTGAGACAAGGTATTCTAGCTTCGCATCTTTTGCTATAATTAAACATGCAACAAAATGCTACATTCCAGTATCAGAGTCCAGTATTGCAGGAAAGTCAAGGCAGGCACGAAAGCATGTCGCATCACACCAATATTCAGTGTTAGGGTGAAATTAATGCACTCATGTTCCCAATGGCTTGCTCAGCTAGCTTTCCTGATTCTTATAGAATTCAGGGCCCAATCTAGGCAATTTTATCCTACAATGAAACGTCCTATGGATACATCCATAGACCAGCCCAATTTATATAACTCCTTGTTGAGACTCTCTTCTCATGTAATTCTAGATTGTTACATTGACAGTTAAATATACACAATACACATAGTCTCATTATGAAGCTAAGAACCTATATTTTTAGCTCTCAAATTTTGGAATTATGGGATATGTTATCCTTCTTTGACTGGATCTCAGTTCTCTTCACATTATAACTCTGGTCAAAAGCACTTCCTATTAGATGATGTTTTGCAACAACTCTGAATGTGAATATGACACTTCTTTGGTTGTTATTTTGTTTCCTTAGATAGTTAAGTGACATCACATTGGAGAGGGGATTTCTACCACCCTGTATTGCTACTGATATTTCTAGCCAATGTGCTAAACAGACATTTACCCCTTTCATGTCATATTCTATTCTTGCTACTGGAAGTTCTGCTCTGGTCAGCATAAGTTTCTTGCTGGGCAAAGAATGAGCTTCATTTCCACTAACCAGTTGGATTTTGACCTGTTCCCTTTGATTGATGCATGACTTCAAGGCTTGTGACATAGGTTAGAAGTTTAATGTATTTTGTCCTATACTTGTTTGTGGACTAGGAACTTGAGGGCTCTCAAGATGAGTGGTTCCTTGAAGTTGCAGCCTTGGGTGTTAACATAATCTTCAGAACTTCCAGGGATGACTGACTTTATTTTTAAGCGTATTTTGTGGAAATCTCACCTAAATCAGAGTAGTTTGTAGTTTAGCATTTATTCAGAAGTAGGTTTAACTCATTATGGAATAGACAGTTTTTTGTTGTGTTCATAGATCTGTATGGTAGGGGTTTCAGTAGTCTACCTATCCAGTAAGCTGCTTTGATAGCGTCTAAATTTTTCTGAAGCATAGTGAAAGTGTCATCTTTAAATCCTTACATTTAATTGACCCAGGGGAAGCTTTTCATGGCCACTTCTTCCTGGCGGTTTCTTCTGCATTTCTTGTTGTTACTTCACTTGTATCTTAGAGCTCCCAACATTCTTTTAATTGTTTTTCTACTAAGTATTCCACAGAATTCAGTAATATTTTTATCCCTCTAATCCCTTAGGTCTTTGGTCCAAATAACATCATCCTTCTGAGGCTCACATGCTATTTTCTTTGTCTTAATGACTTGCCTTTATTCTGTCAGACCCTCACCACTGAGGCGAGAACACAGGTGAGAACCTGTGTTGCCCATCAAGGAAGAAGAGAATCACAGTTGTAGTCTACCTTGTGCATCCTGTCTGGTGAGGCATCTTTGACTGAAAACAAGCTGGATCTGGGAAATTTCAGAGTCCTGGTATGGTAAGCCTGCCACTCAGGCTACAATTAAAAACTTGGTGATTAAAGGAAAGCAACTTCCTCTTGGCTGCGTGCAATAAAGCTCCTGCCATGTGGGGCTGAAGAGGGATCCATGTTGCAGGGACTTCTTTTTGTTCAATACGACAATAGCTTCAGACTAGGAGAAGACATTGTCTCTTTTTTGGTGAATCTATCTGAGAGTGTTTATAGCACTTCTGTAATGTGGAACTGTAGTAGTCTCTGAGTAGATGACACCAACTCTTACTGTTTTGCTAAAATGTAATAAGATCACTTTCATAAACTTAAGATCATTCCGACTTTTTGTTAAATGTTTTTGCCAGTTAATTAATTCTTAGAAAAAAATGTTTGGCCCAATGGGTTCTTTCCTAACCATTTGCTTCCTTTTCATTGAGACTTGTTTCCTAGTCATTGATTCTTAATCTGGAGTCTAAAGAGAGCTGTTTGTTTATTTATTTATTTATTTATTTACTTACTTGTTTATTTATTTATTTATTTATTTACTTATTTTTAGGGATCTTAAATCCTAAATAATATGGAATAAGATTTTGGAATTTGGCCGTAATTTTTTGATATAAAAATGGAAAGAGAGACCATTTGAGGGAAACAGACTAGAAAATGGTTATGTGTGGGAAAGGGGCAGGGAGAACAGTGGAGTGGAATGAATAAGAAATATACATTACTTGAGTATAAAAGTGTTACAATGAGGGAGCTGGAGAGATGGCTCATTGGTTAAGAGAACTGACTGCTCTTCCAGAGGTCCTGAGTTCAATTCGCAGCAACCACATGGTGGCTCACAACCATCTGTAATGAGATCTGATGCCCTCTTCTGGTGTGTCTAAAGACAGCTACATTGAACTCATAATAAGTAAATATATCTTTAAAACAATGTTACAATGAAGCTTAGTGCTTGTAAGATAATCTAAGCATTAATAATAAAAAGAACCTATGTTGAAAACACTCAGTATACTTCCTGTTAGCAGATATTTCATCTAACTCTGCTTTGTACTCTGGAGATACTATGTTGTGTTTTCTTTGGATGACACAAGCATCTAGGTAATACCATTAGTGGTATTTTCCCGTACCCTTATGTCAACTTAAATCGTACTTGATCTTAAATCTAAACTGTGTTTTCAAACTAAACTGCTGAGATATTTTCAAATGGACTGTACCACCAGTGTAGACTAGCGAGGACCTAAGGTCAAATCCATCTTATGAGCCAATCTACTGTAGGACAAACTTAACTGACAAATTATATTTACAATGGGTAGAGGCTGAATATTGTATTCCCCTTCAGAGAAAGAAAGAGAAGTTAAAATCTTAATGTCTGTATTAAGAATGGGTCTTTTTTATTTTTTGGAAAGAGAGTCACTGCAGATCTATGTAGCTGAGATGAGGTCTACTGGAGGAAGGAGAGGTCTCCTTCAGTATGGCTGCTATTTTTAAAGGGGGTTGCTATGCTACAATGAGGCACAAGGAGAATTCTACATCAAGGGGAAAAAAAACCCTGGTATATGCCTCTACAAGCCAAAGGATGGCAATGTTCTCGGCAGACTAATAGAATGAAACAAAAGTCAAGAAAGAATAAGCCTATAGCCCCGTTGATAGCTTCTTTTCAGATTCCCAGTATTCTGAACTATGAGGCAATAAATTCATCTCTTTTAAACCACTAGCTAGTGCTGCTGTGTTGTGCTGTAGCCTTAGCAAACTTTGGAGAATGATAGTCTATTTTCCACAAGTGAGAAGACAGGTTAAAGAGACTGGGGCACTTGTTACTTTGCTGCCTAGGCATCTGAGAGCAGGCACCACAAGATAATACGTGAAAATCTGGAAAGAAAGGGTAGTATCATTGGAGACTGGAACGTGGAAATTGAGAGTTTCAATGGCAACCAGATCAAAGTCAAAACAGTGTTCAAAGGAACACTGCTGAAATAAATCACTGAAGCACACTGCAAGAAGAAACCAGGAGATTTGAGATTATAATTGTTTTGTGCAGATGGTCCCACATCTGAAAAAAAAGGAGGCACAGGCTCGAAGGGAGGGGGATGGTAAGCAGGAAAAGGAGAAGTTTTTATGAGTGAGTCTTTAGTAACAATTTGCAATTATTTGGAAACAGTGGTAAGAAGCAGAAAATCTGCTATTTGAGTACCTTAAAAGACAGGGGACCTTAAAAGACGGGGGACCTTTGAGTAAGGAGCTTCTGCTGGAGAGGGCTTGAGCTACTTAAAACTTTTAGGAAAGGGAAAGTCAAGCAAAAAAAAAATCCAAGGGAAAGAGTGTTCTTTGGGGATTTCGTGGCTGTTTTTTAATCCTGTATAAGAATTAAAGAAGAACACAAATGCTGCTTAAGATAGCTCCGAGATGTCCTGACAAACTCACCATAAACCAAAACACATCGTTGGTGGCAGCATATTTGACATTCTCAACCTTCATCTTCTCCTTGAAACACAGTGCACTTTAAATAATCAGTCATTTTCTCTTTGTGATCATGTGGTTGGCAGGGAAGGCCATCCTGGTTCCACTAGTCACCACTGTGAGATCTGACCATATCTGAGTTGCCCACACCAAGATCAAAATTCAAGATTCAGAGAAAGAGCCCTACTAAGTGCATCTATCTTTTCACCATCACAGTGAGAAAAATCTTTAGTCACACCATGGCAAGTTGGCGATCACATGACCTGAAAATGATAGGCGGGACTGGGGTGAGGGCAGGTGGGGAAGAAGCACATGACTGAGGACACATGTATGTACACGTGAGGACAGACAATGATACAGAGGCAGACTTTGGAGGCTGCTGTGGGATATGAGGCATGAATGCAATGACTGGCCTTAGATTTAATGTAGCTCTTCACAGGGCTTATATGACTGTATAGAAACTGAGTTCACAACACCACTTTTCTCAATTATTACTTAGGAAATTATAGAAAAATAAGCACACACCCCCATGTCCTTTTGCCCTTATTTATGCAAAGGAATGGCCCGAACATATTGCCTGCTCTTAATTAAATTACATTTTCCAGCTTCCCTTGGCATCACATGGGTTATAAGTAAGTACTAGATAGTGTGATTTCTGAAGAACTGGTGCCTGGGGCTCACATAGGGCTCTAGCATGGTTCCTCCTGCCCTCACAGAAGACAATGACAACCATTACAATGAATTTGGAAGCAATGAGCTGTAAGTGCTTGAACCATCGTCCTCAGGCAAAAATCACCATTGGGTCAAGTTATTCCACATTCCCTTTGTTAATGCCAGTTACTTCCTCTAATTAATACAATGGGGTTAATTATAGTGCCTCTGTAGTAGAGCTGCCACAGCTGAAGCAGCAAAAATGTGTATAGTGTTTTGTCTCAGGCAGGATTAAAGAGCTGTGAATGTCCTGGGTGTTCTGATTCTTACTCTCAGTACAGTGTCTTTATTGGGGTATAATTTTTTCTTTTTCTTTCTTTTTTATTGTTTTTGTTTTTGAGACAGGGTTTCTCTGTATAGCCCTGGCTGTCCTGGAACTTACTTTATAGACCAGGCTAGCCTTGAACTCAGAAATCCTCCTGCCTCTGCCTCCCAAGTGCTGGGATTAAAGGTGTGCATTTTTTGTTTGTTTGCTTGCTTGTTAGTTTGTTTTTTGAGGTAAATAACTAACTTTGGATATCCAGCCTCAGAACTGGGCAGAGGACCACATTCACAATAATAACACTCTGTAGGAGTGGGTGAGAAGTCCAAATTGCTAAAAGCTCAAAACCTGACAGTCCCATTTCCAGCAAATGGTGGTTTGTCCCATTTGTTTTATTTGTATTCCAATCAAATATTCATGGGAAATTTCCTCATTATCTCACACAAAGTCTTAATGATGAAAACCACTGTTTAATTCTCCAGAGATTAGGGGAGCCAGCATATTGATTTAGTGCTAACCTCATTAGGGCAGGGACTGCAGAAGAGTGGATTAGCAGCAGGATGCACTTGCATAGTTAAGTATCCAATTGTCAGCCAATTAGGTGTTCTTCGTGTGAACAATGTATTATTTTCACATATCAGATACCAGATCTCAAGTACTGCAGTGTCTTTTTAATCCTAAAATATGTGATTAACCTCAATTGTACTCTTGTACATAATTTAAATTCTGCGCTAAAATGGAAACAATTTGTGAACCTGAAAGGGCTTCTTGGTACCACAGGGGATTTTGCAGGTGTGCCTGTGAGGACAAATACTTGGTGGGTGGAGCAAGTGTCCTGTTATTCCCACTAGACTGGGCAGAACACAGGAAAGCCAAGGTCCTTTGCCAGCTGTTTGAAAGGGTTACCTGGGTTAATGGTTCACAGTCTACTTTAGTAAAAACTTATTCTTAATGAGTCTTGTATGCATTTAATTTGCTCGTTCATCCATTCTACAAGATTGTCCATTCTATAAACCAGATTGAGTCATGGACAGGGTAAAGCATATGAAAGGAGAATTGGAATTGTGGAGAGAGATATGTCCTGGGTACACGGAACATTGAGGCTTTAAAGAAGATACTCAGGAAATTTTAGATAAGGTATATCAAAAAATGACAGGGTGCATACAACTTTCAAAATATCATATTCCTGTTCAAACTATAAACATTAAGTATTCTTCGATAAAAAAAAAGGTCTGTGGACAGTATGGAATCTGTTACCCAGCAAAATAGGAAAAGCATCTTTAGTCCTGACTCATGAAAGCAATGAATGGCATGTAAGAAACAATAGACAAGTAAGTGCCTTTTTACCAAAACCATAGTGGTCTAGAGAAAAAAGTTCTCCAGTCTTAAAAAATGGGCTTCTATAGAGTAGAGAGATGCTGTGTACAGTCCCAGGACTCACAGGAGAGATGTGGGCTGTTTGCTTGGCATAGAGAAATACTAGCCAAACATATACATGTCTTTGAGATCAAGCAAGTATTTGGAAAACATTAGGAAGAAAGGATAGTTGAATTGGAAGTAGAGGGTGAGTGTAAGCAAGAGAAAAATCTAACTCAACCTAATGTAATATGATATAAATTGTCAGCCTTCATAATCATGATGTCATCACGATAGTCTGCTGGGAACTCGGGAGTACCATTAACTCAATCACATGCAAATGTGGACAATTATTGGAAAACTAAAATGGCATCTTGAAAAATCTGAGAATACTTCCTGTAGCATCATGTGACTAAGTGATCCAGGGATGATGGGATTAAAGCAAAGGGCAGCACCCCACCCTCCAGTGCTATTAGCTTTCAACAGTGTTCTTAAAGTTAACTCATTTAAAAGATACAGAACATATAATCCTCCTCTGGATTTAGTCATCCCCAGTTAATCCTCTCATTGTCTTAAGGTTTGAATTATAACTCTCCAGGTAATTATGTGAGTCTTAAAATGTGACCTTTAATTTAAACTAAGTCAATCTAGCAAAATTAAAATATTAGTACCACTTATTATTTCTGATTCTCAGCAAAGTATTTAGCTCCTTCATTTTTTTCTATAGGATGGAAACAATGGTGATTCCTATATCATACATATTATATAATGAATTAACTAGTATTCTATGAAATACATTTAAAATAATGCACAGGTGGCACAAATAAAATGTCCAAGGCAAACATCCTTATTAAAATTTCTATTATTTTTTCATTGTTATTATCATCTTGTTATCGAGACCAAAGTGGAAGCACTCGACTTTAAAATTACCATCGTACCTTGGGGTACTTTAGGTTGTCTTTAAAAGCACACTTTCCAAACTAGATTACATGTAATATTAATCTCCGATTCTATTCTGGAAATCAAAAGGTTACTGAATCACTAGGCTGGAAGAGATTAATGTTTCTGTTCTAGTTTCATTTCTATTGTTATGATAAAATATCCTGAAAGAAAGATACTTAAGGAATGAAGGGCTAGTTGGGTTACCAGTTTACTGCCCATCACTGAAGGAAAGTCAAGGCAGATACTCAAGAAGCCAGTTACATCATATTCACCATCCAGAGCAGAGAGAATGAATGAGCTCATGCTGCTTGCTTGCTTGTTAGCATTCCTCACTGTTAGACAATCCAGGATCCAGCCTAGGGGATGGTGCTACTCACAATAGCCTGAGTTTTCCTATATCAGTCACCCATCTAGATCATTCTTCACAGACATATTCACACGCCAACCTGAACTAGAGAATTCCTCATTTAGACTCTCTTCCTAGATGATTCTGGGTTGTGCCAAGTTGACAATTAGAAATTAACCATCATAATTGCCTAAGCATTTTCCCCAAACACTTTTGGCTATAAACTGTTTTTCTGTTTGTTTTTGTTCTGTTTCATTTTTGTTTTTCACATATGGATCTGTGTGCATATCCGGGAATGTATCTGCAAGTGTAACTAGAAAAGGGAAACCTACCTAGCACAACTAAGCATGCTAATAGGTAAAAATGTACACTCTGCTTGAGCGAGCACTAACTCTGCTTACTGAGCACCAGTTCTGTGAATTTTGGGTAATTACTTAATTTCCTTGTATATCAGTTTTCTTACATATATTATGGGGATAATGGTGGTGTTTATACAGGGCTACAAGTATTAAATAAGTTAATAAAACTAAAAAGCTTCTATATAATAATCTACCTATATTTTCTATGATATATATCATATTATTTCATATATTATATATATATATGTGTGTGTGTATATATATCACATAAAGTAGGCACCTTTTTTGTTTTTTGGATTGGATTTTTTGAGACAGGGTTTCTCTGTATAGCCCTGGTTGTCCTGGAACTCACTCTGTAGATCAGGCTGGCCTTGAACTCAGAAATCCACCTGCCTCTTCCTCCCAGGTGCTGGGATTAAAGGCATACGCCACCACTGCCTGGCAATAGGCACCATTTTAATGATATGGTATTGAGGTCTTTGCTTTTGGATATGTATTTTATTCAAATTTATTGAAATTGCAGCTTTTGGCAGTGTGCTAATCTGCCCACTTTAACATAACTCTTCCTGGACATGCTCACTGTGTCAAACCTCAGGCTATCAAGTGTTGTGTATCAACTCTTCAGATTTGTCCACTCTTTAGAACTAGATCTTCCACATTCACACTCTCTCCTTTGCTACAGTTCCTCCTCCTCTAGCACATAGGAGCCTAGAAATGAAAGATTCCTGTCCTTGCATTGGTGCCAAGGTCAAGTTCATGCTCAGTGATAAAGCAGGTGGCATCAAAGAGAGGTAGGTTTCTAGGGACCAGCTTGTCATTTCAAACAAATCGATGAGTAGTTGCACTTGGCTGCTACTCTTACTAAAAATATTGAACTCGTTTAATGTCCCAGCTTCCATGGGGCTGAACTCTGTCCATTTGGGGTTGTGTTATTGGGGTTCTGGCAGTGACAGAATGAAATGAGGTGAATTCCCCGCCATCTCTTATTACTCCTCGTCCCCAGTGCTGTCAGGAAATGAGTGGCACTGGAGTCAGATGCGCCTGGGCCTGGGCACTCGCCAAGCCCCTGACCTATGAAATTCTCTCAGCTTCAGTCTAAGGCAAGGGGCTGAATTTTGTTTCTCTAGGGAACTTGAACATGACCTGAATGGGGGAAAAAGGAGAGAAAGTTTAGTTTCAGATCCATTTTGCCTCCATGTAAGCACAGTAGTAATTTTCCACCATTATATGCCTCTTTCACATTTTATGAAAGCCAGGTTTTATTGAGAAAGGCATATACTCAGTCTAATCAGATAAATCATTATTGCTAGGAACCAAGAGTTGTTCCATTTATTTTTTTTTTGTAATTTATTTTTCAAATAATTTTTTTCAGTAAAGGTGGAAGTTAGTAAGTCAATGACTCACCAGATAATTTAGAAAAAATAATGTCCTTTTATGAAATTCAAGAGTGATGGTCACAAGGAAATATTCCCTTCTTTTTCTTTTCATCGTGTTTTATTTATTTTTTTATTGTGTCTTTTGACCTGGGAGGTTGTCATGACAATTTGGGATTCAAAAGAAGAGACAGCTGCAACAAGGGCAAAGCAGAAGAGAAAGGTAAGAAGGCTCTGAGTTCCCCGTTATCCCTGGCAGGGGTGAGGTGGTGTTGGGCAGTGGGGATTAGGTGGGGTGGGAGTCAGGGTTGAGTTGGGTGGGGAAGTGTATTAGAACAACCCCTGGAACTTCCCCTCTATGGTCTCTTAGTGATATAACACCCTCGCTGCTGCTAGTTGGGTCACACATGGTCTTTGCGGGTACTTTCCCAAGAACGTTCTGTAAGACTCTTAGAATTTGGGTGGGCTGACTGCTGCAGGCTGTGGGAGAAGTGCTGATTTGTGAGTGTGAATTTAAATCAGCTTTGCATCCCTCAGGTCCTCTGCATATGTCCTATGCCCTGGCATAGTTTCCCCAATAGCTTTGTCAATTGTTTTGATCATCTTTAAGGTGGTAACAAAGAGCATCATTTAGGTGGATTAAGTCACATTTACAGAAATGTTTAGTACGGAGTATAAATTCAACAAACCCATCTTTGTCCCTATACCTCAGTTAAATGTAGTTTTAAGAAGAGATTTGAGCTACGTCGTGGGATAGGTTTTGGTATTCTGTATTTTAAATTGCACAGGAGGTAAAATATTTTGTCTTTAAAGAGATGATGATGGCACACGCCTGTAATCCCAGCACTTGGGAGGCAGAGGCAGGCGGATTTCTGAGTTCGAGGCCAGCCTGGTCTACAGAGTGAGTTCCAGGACAGCCAGGACCACACAGAGAAACCCTGTCTCAAAAAACCAAAAAACAAAACAAAACAAAACAAAAAAAAGATGATGAAGTAGGAAAGTCCTTGGTCTGAGTCATAGTGACACAAGGTAGATGCTATTAGATGGATTTTGTTCCTGGGTTTTCTTCGGTTCCTATCCACTGATGCTTTGGGCAGTTCCTCAAGCTTGACTGAGGAGGTCCTTTTCGGGAGAGGCCCGCCAGAGGATTCTCCTTAAGCAGTGTGGGAATTTCACAAACAATGAATAGTATTGTCAAACTGTGGAGAGCGTTCACCCAGCGATAAATCAGGAGAGGGGAGGTGAACTTCCCGTGAAGCAGGCAAACTCTGCCATCCTCCTTAGATAGGGTTCACTAGAAGCAGAGCCTGACAGAGGAACTCATGAATCAAAGGTTTATAGGATGAGATTTTAAAAGTGGCAGTTCTTTCTAACCCAGCTAGCTCCCAAATAATTCAGTCAGAGACCCATTGACTTATTCAACAAGCTTTAAGCACAACAGCTGAGCAGTTACTCCTAACCCTCTATGCTATTTAACTACTTCTCAGCCTTACTCCCTGGGTTCCTTGCATTTAGTCTCTCCTTGGCTCTCTCTGCTGTAGCTGTCTGTCCTCATTGAGAACTCCCTCGGCAACTCCTCTTCATGCCCAACCTCATGGTAACCATCTTCTTCCTCCACCTGCCTTGTGGCTCTTCTTCTCCTAGACCCTCATCTACCTTATGGTCAACTCCTAGCTTCTCCCAGGGACCCCTGGTTGAGATCTGACATCTAGCCTTCCTATTTCCTCTGTCCAGTCATTGGTTGTTCAGTTTTTTTATTAACCAATCAGAGATAATCAGGGAGCATTCTTTATACCACATTGGTGCAGGAGATTCTTCAATATTCATGCCCATGCCCATGTATGGACAGTAACTAGATCTCAGGGCACAGAAATCAGCATCTGAATATACAGTGCACAAGACCCTCTCCCAACCATGATTTATTACTTTCTATGATCTGTTAGTTTCTATAAAGAGCAGTAGTTAGGAATATCAGAAAAGGGAGATAGAGATAGCATGATGTCACAGAGGCCAATGGAACCATCTCCAGCCTGATACTAGCAGTGTTCTACAGAATAAATTATGTTTTAGAGGTTTCCTATGTTCTGAGAAAGGGAGTCAAGGTTTGTGTTCCCACAACAATCAGTCACCATCCATGGACTGTATAGTAAGTTGGGAAGAAACTCTGAAGAAATTTCAGTTTTCTGTGCAAATAATCCAAGTGGTTGTAGTAGGCTTTAGGCAGCTTTGTGAAGAAACATGTAGATCAGTGGTGGAAACGTCCCTAATACCACCCTTTAATATAGTGTTTCACATTGTGGAAACCCAACCATAAAACTATTTTTGTTGCTACTTCATAACTGTAATTTTGCTACGGTTATGAATTATAATGTAAACACCTGTGCTTTCCGTTAGTCTTAGGTGACCCCTGTAAAAAAGCTATTCCATACCCAGGGGGATCTTGACCCACAGGTTGAGAACCAGTGCTGTGGATGCAAGTCAGAAGAAGGGAGGCACACTAAAACTGGGTTTGTGTGCTCAGGACTACTAAGAAACACCAGAGGAAATCTGAGCAGGGAGCATACTATACTTTTCAAGCCGAATCCCCTGCCTCTCTGAGATAAGTGTACTTACTAATAGGCACTTCAACATGAAATAGACAACCCTCAAACCCACATCAAAGACTGAATTATCTCAGGATGCCCAAACCTGTCATTTGCCCACTGTATAGTACTAGAGAAGAATTTAATATCTTTAAGCAAGACTTTCATAATAGATATAAAAATTAAACATAGGGTATTTTTTTAATCTTTCTACTTGAGTTATCATAAACATAGATAAAGTATGAAATCAAAAGTGACCTTGATAGGCATGCTTTCTGTAGGAAGTCTAGATCTTTGTCTCAATGAGGCAAGCTCTAGGTGCGGCAGCCCCTGGGTTGGACCCTGTGGACCTTGAGGAAGGCTTCCGTATGACTCTAAGTATGAGTGCCCATGTCTGCTGACATACCCCCATGACACAAAGAATATAAGAAACTAGTAGAACCTCAGAATTCAGGCCCGGAACAGGGGGCTGGCTGCCTCCCCTGTCTTTACAGAAGGCACCTTTAGGTGCTAGCAGCCTGTTACCTCTCCATAGTGATAGTGGGATAGTTGACTACTCCAGAGAGCATGTCAATTCCCCATTGGTCCAAAGGCTGAATGAAAATGCTTGCTGCTGCTCAGTAATGTACATCTGCACCTCTATGCTGATCTCTGAAGTCTGTATCCTGAGTTTGTGACTCCACCTCCCTGACCCCCCTCTAGAATCCAGTTCCTACATCTGGCCCCACAAATAGGGGTGGACCTTAGAGAAGAGCTCTGCAACCTTCTGGGTAAGCGGACATCTCTGTAAATGGGAGAGTTCCCCCTCTCACAGACCGAGGGAGTCCTGGAGAGTATTCAAATGAAGGTTTCTATTAAACAGCTCAGTACTGTTTGTGATAAGGTCCTAAACCTCAGCTCTTGGATCTTCGGGGATGAACACACTTGGGAGCGGATAATTTGCCAGGTCCAGAAAAAGAGTTTGTGGACGAGCTTTTACCCTATTTCTGCCCTGTCCCACCTCTGGAGACTCTGTGGCTATTTTCAGTTAGTTGCCTCAGAGGTTCAGTGTTGAGGTCACCTGAGGCCCTCCCGAGTAAGCCCAAGGCCTGAAAATGGACAAAAATTCCATAGCATGTTCTAAGCCACCCCCTGAGCCAGGTTCTTAGAGGAGATGTTAATTCTGAGGACGAGTCCCCTCAGACACCCTCCCAAGAGGCAGGATGGTCCCTCTCACAAGGTGAAACCAACGAGGATTTACCTTGCTCTGGAGAGCCTTTCAGTTTATGGCTTTGGTGAGGAGGCAAATATTCTGCTCCATCTCCACGCCTATTGCCTGTCAGGAAAAGACCCCAGAGGCTCAGAACACCAAAGGTACCCATTGGCCACCCCACCCCCACCCAACTTCTCATCGTGCCGGCTTGGCCAACTTGGCTTCCCCTTCTGCCCTTGTCCCCCGGGTGGGCTCATCTATGCTTCCCTTGTATGAGAAAATTCTGAATCCTGGGGCTGCCATGGATGACAGGGATCTACTCCCCCTCCCCCTCCCCCAACCTCCTAGACTTTCCCAGTGTTGCTCACCTGGGTAGACCAGGGAAACTCCTCTACCAGAATGTGGGTTCCTTATGCAATGGATTCTTTACAAATGGTCAGAAAGGTGGTCCTAGACTATGGCTTCCATGCTCCCTTCGTTACAGAAATCTATGAGTCTATGGTTACTAAAATGCTCCCCCAAACTGAAAGACCATTATGGAGGCTGTTCTGTCCAGAGGCCATTCTTCCAATGGCAGGCCACCTTCTATGATAAAGGATAGGTGATAGGTCAACAGAACTTTTCTCAGGCAGCAGAAGCCTTGCAGGGTGAAGGAACCTGGCCCTCCTCTGTCATTATGATGCTAGGCTTTGCCCAGTATTTCGACCAGGTCCTGGTTAACCAGCCAGAGCAAATAAACCATAATGTTCTTTCTCAGGCAAAACAGATGGATAAACAGATTCAGGCAAGGTTCTCCTGGAACAAGTACATCCACTACATCCAATATGTGGCTGATTTTTTTCCCTTTACTACTCCCAATGCCTCTCAGTGCTTTATTTGTGCCTTTAATGTTCGCCTGTTGTTGGCAGCTGTTCCTGTTAATGGCTCAGTAACTCACCTAGCAGCAAATGCTATCTGCTCGTAGTTATATGACTTCCTCCTGTTTGATTCAACTGGAGTACCCCCTGTCTGTTTAAAAAAGAGCTAAAAATGTAGACAGGCCTTGTCTTGCTAAAATTACACTGTCCAAATGTGTGTTTTTTCCTTTCCTCCTCTGGTGTGGGGATGTAGGCGTATGTTTTTCAAACCTACTTTAATAAGGGTTCTTAAATCCTTCAATCTCTCTTATATCCCACCAAGCAAGGTAGGGGAGGAAGGATGTTTAATAGGACAAGGGGGACGTGTACCTGTTTAGAAGTTCCAGTCTTCGCCGTCAGCAGTCTAATCCACTTGAATCAGTGGCTGCTGCTCTATCCAGAATCAACCAGGAGGCTCCACTGATCTGCCCCTGTCCGCTTAAGAGGCAGGAACAGCCAGGACACCACTGGAAGTTCTTTAGTGTTTTTCTTTCTTCAAGGTCTCAACAAGTGAAGATCAGTGGAAGAAAGCAAGCAAACCAATGTCAGAGCATCGTCAGCAAACACCAGAGTTGCGAGCGAAGCCAAAACAATGACCACAGTCAATTGAGCCCAACAAAGATGACCAGGTGGGAAAACCAATGCAATGGTGTCATATACTGTTGGGTTATACTTACACTCTTCCCAAACATCACATGTCCTCCCAAGTGTCTATTTCGGCAAACCATCCTCTCATTAGACAGTTTCCAGAAAAACATCATCTGTCGCAACGGAGTCTCCAAAGAAACCATAAATCCCCATTTCATGAGGGTCTTGTGACTGGCTGCATGAAATGTTTCTTCTCCTTCCCCCTGAGTTCCAGTTCTCATTGCCCCACAGGTCTTCCTATAAAGAGCCTGAGGAGATGACAATTTGTTCCAAAATCTCAACAAGAGAGAGATATCTTTGTTCTCTTGCTGGTGGGGATTGGACTTGTTTTCTCCCTGGGGTCCTCAGGGGCTTCTGCAGCAGTCCTCATTCAGACCCATTATCTGGCTGGAGAATTCATAGACAAATGAGAGTAGGCCATGATATCAACAACTAGAAAGGCTGGAGTTGCTCCAGCGCCATATAAACTCTCTGGATGGAATGGTATTGCAGAATAAAAAGATCTGTTAACTGCTGAACATGGGGAGACTTTTTGCTGGGCTTGGGGAGAAATGTTTTTATGTTAATGAGTTAAATATTGTTGAATCCAATGCAAATGCCCGAAAAAACCTGCACACAAAATTTCTTACCTAGTACCAACAATTGGAGCCAATGTGCTGATTCCAAACGCCTCTCCTTACCTAGTAGTTAACTGTGTTGGCCCCTGTCTCTTCTCTGTGCTGCATCATCATGTTTGACCTGCTTACTCCAGTTTTTACTGTGACAAGTTTCCATCATAACTGACATGAAAATGGGCAGGGTTATAGCAATAACACAATATATGACTCTAAAGTCTATCGATGATACCTATGATGACACAATTGTTATTTAAATGATAAGAAAGGAGATGTGGGGACTGTGACCCCTGGGTGAGGTCTGGTGAATGGTGAGCGAGGGTTCCATACAGCTCTAATAGTAGAAGTGAGCATGTTTGCTGGCACACCCCATGACACAAAACAGAGGATCCTTGCAACCTAGTGGAACTTCAGAATGGGCATGGAATAGAGCAGCGGCTGCTTCCTCCATCTTTATGAAACTCCCCTTAGATGTTGGCAGCTTGTGGGATGGTTGACTACTCTAGAGCTCATATAGATTCCCCATTGGTCCAAAGGTTGTAAAAAATGCTTGTTGCTATATAATACAGTAGATCTGCACCTCAATGCTGACCTCTGGAGTCTGTTTCTCTGGTTTTGGACTCACCTCCTTCATCCCCTCCTGGATCCTGGTTCCCACATCAAGCATCTAACATTGTTGGTAATTTCCTGGCTTTTGATATTTACACAACAATGGTAATTATCTACAAAAATTTGTTTCCTTTAGGATTGTGGGCTCTAGCATTTCCTTGAGGAAGCAGGAACTGGTCTCCCACTAGATAAGGTCTCAGAATCATGAGCTCTCCAGGTAAGAATAGTCCTCCCTGGGTCTTTACCACTCTATCACTATGCCCATTGATATGTCTGATGCACAGCATATGCATTGTCAAGGGTCAGGCTCTGTAGTATATGGAACTTAATATGGGCTTAGGTATACAAAGATCTGGCCATTTTTACTGAGGAAAGATTTATATGCAACAAAATTAAGAGAATCTATCTTAATCTTCAAATGTCATATATTATCTTTATTAGACTGAGGTGTGTTCCCTCCATCCAGGACTTTTTATCATAAAAGATGTAGATGATAGTGTGGTTCCTGTCTTTATGATCACTTATGCGATATATTACATTTATTAATTTCCATGTGAGGAACTATGTCTGTATCTTTGGAAGAAAGCCGACAAAATCACGCTGAATGATCTATTTGATACTTTCTTGTCAGTCTGCAGGTATTTTGATGAGAATTCTGCGTCTAGGCTTATCACAGATATTTGCTCAAATATTTCCTACACCTTTTAATCAAACTTGAAATTTCCCTTGTCACTCTGATGAGTCAACAACTCTTCTAATTTCCACTAGTTTTGTCTTTTCTTGAAATTTGTATAAATTGGCTGTAAGAATGAATAGCATGCACTCTTTCCTGTATGACTTCTGTCTCTTAACACTGCTCCTGACATTTTGCCGTGCTTTTGTGCATATCATTAATTCGTTGTACTATTCCACAGATGCATAATGGCTCTGCCTTCAGTTGTCGCATAATCTGAGTAAAGCTGTTATGAGTATTTTGTACTAGCATTTGTGTAGATATGTTTATTTTATGTGGATAAACATTTATGGATGATACGTAAGACTCATAGGGCACGTAGACATTCAACTGTGAAAAATCTTGTCAAACCATTTTACACTCCCAAGACAGTACATGAGGGTTCCAGTTGCTTTTTTTCATTTTAATATGGCTTTGTCTGTATTTCAAATTTTAGCCATCCATATGGTAATGAAGGATTACAGAATTATCCTCTATATTAATTTGGATTGTCTGAATGGTGACATTAGCCATTTTCAATATGGCTATTGTCCACTTACATATCTTTATTAGAATCACTATTTAAATATTTTACTAATTTCTCATCTTCATTGGACCTATTTAAATGATTTATTTATGAGCTGTTTATTTTTTAGCATAAATGGTATGTCACACAGAGCTGACATGAATAGCTACATGAATTTTCATCTCAAGTAATATATGAACACACACATATTTAACTACAAATATTCTAATTCTTATCACATATGAAATATGCTAGCTCCTCCCCTTATTTTATTCTTTAGTTCTCTCAATCTTTTGTACTGTTTTGTACTGTCTTATGGTATGTTTAGTTTTATGTGTGTGTGACCAGTCCATAATACAATATTTTTGTGCCAGATGATCTTTGTAAAAGTGATTAAATCTACAAATAAGGCATTTTGTAGGTAAGGTTTTTTGTTTGTTTGTTTGTTTGTTTTTTGTAATTTACTATTAATAACTTTCTTCCAAATTTCCATTTTATTTTCCTGCCTGAATTTTTTAAATGACATTTCTTGTAACACAGATATGTTGGCAGTGAATTTCCTTTGCTTTTGTTTATCTAGAGAGCATTTCTGACTCAAGTTTCAAAGATGTTTCATTGACATAGGGTGCAGATTGGCAGTGTTTTTCAGAACATTAAAATTACTACTCCACCCGAAGCATCTCTTGGTCACTAAGGAAAGCCCTGCTACTATTTTATTCATGGTTTCCTCCATGTTAAGTCTGCTTTTCTGACTTTTTAATTATCAGTTTCAGAACTTTTATTACTAACCCTCATATGTGCCTTTATTATTTCACTATTCACCCTGTTGGGGGGGTCTTCTCAGCCTCTTGAGTCTTTGACTGATGGCTTTCATTATTTTTCCTGAAAATATTTAATCCTCATATTTTTATTTACAGACTATCATTCTGTCCTTCCACCCAGTCTTCTTCTACCAGGATTCCTGCTGCATTTACATTAGATTGTTGAGTCTTGGTCTTAGCTTCTATTTACTCTTTTCTGTTTCCTGTTACTTTGCTATTCTTTCCCAGGTTTGTATGATTTACTTAATCTTTTTCAGAGTTCTAGTCTCTTTCTATGCATAATAATGCATTCAATGGTCTGCTGGTGAGACCATCTCTTCAAGCTCCTGTTTTTATTTCTTACATTAGCACATGGCTGTTTCTAGCTTCTATGCCTTTGATAAAATACCACACCTGTCCATGAATCATTGGGATTCTGTCATGATTTCTAAGTAGTAGCATCACAGCCACTACTGCCTAATGGCCCATTTCTCATATATCTTTCCTACATTGCCCAATGTTTTGATTATTTCCAATAAAAAGGCAAATTTGTTAGTAGATGCTTTTATCAAGATGAGAAACAAACTTGAATTCCTGTCTTGGTGTAAAGTCTTAAAATGGCTCAGCCTCTGTTTGGTTCCTATGGGGCTAAAAAATGTAACGTTAATGCCAGTCAGATGACAGAACTGATATTGAAGGTGATAATATACAATGGGTAAGAATATACATCATTGAATATCAGAGTCTGTATTCAAATTCTTGTTGTAGCAATTGTTTGGTTTCTGATGCAGAGTATTTACTTTCTCTTTCGCTCAGTAATAATAGAAGTTAGCCAGCTGACAATTGTTGATGGGATTACACATACACAAAAGGTACTTACAGAGAGTTTAAAAGGTGAGCTAGGCAATGGTGGTACATGTCTTTAATCCAAGCATGGGGGAGGCAGAGGTAGGTGGGACTCTGAGTTTAAGGCCAGCCTGGTCAACAGATGACTTACCATTTTCATTTATCATTAGTTCCATTTTTTCCTGTCATTATGAATATTACTTTTTAGATAAATGCTCATGAGATCAGCTACCTTCCAATGGTCTTTTAGGCAGAAAATGTACAAGTGAGTTCTCACGCTCTTCAATAACTTCCTTCTCCTCTGACACAAAGATTTCAGTCTAGAAATAATTGGAGAATCCGTATTTTTCATGTGTTTGGTTTCTTTGCTCACATCATCCACTTGGCCTCACATACCCAGTTACCTCCACTTTTAACCTTATCTTCCCCCCCCCAATAGTTTCTTTTTTGCTGTCTTCCATTCACTTCTCAATGTCAACGTATCTTTTAGAGATTTCTAATTCTGATGCTCCTCCTTGAGTCCTTCATCCTTCATTATGTTCCTCTAGAATGAACCTCATGTAGGTTCCAGTCACCTCCTGGACAACCAATCATTAATTCTCCTTTGAAATATTTGTTTGCCAGGAAAATCGAGCCATAAATACCGTTTTATTTCTTAATGTACTTTCTGAACGGCTCACCTTATTGAATATTCTTCTTTACTTAAAAACCAGTTGTTTTGTATTGCTGCCACAGCAAGCTAATAATATAATGACTTAGAATTAGAGACATGTATAATCTTACACCCCTGTAGGTGAGAAATCTGTTACAAGGTCTTGGTCCACTTAAATAAAAGGGTTCTGGGGGCTGATTGCAATATTTTCTGTATGTTCTAAGAGGGAATCTATTTTCTTTCTCATTTGGGTGTTAGACTCAGTTCCTTCCAATTGTACAGCCAAGGGTCCAGTGTGCATCCAGACCGTGAGCTAAGTGCAGTCTCCAGGTTCCAGCTGTACACTGTACCTCTGATCTCATGGCTCCTCTACCTTTGAAGCCGTTAGAAAAATCAAGCCCTCACTTTACACTTCTTTCTGTTTCATCCTACTCAGGAAAAGGACCCTCATGGTTCCTTTTGATCCGTCCAGGTAATCCACAATAATCCCATTTCCCTCCTGGATCACTTAACTACCAACCTTAATTCCTCTTGCAACCTTGAGCTTCCTTTGCTATAACAACATGACAGGTTAGATATTCTGGGGGCTGAGGCATGAGTGCTATTTGGAGAACAGGGCATTTTTCAATGTTTCAGCTGTTAAAAATCACTTTTTGATCTCACCCTGATGTTAGGTTCTCCTATATACTCTCCCCATCTACTATTCTCCCCTTTAAATGCATGAATCAAATTCCTCTTTATGTTTACTTACTATTGCATATTATTATAGATAGGTTTGAAATTATATACTCCATTCTGCAGTAGCACAAAAGGGAGAGACACACATAGTCAACAGGGTGTGAATTTCTTTATCCAAATAAATACAGTATCTCCTACAAAAGTAATTCTTAACATAAATACCAAGGATTGGAACCATACCAGTCCAGGTAGCCATCTCTCATCCCGTGTTTATCACAATTGGCCTTAACTCTCGAAGGGATATTTGAGATTTGTCTGTAGCCTTCCCCGTTCCTTTCATCACTTGGAAATTCCCTATTTGATCATAACAATTGTGATTAAAGTATGAGCTTTACGACATATTGAGGTTTTTAAAATAGTTTATAAATTTGATTTTATGTTGTGCTTCAATCCTGTGGACTAGTTGGGATACAACTGCTAAACTTGCATTTGAAGAAAGTAAAGCTGACTGGTGTTTCCCTTGCCTGGAGACACACACACAGTCTATATAGATACAAACTAATATCTCTTTTCCACCGTGCCTGCAGGGATTAACTTTGGAAACTGCGATGATAATCACGTTCTAGTTTCTCACTTTTGTGAACTTATTCTTATAATTTTTGATCAAGTAGATAAAAAATGAGAATGTGCATGATGTATTGAATATCATAACATGCTTTCTGGGGTAAAACTTTAATGAAATTATTCTATGTGTTTTGAATTTATTTCTACATGAATGGAGTTTTATGTGATCTGTCCATTATAATTTTAAGGTCTATCTTTAGTCTCTCTGTATATAGCCATTTTTTATTTCCTTATCTTTTAGGATCATATTTGGATCTCCATGTCTTTCATGTTTTATTTCTTTCTTATTAGAGAACAAGTAACATGTTAAACAAATTCTCACTAGAGAAAAGTGTCAGTTACTTAGAAGAGCCTTATTACAAGTTACTAGTAGGCAATAACAATTTTTCAAACCTAGGTAGATTTGAAAAAAATCTGTTTTCCTGATTTGCCATGTTCTAGCATGATGGATTCTACAAACTCCTAGTTTGCAATAATTTTAACATAGTTATTATCATTGCCTCATATTCCAGAAAATTTATATTCCTCTAACAGTGTTATGTGTACCAAGTGCTTCTTTCCAGATGTGGATTAACCCAGCCAAACATACCTTGAGATCATTAACTTAGTGTGAGTTACATATGGATTTCTGTAACTCAGTTAATATTTATGAGCTCTATAATTAGTCCCCATATGCTTTGCTTCAAATACCAAGCTCATCCTTATCAAAATTCAGTGGATTTTCGCTCTGAGTTTTTTTTTTTTTTTGGTGTGTTTTATTTTCTGAGATTTTTATATGTGCATACAAAGGGAATATGATCACATTGACTGCTATTTTCCCACTCAAATTTCCCTTTAACCTTGTTAAATAAAGCCTTCTCAGTCTCTATTGATGCAATTGATTATGGCGGAAAGATTTATTTTGGCTCAAGTTTTGAGATGTAGTCTTTCCTGGATAGGTAGGCCTAGTTGTCTGTAGCTACTTCGAAGGAAAAGAAAAGGGGATTCAGGTGTTAGAGTGGCTTTCCTTTAACCTTTTCTTTTACTTGGTTCTGTGCCCTGGCCCATGAATGGTGCTACTCACAATCAGGAACTCAAGACAGGTCGTATTCCTCACCCAACCATGCCAGAAAAAGCCCACATAAACATACCTAAACTACTGCTTCATTAATGTATAAGAAGTATATCTCTGAACTCAATCAAGTTGATAGCAAAAACAAATCATTATAATAATTTTTCTATTATCTTTCCTCTTATCCACTTTATGATTAGAAACAAATATGAGTAATCATCAGAGAAAGTAAATAGAAGAAAACGGGGTGTGAGGATGACAGCTTAATGTTTTCTCGTGTAACGAATATAGTAGCACTTTCATTTACATAAAAATAATTCTGCATGGATAATGTTGACGGAGAGATGAGTTTTGCTTGAATAATACTTGCTGCAACATGGTGCCAACTTAGGAACCCCAGGTTCATTGCAAGAGGGATTCAAGGTAATGGGTATAAGCAAGAACAATCTGTAATTATGTTAAAATTTAGATGCAAGATCTGAATGGGAGAAATAAGAAAGGATCAAAATCAATGTACATATTTTCAATACATATTTCAGAAATTATTTCACAAAAATTGGCAACCAGTAGGAGATTTAAAATTCTCTGTCTGCTACATGGCTCACAGCATTTATGAGATACAGATTTATTCCATTCTTATTGCTAGAAGCGGACAGAAATTTCTGCTCAGGATCCTTAAGAAGAACACATTGTGTGCTGTAATTGTTGAGGCCTGCTCCTTTTAACATACATGTAGCCATTTGGGATCCAGCCTCCATTTTGCTCATAAGGTAAAATTAAGTCCAGGTTCTCAGACTCCGCTTCCCAGAAGTAATTATCAATAGCCGACACTGAAGAATGCTACTAGTAAGCCAAAAAGTTATAGTTGAATTACTAATGCACGTTTATCTCAATGTTCTATAATTCCCCTGTTCACCGCCTGTCCACCACCCCTCTTCCCTCACCCAGGACCAATCAGCTTAAAGGTTAGCTGATTATACACCATCTATTAAGCCAAAATGTTGTACTCCTCCTCTCCTTGCCTTTTAAACTTTTGAACCTGATTTTTTCCCCCTTAAAATGCCTTTTCTGAGAACAAACTGGCATCACACTTAGGCCCCCAAGTCCTTTTTGGGGTACTGATGGATCAGTCTTCTGGTGGGCTTTCAATAAACTATTATTGCTTAACTGAAACCAATGTTTGTATGGTTTGTGTGTTCCTGAGCCCCAACAGTAATGACTGACATATTCAGCAACACCCTCTGTAGACTCGATGATGAGGCCTGCAAGCTGTTTCCTATACTAACCCTCCAATGCAGGTTAATGGTCTCTTATAGGGGTGATTCAGTAATAGTGCAAAGCAGTGGAAATAATCCAATAAGGAATTACTGGATACAGTCAGGAGTGGCATTAGTTGAATGAATCTAATCTTATGGTGCATTTCTGTCTACTTGGTGGAATAAGGAAATGACATATCCTCCATGAGACTTTCTACTATGTTCCTCAGTAGAGCTTTCAATAAATATTAGACAGCAATATATTCCACATTGCATTATTTGACAGGCACCTGGAGGGCAGTTTTAGTCCATGTTATGAACAGACTTGTATCTCACAGAAAATTATACTTGGGTCCTGGCTGTTAAGTTTTGGTAGTTATATTATAGGTAGCTGAAATGGTTAAGCACCAGAGTAGATATTTTTGTCTAAAAACCCTTATCACCCAATATCTGTTGTTATTGGGATCTGCTTTTGTTCAGGGTTGTGTAGAAAAAGGTTTTGATCATAGTGAGGCAGATGATTCATTCCCTACTTGTAAAGGTCTCTGCCCTGTTTGGAAGCATTTTATTAGCACCAAATAGTTGACATCGCTGATATTTGGCATGTAGGGGTCTCAAAAATTTAAATTTCCTGTTTTCAAATAGTCTGTAGCTTTTAATTTCTCCTTTATAGGAGTCCAGAATTGCTTAGTTTCTTATCTTGTGAAACTGGAGAAAGTGATATTTCTGATTCTTCAGAAGCTGATCTGCATTTGACGTGTCCAAGCTTTAAGCACAAGACACAGAGAGCACAGCATGCTTGGGAGAGTGATGTAGCTTTGAAGAGGAAGGGTTGCACACACACACACACACACACACACACACACACCCCTTGTTTTGAATGGGTATTTACCTGGGGATCTGGAGAGAGCACTACACCACACAAACTTAGGAACTGTCTCATAGTCATTTCATCCAAAAGCAGTCAAGAAGATGTTTTATGACACTGACAAATACTTCTGAAATCTCAAATCATTGTGGAAAAAAAAAAGGTATCAACTCTACCTGACACATGAAGACAATGTTTATGTGCCTGTCTGTGTACCGGACACTATTTGCAGAGATCTGTGGAGCTCTGGCGAGGCAGAAGCAGCCAAGGTGTTGTGTTTTCCAAAGGGGAAGGGAAGCCAATCTTCCATGGCCGCTGTTTCTCTGGAACAGCTAGCCACTGCGCACAGGAACAGGCAGTGGGGGGGGGCTAGCTCTGGAGCTGGTCAAGCTGCTGGGCCTCACAGAGCTGGCAGTAGAGCTCAAATAGATAGAAGGACACAGCTAAGAAGCTAAGGGTAGCTTCCAGCAGTGAAAGCTTCAGGAGAGAACTCTTCTCCAAAAGTGATACAGCTTTTATCTGACAGACGCTCTCAGATGATCTTGGATGAAATAACTCTACTGTTTTATTCCTTTGTGGAGAGGGTCTTCTATACATTTTAGGGTGGGTTGGAGTCTAAAGGCAGATGCTTTCTATTGGCTTGGTCTGAGATGTTAAGGATGCCTCATCTGCATTTGGAGGAGCTTTGGGCACTGCCCCTATGTGGCTGATTGTCACAGTCTTATCCGTGGAGTGGTATGGTCACATGTTCCAGGACAGGAATCAGGTCAGGAGTAGGCGAAAATACCTGTCATCCTCAGGCATGAGGGTCCATAGGTTTCTGAACCCACCTGACTTTACCAAGTTTCCTGGCATGGCCCACTGCCCCACATTTATTGGTCTGGTAGAGCCAGCCACCTCTCACCCCTGTAGAACTTGTAGGATTCCTCAGTTACTCTTAAGTGCCAACAATCTTAGGACCAATGGGACACTTGACAGGATTATTTTGAGGACTGGTGTGCTAATGTATACAGAGAGTGGATCAAACTTTATTTGAATCAAGATATCTCATTAACTCTAGCTTATTTTCTTTTCTCCTATCTTTAGTTCCCCAAATCAAAATGAACCTTAAAATATATATTCACTTTTAATGTGATTGCTTCTTTTCCACTAGGATGCTAAATTAATAAAGAGTCTTACATTCAATAATTTACTAGAGATGGGTGTTATTATAGAGATAGGTAAGTAAATGGGCTCATAAATGTGTACACAAAAGATTCTGCTCCCTCAAATATATCACTTTGTTCTCTGAAAATATATTGATTTTATGCAATAATCAATGGTTAAGTTATAAATTGATAGTAGAGCTAAACAACAAAGGAAGCAAAGAACTTCATGGGAAAGTATGTAATAACTGGGGAGCTTCCACGCTTTTGCATACTGGTTCTTAAGATTTGAACAAATTCTTCTATTTAATCTCATTGAACCTCAAGACTCTCGCCTATAAGCTGGGGATAAATTTGCATGTTCGCAAAAGAACAAAAACAACATCTAGCCAGGGTCTAGCACACGGTAGGTCTTCAAGTTACAACTACAAATTTCGAACTGACAACATTATAAATTCTCATTCAAGTATTTCAAGTATGAGTGAAAGGAAAGGAAATCATAAGGTTGGGAGTTCATTTTATGTTCCCTGGCTAATATTCTGGGCATGCTCCTTTTAATTCCCTATAACCCTGTGAAGTAGTTTTTAAAGACCCTTATTGAACAGATTAGAAAACCGTCACCCATGGGGAGCTAGGTAACTTAAAATGACCCAGTCCTTGCTCTGAGGGAACTGGAATTATAGTTAGAGATCTGCATAATATGCGTGTAGAGATGAAAGAAGGAACAGAAATGTTGTACTCAGCACAGTTACTCACACATGTAATCCCAGTACAAAGGAGGATGAGGGAGAATGGCTGCCTTGGGTTTGGTGCTTCCATTGGTTTTATGGTGAATTACAGGCCAGCCTGGCCTGAGTAGTGAGATGCTTCTCCCTCAAAAAATTTTTTTTCTAAAAAGGAAATGGAAAGATGGTTCAGTAGTTAAAAGTGGTTGCTAAGGAATCATAAACTCAGATCCCAGCACCTATATAACAAGCAGACATTCTGCAGATATCTGAACTTTCAGTTCTAAAAAAAAGAGAATTCTCTTCTGACTTTCTTGTTTATACTCATGCACACACACAAACAACCATAAATAGATAAGTAACCAAGTAATTAAGTAAGTAAATAAATAAAGAGTAAAAAATATAAGTACTTGCTTTTAAAAGGAAAACAAAATCAAAACAGAGAAATGTTATAACCCAATAAGTACGTACAGATATTAATGGCCAGAGGGAAAAAAATCCTTCAGGAATGAAATCTATGCAAGCCAAGATGGGACATGTTATGCTAATAAGTAACATATATTAGAGGTCTAAAAACTACATATGTAATTTTCCTTTGGGCTCTCACAGGTGAGACATTCCGAAGATGCTTAGGAAGTGGAGTGGACCACACACAAGTGCCACTATCTTGTGTGTTGCCAGTGCTTGTTTCATAAAGTGACATGAGCTTTGGACAACTACAGAATTAATTCAACTCATTAAAAACGTCGGAATGGAAAATACAGCCAGAACAATTCCATTCTTGAGTCTGTTGAAAGAATTAGTCATGTGACCCTGAAGGATACACATTTCAATCAAGGAGAATAATTTTGCCATCTTCCTGTTGCGGGTGAATATATGATGAACAACTGTCATAATTGGGAACACAGAGACTTATAGGAAATGGTCTAGCAATCTATTAATGATTTTCAAGTCAGGAATTCAAAACACTACATAAGTAATAGTTGAAGGTAAAAACTGGGCTGTTTCTAAAGATATATCTAAATTCTCTGTGAATTCTCTGTGTCTATGGTGATTCCTGGCTTATAGCAACCACAACCAATTTCATTAAATCAAACTTTCAGTAAGCATTTGCTGGTAGAAGTATACATCTAAAATGCCCCTTAATATGTTCCTCTCTGAACAGGCATGACATCAGTGGTATATTTCATCCTATATAATTTATTAGCTGGTATTTATATAGCACAATTAAGATGATAAACAGTGTATAATGCTAGTATAGAGATTTGTCTCATTGTGTACTCTTCCTGTGCTTATGAAGACCAGAAATTAGAGGCCAATCCTGAATTCCTTCTCCTGTCATGATGATTTATCACCATTGTCAATTTGACTGAGTTTGGAATTACCTAGGAGACACAACTCTGAGCATTTCCGAAGAAATTCACATGGAATGAAGTCCAACCTGAATGTTAATAACAACATATTCACAGGCTGGGATCCTGGATTGAAGATTAAGGAGAAAAATGGTGTGGCACCAATATTGATTACTTGCTGCTCTTCTCCGTTCACTGCCTAGCAAGCCCTGGGGAATCCACCCATCTTTGCTTTTGGACTATTGAGATTACAAGCACATGATACCATGCATGGCATTTTTCATGTGTGCAGGGTATCCAAATTCAGGTCCCTATGCTTAAGTGGCAGGCACTTTACCAGCTGAGCCATCTACAGACTGCACACTGGAATAAGACACTTGAAAAATGCTAATGCCTCTGATTCAACCTCAAGACCGTGTTATGCAGCAGGTTTCAGAAGATGACTACGTAGTATTTAAGTTTTTATGAGCATCTGGGTAAATCTCTTATGTATCCATGTTTGGAATCCAAGAAGCCCTTCTGACTTCATTCCCACTAGCAGCTTTAATGAAGGTTCCCCCAGTCTCTAAAGCATGTTACATTAGCAATCCTCATTTGCTCTCTGTGGGTAGCCCAGTAGTACATTTCCAGTATACTCTGCCATCTCTCTGTGTTCCCATTACACCTACCTACGTAGACTATAGACATGTTATCATGTATCTCTGCTACCAGACTATGAGTGTCTTAAGAGTAGCAATTGAGATTATTATTTTTTTGTTCTGTCTGACTTGGTATTATAGATACAGAATACATAATGTGATCAGTAAATATTTTGTTATGAATATGAATGAATACAGAGTGAACTTAGACATCAAACCTAGCACAAATAAAAAAACAAGATAGAGCATCTCAAATTGAGATGTTTGACGGCCCTAGTCTTGTGGGGGAAGTGGATGCAGAAGCACAATGTAATGGGAAAAGGTAAACAGATGGAGAGATTGTTTCACATGGACTGGGATTAAGATAGATAGCGAGAAACATTGTCCAAATTGCTAGCAGCTGTGTTGCTAGACATATCAGATCACTGACCTACTACTGACTGAGGAAAACGAAGTGGAGAAAAGAGTTGGGAATAGAAAGTGGAATAATTCTACATGTTGTTTCCAAAGTCCTTTCCAGCTTACTGATTCCTAAATTACCTTGTTGACATATTAACTTATATATCCAGAGACTACAGAACATCTATACATATATCTATACACACACACACATGTATGTATGTATGTATGTATGTATGTATATATGTATGCACGTATATCCATCCATGAAACCAGTGGGAAAACAATGTAGTCATTGTGTCTAGGTTATTGCATCTCAGTTCGAATCCAGTCTTTCATTACTCACGCTGTGAAGCTGAGCTGGAACTCTGCAAATTAAAGGTCTCCTTGCCAACTGGATCTCTGTTAGGTTCCTCCAGCATGGGGGCTAGTGTAGTGAGAGAAAGACAGAAGTTTGGGAGAAATGAACTTACTCCTTTTTGTCTGCTGTGTCCCTGTTACCATGGCAGCAGTGTTTCATTTCATCAGCACTGGTGTATGCTTTGAGTTTCCCTTTTCACACTCAGAACCCAGGTTCTCCCTCTACTCATGACAGCCATCCCATGGAAGGATTCTTAGAAGTGCTTCCATCCTTCTCTAGTCTAGGCCAGTGGCTGTCTGACAGGGAAAAGGAGTTCCATGATTGGGCAAGCTTTTCTGCACATTCCTACTGATATGGTATGGCAGATGTTTACAGCTACTGGGAGAAAATGGGCAAAAGAGGTAGAAAGCCATGAAATATGGCAACTAATAAACTTGACAATAGGGTTAAATTGAAAAAAAACAAAACAAATAAACAAACAAAAAACAAAAACAAGAACTGAATTCTACCTTCCGAAGAAGCTTAGATCCCGAGTGACTGTCAGTCCCAACATAGCAATATTTGCATTCCATGTGGGACTTTTGGTTCCCTGTGGTTACGCTTTATTTTAATGCTCCTATTGCTCCTAAGGCCTCTCATATGTGCCCAGAATGGTATAATCTCCATAGCCAAAGGGGCCTGATGCACTTAGACATGCCAAACATGCTGAGGGATCAAGGTATGAATAATTGCTTGATTGATTCCAGAAAGGCTGTAGGAAAGAATTGAAAGCAGAAGCCACCTCCACCCAAGCAAGCCCATAAATGGCTCAGTAGGTGATTAGCAGACTAGGAAGAACAGAGTGATGTACTAGATACCCTAGGCTATAAAAATAGCACGTGAACAAGGAGAGGAGGCATGAAAAGGCACAGCAGGTTTTAGAGAGTCATTTCACAAGGCTGCGCCTAACATGTATGCGGGTGGAGGAGGGTGCATCTGGAAAAACAGATTGTGGCCAGATTGTGAAGGCCCTGGGTTGCCATCAATTCTCTTGGAAAACATCTGCTAACAGTGGGCTGGCCAAAGCTACTGCCACTTTTGCATATGGATGATACGGTTCCGTTTTTCATACAAGTCTGGAACGAGCTTGGTTTCCAAGGTATAGATAGGTCCAGTGAGAAGATTCCTGGCCGAAGAGGTCAGGGGTAGAATAGAGGTTTTCAAATGTGTTGTTTCAGCACATTGCAAAAAAAAATGTTAGCAGAATATCTTCATGGTTTTAGAAAGCTGGAGCGAGGTTTTTCATTCTCTGTGTTTTTCTATGTGCACATTTGCTTGTTCATGGTTGCTGGGGCTGGCCCCATGGTACCCTAAGAAGTTTCAGAAGATAGACCAGATTTGCCTGAGGCTGACTCACGTGAAAACTGAACTATGTAAACAAAGTTTAGTGCAATGGAGCTGTTGGAGCACAAATAGCTTCAGGCACTGGAACAATACAAGGCTGGAAGTGATGCGGAGACAGACATTATTTCTAAGTTAAAAGGGAGGGCAAGGGAGATGGAAAATACTATCTCAGAAATGCATTCAAGGAGATGTTGTCCTCTTCTTCACACCACTGTACAGGCTTCCGAACGCTGACAACTGATTTCCTCAGGCTAGCTTTAAAGCTGTCCATGACTATCCTCACCTTGCTTTGGTGGCTAATTAATCAACCCTTTGTCTGGTATCACCTGAACAGAAGCAGAGACAGAGCAGGGGCTGGCAATCAGGGCAAAGGATGATTAAAAGCTATTTGAAAACTTGAAATGGTTTCAACTGAACGTTACAGAAGTAAATGAACGAGAGTGAGGGGTATAAAAGGAATTAAGCATTCTAGCTAAGCCTGCAAAAGAGACATACAATTCAGTTGTCTTATTTACAAGCTATAAGCCTAGAATGAGCAGCTGTAGAATGATTCTAATTTATTTCCCAGCTACAGTGCCCCTGATTCCTTGCTGTTTTTCCTGACCTCATGTTCATGGTTCTTCTCCTCTCATGGTGGCCACCTTCACCTCCACGTCCTTACTTCTTCCCATCTCTACCTGCGACCTTCAGCTAGGTAACTGAAAGCCTGCTTGCCTCTACCTATCGCCAAATCACAGGCTTTAGCCTTTTATTGACCAAATAACTTGGGAGCAATGTTACATAGCATCAGTTGGTATATGTGAGGATCACCTCCCTGATTATTTCCTCAGCAAGGACAACCAAGTATTGGGGGCCAGTATTTAGCCTTTGAATACAAGCAACATGAGACCAATCTCCTCCAAAGGGGCACTTGAGTCCTGGCTACAGAGTACATGGATTTGACTCACTGCAAACTGAAGAATAGGAGAATGGCGAGACATCTGGTTTGCCATGGATCTGATTTTAAAATGGGAGATCCAACTCCAACTGAACCCCCTGGTTTTAGTGAAACCAGAATGTCTCTTAGGGAGAGTTCATGGCAGGTGATAGATGTCAAAGTTTGGAGAGAGAGAGGGAAAGATATTGCAAGAGATAGTGTGGACAAATTCGGTTCACCCTAAGCACGGGAAACAACGTCCAGTGAAACACACAAATGGTCAAGGAGAAGAATATAAATGAGAACACGGCCTTAAGAACTGAGGCCTTTGAATGACACCTTTGAATCTAGGCCATTAAGTCTTAGGTGGAGTGTGGCTGGGGCCTCATAGTGACTTGAAGGTCTATTGAGGGAGGAAGCAATCATGCCAAGTAGGATTCATTTCTAGAGTGAGGGCAGTTGTCCAGGTAAGCTCGCAGAGAATGATGTTTGAACAGCCTAAAATTAGCTTTTGATTTCCTGTTAGTCTGAGCATAAGATCCATGTTCTTTCCAACTGGTTCTCAGCTCTCTTCTCATCTGTCCCTCTTCTCCCATCGCGGAGACATTAAGCTTTAGCCTTTATAGACCCCTAACCTTTCTACTTGGGGTACTCCTTCCACGCATGCAAGTGTCTTTGGCCCTTTGGGATCTGATTTTAAAAAACGTGTCTCTCCCATTTCCTTCCCACGCCCCTGCCTGATTCTTACATTTGGGTTTAAGCTCCCCAGAGAACCTGTAGGTCTTATTTCTCAGCTTTGTCTAGAGAAACTGCAGACAGGCAAGGCAATGCCCCAGAAAGTCACATTACCTTTGGAGTCTACCTGGTCACTCTGTAGTCCATGACAATACTTCCAAATGGGTGTAGATGACAACCTGTGCACAGCTGTTGTAGATACTGGCCATTTCATTTGTTAACCAGGAGTTATAGGCATTTCTCAGCTCTATGAATACTTTGCTCGACCTGAGGAGAGATATATAGAGTCAGGGAGCAGGGCCTGTAGTGTCAGGTGGGAGAATTAAGTAGCTCTGGCTACTCTTGTTGTATTTGGGTAGGATTCCTAATGCTGTGACAACCCAAATGACTCTAAGCATTTCCATGTTATTCCATTTGGGGGGAAAAAACCTTGTCCAAATTGAGAATCATTGCTCTGGTCTGAAGGAACCTTTACGTGACTTAGGTACAAGTTCCTACCGAGCAGAATGCTAGTGGCCACATGACACATTACTATGTCATTTGGGCTCACTGAAGACCTGTGGATGAGCCAGCCATGTCACTGCACACTCCTGTGCATCTTCCCGGAAACCTGTGACCCATCTTCACCTCACTGAGGCAGAATGCAGAGACAAGCTAATCCCCACAGATGAGTACATGCTGCATTTTACTCAGGATGGCTGAGCACATGCTATGACATGCTCAGTACATGCCATGATGGGTGTCCCTACTAGACAACACATAGCAGTAAAGCAGACAGTGCTTTATTTTATGTTTAAGATTTGTGTTTTTCCCCCAAATAAGAGTCTACAATGGAGCTTCTCAAATATATGCAAGTCAGAAACATTAAATAATATTTTTCAAATCAGCATTAAAAGGCAAAAGGGAAGGCAATTTGGAAGATTTTGTGACCAAGAAACAAAGATGGGGGTGAGTGGTCTGATCCTAAGAATATTACATTTGTCTGTGAAGTGTGCACATGGTTTCCAGTCATTCTCTTTAGTTTGAATCATGAACTTTATTTGGGACTTGTGAGACGTTCAGAATCTTTACCTTACCTCAGACTCCTTCAATCCTAGCCCTTCTTGTAAGAGATCACCAGGTGGTCCCTAGGCACATGAATCTTCAGACTGAATGGCGTCAGATTACAGTTTCAGACACTAGTAGTAGTGTCTAAGTCATTCTCTTCTTATCAACTGTCCGATACAGACAAGTTATTTAACTCCACTGAGCCTGTTTCTAAGCCATAAATTTGAGTTTTTTGATAGATATATCTTTGAGTGTTAGGAGATTCTAAAGAGAATATTAAATGCAAATCACTGACCTTGCACCATAAAGGATGCAATTTTTAAAAAGTACAAGTCTTGAAATTTCTTTCAAGACAAACTGAGGGCCATGACTACTCCATCACCTCCGAACAAGCCTACATGTCAAGGATTGACTAAGTTACTTACTTTCCAACCAGACATGGAAAATTTCAAACCTGCCTAGGTTAGAAAAATCTTTGTTCCCTTAGAAAGCTATTACTAAGTGTGCGCCCAGGGCACACAACTATATTATAAGGTTAATGGGAAAAAAAGGAGCAACAGGAATCTGTTTAGATCACTGCTAACAGAACTTAACTCATGTCACAGGAGGAAGTAAGTGCTCTGAATACAAGTCAGGAGTAGGTCAGTAGAAGATGACCACCTAGTAATGGGAAATATGAGTAGCGAGGTTCAGTAGAAAACCCACTAGACTGTCCATCTCTCAAGCCATCATTAAAGTAGTTGGTGCTGTATATGAATCATTTGATTGAGGTAAAAAATTAAAATAGATGTTTCCCAGCACACTGGGGGCTGTCATATATCACTGCTCTTTTACCTGTTTATGTTAAGAAAATAGGGTCTTTAAGTAAGTAAATGTGTGAAATATTTAATTATAGTCACTGCTGCCCTCCATGTGTGAGGCTGAAAATCTTCTGGGGATTGTTGGACTGTACCATTCCCCCTTCTCTTCTGTTTCCTTCTTGTACATTTGCCATCAGTTCCAAATATACAAACATACATAGAGTCTCATGGAAAGGGTTTTGCTTGATATTTGTTTCTTTCTATCTATCTATCTATCTATCTATCTATCTATCTATCTATCCCCATATGTTTAGATAAGGAAACTAAAGCTCTAATAACTTAATACACATGGACAAGGCCCTCTGGTTTAAAGAGCTGTGGTATAAACCTAGATCCTGGTGATTTCATAAGCTTTACTTCTAATCACTTAGACAGTAGAAACATTTTAGCAGAACTCAACTGTAGTACGTCACCATACTTCCTAAAAATTTTTTTTCTACTACAGCAGCATCAGCATCCTATGGAGACTTGTCAGCCATCCAAATCCCCAGACCTCAGCATAGATGAGTCATAAACTCTGGCGGTGGGATTCAGGATGCTGTAGAACCTCACATTTGCCAGATCCCTTTAGAAAAGTATTCAAAAGGGGGTGGGAGGGATGGGCTTAAAGAATGGAAACTTTAGCAGAGAAGACATGACTTCGCAGACATGAATAAGGGAAGTGTAAGGGCAGCTGAGAAAGTATGTTTATAAAATTAGGAAATCACAGGAGAACAACTCACCTTGATGGGACAGAGAAAGGTTGTTGGGTGAGGTGCTGCCTGGGCTAAATTATAGGGACTGAGAAGGCTCTGGTACTGATAAAAAGGAGCGCGTGCTCTAGGCAAGGGGCACCCTCAACCAATGGAGGGAAGGATGACATAGGGGTGAACTAACAGTCAGTGCAGGATACTTGGGTAGGATGTGTGATGAAGGAAGCATGATGAGTTCACACTGTAGACCTGAGAGTTCACACTGTAGACATGCGAGCTCACACTGTTGACATGGGCTGCACTCTCTGTCCCTCTGCAGTTGGAGTTTCCACCTGCTGAGTTTGACTTCCGGAAGCTCTAGCTTTGAAATTTTATAGTCACTCATCTATTCACGGCATTTATTATAGCCCTGTGGTCCCACATAGAGGTGTTACCATATATCACTAAGACATATTCTTCAGGAGCTATTGGACTTACAGTAATTCATGCAAGTTATTTATAGCACCCACTCGTGTCTCCTCCTTTCTTATGAAGTGCCTACATGGCTGACATCAGTTAGCAGATGTCAGCCTGTCTAGCAGATAAAATGCTTGACAAAGTCTCAGCAACTAGAGATGTCACACAGACTATATGTTGTGGATTCTAGCACAGTTCCTTGATTCCCTAGATAAACTATTGATGAATAGTATGTAGAAGAAAATTATGTTTAGGTGAATCCATTGAATGGCTTTTGAAGGTCTATCTACTAAATCTTGGGGGAAAACTCATTGTTTTCTTATCTGTGATGGGTTTTGTATAGATTTATGTGAATTCTCCTTAAATCTTAGCACAGAAGATTTTACTAACATGTTTGATACAGTTCAATGGTCTTTGATTTCTTTTGGGATAAATCCCAAAGGCGTCCTCACAGCTTGCTGATCTTGTTTGATCTGGTTTCTTCCTGTCCACTCAATTTTCATATCATCCTCTCCTTCCACTCTTGTTTTCATTCAGTCCCTTCAATGTGACCCACATTTTCCCACACCGAATTCTTATCCTTACTATTGTCTGTCTGGAGAAACATCTTCTGCCTTGATTTTTATCCTTGCTTTATGTCAATGTCATCTGCACAATCCTCTTCCATTTCCTTCCTGATTGTTTAGCTGATGTTTTGACCATTGGAATGTCAGCTCAGTGATACCATGTTGATAGGAACCTCTCTAGTTCCTTCCTCTGGTTTAGTTATTCATTATGCCTGTGCAGCACACACAGTATGAGTTCAGTGCTTCATAGGGTGTCAGCTCCTTTAGTATCCACCAGCCTGCGATTGCTTACCAACCTTAATGCAGCTGCAGTTGAGATAAGCACAGGAATTCCTCTGTGCAGTGCTTAAACAGTACCAGGCCATGCCAAGCAAAGTATCCTAACACAAACAAACCTGCTCCCACATCTCCTTCCCCCCCTTGTCTCTTGAAATAACCTGGCATTTTATTGAATTTGATTAATTTAAAATTTATCCTTACCTTAAAACCTGTCACTGTTTTCTTTCATTAGCTCCCAAAGTAAATACACTGAGTTCACTGTCATTCTCCAACAGTTCTTTGTTACTATGACAAGTATGACACTTGTCACAGTGTAGACCATTAACTAATTGTCTGTGTTTTATGCATTTGAAACTTCAGGTTGTGTGGTAAATGCGAGTTCAGATTATAACTGGTCTCTCTTGTGTGCTTCCAGTGTACGTATGTGGAAGAAATTCAGGAAATGTATGTTAAATCATGCTGGATTCCTTTTGAAAGTAAAATTCCAGTTAAAATCCACTTAATTACAGGATCCTGTTAATACCTTGGCTATATTGCTTGCAGACCCATAATAAAGAATGCCAACTTTCTATTCTGATTAATGTTGTTTTCCGACCATTCATCTCAGCTTTCTCTCTGCCCCATGTTGTGCTGTGTTCTTGTTCTCCATGTTATGCAAAGTGTGTGCATGCTACAGTTCATAATGAATCCTCCCAAGTAAGACATATCTCACTGGTATCTGCTTTCCCAGAACAATACCTTTCTGTAAAGCTGAATGGCTTTGTCACGGTCAGATATTTATATAAACACATCATTTACCTGTCCCTCCAAAGTCTAATTAGTACTAATTAGCATATGAATCAAACTGGATTTTCCACTAAATATGCTTTTATTCTTGTCACCATTTGCATCCTCTCATTTACCAGAGGAAAAAAGAGAATTATAGCTATTAACCATGATTTTAAAGATAAGCAAGAATTAGTTCAACTTGGAAGGGGGAGCATGTTTAAGGAATTTTTAAATAACAATTTGTCTACCCTGATGCTATTGACAGAATTATAGACAGAAAGCAGAAAATAATGTCAATGGTTGCTTTTGATGATTAGATAACTAAATAACCATTATATGCCAGATAGTATTTTAACTTTTTGCTTATCTTCATGTTAATATGTGACAGCTACTTTTTCCAGTTTTCATGATAGAAGAGTGATTTCTGTATGATTTACATTATTTGACTGAGGTAACATAATTTGACATTCCCTTAGGACTTAAATCCCCATTAGTTTGACTCTGGAGTCCAATACTCATTTCTGTCTCTCCATCATTCCAGGTTTCATTAGGCCCGAGGATGTATTGTTTTTATTTTAGTTTTTAATTAGCATGTACAAATGAATAAGATTCAGTGTGATATTTTATTAATAACATACCAGAAAGCATGCACTGGGCAAATCAGGAAATTAGCATTTCCTTACTTTTTGTTGGTGGGGGGGGGTTTGGAGCCTTAAAGCTTCTCTTTACTAGATTTTCATAAATACACAATATCTTATTGTGAACTACATTGTGATAAATTGTGCTTTGATTAGAATTTTATTTTTGAGACAGAGTTTTGTGTAGCTTAGCCTCAAGCTCCCTGTATAGCCAAAACTTGCCTTGAATTCCCAATCCCCTTGTCTTTACCTCTACAGTGTTAAGACCACAGTCAAGCACTACCCACCACATCTGTCTTAATAAGAGGCCAAGAAGTGCTTGTTCACAGGAGCCTGATATAGCTGTCTCCTCAGAGGCTCTGCCAGTGCATGACAAAAACAGAGGCAGATACTCGCAGCCAACCATTGAACTGAGCACAGGTCCCCAAATGTAGGAGTTGAGAAAGGACTGGAAGAGCTAAAGGGGTTTGCAACCCCATAAGAACAACAATATCAACTAACCAGAGCTCTCAGTGATTAAGCCACCAACCAGAGAGTAAACATGGAACGACCCATGGCTTCAGCTACATATGTAGCAGAGGATGGCCTTGTCAGACATCAGTGGGAGGAGAGGCTCTTGGTCCTGTGAAGGCTTGATGCCTTAGTGTAGGAGAATGCCAGGGCAGGGAAGCAGGAGTGGGAGGGTGGGTGGGTAGAGCACCCTCATAGAAGTAGGGGGATGGGTGATGGGTTTTCCAGAGGGGAAACTGGGAAAGAGAATAACATTTGAAATGTAAATAAATAAAATATCCAATAGAAAAGAATTCTTGAGACTTTGGGTGTGAACTCCACAGCCAGTCCCACAACACCCAGGGGAAGTTCCACTGCCAGGCGCTCTAACACGCCCAGGATCATAGGATCAGAAATGAGGAGGACATAGCATCTGTTCCAACACCACCAGGAGTAACTGGGACCAGCAGGATCCAGGGACACAGGAACCCAGCCTTACCAGTGGCTCAGGTTCCTTCCAGTCTAAGCAGGTGCCCTGAGCAGACTTTGGACGTGAGCTTCACTAACAGTCCCACAACACCCAAAGGAAGCTCCACTCTCAGGCGCTCTAACACGCCCAGTATCATAGGACCCCAGGATCCCAGGATTCCAGGAACTTGATCACACCAGGATCTCAGGGTCCCAGAAGCAGCTTGACACACAGGAGCTCTAACAGACCCAGGATCTCAGGACTACAGAATCCCAGAATCACAGGATCGGAGAGACAGCTGGACTCTGAAGAGTTCTGACACAACCAGGATCACAGGAAGGACAGGCTCCAGTCAGATATAGGGAGGGCAGGTAGCACTAGAGATAAACAGATGGCAGGAGGCAAGCTTAAGAACATAAGCAACAGAAACCAAGGTTACTTCTTCTTGGGAATCTTTTGATTTGCTAATTGTGCCTTTAGTATTCAGAGCTTCTGGGCTCTTTAACATCCACTTATCAGTGATTGCATTTCATGTATATTCTTTTGTGATTGGCTTAATTCACTTAGGATGATGTTTTCCAGATCCAACCATTTGCCTACAAATTGCATGAATTCATCATTTTTAATTGCTGAGTAGTATTCCATTGTATAAATATACTACATTTTCTGTATCCATTCCTCCTTAGAGAGACATCTGGGCTCCTTCCAACTTCTGGCTATTATAAATAAGGTTGCTATGAACATTGTGGAGCATGTGTCTTTATTGCATGCAGGGGAATCTTCTGCGTATATGCCCAGGAGTGAGTGGTATGACAGGGTCCTTTGGAGTGTCATGCCCAATTTTCTGAGGAACTGCCAGACTGATTTCCAGAGTGGTTGTACCATCTTGCAATCCCACCAACAGTGGAGGAGTGTTCCTCTTTTTCCACATCCTTGCCAGCACTTGTCGTCTCTTGAGTTTTTAATCTTAGCCATTCTGACTGGTGTGAGGTAGAATCTCAGGGTTGTTTTGATTTGCATTTCCCTGATGACTAATGATGTTGAACATCTCTGGTCCCAAAAAGACTGGATCCAGTTTTGTAGGAGAGTGCCAGAACAGAGAAAGAGTTGGGGGGTGATTGGAGAATGGGTGGGGGGGTAAGGGAAGAGGACTTATGGGACATATGGTGAGGGGGGAACTGGGAAAGGGGAAAGCCTTTGGAATGTAAACAAATAATATATAATATATGATATATGATATATGATACATGATATATGATATACGATATATGATATATATACGATATATGATACATGATACATGATACATGATACATGATACACGATACACGATATACAATATATAACATATAACGTATAACGTATGACGTATGACGTATGACGTATGACGTATGACGTATGACGTATGATGTATGATATATGATATATGATATATGATATATGATATATGATATATAGTATATGATATATGATATATGATATATAGTATATAATGTATAATATATGCACACATATATATAAAGAAACCAAGGTTACTTGGCATCATCAGAACACAATTCTCCCACCATAGAAAGTCCTGGATCCACCGGGGGGAAATGTAGAAAAAGGAAATATCCAATTAAAAAAGGCGGGGCAGGGAAGAAGTCTTTATGTCAGCCTATATTTATGCACTTTCTTCATTGAATTTGGGTTAGATTGTAATAGTTGCTTTGCAAAACAGAATGAGATAGAGGTCCTAGTTCTGAGACTTGCTCTTAAGAGACAGCATGGATTAACCCCCTGTGTACATGTTATAGAGCCATGAAAAGATTGTGTATACCCTAACCCTTTGGTTTTGAGAGACAGGGACACATGAAGAAGAGCCATCTTAGATAATAGCAATCTTACCTACAGCAGCACATATGAAAGTCAGCTCAACCAATCAGAGAATATCTCAGCTGAGCTTTGCTAAGATGAGCTGAACATTAGCAAATAAAACACTCAGATAAGATGACAGGATGAGTTACAGTCTGTTATTTAGTCAGTGAACAGCAGTTAGCAAACAAACAAAATACAGCAACATAAAAAGATCCTTAAGCTTGCAAACTAACAATAAACAAAATTGATTATCGAAAACCATGTTTCTATAGTGAGGAAAAGTTGACTAAGACACGTTATGGTGCTCATCAGTTACCTCAGAGTAGGTGGCAAGACCACTCAGAGCTTTATATACATCCTTTATTTTCCTTTATCACTCTAAGTATAACTGAATTAGGAACAAATCTCACAAGAATTCTGAGGGTCATCTCTATGTTCTTTCATTCCCCCAATATGTCAAAATTTCAGAAAATTTTGAAAAGATCTGAGGGGAGGTTGTGAGACAAATTTCCTCTCTTCCTTTGTCTCTGATAGAAGAGAAGAACACCATGGTGGAAACATGGGAACAAACAAAAGCATTCGTGAAATGGCAACAAAGTGAAAAGATAATAATGGAGGAGCAGAGAAGGAGGAGGAAGAGGAGGAGGTAGAGGAAGAGAAGGAACAAGAATATGAAGAAAATGAAGATGAAGAGGAGCAGAGGTGGTAGCAACAACAGGAGAAGGAGAAGGAAAAATGAAGAAGGAAGAAGAAAGACAGATGCCCACTATTCCTTCGAAAGTCATACTGCCAATGACCCAATATTCACCTCTATGTATTATCCCCTAACCCTTTCACTGTTGCCTGTCCATAGTCCATCACTTGAGATCTTGACAAAGTCAACACCCTAATTAGAGCATGCAAAGAAACAGTCATTTTTAGATTTCTCTTGAATACTTGAGGGCCTTAGGAGATATCCTTAGAGGAGGACATATTCAACATGTGTTTCTTCCAACCCTCACAAATACAATGCCATGTATTTATTTTCATATAGTGAGGCAATAATCAAACCAAGTATATTCCCTCAGAAAGGAGGTGCCTACTTGTTTAGTTCTGAGATACAAAAGGTGTTATAGCAGATTTAATTCAAGCCTAGCACCATGCACTCATTAAGATCCATACACAGATGAGTCCCAAGACCTACAATAGAATGTTTTGTTATATTGTTCAATGATCATGTTGTTAAACTGCCTTCCAAATATTTACTTTTATGCACACAGAGATGAGCTATGCTCAACCTTGATCAGAGAAGTTTCTTTTCAATTTGGACAGCAGTCAGTGCAGAGATTCATAACTGGCCAAACTGTTAAGAATAAGTGACTTTAAGTATTCAGTCCCAAATGGGCTATCTTTGTTGACTCTTCCTGCAAGGCTCAAGAAACACGTTGGAAGAGGAAGCAGAAAGAATGGGCGAGCCAGAGGATGAGGAGGGGTGACAGGAAGTGCTGGTTTTTTTTTGGGGGGGGACATCATCAGTTACCTCTGATTAGGTGGCAAGACCACTCAGAGTTGTGTGACCATTGCAACCATAAGATCACAGCAGTTATGGTAGAAGAACTTTACAAGATCATGAAGATGAGATTCTAACATGGATGGGAGAGGAGCTCCTGGGACTTTGTCTCTAACTGAGGAGTTATCGGCAGTTGGCGTTGCTAGGGGGAGGAAGCATGATTCTTCCATGGAGCTGTAGCCACTGCTAGATTGCCCACACGTCAGTGGATGACCCCTACCCATGTAATTAGAGCTAGTGGGTTATTTTTTTTTAAAAGGAGGGTATGATGTTGGGAGGTTACCCTGTTGAGGTGATCTGCAGGGAGTTTGAGGGCAAAATGGAGAGTGGATGTTATAATATGTAGTTGTATATATTTATGAAATTATCAAAGAAACTTTTTTTAATTTCATAAAAAATTTCAGAAAAGAAAGCAAGAGTTTATGACAGACGGTATTACAGAACCCTTACCTCCCCGCTACCGTGACCATCTTAGAACACATAACTGTGAGGGAAAATATATTGTGGAAAATCATAAGTGTGATGGTTATTCTTAACTGTTAACTTGACTAAAACCCAAGCAGGATACACCTGTGAGGCATTCTTTTATCTTAATTAAATATTTTGAAGTAGAAAGACCAAGTTTAATCCCATTTTTTTTTTGAAGTGGAACCATCCACTTTAATCTGGGCCACACCTTCTGCTGGCAGCATGTTTAAAGGACATGGAAAAAGGAAGACTTTGCTTTTTGCCTGTTGCTTTTGCTCTCTCTGGCAAGTCCATTCCTTCACTAGCATTAGAAGCTATTTCTGGATTCTGGCATTTACTGAAGACCAACTGAGACATCCAGCCTCTTGGACTGAAAAACTAGTAGATCCTTGGACCTTCTATTAGTAGACAACCATTGTTAGACTAACTGGATCACATCTTGGAAGCTGAACTACTTGTGTGGAGGGACTGTCCCTACCCAGCCAATCTCACAGCAATGACACAAGAAGTAACTTCTGACCGGGCAGTGGAGGCGCATGCCTGTAATCCTAGCACTTGGGAGGCAGAGGCAGGCGGATTTCTGAGTTCGAGGCCAGCCTGGTCCACAGAGTGAGTTCCAGGACAGCCAGGGCTACACAGAGAAAACCTGTCTTGAAAAACCAAAAAAAAAAAAAAAAAAAAAAAGAAGTAACTTCTGCACCACAGTCAATTCTAGCCACCCAGTTCCTTTAGACCCCAATGCATGGTTCCTCCATGTATTGAGGAAATTCACTGAGTACTAACATCAACATGGTGTTTATTGAAACAAAGTCCTATTTCCATTCCTCATAACCCAGCAAACATGACGTTTTCTTTCAGAGAACTTATATTCTGACTGTTGTATACATAAATACTGATGTATGAATATATTATATATTCATACACATGTATAGACTGTGTATTCATATGGATACAATATATTAAATCTCATTTATTATGTATTATAAATACACACACACACACACACACACACACACACACACACACACTGATCCTCTGGGAAAAGCTAATATTCTTAGAATCTCTGTTGAAAGCTGGGGAAAACATAGTGAACCAGAGAAACAGATAGGATAGTATGACCTTTAATATGAGAGCTAAATGTACATTCAATTATGTATCTAAAGTTGAGCATAGAATAAAGAAGAATTGAATCCAATCTGGATAAAATGCATAACTTAGGAAGAAGAAAAAAGCCTGTTGCAATATATCGTATATAAATAACCTTCCACCCAACAGATTTAGTACTTATGTCTTAATAACTCTAAGTTCAAAAGAACTGAATATAAGAATTGTACATAAATGAGATGGTCAAAAAGCAATATTATTACAGAGCTTAAAGAGAAAAAGGAGTGGTAAGATATATCAGAGAATGGAAATGAATGAGATAAAGCTTCAAGATGGTATAATAATTGCCAATGGAGAAGGACAAGTTCTTAGAGACTTGGCAGTCGGGCAGACAAAGACGGCATAATAACTTGTGTGCTTGAGATAGAGATTTGGAAATAGAGAGAAGAACTAACTATTCTGAGAAAAATAAAATTGTGTGCTTCCAGAAACTTAAGATGCATGTGCAATAAACACGGGAAGCATGCAGACATAATGAGAACATTACTTGTTGTAAGGAAACCTGCCCTGCCCCAATGTTCTCTGTAGCACTGGGAGACAGTAGAGCTATTAACACAACTATGAAAGAAAATGAAGCATTAGAGTTCATCAAATATGAGACAACAGGCAGCGAGTCTCCAGCATGAACTCTGGTAAGCACAAGCCCTTGACAGAAAGAACCCTGTCAACCAAAGGCTCGTGTGATTGGTCATCCATGAGCTGCGTAAAGGACAAACAAATGGCCTATGGGATTTTCAAATTAGCTTTGATGTCAACAAATTCATTTTCATTCTTCACATTTCAGTACTCTGGGACTAAGACCCACAGCTTGTGACTTTATTAATCACATACTGGACAGACAATTTCTGGACCTTTGCTCACAAGGTTCTTTCAGCTGGGTAAGCTGCATCACCCTACACCTTAGAAGACCTCTCAGTTCAGCCATTTCTCCTTCCTCTAATGCCATTGCCTGACTCCTGTCAACCAGGAGCTACCTTCTGTTTCCTTGGTAACCACCTCTTACTTCTTTCCCCTCTCCCACCCCCAAGGTGGTAGTAATATGATGGCGTCCTACTAAGCAGCAAGTTTAAAAGCAGACACACACACACACACACACACACACACACACACACACACACACGTCTCTGTAATTTTTTTAAGTGCATATCACAGATCTGGTACCTTGTAAGCATACTAGATATCTCTGTTTAACCATCGTATGCCCATTTTTCCTGTTCATCTATTTCATCTTGTTCTCTATAGCTATTTGTACAGGTGACATCAGGGAGATGCCCTGTCCTGTCATTCACATTTGGGCTCAGCTAATGGAAACACATGAAAAAGACGAAAGTGATGCAGTAAGGCCTGGATGTTTATCTATTAACTTTTCCCCTCACCTCACTGTGCAGTTGTCTCTGTCCCTCTCAACTTAGGATGATAAATAGTTTCTCAGGATTCAGATTCCAGACTTTTCTCATTTCTATTCTGACCTCGGAGTGGTAAGGGCTCCTGCTTTTAGCCCCAGAACATTGTATTGTTTTTGCTTGTTTCGACTAATCTTGACTATACTTTAAGTGTACTCTACTGAAATTACAAACCATTTCCTATTAGACACTGACAATAGGTAGGTAGGTAGGTAGAGAGATGGGTGACTAATTCAAAATTCACACATGTTTCATAGATACTATCAGTTTAATGATAAAAAGTTGAAGTTAAAGGTAACTACTATGAAATAGTAATTATCATTGGTGTATCTTGGAATTGCCTTTATTGTGCTATGTGTTCAAGTATGCCCATGTATTCATTGACTAATGAGCATACTCCCAGACACTACAACTATTGTGTTTCCTCTTATTTGAAACATTTCCTGATGGACAGAGGAGAGAGCCAAGGTTATCTGACACAGTTGCAGGAAGACGGAATTTCTGCAGAGGTAACTGCAGCCAGCATATCACAGCCAGAATCTGCAGTGCTTAATTTTAATTAAATAGTTGGATTTTAAGTTCTATAGGTTTGTCTCTCAGTGTGGAAGCTGGAGCTGCAAATGAGAGAACAAGCTCTCTCAACAGCCAGATGAGGACAGAACACAAGGTGATGGATAAAAAGCAGCAGAAATGTATGGCTTTCTCTTTCTTAACAGGTACCATGGTCTCCAGAGATAGAGCTCTTGTGAGGCATCACCCATCCTGGGTGGGTTTTTTCCCATGATTTCATGGAGTTGCCTTTGAGTCTCTCATGCTGTTGAGAAGTAACTCGGTTAAACTCATTGATTCAATATTCTAGACATGGCAGGAATCATTTCTGTTGCCTATCAATGGCATTCTGTAAAGAGGTTATAGGTATTTGTTCAAACAACCCCAGGGAAAATTCACACAGCAGATGGAGGGAGGTGTCCAACTGAGCATAGGAAAAGGAATACTCCTTAGGTTCTTGAATTTTGTCAACACTCAGATGTTGAAGGGTATGTTGAATTTGCAGATATGATTGTCAGGGAGATAAGGCATTAGCTGATACCTATAAAGCTGGAGGTAGGGGTCTAGATGTTCAAAATAGGCAAGGCCAGAGCACACAAAATGAAGGAAGAGCTTGAATTTAGGAAGACATATAGGTGAAAATTTAGATATGAGAATCAGATTGCCTGGATCAGCAGCACATCATGAGATGAACAAGTGTGTACCAACAATACAGAATGCCTTCTGGCTTTGTTTAACCTGTCATACACAGCACACACACACACACACACACACACACACACACACACACACACCTACACGCACGCTCAGTGCTGAGAGGATCAGAGAAACAGAGAGAAGAAGAAAACGCTACCCTAAATTCCTTGATGTTTATACTTGCCCATATCTCTTGAAGTACCTGTTGAGGTGTTTACTGTGGTTTCCAGAGACCACTCTCCTAGGAATTTTTTAAAATTCAAGTTTTAAAGAAATTGTAATTAATTTGTATGGTCACCCAGTGTTTCCACCATGATCCTTTGTTTTGCTTTCTGAATCTAACTCATCCTATTTTTGACTAAGGGAATGGCTTCCTGCATTAGCTTCCTGCCTCCACTACTGAAGAGTTGGCATGAGGCCACATGAACAGGGTCAGAGCACTTCCTGTTATTTCAATAGTGACTGTTTCTCCATCATTAATGTCACCCTGACACTTTTACCCACCTTGGTGTCATTGCTGTGCTCAACCTCTACTGTAATGGTGCTTCTGATCGAACTATTTAAATAAACTCAATTTTAAGCTTGCTTTTTTACCAAAATCACTTTTAATAACTGCCATTATCCTATATAATTACAATGATTGCTTTGGCTCAGAATACCTCACAACATTAGCTTTCAGTCCAATAAACCCTGGCAATTGCATTTGGTGGAAGATGGGAGGATATTAGCTGAAAATAACTAGTGTAGCTGGGCTAGAGAGAGTCAAGAAAGCTTGGTTTCCCAAAGGAATAAAACTACATGCTCTTAGGAGCTGCTGAGGTTGAGAGGGATTATATAAAATCTATAATTTTATAGCCTGACATTTTACAAAGTCAAAATGTCTGGATTAAACCATCCCTCTGACATTTACTAAGTGTTTTGAATACCATCCTTGCCACATGTCTTAGTTCTCTTCTCTATTGCTGTGATAGAATACACTAACAAAAGTAGCTCAGGAGAGAAAGGCCATAAGTTACAGTCTATGGGAGAAGGAAAAACAGAGCTTTCCCAGTTTGGGGTGGGGAGGTGTTGGTCCTACCATATTTGTAATCAGGAACAGAGTAATGCAGGCACACCTTCAGTGTTCAGCTTTCTTCTTTTTGTTTGGTCAGGTCTCACTCCTGAAATGGTCCAGGCTGTGTCTTCCCCTCTCAATTAATCCCTTAGAGGCCAATCTAATTAATAACAGTTCATGGCCAAGACTTGCTTTGAAGGTGTTTCTCTATTGTGTCAAGTCAACAATCAAAATAGACCTACAGAACAGATAACTACAAAATAGCTATGCCATGCCATTCTGTGTAAAAGTTAGATAACCAATGCAATGACCTTATGGCTATCTAGGGCATATAGAAAATGCCAGGTGACGGGGCTTATCATAAGACCTTCTTTCATTATTACAGTTCTTTCTCTCAGGCTGAGATTCTCTCTAAGCCATATGTACATCATCTCATCCTTACACCAACTCTTAAAATTATAACTGTTCTCTCATTTTGTTGATGAGAAAGTTAAGACTGCTAGGGATGGAACAGATTGTCAGATATCCTCTGTTTAAGACGTATCAGATGCAATTTAAATTATGACCTGGTTTTCATGATTTTTAGAATTATACTACCTTATTGTGATCTATACAGTGTGTTTATAAAACTTGAAGAAAATAACTGGGCTTGAGGATCCACAATAATGTCAATTATAATTGTGCCCAAAGCACAACTGAAAGACAGCTAGGTAGCTAATGCCCTCAGTAGACAGCTGCAGTACTCAGTTTTAATTGACTACTTGGACCTTCAGTTCCATGGATGGAGTTCTAGGGGTGGAAGCAAAGTCTGCAAAAGGAGAACAAGTAATCTCCGCTGCACTGACAGCAGCAGAATACAAGGACATGGAAAGCAGCAGAAACCCGTGGTGGTCTTCTCTTGCTTAAGAGACACAGTGAATTCTGTGACCCAAACTTCCCTTCACATTAAATTTCTGTTTCTCCTAATGCTAGACTATGACATCTCCCAGCTGAGCCTTCTCTGTGCAGTTTCCATCAGCTGAAGAGAACCACCATACTGCAGGGCAGTCTATTCCTGGGTGCATCCTGGGGGGACCAATGACTGGTCAACAGAGGACCATTCTCCTTGGGGTGTGTCAGTCTATCCCATGAGTATCAGAGCTCTTTGAAATTAGCATCACTTTCAGCCATCTCCACCAATTCTCCCTCTTTGCTTGCCCACAAGTGTTCATCCTGACAGTACTGCACAGTGAATTTCCTGCACACAAATCAATGACTCGGAGTCTATTTCCCAGGAAACCCGAATTGCATTCTGGGCTGAAACATGCATCTTTGCTGTGGCAGCCTGTGCCAGTTCATCTCTGTATTTTTGAGAGGGTTCTAATGATTTGTCAAATATTTACTGTAGAATCAGTAAATACAGCAGGATGTAATAAATATCAGGAGCAGTTTCATAAGTGTCAGAAAGGAAATGTTTATTGACTTTTCAAGGGAGCAATTTAGCTGTTGTTGGAGGATAAGTCAGGGATCTAGGCTGAGATGTGGGTGAAAATGGGCACAGCCATTAGCATTATTTTCTCTCCGGTGTCTGGAATGCTCAGGACAGCAGGTGAACATTAATTACTGCCAGGTAAATGGTGACATGCCAGGCCTCAGCTGGATGGCTAAGACACTCTTCCTCTTCTTATCCCCACTCCTATCTAAAATGTTTCCTGGAAAACTCCCTTTGAAATGGTGTCACTGGGACTAAGTCTTGTCCTCCAGATACCATGACAGCAAGAAGATAATCCTATAGGATTATATTCTTATAGCTATAGGAGTATCCTGGGACATCATTACACATCTTAGGAGGTGGATCTTGAAAACCGCAGGAATTTAATGATTAGATGGCATGCCAATATCAAGGTTCTCTTCTGACCCCACTCAACATGAAGCTCACATTTGAAGTCTTTGCCAATCTCCAGAAATGTCCCAAATGTCATGTGATTAGATTCAATGAATTCTTTAAGAAATACCAATAAGCCTTAACATTTCTTGGCAGCCAATATACTTCATACATATCTATATCCTTGCATCTATGAGTTTACCTACTGAAGTCTATCCAAAGGAAAGAACACAAAATGTAGACGTTAGTTTCTCAATGAAGAGGTGAATTGTGGCTGTTGTCTTCATCCCCACACTGTGGTGGTTTGAATGAAAAAAAAATGGCCCCATAGATTCATAGGAAGTGGTATTATTGGAGGTGTGGCCTTGTTGGAGAAAGTGTTTCATGGGGGTGATACAGCAGGGGTTTTGTGGTTTTGGAAGTTCAAGCCAGGCTCAGTGTCACTCTGTCTTTCCTGATGCCTCCCAATGGCACATGTAGCTCTCTGAGTAACCTGTCCCACACCACATCTGTGTACATGGCGCCATACTCCTCCCCATGATGATAATGGACTAAATCTCTGAAACTGTTTGATGAAATGTTTTTCTTCATATGAGTTGCCATGATCATGGCAGACATTTGTACTTTCTAAAGTAGTGCTGTATCCTTGGGAAAACATATGGTAAATATTTGATAAGTAAACATTCGGATGTAAAAGACTTCCATTTTTTTAAAATTTTCTATATTCTTTGTTTACATTCCAAAGGCTTTCCCCTTTCCCAGTTCCCCCCTCACCATATATCCCATAAGTCCTCTCCCCCCATTCCCCAGTCACCCTCCCCCACCATTTCTCTGTTCTAGTACTCTCCTACAAAACAGGATCCAGTCTTTTCAGGACCAGGGTCCTCTCCTTCCTTTTTCTTGGGAATCTTTTGATGTGCTAACTATACCTAGAGCATTCAGAGCTTCTGGACTCATTAATATCCACTTATCAGTGATTGCAATTCATATGTATTTTTTTGTGATTGGGTTAATTCACTTAGGATGATGTTTTCCAGATCCAACCATTTGCCTACAAATTGCATGAATTCATTATTTTTAATTGCTGAGTAGTATTCCATTGTATAAATATACCACATTTTCTGTATCCATTCCTCCTTTGAGGGACATCTGGGCTTCTTCCAGCTTCTGGCTATTATAAATAAGGCTGCTATGAACATAGTGGAGCATGTGTCTTTATTGCATGCAGGGGAATCCTCTGGGTATATGCCCAGGAGTGGTATGACAGGGTCCTCTGGAAGTGTCATGCCCAATTTTCTGAGGAACTGCCAGACTGATTTCCAGAGCGGTTGTACCATCTTGCAATCCCACCAACAGTGGAGGAGTGTTCCTCTTTTTCCACATCCTTGCCAGCACTTGTCGTCTCTTGAGTTTTTAATCTTAGCCATTCTGACTGGTGTGAGGTGGAATCTCAGGGTTGTTTTGATTTGCATTTCCCTGATGACTAATGATGTTGAACATCTCTTAAGGTGCTTCTCAGCCATCCGAATTTCTTCTGGTGAAAATTCTTTGTTTAACTCTGTACCCCATTTTTAATAGGGTTCTTTGGTTCTTTGGGGTCTAACTTCTTGAGTTCTTTGTATATATTGGATATTAGCCCTCTGTCAGATGTGGGGTTGGTGAAGATCTTTTTCCAATTTGTTGGTTGCCATTTTGTCATTCTGACAGTGTCCTTTGCCTTACAGAAATTTTGTAATTTTATGAGGTCCCATTTGTCAATTCTTGATCTTAGAGCATAAGCTATTGGTGTTCTGTTCAGAAAATTTCCCCGTGTTCCCATGTCCTCCAGGGTCTTCCCCAGTTTCCTTTCTATTAGTTTCAGTGTGTCTGGTTTTATGTGGAGGTCTTTGATTCACTTGGAGTTGATCTTAGTACAAGGAGATAAGAGTGGGTCAATTCGCATTCTTCTGCATGTTGACCTCCAGTTGAACCAGCACCATTTGTTGAAAAGGTTATCTTTCCCCTTTCCCAGTTCCCCCCTTACCATATGTCCATTTTTAATTTTTTTTTATATTTTTTGGTTTGGAAGTTTATGTTGTATGAGTGCCATTATCTCTACAAATTTATAGCATATCTGCTTTCCATTCAACATGCAAAAGAAAGAGAATATGATAACAACACTGCTTTAAAGTAGTGATAATGTTAAATATTTTTGTCCTGTGAAAGACATACAGACTGATACACACACACACAGAGAGAGAGAGAGAGAGAGAGAGAGAGAGAGAGAGAGAGAGAGAGAGAGAGAGAGAGAGAGAGAGAGAGAGAGAGAGAGAGAGAGAGAGACACTCCATACACAATTTAATGCTGGTGAATACCTCATCTGGTGATGTGAAGATTACAATCAAGCAAGTATGTAAAACTGTAATGTGTTCTTTCTCTGCTGCTGTATGCTGTCCATCCTCTTGTCTCTAGGAGGCCTGACTCAACACCGAGCTATTTGCAAGTCAGGTCATTCTGCAACTTTACTTTTCAAAGTTCCCCTCCTCTTCATTCTTCATGTCCTCTCCCTGTGTTCCAGCAGAGCACCTTGTAAGACTGACAGGCTGCTTTTGTGGCTATGGAGGAATTCAGTAAATGCTAATGAATCTTCTGTTCATCCATGTTCCCACAACTACATGCTCTGTGACTCCAGATAGCTATTTAATCATGCTGGATCGAAAGCAGATTGAGCCGCTTAACACCCTTCAGAGTTAGCGCACACAGCATTTTGTATTTGAAAACACAAGTGTGAAGGAGATAAAAGGAAAGACAGCCCATCAACAATTCTATCTTTCCTCTCCTACTTCTCCCAAAGGAAAGAGACAACTGGGAGGTCAACTCTGGCCTCCTTGGTTTATATAAGAATCAGATGGAAAGAAAACCACCAAAAACCTGGTTACAGAAGGCAGCGGTAAGGAGAGAGAAGAGGGTTGTTGTCATTGCAAAGAGAGGAGGATTAGGGATGGGGGCAGGCTGAAGGAAGCATATGAGAACCAGAAAGTGACATGGGAAAACTAATTCTTCTCTCTCTCTCTCTCTCTCTCTCTCTCTCTCTCTCTCTCTCTCTCTCCCCCCCCTCTCTCTCTCTTACATATTTCAAGTGTATTTCATTAACTATTTAACTAATTTAATAGGTTTTAGTTATTTTTAGTTCCTGGACTATTTGTTGACGTGTGATTTTTGTAGGAAACTACATAAAGGAGTTGTGTTGTAAATGGGTGCTCGGATAGTTTTCTGAAAGTGTTTGTTTTTGTTGTTATTGTTGTTTTTTGTTTTGTTTTGAGACAAGGCTTTTCTGTGTAATCCTGGCTATACTAGAACTAGCTCCACAGACCAGGCTGGCTTTGAATCACAGAAATCTACCCTTTCCTCACAAATGCTGTGATTAAAGGCTTGAATCACCATTGCCCCAGCTTTCAAAGATTTCTTTAAAAAAAAAAAAAGAGTTCATTGAAATTATTTCACTTTTAAAATGTCCTAAATTTTGTTTGGAAATCCTGAATTTGTATTCCAGCTTTATCTTCCAAACTGTACATTCGAACTGTGAGTATTTTAAAAGTACGGGATACATTGGTGAGATTTAATGAATGTAGCTTCACTGACATTTCTAGGAGACAAGATCTTATAGAAAACCTGCTACTTCTCTCTTACACTCTTTCCGGGACCTCTTCCTCAATGATTCTAGAGCCTTTGTGTAAGAATTGTACTGTAGGTGATCAGCTGGGACTGGGCACCTCATCATCTCTTGTTCATATTTTGATTAGTTGTGGTTCTCTATCATGGTCTCAGTCTGTTGCAAAGAGAAGGTTCTTTGGTGAGGAGTGAAAACTACACATGGCTGCCTAAACCACTCTTGAACAATGAGGAGACCAATGGATATGCTAACATGGAATAGAAAGTGTTTCCGGGGCCTAAAACTCTCGGCAACAGGAAGAATTGAGATTTAAGGAATAGTCTTCCCCAGTGAAGGGCCATCCAAGTGGTTATTCACTATCAAGTGGCCGGCCCAAAGGTGTAATACTTACAACCAACATACAAATTGAGCAGGTTGTATTTATATTTTATTTATTTTGTTTTTGCAAAGATTTGTTTACTTTTATGTGCATTGGTGTTTTGCCTATATGCATGTCTGTGTGGGAATGCCAGATTCCCTGGAACTGGAGTTACAGACTGTTGTAAGATGCCATGTGGGTGCTGAGAATTGAACCTGGGTCCTATGGGAGAACAGTCAATGCTCTTATCCTCTGAGCCATCTGTCCAGCCAATGTTTGCATTAATATATATGTATGAGCACATACATATGTAAGTATGTAACAACAATTAAAGAAAAAGAAATCATGGATTTGAGAGAGAGACAGAGGAAACAGCAAAGGGAAATAATCTCAAAAAAAAACTTATGAAAAGAAATAATAGGAAATATGCATTTTGCAAAGAACAATTAGCATTTGTTCACCAGGTCACAATATAAAACTAGAAGTGAATGGTGTGTGTGACTTTATCCATTTCTAAAAAATCTTTCAGTCGTCTTCACAAAGTGCTATTCTGATGAAGTCTTCCGTACCACTCTGAATTAATTCTTGAATGATTTAATTATTGGTAACTTCATGAGTGTGTGTGTGTGTGTGTGTGTGTGTGTGTGTGTTTCCCTGAAGAAATTAGAGGGGTGAGAAGGAGCAGCAGAGGAGAGAAGACAGAATGGAAGTGATAGAAGAATTCATAGAAATTATTAGGGGGAGACCTGTTCTAGGAACTCTGGTAGAAACAACCACCCAATGTGTCTGAGAAGGGTGAAAGGATTTTTACACATTGAAACCATTTCTTGGTGTTCTACATAAACTGTTTAAATAGAGGAAAGGACTAATATACAGTCTCCCTCGCCATTCCTCAAATGCCCACTTATCACCATGGTTACTTCTATTTAAATTTATTAACATCATTGGACACTTAGCATTGTACTCAAAATGATGAGGCTTGATGTGTTTACTCAGCATGGTGACTGTTTTCCCAGCTTGTCAAAGTGTCATCAATTTTCCCTTTCTGGCTTCTTCTTATAAGAGAGGAATGTCAAGTGCTTTTTGAAAGCTTCCTGCACCACCCCAATGGGTCTCTTCAGAAATGTTCTCCTCTCATTAATCATTGGGTACCCTGCACTGTTTCTCACCTAAAGTCAGAGGCTTCTGATGTATTCTGTAAACTGTCTCAGGATTCTGGTTCTTTGGAGACAAGTGTCATGAAAATGCTTCTGGGTAGACAAAAACACGCATTCATTTCCAACTCCCAGTTTGACCCTGTTATTCAAAGAGCCAATGCTTATAAGGATGAGAGGTGCATTATATAAAACATGAATTTTTCTACTTCAGGTATTGTAATTATGGATGCTTTGGGTTTTCCCTGCTTCATCTGTCATCCTAAGGTCATAATCCTTGAGAAATGATTGCCCAAGTTATGCAGTTGCAAATCAACAATAAATACTATTTACTAAATACTTATCATTGAGCATTTACTCTTTTGAGAATTTTTGATGTAAGAAGTTTTCATGTTTTCTTTTCTGCCACAGCACGAGATGTACTAACCCAGGTTTGGGGAAAGAAAAGGAAATAGAGACATTAAGTGGTATCTGAAGGCCTAGTGTGGCCAATAGTAGAACAAAACTTGGCCGTCTGTGTGGCCACTATGTCACACTTAATCTAACAGTAAGTATAGACACACATGGTTTTCAACCTATATGGAAGTTTTATGTGCCAATAGGCACACAGTGGGCTACGTGTAAATGTGTGTGCATTTGTGTGTGTGTTTGTCAATATGTGTACATTTTAAGTGTATTTTAATTAAGTTTTTGATAATTTTAAGCCATGTTTTTTGATCCAAATTACCCCCAGCTGTCCCCTTAAGTCCTCCGATTCATCCCTACCTCTCCACTTCATTCAAGTCCTCTGTTCCAGGCCCCCCTCTCCCCAGATATAGACACTATTGCTTTCATTAGGTTCTTCACATGGACCAAATCTCCATAAAAAGGAGCCTAAAAACGATTGTAGAAGAAAACGATTGCATAGTGTTTGAGATCTAACAACCCATGGTTTAAATCCTAGCGCTGTCACCCAGCAGAAAATTGAACCTCATTAAGTCATTAACAGATTTAATTTCCCTGATGTGTTACATAGAGAATAACAATACTGACTCAGAGGGTTTCTGTGAAAGCCAAAGAAGGTAATGTATCCCCAGCATTCAGATTGCACATGCACAGAGAGAACAAATAAATACAGTTCGCTCACTTGCAGGTCTCTCTGGAAGCCTGGAGGCAAACACGATGCTCCCCGTCAATCAAGATAAATAGTGATGTCTTCATCTGTCTCCTTCCTCTGCGTCTTAGTTGTCTTCCAATACATTTTTTTCATCCAGAAGCAGCCATTAGGAGTGAAACTTAGAGGTACAGTTGTGGGAATTTTGAGATGGAATCCTCACCTTCACATAAATGATGTTCCAATGTTCTCCAGGCCCACCTAGGTCTTATACTTCCAATCTTTTGATAGGAGCTCAATGAGGAAAGAACAAAATAAAACAACTATCCTAATATTGCCAGATTTGGAGTGTCCTTGATGCTTCCTTTATTTAAAAAATTTGCAAAAACGTCATAATCTAAATGAAAAGTTGGGATAAAAGAAATAAACACAAATAGCACTGTATTAATATTCCTTTGGCCAGAAATTTAGTGGCCTAAGACAAATGTGTTCCGATAGATCTGAAGGCTATTGGTCTCAGTTTTTACTTGAAGGTATCACCAGCAAGGCTGTGTATCCATTGAGGGCTGGGGGTCTCTAGGAAAGATCCATTTCCTCTCTTTTCTTGCTGCTTAGAGTGCCTCAACTACTTGGTTTGTGTTCCCCTTCCACAATGGGTAGTTGTAGGAACTAATGAGTTCCTAAAATCCTTGTAATGTTTTGAATGATGAGGATGCTAATAAAAACGAGTATTTTTTTCCTTTGGTTTCTATTATAGGCTCTGAAGACCAATCTAATTTCCCTACCACTAGGGATGTCTGGCACTGAACAGTCACTTGGAGTTTTCAGGATGGCCCAGCATCTCTTGTCCTAATAAGGCAAGACACATTGGATACCTGGAGGGAAATTGTTGCCTGAAAGTACAGGCCATTACTAAAGGTTGGTACTTTCAGTCCCACATTCTCCTTAGAGGTAACAAACTAGAAACAGGGGAAATATTGGATCCTGTCTACATAATGCGGCTTTCACAAAGATCCCTGTGCTATGGGCTTCCGAGAACTATTGGGTTGGTAAGTACATTCACATGTTGTGGAGTTAGCATATTCCAACTCCAGAAGTTCTTCACTAGAAACTCTTTCAGTTCTCACCATGTGCCTTTCTTCGTCTTGCATTCAGTTACATCTTTAATCAGACTCTTAATACATTAAACAAGCTAGGAAACGTGAGAAAAGATGTTCCCTGAGTTTATGGAAGTGCTAAGCCAGATTATTCAAAGAGTTGTTGAAAACACCCAAGTGGCAATCTATTATTTGCAATTGACCTCTCAGGCGAGGAGCAGAGTTTGAGGATGCAACCCCTCATCCCTGAGATCTGATAGCATCCCTCTTGAGGGAGATTGTGTCAGAATTGTGTTGAATTAAATTGGAGAGCACACAGCTGGCCTCTGTGGGAGAATCCAGCAGAGAATTGGTTGGTGCGTGGGGAAATTTTCCATACATCTGGTGTCAGAACTGTTATATTGAATACTGGAAGGGATAAGGGCGGGTGTGTAGTTTTTGTGATATGCCTGCTCTAGTCACAGCATATCATTTTGCCTGACTTACATCCGACCACACACCATGTCTCCCCTTTCATGATCCCCTGTGAATACCACAGTCCTCGTTAGCTAATCTTTGATAATCTCAAGGATCAGTGTGCGCTACTCTGCTGAGTGGAAACATGCCCTAGAATGCTGTGCTGGACCAGTTGGACTTGATTCATTGGGCAATGAGGAATTACGGATAGTTTTCAGCAACAGAGCAATGTGTTATTATCTTTTTGTCAATTACTTTTGAATGAAAGTAAGATATGATTTGTGCTTTTCCACTAGGAAAGGCACATTGTGAATCAGTTCTTCAATCCCCCTTTCATGTAAGGGATGAAATAAATGTAATAAAAGTGAATAACAAAAAGAATATAAGCAACTAAAATGTATAAAGTGTGCTTCCAACAAAAACAATGGAATGGCATTAGCAAAAAGTACTTGTTCATCTCTCAGCGAGTCAGAGTGTCAAGCAATAGGTACTTACAAAGTTCTTGATAAATTACCAATAAATGCTAAGTGGAATGTTATCTTATATTTAATTTCCCTTGGTTGCTACTTTTGCTCTAGTAAGTGTCTTTACCACCTAATTTATAATAGTAACCTATAAGAATCTATCCATAATCACTTTTCTTCCAGCAGAAGAATGTTTTGCCAAGATCTGGGTCCAGGCAGCTAAAGGGTTTACATTAAGACCCAGTAGACAATCCTGCAAAAATAATTTAGCTCTCTCAAGATTTCTGCTTTTTATACTTAACAATTATTGGGGAAAGAAGCATTAGATTTGATTGAAAATAGCACACACACATTATTAAAAAGTCATAGCCCAATTAACTCTGCTAGATAGCAAAATTTGCATTTATTTCTCTGCAAGCTAATAATGCATCCATGCATGAACACTATATTGGGGGAAAGTGCTTTGTTTAATCTTTCTGCCTTGTTGAAAACTCTCTGTGCCTGCTGCTTTTTGACAACCTGTTGGAAGGCAATAATAACACACATATTCCTCTGTGCCATATTGCAGTGTGGCTTCCTGACAGCTTTGTCTCTGGCTAAACAAATCATTTGCACCCTACCTGATTTGTTTCCATGTCAGTAATTCAACTGCAATTTGTTCTGTCCCATGGCTAAATGAAAATGTGGCCATCACACGCGATCCTTCCTGTTTGGGCATCATAAATAACAGGTTTCCAAAGTACAAGACATAAATATTTTACAGACCATGAAGTAGGTTTTAGGAAATGGAAGAATGATGGTGGAGAAAGGATTTCCCACAGGATCACAATTTTTGGCACTTAGAAGCCACTGTTAGGGTTTGGTGTGTTCATTAGGTAACTTACAAAAGCACATATCACCCAAAGAAACCAGGTCACATAAGCATGCACTCCCCAGCCCTTGACACAGCAGCTTCACATTTGTTTTCTGGTTGAGCTGTAATGTATTAGATCATCGAGTATTCCCAGAACTGATTTTAATTCAATGTGGTTTCCCCCCACCCCACCCCCCACAGCTACATAGGTGTTTTACCTCCTGGGCAAATGAAGAGTCAGAGTAGAATAATGAAGTTTACAGTGAAGATAAATTCTTCATAGTCCTGCTGGGCACATCACTTGAAACTATAAAGGGAGGGGGGGAAAGTGGAGGTTTGGAGAGACAGTAATGAGTAGAGCTGTAAACATAATTCTCTTCTCCATGTTAAAAGACTTTTGCTTAAGAATATATTCCCTTTGGCCTGAAAACATATTTTCCATGTCCTGTGGTTCTGTTCCCTAGGTGTCCTGAAAATAATTGGGCATTTTTTTTAAAAAAATTCTCAAAATATTGCTGATCACAGAGCCAACGGCATATCTGTGGTTTCCCTCTGAGGCTCTTATTAAGTTTTAATCAGCTCGCTGCTGTGTGGGGTCCTTTGGATTCCTGTAAGTAAAGAGAAATGTCATGTGGGTAGTAGAGGAGGAGAGAAGAGCTAATCAGAAGGGAAATGGCTTGTCCTGTACACGAAAAGACAAATTCTGGCGTGACTTCAGCAAAAGCACATTTCAGGTAGTTTGTCAGAAAGCACCACTTCCCTGGGTGGCACAAATGTCAGAAACCGAGTCCCACTTGTCTGTATCTACCCGGCTTGTGCCAGTGTGTTCCTTGCCTTTATTTCCACATGTGAATGCCAACCTTGGACTCCTGTTCAGAATGGTACAATGTCTTCTTTCTCTAGGAATTTTTCCAGTCATTCTACCTCATTTGACACATTCCTAATTTCTACTACTATCCTGAATCAAATCTCTGTTTTACCTCACCTTTACCCTCTTGCTTCTTGGCAGGCCTAACACACGATGTTATATTGAGGTCCATCAGTGAGGAAGAATGTACCTCTATTTTGATCATGGTAAACAATAACTTGGCATAAAGTGATTCAAATGGAGTTGAAACCATTTCCTACTAAAGTCTCCCCAACATGTCAGCGTCAGTCTCTAGTCTACATAACCAAGGAATGACCTTGTAGATTGATGCCTAAAAGACCAAAGTGTGGATACTTTGGTTCTTCTTTAAGGGGGATCAAAATATCCATGGGAGGAGATACAGAGACAAAGTGTGGAACAGAGACTGAAGGAAAGGCTATCCAGAGACTGCCCTACCTAGGGATCTATCCCATATACAGTTACCAAACCCAGACACTATTGTGGATGCCAACAAGTGCTTGCTGACAGGAGCCTGATATAGCTGTCACCTGGGAGGCTCTGCCAGTACCTGACAAATATAGAGGTGGATGCTCTCAGCCAATCATTGGACTGAGCACAGGGTCCTCAATAGAGGAGATAGAGAAAGGACCCAAGGAGCTGAAAGAGGTTGCAGTCCCATAGGAGGAACAACAATATGAACCCAGAGCTCCCAGGGACTAAACCACCAACCAAAGAGTGCACATGGAGGGACCCATGGCTCCAGCCGCACGTGTAGCATAGGATGGCCTTGTACATCAAAGGGAGGAGAGGCCTTTGGTCCTTAGAAGGCTTGATGCCCCAGTATAGGGAAATGCCAGGAAAGGGAAGCAGGAGTGGGTGGGTTAGTGAGCAGGGGGAGGAGGGATGGGATGGGGGTTTTCTGAGGGGAAACCAGGAAAGGGGATAACATTTGAAATGTAAATAAAGAAAATATCTAATAAAAAAGAAAAGAAAGATACATTAGAGCAGTCACTGGAGCAGAAGCTATTTTGTCTTTCCGTTCACAGGTGCATCACTGACCAAATGAAGGTCTATTTCAGCATGAAAGGAAGCAATTTATCCTCCATGACTCCATAATGAGCATGTATTGAATGAATGCTTGGTTGATCTGATGAATAAATGATCAGAGTCCTGTGAACCCCCCACCCCCACCCCTTGGTGCTTGTCCTCTTGAAGGAAAAGAACTTCATTCAAGAAACACAGAGTCTAGCTTCTTTGACAAAACAAAGAATAGTGCCCTGCAGAGATGAATGACTACATCTCTCCCCTGGTGGTATACAGAGAGCCTTCCTTTTGGATCTAGGAGAACTAGTCTGTAGGAACAGTGTTTCCAGGTAGATGCAGGCTTCACTCTTTACAGGTCTTCAGCAATAGGATCCCACTGGATCCTGGTGGGTTAACAGAGCAATGGGAATGGCCTGTGATATTTGTAGTGGGACTTTTGGAACCCCACTGATTAAAACTATTGAAAAGTGGTATGCATACCTTTAACTCAGCTTTCTCATTTGGTGATCAATGCAATTTTAGAGGAGGTACTGTCTCCCTGTATTAGGCTAACTCCTAGGTTAGTCTACCTAGGTGGTAGGTTTCTATGTTGAATTATAAAAGGTTTTTTAAAAGTTGTTCTTATAGTTACAACATGCTGTTGAGATGATGTCCATTTCCATCACGTGAGACAACAATGCTTTTTGCCTGTTATTCTTGTCTAATTTACTGTTGTGTTATTTTGCATATTTTAAGTTGTATAACGAGACCTTTTTGTAGCTGATAATATTTGAACATTTGCTTTTAACTTAATACCAGACTTAAAGGTGATTTACATATCATCACTACAGTATTAGCGAATTCTGAGTTTTGCCAGTTCTGGGCTTTTCCCTTTCTGTAGTCACATGTTTTCACATTGATATTTAGTATTCCCTTGCTTCAATTAAAAGAACCCGCTCAGCTTTTACTAGAGGCAGGATTAGGCTTTTGTCCACCTGGGAAGTTTATTCTCTTTCATTTCTGAAGGACATTTTTCTCAGGCATATTTATTGGTCTTAGTTGGCAGATTCTTTTTTTTTTTTTTTTTTTTTTTTTTTTTTTTTTTAGTATTCTGGATGTACAATCTCACTCTGTAAACCCTTTGCTGTGATGTGAGGATTCTACTGAGAAAGTTGCTGATAGGTAGCCTTGTGGGTATTCCCATGTATGTGAAGAGTTATCTTTCTTCTTCCAGCTTTTAGGATTCTTTCTTCTATTTTGAATATTTGATTATGATGTGTCTCAGGAGTTTTTCTTTGAGATTCTTTCTCAAGAATGAGGATCCTCTGAGCTTTGTGAATCTGAAAGTCCACACCCATAGCCTTTCTTTAAAAAAAGGAAAAAAGAAAATCTTTCCTTCAGTCTTTCTCTGTTTTTAGAGACTAAATTTTTATTTATAAGTGTACCCAATTTCTTTTGTTTTGTTTTTTTTTGGGGGGGGGGTTGAGACAGGTTTCTCTGTGTAGTCCTGGCTGTCCTGAAACTCACTTTGTAGACCAGGCTGGCCTCAAACTCAGAAATCTGTCTGCCTCTGCCTCCCAAGTGCTGGGATTAAAGGCGTGCGCCACCACCGCCCGGCTTTGTACCCGATTTTTTACTGGTACCCCATGTGGTTAATGTCTACTTTTTGTTTCTCCTGCTTAACTAAATAATTTTACATGACCGACATTTAAATTTGTTGATTCTTCTGCATAATTTATAGTGCTACTTTTCATTTTGAGTTCTGTCTTTATATTCTTTAACACCAGGATTTTTTAAATAAAATTTTCATTTTATTCAAGCATTGTTATCCTAATTTATGTGTTAATTAATTTTCCCCTACATGTGTCTGAGAATATTGAAGATGCTTATTTCAATAATTTCTCAAGCAAGCGGATCTGGATTACTTTGAAGTTAGCTACTGGGGCCCTAATAATTGATTTACTCAGTTTGAATGCCTGTGAAGGCCTGATTTTTCTGTATTTCTCTGAAGTCATGTGTTAGTTTCCATGCATATAGAGGAGACAATACCTCTTTAATTTAAAAAGCAGTTTTCAGTAGGCAAGATTTTATCTTGTGCTCCCAAGTAATTATGAAGACCTCCGCATTTGAATGTGATTGGATCTATATATTGGACGTATGTCAGCTGTTGGTCTTCATTGGAGTCTGTCATTGGTGGGCCTGTTGCTAGTGGCCTGAGATGATGTTTGCCCTGTTTAGACCTTAAGGATATTTTACTTGCCTGTGCAGGTATTAATGACTCGTGCGCTGGAGAAGTATAAAATTCAAGTCAGAAGGGTGCATCATGATTCACAACCAAGACAATGGTAGTTTTTATAGTTTGGATATGAAGTGTCTATCTACACAAATCCCATATATTAAAAGGTCAGTGCTCAACTGGTAGACCTCTTCATGGAAATGTTATTACATTGTGAATATATTGACTTAATTGGTGGTTTAATCATGACTCCAGTGTTGGATGTATAACTTAATGACTTTACTGGAAGGTGGTACCTAGTCAACCTATGTCAATAGAGGCATCAGTTTGAATATTATACCTTGTCCCCAGGCTCTGGCTGTCTCTTACTGTGTTCTGGTAGCTATGAGATCATTTTTGCTCTGTCATTATTCTTACCTTGAATTCTGTCTCTCATAGACTCAACAAGCCATAGGACCAGTAGACTTTGGCCTGAAATCTTTGCAAGCATGAGCCAAAGTAATGTTTCTCTCCTTTAAATTTTCTCTGAAGACAATTTCATACAAATAAAAAATTCTGACTAATAAAGTTTTCAAGCTTGTCTCCGGGAAAAGTAGTGGACATATCTTACATAAGGTTCCTAACATCTCAAACCATGGTTAAAAGACCTTAGAATTAAATGCAAGATGGCCATTTTTACTATATTAATCCTGCCAATCCATGAGTACGTGAGATCTATCCATCTTCTGAGGTATTTTTTAATTTCTTTCTTCAGAGACTTGGGGTTCTTGTCATACAGATCTTTCACTTGTTTGGTTAGAGTCACACCAAGATACTTTATATGGTTTGTGACTATTGTGAAGGGTGTCATTTCCCAATTTCTATCTCAGCCTGTTTATCCCTTGAGTATAGGAAGGCCACTGATTTGTTTGAGTTAATTTTATATCCAGCCACTTTGCTGAAGTTGTTTATCAGCTGTAGGAGTTCTCTGGTGGAGTTTTTTGGGTCACTTAATTATACTTTCATATCATTTGCAAATAGTGATAATTTGACTTCTTCCTTGCCAATTTGTATCCATTTGACCTCCTTTTCTTGTCTAATTGCTCTAACTAGAACTTCAAATACTATATTGAATAAATATGGAGAGAGAGGGCAGCCTAGTCTAGTCCCTGATTTTAGTAGGATTGCTTCAAGTTTCTCTCCATTTACTTTGATATTGGCTACTGATTTGCTGTATATTGCTTTTACTATGTTTAAGTATGGATTCAATGCAATCCCCATCAAAATTCCAACTCAATTCTTCATAGAGTTAGAAAGATCAATTCTCAAATTCATCGGGAATAACAAAAATCCCAGGATAGTTACAACTATTCTCAACAGTAAAAGAACGTCTGGGGGAATAAGTATGCTGCACCTCAAACAGTACTATAGAGCAAGAGTCTTAAAAACTGCATGGTATTGGTACGGTGACAGGCAGATAGATCAATGGAATAGAATTGAAGACCCAGAAATGAACCCACACACCTATGGTCACTTGATCTTTGACAAAGGAGCTAAAACCATCCAGTGGGAAAAAGATAGCCTTTTCAACAAATGGTGCTGGTTCAACTGGTGGCTAGCATGCAGAAAAATGAAAATCAGTTCATTCTTATCTCCTTGTACTCAAGCTCAAGTCCAAGTGGATCAAGGACCTCCACATAAAACCAGACACACTGAAAGTAATAGAAAAGAAACTGGGGAAGAGCCTTGAGCACATGGACACAGGGGAAAATTTCCTGAACAGAACACAAATAGCTTATGCTTTAAAATCAAGAATTGACAAATGGGATCTCATAAAATTATAAAGTTTCAACCAGCAAATTGGGAAAATATTTTTTCCAACCCCACATCCCACAGAGTGCTAATATCCAATATATACAAAGAACTCAAGAAGGTAGACTTCAGAGAGCCAAATAACCCTATTAAAAATGGAGTACAGAGCTAAACAAAGAATTTTCGCCTGAGGAATATTGAATGGCTGAGAAACACCTAAAGAAATGTTCAATATCCTTAGTCAACAGGGAAATGCATATCAAAACAACCCTGAGATTTCACCTCACACCAGTCAGAATGTCTAAGATCAAAAACTCAGGAGAAAACAGGTACTATCAAGGATCTGGAGAAAGAGGAACACTTCTCCACTGCTGGTGGGGTTGCAAGCTTGTACAACCACTCTGGAAATCAGTTTGGGCATTCCTCAGAAAATTGTGCATAATACTACCAGAGGACCCTGCTATACCACTCCTGGGCATATACCCAGAGGATTCCCCAGCATGTAATAAGGATGCATGCTCCACTATGTCCATAGCAGCCCTATTTATAATAGCCAGAAGCTGGAAACAACCCAGATGTCACTCAATGGATGAATGGATACAGAAAATGTGGTATATTTACACTAATGAATACTACTTAGCTATTTAAAACAATGAATATGAATTCATGAAATTCTTAGGCAAATGTGTGGAAGTGGAAAATATCATCTTAAGTGAGGTAACCCAATCATAAAAGAACACACATGGTATGCACTCACTGATAAGTGGATATTAGCCCAGCAGCTTGGAATACCCAAGGCACAATCCACATATCAAATGATGCCCAAGATGAAGGAAGAACAAAGTATGGCTACTCTGGTTCTTCTTAGGATGGGGAACAAAATACCCACGGAAAGAGATACAGAGACAAAGTGTGGAGCAGAGACTGAGGGAAAGACCATCTAGAGACTCCCTCACTTAGTGATCCATCCCATATACAGTTACAAACCCAGACACTATTATTGATGCCCACAAATGCTTGCTGACTGGACCTGGATATAGCTGTCACCTGGGAGGCTCTGCTAGTGCATGACAAATACAGAGGGGGACACTCTCAGCCAGCCATTGAACTGAGCACAGGGTCCCCAATGGGGGAGCTAGAGAAAGGACCCAAGGAGCTGAAGGGGTTTGCAGCGCCATAGGAGGAACAAGGATATGAGCCACCCAGTACTCCCAGAGCTCATAGGGACAAAACCATCAACCAGATAGTACACATGGAGTTACCCATGGCTCCAGACACATAGGCAGCAGAGGATGGCCTTGTTGGACAACAAAGGGAGGAGAGGCCCTTGGTCCTGGAAAGGCTTGATGCAGCAGTATAGGGGAATACCAGGACAGGGAAGGGGAGGGGAGTGATTGGGGAACAGGGGGAGGGAAGATGGCTTATGGAACTTTGGGGGGACCAGGATAGGGGAAATAATTTGAAATGTAAATAAAAATATATCTAATAAAAACAGATGAACAAACAAAATAACAACAACAAAAAGAATTAAATGCAAAGATTGAACTTATGGCTTATCTACTGGTACGGACACAATGTTTTCCCCTCCCAGATCCTTGGTAGGTGAGGCCACTCTTAGATATAAGCTAAGTAGGGGTCCATCTTCATCATCTTAACAGTAAGTTTTTAAAAATAACATTTTCCTTCCTTAGTCTTAACTTTATTCTACTGTATTTTCTTTTGTTCTCCTATTTTCTGCTGTCTTTCAAGTTCATGGTGATTTTTTTTACTAATAGTTATTGCATGTGCACACCAATGCATGCAAACACAAAAATACCCACATTATATATGCATATATTATATATGTTCATACAAATGTATTATATATGCAAATATATGCTCCTAAATATAATATGTTCAGTTTGTACAGTGTTACCTGCCTATATGTATATTTTCAAGGCTGCACTAGATAACTAATTAGTGTGCTCTACCATGGGGAGAGCCAGCTCTTCCATTCTTATCTTTCCTCAGTTGCCGGTAGTGAAATCTAAATTTATTGAGTTTTACAAAGAAATTACACTTTTGATTTATGTGTTTGAAATCTTTGATTAGCTTAAGGGCATGAAGATTTCCTAGGAAAGCTATTGCAGGGTTTGATCTGTGATGCGTATTGACTATTGGTATAAATCAGTAGTAGAAGTTAATTTCTTCATAGGTGAACATCAGTACTTCCAGCAGAAAATGATAAGACTATCTGCAATGCTTTTGTATTTTTATTTTCAAAAGTCAGATGGCTGAGGTTGTATAATTCTAATCCTAGCTGACCTACTCTACTTTATTGATTTAGCTTTCTTATGCCTACACTAAGCTATATTTATTGTTTTATGATAACTAATAACAGCTAGTAATATAATTCTACTCATATAATAGTTTTCAAAGTAATTTAGATAGTGTTTTTTAATTTTCATATGAATTTTATAATTTGCTTTTTAATTAAATCAAGATTAGATTCCATAGCACATTTGAAGTTATACATCTGGTTAGTTCTAATTGTACAAAAATATATATGTTCTATCTAAAATATATCCTTTCCTGTGGATGACTTTGATGTGCTTCAGAAGTATCTTGATTTCTTTAAGCAAAGTTATCTCTTCCAGGAGTAATCTGTCACTAAATCTTGTGAATTCTAACAAGAGTTTCTTTCTTCTCAGAGTATAGTATTTGTCCATGACAAGTTGACCACAGCCGGGATCCCCACTGCATGTATTTTAGGCCGGGGACGCATTCCTCATCTGAGATGCTGCAAGTCCTTCTAAGAGAGAGAGATAGCGACATAGCACTGGCAATTCTAGAAGGTTCACTGAGGAGCAGCGCATGTCACATCAACTTGCAATCATTGGGCAAAGTCAACGTTGGCCAATCTGAGACTGAGGGAATGGGAAGGAAGCTCATTCCAGAGAAAGGGCACTAAAGGAAAGAGACTTAAATTGTTTTCTAAGCACTAAAGCCTGTAGCAAACACTAGTGAGTTCCTTAAATGATGACTTTCAGAAAGGGGTATTAATTTGCGATTGAATGAGATTAACTTAATGTTCAGGGTGCTTTATAGGAAATGTTAAGGAATTCAATGGCATAGCTTCTGTTCTTTTTCTCCCTCACACTGTCTTTAACCCCATTAGGGGCCCGTGGACTACTTTGACTTCACATTATAGTGTCAAATTACCTGTAGCACTGGATATAATAATCTCTGCTATTAGTTCCTGTATCATCTTACACTCTCTTTATTGCTTCTATTACTTAATATTTGCCCATAGATGTGTACAGACAACTTATGAACATATAATTCAGTAACTAACCCACTCTCCCTAAACAGATTTATACCTAGGTGGGAGTACAGAAATTGATTGTCTGCAATCTAACAGGATAATTATCATAAAAGTCATCATTAATTGAGTGTTCAGTGTATGCCAGTCATGATTCTAAATGGCCTACTTGCATTTTCTCATCTAATCCTTTCGAGGATGCTAGTAAGTAGGTTTCATTGTTAGAACGTGATAGAAAATAGTTACATTGATATTTAAACACCTTCCTTAAGAACTCATAAGCATCTGGGTTATGATTCAAATCTAGACTACAACACTGGGTTATAATTAAACAGTATGACCTTCAACACAATATCATTGCTCTTAATTGACAATTTCTAATATACTAAAATGGACAAACTAATAGTCTTCTGAAGGAAATAGTATATTTTCTGTATAATCATAAGCATTTGGGAAAGGGTATTTGTCCCATTACAAGATCTCAGAAGAATATTGGGAAATGCAGTGAAGGCTACAATATACTACAAAGCAATTCAGAGGAATTGACTTAAGGTTTTGATAGAAACTTTAGTTTCTAATGAGAAGCTGACCAGCAATCTACAAATGACCTGAGGAAATTAACACATATTGGCTATAACACTATATGATTATAACTATCTGTACTTCACTTAAAAAGAAGATATGTGGGTAGAGGAAATTAAAACTATTGGTCAAAGGCATAAAGTTACGGTGGTACAAAAAGAATCAGTTCTGGAGATCTAAAGTATATCCTGGTAATTTCTAGTTAACATTGTATTTCATAGTTGAAATTTGCTGAAAGAATAGATTGAAAGAGTTCTAGGATGCTTCCAGCAATATATTTTAACAAGACCAATTTTCTGATCTATGAACATGGGAGGTCTCCCCATCTTCTAGTGTTACCTTCTATTTTATTCTTTACTTTAAAATAATTTTTGTTGCAGGAGTCTTCCATTTCCTTGATTAGTCTCACCTACTAGACTCAGTGTGCTTTATACATTTATGTACTAAATGGCACTATTGTCATGGTGTACAGGAAATCTGATAAAAATTTTATCTTGCTACTTTGTTGACTTAATTTATCATTTCTAAGACATTTGGTATGATCATTAAGGTTTACTCAATATAGAATCCATCATCTGCAAACGAGGATAGTTTGGCTACTTTCTTTTCTACTTATGCCTCTTATTTTTTCTCTTGTCTCATTGCTCTGGCTAAAATTTCAAACACTATATTGAATATGAATGGTCAAGAAGGAAAGCCTAAGCCAGGCATGGTGGTGCACGCCTGTAATCCCAGTACTTTGAGAGGCAGAAGCAGGTTGATTTCTGGGTTCGAGGCCAGCCTGGTCTACAGAGTGAGTTCCAGGACAGCCAGGGCTATACAGAGAAACCCTGTCTCGGAAAAAACCAAAAATCAAACAACAACAACAACAACAACAACAACAACAACAACAAAAACCAAACAAACAAGAAGGAAAGCCTATTTTATAGCTCATCTTAAATATCTTAAATGCTTCTGCCATTTGTTATGATATTAGCTAAGGTTTTCCTATATGGCCTTTAATGTGTTAAAGTATGATTCTACTCTACCTATTTTATTCTGTTTATTCATGGAAAATAGTTAACTTTTCTAAGGTGTTTTACTGTGTCCATTGAGGTATCATATGAGTTTCATTGACTATATTTATATGTTATTTCTTTCCTTGATTTATGTCAAACTTTCTCAAATCTTAATGAGATCATGCTGTATGACATTTTAATGAATCATCAAATTTGATTTTTGCGTATTTCATTGAGGGTTTTTTGCACATGTTCATTAAGAATATTCTCTTTTATTATTGCGTCTTTATCGGTTTTAGTAGTGAGACAGTACCAGCTCTCTAGGATTAGGCTAGATGTATTCTTCCCTTTTGACTTTACTGAATAGTTTGAGGAGCACCAGTAAATTCAGTAACAAACCTGCCCAGTCTGCCAGTTTTTAAATGTACAGAGCCATATTGGGGTGTCTTGCCATGGCAGGAACTTGACATTGGTCAAGGTGAACTTCTCCCAGCCTTTGATCAGGGATTCCTGTGCTATTCACAATCCTGCCCCACCTGGGGTGGAGTGCTCAGCATGAAGGTAAAGTTCCTGCAGACATAGGAATTCCTGGATTAAGCAGGTGACCTGCCCAGCTTCCTGAGCAGTGGAACCAACACCCAAAGAAGCCACGCAGGACTCTGGGAGGAGGGGCTCCCCCAAAACTGTTAAATTGTCTGAGCTCCATTAAACTTTGGCCTTGATCGGTAAACTATCATCTTGGCCCTGTTTCTTTTCATCCTTCCCCATCCATCCCTTGGCTTCTGTTTCCAGGAACCCAGTTCCCAGTAGCTGCAGGCAGCTACACTTAAAAAACAAAAACAAAAAGTAAAAATAATTTACTCCTAGCTCCAACCCTACTGACTGAAATCACATTGCTGTCTCTAAATTTACACAGGTATAAATGCAGCATGGAAAACAGATCTTAGTGTAAAATTTGATACTTTAAAATTCTGATAGGAGATGGTTAGGTTTATTGGTGCATGCCTTTAATCTCAGTATCCATAATGCTGTGAGTTCAAGACCAGCTTGGTCTACAAAGCAAATTCCAGGCCAGCCAGGGATGTATAGTAAAACCTTGTCTTAAAAACAAAACAAAACAAAACAAAAATAGACAAAGCAAACCCTTAGAGGAAAACATGAAGCCATTTCAAGATATTGGCATAGACAATGATTTCATGAAAGGGAAATTAATTGCTCAGGAAATGAAGGTAAGAATAGAAAACTGGAATTACATAAAATTAAGTTATTACAGTGAAAGATACTATCAACAGCGTAAAGAGAAAACTACAGAATGGTAGAAAATATTCACCGGTTGTAATATGATATAAAACAATCATATTAAATATTATATTAAAAATTCAAACGAGTGAACACCCAAACAACAAAAAATCCAACTGAATAAAATGGGCACGTGATCCGAATGAGCACAGCTCAAAAAAGACCAGTACTTAAAGAAAAGCTTTCAGTATCTTTATCACTCAGAGGAAGGTAAATCAGGATGTGAAAATTTGAACTATATTCAATTAGAATGGTATTTCTCAAATCAACAGTAAATGCTGTCAAGGATGTGAGTCAATAAACATGTGGTAGGAATATAGGTTAGATAGTCATTATGAAAACAGTATCAATGTCCCCCATACTCACAAATCTGAAACTTGGGTTGCTATATTATCCAACTGTATCATTCCTGACTATATGCTCAAAGGAAATAAGTCAGTGGACAGTAAAGATACCTGCATACCTATATTTATCCTCATACAATGCACAGTATCCATGCTATGTAATTAGCCTGGGTGATTATCAACAGATGGCTGGATTAGAGAAATAAGCATGGCATATCTGTTTTGAGTAGACCAGAGTTTTACTCAATAATAAATAAAAATTAAGTTACACATTTTCAGGGAAATGGATGAAACTAGAATTTGTCATGTTAAGTAGCATTAGCCAAATTTCAAAAGACCACTAAGACATGTTATTCGTGGAAACTGCAAAGATTTTTATAATTCCTTTAATCTTTGAGAATTTTACACATCCATATAATGTCTTAATTACATCTGTTCCCCTCTCCCTACATGTTTTCTTCTCAACTTCATTTGCTTTGTTTCTCAACCCACTGAGTCTGATTACTGCTGCCTATAGTATGTTCATGGCGTGTAGAACAGTCTTCTAGAGAAAACTTCTTCAGTCAGTGGGTTTCACTTGCCAATAGTTTCTCAGCTTGGGTGGGGCTTCATGAGCCCCTACCCCTTTCTGAGGATGCATTCAGCTAATTTAATTGTATGCTGAGTCTTTAGCATACAGTCTCAGCTCCTGTGAATTCATGGGTACAACAATCCTTTCACCCCTGTTTCCCTGCAGATGTTTACTACCTCTGGCTCTGTTTTTAAAAATGGCCTGAAAGTAGAACCTGGTTTGAGATAATGAACTGTGTTGCTTCTCCATACATTAAGGCCTCAGGAAAATAAACTCCACTAAGGTCCTGGCCTCAGGCTAATACAAGCTCTGCTAAGCATGTTTCTGGTTTTATACATATATCAGGGCCTCAGAGAAATTCTTGGATCAGCCTGGTTCTCAACAATTCCATATTTTTGCTACAACTGAAGAATAATAGTAGTCCTAATGATGGTGATGAGACTTGTTTGAAAATTTCATACATCCATATAACATTCTCACCAAACGCCCTTGATGGACATAGGGTGGACATATCAGTATTTCTTTCAATGGTCCTGTATGAGCATGGATGGATGAGGTAGTCTGGTGTGTAGATACTCTGTATTCCTCAGCATTAGGCCTTCCTTTCATATTGTTTGTGTGAGAATACAGCAGATGCCAATGTCTGAACTAAGACTGTGGACAAAATGCCAAGTAGACTTAATTCAGGTATGGGAGATGAGGAGTTGTTCAGAGAGAAGGACCACGTCAGGTTAGAGTGACTGATAATGGGACTAGGGTGGAATATGTATGTTCTTCCAATCACACAGGATAGTAAATACTGTGTGAACTTTTACAGATAAGTCCATTAGCTTTACTGTGATAATATGTTCCTATTTACTCATAAACATTGTTCTTCTACAGTTTCACACATATACCTTGTGTTTGAATAGCTCTACCTCCACCTTCTGCCTTTCTCCTTCCAATCTACCCAAGTACCTCCCCCTCTCCATAAATATATTTTCCCTATTTACTATATTTTATTTATTTATTTATTTGGTTGTATTTGGTGCCTTTGCATAGTTTAATCAGGGTCTTCTAAGCCAACCTTAAAAGATATGCAGTTTTTATCTGTCAATTATAACTCAATAGTGATGAAGGATGGGGATGTAGAGAAGACTAAAGTTTCTGAAAATACTAGCAATTGAATTCACCAGCAGTATAAAAGGGTTATATGTCATAGTTAAGTGGAATTTATTTCAGAAGCACAGTAACTATTCACTACACAAAGAAATGTAATATACTACTTTAATAGAGTAAATGGTGTGGGGAATTCTGGTCATCTGAATTCAGGAAGAAAATGATTTGAATGCCCACAGACAAAGACTACTCTCAGCCTTAAACAGAGATTGCAGGGACCCATGGCTGTGGAAGATGTTGAGAATAAAAGACAGGTGTGGGTTTAGCCCTAGACTAGATATTTACCCCCTTAAGGCTCAGGGGGCATCCTTGTGAAAGAAGAAATTGAATGAAAGTAAGGATTGCATAATAAGGTAGAGACTTGTGGAATACCACAGAAGTAGACACAGCCATGCCAACCACGAACACACAGAAATCATGTTCACTAGCAATGGATCTACATATGTTAGACTTTTGTGTAGCAGACACCTGTGGAAGGGGGAGGGACTGATGGACTTACCATATGTTGTTGATCTATTGGTTACCAGCAGATTCTGGAGATGGGGAACATCACATCCAGTTGGGTACACCCTCCAGAACCAACCAGACTCTGATGGTTAGTTCTAAAAATAACAGAGGGCCCCGATTAAACTCTGGAGAGGCACTGAACAAAACCAAATAAAAAACAGAATCAAGTAAACAGGGTAAAGATATGTATGGGGAGGAAGGGGTACTTGCGTAGAATGGAAAGAGAAAGGCAGAGGGTGAAGGTAGGCTTATTTAAATAGTGTACACGTGTGGAACTGTGAAAGAAGAAAGCGTGTGAAAAAAAACAAAAATGCATTTTTTTGGGCAATAAATCAACAACCTTTATGATAAAAGCACTGATTAATTTAAAAATAAAAGTAGTTATTAAAGATCACGTAAAAAATCCTAAGATAAAGGAGAACTTTTCCTAAAACTAAGGAACAAGTTAAGGATTCTCACTTGTATAACTTCCATTCAACACTGGGTGGAAGGCCTAAACCTGATAAATAAGGCAAGACAAATAATGGTCTTCAAACCAAGAAGAAGCAAAGTTTATCCTTTTTGTAATGCTGTTTTGTATTCATCAAATTCTGACAAATCTGAAAAACATCTATTAAAGTTAATAAATCTAAAAAAGTTAGAGGATACATAAGTGCCACATACAAATGTATGTATTTTTGCACACAAAGTAATGACACAGAAAAGACATTAAGAACATTTTGTTTAAAACTGCATCAAAAAGAATAAAACGTTAATGAACTAATTTATCCTAGCAGATAAAAGACTGATAGACTATTAAAAATACTGAACAGCATAAATGAAAGCCTAAATATGCATAATGACAAACACATTAATAAGTAAAAGACAGTATTGTTGAGAAGGTAACACTACTCCCTAAAATTGGATATATAGATTCAAATCAACCCATCAAATCTTAAAAGACTTGACTTTTGGGAGGTGGCAAGGAAAAATTGTTTGTCATCATTGTCATCATCATCATCATCATCATCATCATCATAACATTATTAAAAAGAAAAAAGCAATATGCTCATTTTTGTTTGAAAGTCCCGGCATTTTTGGTAGATTTATCAAATAACAATGGAACTCAAAATAATCCCTTAATGATAATAAATTCAAGGCAAGCAAAAATTTTTTAAAAATAGTCAAAGTTAAGCACACACTTACAAAACCCTTCAGTGAAAGTGAGACTGAAATGGAGTGTCACAAAGAGAATCCATTAAGAACTTGAAGTTGACATTTTATCAATAGTAAGAAACTGGGTATTTAACTGGAGACAGAATGGAACACTGTGTCCACTGTCACTGTTTTTATTTGATGGGGTTAGAAGTCCTAATGAGGCTAAGACCTTTGTAAGGCATTATAAAATGTTGAAAAGAAGGAATAAAATTATCTTTATTTCCAGCAGTTTGATTTGTTCTTCTATATAAAATATTTTAAGAGCCCTCTTTCTTTCTAACACACACACACACACACACACACACACACACACACACACCTACCCCACAATCTTCTAAAGTATTTCATTAGTTTATAAAGAGTTATATATAAGGTCATCATAGAAAAATCAACTGTATTTTATATAAGGGCAACAGTTAATTAAAAACAAAATAAAGTAAAAGCATGCCATTTAAAATACCATCAAAAGTCAAAAATACATATGGACAGATTTTGCAAAAGACAAGCACAACATGTGTACCAAGAATGACTAAATATTTAAGAATCAAATAAATGGAAAAATATTCTCTGTTTATGGCTCAAACCAGTGCCGGCACAGGCAGGAATCCAATTTGGATTGTTATTGCTACAAAACCTTATTCTTGCTCTTTCTTTTTCTGTCTCTAACACTTGATGCATTTTAACCTAAAATACTTCAGAAGGTATTTCTGTTTCCTGGTATGGTGAATAAGTAGTTTAGAAGTGACCATTTTTTCTAGACAGCAGAAATAAGCTGACAAACTGATAATTTGATAACTGCTCTTATTTCCATAGAAGTTAGGTTACAGGGCAAACTATTGGCCACACAAGAAAGATAGATAGGCATTTACGGAGAAGGGCAGCATACTATTCAGAAATCACTAACAGTCACCTCTACAGGGTCCAATGCAAGAGTACACAAACCTAAACATTGATGAGCTACTAGAGATGGTGTGTATAGTATTGACAGGTTAAAACTCCCCAGGACCAGGTCATGGATATTTACTAGCAAGAATGCTACCATAGCATCTCAGTGAATATTAGGGTAATTATCTAGTGCTTCCTTTGTTTGTTTGTGTGTGTGTGTGTGTGTGTGTGTGTGTGTATGTGTGTGTGTGTGTATGTATTTTTGAGATTATAATCACATCATTTCTTTTTCCTGTTTCTCCCTTAAATCCCTTCATGCTCTCTTTCAAATTTATGGACTTTTTAATTCATTAATTGTGGATGCACACACAGACACAGACACATGAATGTACAGAAAATCTCTCATGTGAAATTATGTTACAATGAATTACAACCCACTCCTCTCTCCAGGGTTTCCCCCTTTTTTTAGCTCTGGCTGTCCTGGAACTTACTCTGTAGACCAGGCTGGTGATGAACTCACAAGTGCTTGGATTAAAGGGGTCTGTCACCACTGTCAGCCTAACCTTGTCTCTTTAAGGAAGACGATTTTCTGGTTGCCTTGTCAAACTAGGTCATTGAGCTTTAAAAGCTCCCAGTGGAATGCTCTGTCACATCAATACTATTGAGTCAACACATCAGAGGTATTGCCAGCGCTTGGAGGAAGTGGACTCACCTACACATTGATATTTGGAATATATCAAATGTGTATAACATAGCTTTAATATGTGCACTGTTCTTCCTCCTTATTTACCTGTAGACCTGGAACTCCCTAACATATCTCACTCCCAACTTTGTTTTTATTTCCTTTAAGATTATAGTTTATAATATATTTACATTTCCCTCTTTCCTTTACTCCCTCCAAACCCTCACATATAACCCTCCTTGCTCTCATATAAACCCATGGCCCATTTTAAAATTGTTATTGCATGCATACATGTATGTACTTATATTCCCAAATATTACCTGTTCAGTCTGTATAATGTTCCTTGCATGTGTGTTTTCTTGGCTGATCCTTTGGGACTGGAAAACCAATTGTTCCTAGTTTTGCTCATTTGTATATTTATAGTTCTTTCCATTCTTGAGGCCTCCAGAGTATTTCCCCTCCGCTTTGGTATCATCCTTGTTCAGCTTCCGTTTGGGTAGTCACATTGCTTAGACTGTGTGCTTGTAACTTCTGATGTTACCTGTAGATACAGTCTTAAAACAAACTCCCCGAACTTCTCTGTCTCTTACAGACTTTCCACCCTCCACCTTCCCTTCAGAAATATTCCCTGAGCATTAAATTCAGGAAAGTTTTGTAGATGTATACTTTGAGACTGAGCTTTTTTGATAGGCTTTCTGTAGAGGTCTCTGATTCTACCAAAGATAAGTTTCCTTGATAAGGGGTAACTACTACACTCATCTGTGGGTATGAAGAGAAATGTTTATAGATTGTTGTTAGGGTTTATGCTAGTTTAGTAAATCAGTGGTTACAGTTTCTCCTCCAATAACTATGATTTCACCACCAATGAATAGTTAGCCAGCTTTCCAGTACCAGGCACTAAAATCAATGAGAGAGCTGTTGATTACCATAAAGCTGTGTGTGCCACTACTACTGCAGCCTTAGAGTTATTATGTTATGCTGGTCAATGTTGTGGTCCATCTGCATCATAGCGGGGTAGGATTGTTGGCTGCCTTTTTCCTTTGGAAGCATTTTGTCCAATTAATTAATTAATTAATTAATTAAATTTGCATCTCAATCATAGCCCTCTACCCAGTCGCTCCCTCACATGGCCCTTTCCCTATTTACTCTCCCCTTCTCCTCTTCAAAGGGGGAGACCCCCCCGATTGTCACCCCACACTGTCACATCAAGTTACTTCAGGACTAGGTGCATCCTCTCCCACTGAGTCCAGACAAAGCAGTTCAGTTAAGAGAATGGGATTCACAGACAGGTAGAGACAGACACCACTCCAATTGTTAGGGAACCCACATAAAGACCAAGCTGCATATCTGCTACATATGTACAGGGGGGCTTAGGTCGAGCACAAACTCAATCTTTGGTTGGTGGTTCAGTCTCTGGGAACCCCCATGGGTCCAGGTTAGTTGATTCTATTGGTTTTCTTGTGGAGTTCCTTTCTCTATTGGGTCCCTCAATCTTTCCTGCAATACTTCTACAAAGACTCCTCATGTTCTGTCTAATATTAGGCTGTGGGTCTCTGCATCTGTTTCCATCAGCTGATGGGTAGCTCTCTCAGAAGACAGTTATATTAGGTTCATGTCTGCAAGCAAAACAGTATCATTAATAGTGTCAGGGATTGTTTCTTGCCTGTGTGATGGGTCTCAAGTTGGGCCAGTCATTGGTTGGCCATTCCCTCAGTCTCTGTTCCATCTTTGTCCTTCCACATCTTGTAGGCAGTATACATTTTGGGTCAAAGATTTTGTGGGTGAGGGTGAGTTGCTGTCCTTATTCCTTCACTGGGGATATTAACTACAAGAAGTGTCCACTTCAGGCGCCATATCTGCCATTGCTAGGACTGTCAGCTATTATCACTCTCCAAGACGTTCTGGGGTTTCCCTTCATCCCAGGTTTCCGGCTCCTCCTAGAGATGCCCCCTCCCATTGCTGATTTCTGTTCCCCATCCCTCCACCTGATTCCCCCTCCACCCTGTTCTCCTCCACCCAGTTTCCTCACTCACTCCATCTCCAATGTCAATTTTATTTCCCTTTCTGAATGAAATTCAGTCCTTGTCCCTGGGGCTCTCCTTGTTATTTTGTTTCTTTGCATCTGTAGATTATAGCATGCTTGTCCTATACTTTATAGATAATTGCCACTAATAAGTGAGTACATACCATGTATGTCCTTTTGGGGGTCTGAGTTACCTTACTCAGTTTCTTCTTCTTCTTCTTCTTCTTCTTCTTCTTCTTCTTCTTCTTCTTCTTCTTCTTCTTCTTCTCCTCCTCCTCCTCCTCCTCCTCCTCCTCCTCCTCCTCCTCCTCCTCCTCCTTCTCTCTAGCACGTTGAAGGCACTCAGTGCTATAAACTTTCCTCTTAGCACTGCTTTCATTTTGTCTCATAAGTTTGGGTATGCTGTGATTTCATTTTCACTGAATTCTAGAAAGTCTAATTTTTATTTGTTCTCTCTCTCTCTCTCTCTCTCTCTCTCTCTCTCTCTCTCTCTCTTCACTGATCCAACAGAGAGTTGCCCAGTTTCCATGACTGTATATACTTTCTGTCATTTCTGTTGAAATCCAGCCTTAATCTATGGTGGTCTGATAGAATACAAGGAGTTACTTCAATGTTTTTCTATCTGTTGAGGCTTGCTTTGTGACCGACAATATTATCAATCTTACAGAAGGTTCCAAGAGGTGCTGGGATGAAGGTGTGTTCCTTTGGGTTTGAGTAAAAAGTTCTGTAGATATCTGTTAGGTTCCCTTCATTCATAACTCATTAATTTCATTATTTCTCTGTTTAGTTTCTGTCTATTGGTGAGAGTAGATTGTTGAAATCTCCCACTATTAATGTGTGGGGTTTGATTTATGATTTAAGCTTCAGTAATGTGACTTTTTACCAATGTACTTGCCCTTTCATTTACAGCATCAACACTTAGAACTGACATGTCATCTTGGTGGAATTTTTCTTTAATGAGTATGAAGTTTCCTTCTCCATTTTTTGATTGCTTTTAATTGAAAGTATATTTTATTATATATTAGAATGGCTACTCCAGCTTGCTCCTTGAGCACATTTGCTTGGAAAACCTTTTTTCAGTCCTTTACTCTGATGTAATGTCTATTTTTGTTACTGAGGTATTTTTCTCATATGCAGTGGAATGAAGGATTTTGTTTATGTTAGCCTGTGTCTTTTGATTGGCAAATTGACACCATTGAGTTGAGAGATATTAGTGACCAATGATTGTTAATTCCTGTTATTTCGATGTTGATGGTGGTTCTCTCTCTCTCTCTCTCTCTCTCTCTCTCTCTCTCTCTCTCTCTTTCTTCTTCCTTCCCTCTCTCTCCCTCTCTCACTTCTTTTGCTTTTGTAGAGTTATCTATTTCTTGTGTTTTCTTGGGTATATTGGAAATTTCCTTTCAGTATCCTTAGTATGGCTGGATTAGTGGAAAGGTATTGTTTCAATTTGGTTTTGTTGTGGAATATCTACTTTTCTCCATCTATAGTGACTGAAAATGTTGTTGGATATAGTAGGCTGGGCTAGCATGTCTGATCTCCTTGAGTCTGTAAGATATCTGTCCATGATCTTCTGGCTTTTAACATCTTTCTTGAGAAGTCTGGTGTAATTCTAATAGGTCTGCCTTTATATGTTACTTGGCCTTTAACACCTGTGGGGTGGTGAGCTGTGATAGGCAGCCTGGTCCCTGGTCGAGCTCAGGCTTAAAACTCTAATGACCAAGCAGGCCATGCCCCTTGGGTCGCTGACTCCTGTCACATAACTACAGCCTCCCACAACACCCCACAGAGAAGTCTGTGGCCATCAGTCACATAGGAGCAGCACCAAGCCCTCCCACATGCAGATAAGGTATCTCCAAGCTCTCAGACCAAGGCAATGAGAAGTACCTGCTGTCAGACTCTATTCCACCCCAAAACTGTATTTGAGAATCATTGGCCCAGCCTGGCCCTGAGATAGCAATGGTGGTGAAAGAGGTGGAGCCAGCCGCAGCAGTGGAGGGATGACTCCCCCTCCCTGCTCACATTCTCTCCCTGTTGCTTGAACCCTCTCATCTGGTTGGGCCAGAGGTCTCAGTGGAAAGGCCCCTGTACACAGGCCCACAATCCCTGTGGCCTTTAATATTCTTTCTTTGTTCTGTACATTTAGTGTTTTGATTATGTGGTGATAATATATTTCTTTTTGGTCCACCACGTTTCATATTCTATAAGCTTCTTGTAGATGTGCAGATATCTTTCTTTAGATTAGGAAAGTTTTCTTCTGTGATTTTGTTGAAAATATTTTCTGATTCTTTGAGGTTGGAAACTTTTTCTTCTTTTAGTCCTATTATTCTTAGGTTTGGTCCTTTCATGGTCTTATCCTGGATGTTTTGAGTTAGAAACTTTTTAGTTTTAGCATTTTCTTTGACTGATGTATCAATTTATTCTATTGTATCTTGTACACCTGAGATTCTGTCTTCCATCTCTTGTATTCTGTTTGTGATGCCAGCTCCTCTTCTCTTTCCTAGGTTTTCTATCTCCAGGTTTGCTTCAGTTTCTGTTTTCTTTATTGTTTCTATTTCTATTTTCAGGTTTTGAACAGTTTTATTCATTTCTTTCATCTGTTGGATTGTATTTCTTGTATTTGTTTATATTCCTTTGTTTCCTCTTTAAGGCCTCTACCTGTTTGATTGTATCTTCCTGGGTTTCCTTAAGGGATTTATTCCTTTCCTCTTTTAAGGCTCCTACCATCTTTATAAGATTAGGTTTAAGGTCATTTTCTTGTGAGTCAGTTATGTTAGGATTTCCAAGCTTGCTGAGTCCAGTGAACACTTCTTACATACTCAGGGTTGTGGGACCAATCTTTGGGGCCATTGGCAGCCTACCAGTAGCCATATCCTCAAAGAAAAGTAACTCTTCATTCTCTAACAACTATCAACATTAATGGCTCCTCAGTTAGAGGAAGAACCTCAGATTCCAGTCTGCAGTCTGTGTTGTAATTATGATTGGTTTGATCCTGCGCAACTATTCATACCTGCTGAAAGTTCTTGTGTGCAAAGACTATGTCATGCCCACAAGACTATTTCACAACACCCCTCTTCTTCCTTTGGTTCTCTCATTTCCTCTTTAATCATCAGTTTTTCATAGAGTGAGATTGATATAGATGAACTATCAATTTCTAAGCACCCAGAGTCACATATTCTCTGTATTTTGACCAGCTATGAATCTCAGAATTACTCACTACCTACAGCAAAGAGAAGCTTCTCTGACCAAGACTGAATGAAGCCCAAGTGTGTAGGTCTAAACACAAATATGCATAAGGCAATATGAGAATAAGGGCATTTTAAAACAGAACTGTAGATTTTCCTATAGGGCCTATGACCTCTTTATGCATGAGCTTTCAACCAGGATTATAATATCAAGCATCAAATCCTTCATATGGAACAGACCAGATCCTGAAAGTTCCCAAACTCTAATCCTATTTCAGATTCCAGAGAAGAAGCTTTGAAGGGTTTCTTATTTTCTAGCATGTATTCTACTTCCTCCTGCGAGGATTCAGCAAATTCCCTTTTAACTTCTGGACTTTTTCAGGATATTCACCAAATGGACACTGAGATTCTGGGTTCTCAACCCATCTTTAGTACTCTAGCTCTTACAAATATTTAATATCATGAATTACCACACAATTAATGATGTAAAAATGCTACTAATCTACTCTCTCTTGGATTTAAGGATCAGAAATATTCAAATCAAGGTATATCATGGTTAACCCAATAGAGGTTTTGAAACAGCAATTCTCAATCAGTGGGTCCTGACACTTTTGAGAGTCAAGTGACTCTTCACAGGGCTCACCTAATACCATTGGAAAATACAGACACTTAAAATTCATAATAGTAGCAAAATTATAGTTAAGAAGTAGCAACAGAAATAATTTATTGGTTGGGGTTCACCACAACATGAAGAACTACATTAAAGTGTCACTGCATTAGGAAGGTTAAGAACCACTGTTTTGAAGCAAATTATTTCAAGCCATTCTCCAAGTTCCTAGGGGTTGTGGATAATTAAGGGTTGTCTTTGTCTAATAGATCTGTCAATATAGTCTCTGCCTTGAGGTTCTCCTCATCCTGTCACTGTTTATCTAGCACTTTCCTCTGTTCTAAAGACACTTGTCTTTTTGCAGAGTACACTGTGATCTGAGATAATCATCTCTGGAAATTCTGAATGAAATTTGTAAAAACTGCTCTCTGAATACGGCCATATTCCCAAAGTCTGGCAAAAATTTACTACAAACTTAAGCAATTTTGTTAAGCCCTTCAGTCCACTGAGTACTAAGGAGGATAATAGCAATGAGGACAATAATGAGCTTTTCACGTCTTCTGAGAATTAAATGGAAACACCTAACACCTTGAATAGTCAATATTCTTTGCACAGGAATGAATTTCTTTTCTTGACCACCCAACTTACAACTTCAGTAGAATAAAGAAGTTAATAGAGAAGCTAATAAATCCATATGAGTGAAGACAAACATAACATAACCAGTGTAAAACACAGCTTTATTTACTGCATTGCTGCAGCTATCCTGACAAACATTGTGGGAAAGTTAACTGGTAGAATTGTCAACTTCTACCAGATAGCCTTCTATTTATATTCAAAATAATATAAAAACAATTCTTGTGACATAATATTAGAGGTAAAAAGAATGTAGAGAAAATCAGAACTGCATAGATTTTTAGTGTGTGTGTGTGTGTGTGTATGTGTGTGTGTGTGTGTGTGTGTATGTGAGAGAGAGAGAGAGAGAGAGAGAGAGAGAGAGAGGAGAGATGCACACAGAGAAAGAGAATAATAGAATTTCATGAGACATGTGTGAACAGAGAACTTGCAAGAATGTGTTATTTCCTGTTACTTTGTGGGTTCTAGGAAACGAACTCAAGTCATTAGGCTTTATTCACTGAGCAATCTTGTCAAGTTTTAAACAGGTCATTTAGTATAGGAAATTGGGAAATAAGGGAAGGGCAATATTAGTATTACTACTACTACTACTACTACTACTACTACTACTACTAATAATAATAATAATAATAACAACAACAACAACAACAATAGATAAAGGAAACAGTGACCTGACTAAGGATAATAGCTACATGAAATGGCTGTTTCTTCTGGATACGTGAGTGAGAGGAAGTCTTGGAAATCCTAACGATTTCCAAGGGATTAGATAACCAAGCCTCCATGGAGAGGTCCCTACCCATATGTTGTTGGGTCTTTGGAGTTTGAATAGAGGTTTATGACCTGAGACTCCTTTTGAGGAGGAGTTACTGTTCATTGGACCTGTTTCTGGCAAGTGAGTGGTGAGAAGGAGAGAAAAACTAATGCTGGACCCGCTGTTTCTGCTAAACTTGTCTGCCACTTCTTGGATAAAACACCGCTGCTTGTTTGAGAGCTGTAAGCAGGAAGGGAAAGGAACCTTTTTCCTGATCTGCGAGGCCCTTTCAAGTGCCCTTAATGACAAAACCTCACAGGAGGTGAGATGGCAAAGGACATACAGGGTTTGCAGCATCACAGAATCTGCTTCACAAAGCACAGGATGGAGACTGACTTGAACACCAGAGGCAACAGTGAAATGATTAACTCCCATAACTACGTAGCTTTTTATGTGTATTCTTTATATTAATACCCATAATTATGTCATAGCTTATATGCATTGTAACACGATAAAGCTTCATTGACATAAACAGCTGCTAAAATGAGGAAAATTAAGGCCCCTGGTGTAAAAATGTTAAGTAACTAGGTAGCTATTGTAACCAGGGTCTGTATGATTTCAAGTCCACAGTTATCTTAATTATTTTTCTCTTGTTAGGATAAAATACCCTGAGAAGGCAACCTAAGGAGGGAAGTATCTATTTTGTCTCACACCTTGAATCTTCAGTCTGTCACCGCAAGGCAGTTGTGATGGCAGAAGTCATAACTAGTCACAGGAACTCCGGTCACGAGGCACACAGTGAAGAACACTGCTGTTTAGTTACACTTCTCCTCTGGATTCATCAGAGGACTCAGCCCAAAGAATGATACCATACACTTACCCCCATTTATCTAATCAGCATAACCTCTTACAGGCAAATTTTGAGGTAAACCTAAGCAAGGCAATCCCTCACAAGCATATACAAAGGTTTATTTATGTGGCAAGTCTAGATCCTGTCTTATGATAATCAGTATTAACCATTACAGTTATCTTTTTGAAAGACTCTGAGCTACCATCTGAATATTAGAGTCAAATCTAATATATCCCATGTAATCTGAAATACTGGATTGCTACTCTGAAATACTGGATTACTAGAGTTTGCACCTGGCTTTCACTCTCTAAAACTCATTTTGTAGCTTAATGCTCATTGTGAAATACATAGAGTAGAAACTTCATCTAGCTGTGGTAGTAGAACTCCCATGATTGAACATGGAAGCTTTATGAGAGGAGAGAGAAAGATCAGACAGTCTAAGTAAGCATGCCCTTTCTTTCTCAGTATGTGGTACTGGGCACTGTCTTGGGCCTCTGCCAGCAAGAAGGTCATCAGCAGATGCAGATGCCTGACTTTGAACCTCCATAGCTGTGAATCAATTCAAATCTTATTTTGGCAAATGTATTAGTAAGGCTTCGTATGGAATGAATATAAATGATATAAATATAAATAGGGATATGAATATATGTACATATATACATATACACATACTTTTATGTACTCACATACTTTTATGCACACACACACAAACACACACACACACACATACACACTCATACACACATGGTCTATTGAACTAACTTACAGGCTGCAGCTCAATGTCTAGCCGTAAATGAAAAGTTCAAGAATCTAGTAGTTGTTTAGTTCTATAAATTGATATCTCAGCTGGTCTTCTAAATATGCTGGAATGTTGAAGGAGTGCAGTTCAATGCCAGCGAAGGAATAAATGTGCTCGCAAAGTGAAGGCAGGCAGGCAAAGATCAAAATGTCCTTCTTCCTTGTCGTTAGATAGTCCTCCAGAGGAAGGTATGGTCCATATTAAAAGTATGTCTTCCCACCTCAAGGTCCAGATTAAAGGTATATGTCTTCCCACCTCAAAATCTGAATCACACGTATGCATCTTCCTGCCCCAAAGGTACAGCCTAGAAGCAGATTCATCCACTTCAAACCAAGCATAAAATTGCTCACAGGTAAAATAGTTCATTCTAGATTTAGTCAAGTTGACAGCAAGGAATAGCCCTCACTGCAAAATTTATTCAGTTTGCTGTATTGTTTTCTAAGCAACAGACAATGAAATAATATGATGATAAAGATCTAAAACTATGTATCATGGCACCCTAAATAAGTAGCACAATTGTCAGAGATCTAATTTGTCTAGCCTAGAAAGAATTCAAGTATTTCACTCTATTGTAATCATAATTTTAGTAAACAATGTACTATAGCTGCCGAAATTTAAATATGATGGTTTTCTGTAGCATAAGGAAATAGCTCATCTCTAAGCTGCAGTAGTCATGTAACAATTGGATTTAAGTTTACTTTTTTTAAGTTGAGCTTTTTTAATATCAGAGAAACTTCTCCAAAACCGAATCTACTGAGATGAAAGGAATGTAATAGTGGGAATTGAATGCTATGTCACCATCCTGTCCAGCCCACTTCAGATGTCTCCTGTGTTTAAGTTATAACGTTCTCCCCCAGTTGGGCTCTTTGCTTCCATTTGCAATCCATTCATTATATAAATGCAGCACTATGATCTTTTCAAAATAATATACATATATGTATATATATACATATATATGTATACATACATACATACATACATACATATAGGCTTATATCACACATATGCCTGGCTGCAGTTTGTCTCACAGTCCCTGTAATGACATTGAAATCACCAAATATGTCGTCAAAGTCTTGTGTTCTTGTATATATTTATGCTTTTAGATTCAGCATATAGGAATTTCTATGTTCCATCTCCTGTTTTCCCCCAACTCTAACTACATCTTGCTGATGCTTGCTTCTGGGCATTCCGTTCCCTTATTGATTGACTTGTCTGCTTGCAAGTTAATTTTTCCCATTTGTTCTATGTCTACCCTCACCAGGCAAATTTCTGCTTCTTCTCATGGGGGCCAAACCAGTCTTCATTTTATATCCTCCTTAGCAGCCTGTTTTTTTTTTTTACAGAGTTATGGGTTTTATTCTTCTTTCAGCTTTGATAACAACATGAGTTTTCCCTGTCTCAGCAAACATTATATCATATATGACATTATTGCTCATATAATCCCTCTGTTAGAAAGCTATGTATAAATAAGGACAATTTCCTTTCTAACTCTTCTGCATGCAGTTCTAGAGTAGTCTGTTCAAAACTGTGTCATGAAAGAATTCATTCTTGAATAAAACTTACAAAGAATAAGGATATTTCCAGTTGAAACATGAAAACAATTTCAGATTATTCAATGATGTGCACAGATTTTTTTCTATTCTGTCCAGAAATTGGAATTAAGAACAATGGGTAGAAATGAAAGGAAAAATATTTTTATTCAACATCAAAACTTCACATAATTAGAACAACCTGAAACTATGGCATACAGGTCTTAGGAAGAAGGGGATCCCCATCAGTGAAACTACTTAAGTTAAATTGCAGGACTAGACATTGCTGAAATCTTTCTACAGAATATCTATTTTAAGAAAGATTGTGAAATTTACTGTCTGGAGTTTGTAAGAAGTAATATTGCAATCTATTATTACTGTGTTGTAATGGTTAGATTTATTTGTCAATTTGATATCATCTAGAATCACTTGGGATGAAAATTTCATCTCCATTATGTTGGCTTGTTGGCACGTGTGAGGGGAGTTGTCTAATTAATTGTTGTGGGAAGAGCCAGCCCACTGTGAGTGGCACCACTCTCTAGGCATGAAATTCAGCACTGTTTAAGCAAGTAACCATTGTGCCGAGCAAAGAAAGCTAGCTTATGAACATCTGAACATTTATTCTCTCTGTGCTTGGATGAGATGTGAGCAGATGCCTAGAGTTCCTGTCTTGACTTCCCAAAAATAGACAGTGAATATAATCATACGATAAATAAACCCATTTCCCTTCTCAGTTACATTCATTTTCCAGGATTTATTTTAAATCACAGTAATAGCAATGAAACTAGAACACATCTGTTATTGTTTAGATGTGAAAAAGCCTTTTATAAGTAGCATGTATTAAAAGTGTGGTCCCCCGGCATTGGACTATTAGGAAGTGAGTGAAACATAAGGATGTTCATTTCAATTAATTGGTTAATTTCATAGCTTCATAGAGTATTAGATAAGGTCTAGGTGAAGTATTGAGTTGAGCCCTTTCAAGGATTCATCTTTTACTCTCATGCTTATCTTGTGTCCTGGCTATCAGCAGATGAGCACACACAGCTCCATAGCATTAGAGATGCCTACTGCACACTGAAATCGAATCAAAACTAATGTTTCCCCTTTAAGTTGTTCATCTCAGGTGCTTTACCATGGCAGCAGAAGGTTGGTAGTTGTCCTACAGTATTTATCAAGAATGTCCTTAGACCTGAGTACAAGGGTGCATACTTGAAATGCCAACACTTGGGAAGTTAAGGCAAAAAAACTTGTAGTTGGAGGCCATCATGGACCTACTTAGTAAGACCTTGTTACTAAACAAAACCAATCCAACAAGCAAAATAAAAGAAAATAAGCAAAAAAGGAGAAAAAACATTAAAGAAACTACTGCTGTTTGATATTTGTTCCTCGTTTCTACTCCTGCTAATTCATCCAACACCCTAACACACACTGAGATGAGTACACACAGTCACATACAGAGGTATAAATGAGAATCCTAACAGTGGGACTATCATTTCTGAGTGTGTTAGAACTTCATCCATTGTTAGCTACACTGCCTGGATCCCCATGCTTACCTTTTCCATAATAGAGTAGGTAGGACAAATTTAATGTTTATCATTCTTTCTTTCAATTCGAAAGTGGGTAGCTTAGTATTATTTAATATATTCTAATTAGTTTCTGTAATTTTTTTTAAAGGAACAAGGACTTTGAGCAGATATCTGTGGACCAGTGGTTCTCAACCTTCCTGGTGCTTTTAATACAATTTCTCATGTTTTGGTGACCATCAACCACAAAATTATTTCATTGCTACTTCATAACTGCTATTTGGCTACTGTTAGTAATCATAATGTAAATATTGGATATATGACCCCAAAAGGAGGTGAGACCCACAGGTTGGTAAAACCGCTCTGGAAATCAGTGTGGCGGTTCCTCAGAAAATTGGGCATGTCACTTCCAGAGGACCCTGGCATACCACTCCTGGGCATATACCCAGAGGATTCCCCTGCATGCAATAAAGACACATGCTCCACTATGTTTAAAGCAGCCTTGTTTATAATAGCCAGAAATTGGAAGGAGCCCAAATATCCCTCAAAGGAGGAATGGATACAGAAAATGTGGTATATTTATACAATGGAATACTACTCAGCAATTAAAAATAATGAATTCATGCAATTTGTAGGTAAATGGTTAGACCTGGAAAATATCATCCTGAGTGAATTAACCCAATCACAAAAGAATGCACATGAAATGCAATCACTGATAAGTGGATATTAATGAGCCCAGAAGCCCTAAATACTCAAGACACAAATAGCAAGTCAAATGATTCCCAAGAAGAAGAAAGGAGAGGACCCTGGGCCTGTAAAGATTGCATCCAGTTTAGTAAAGAAACCGAGGGGGGAGGGGGAATGATTGGGGAAGAGTTGGGGGGGAGAGGAACTATGGGAAGTATGGTGGGTGGGAACTGGGAAAGGGGAAAGCCTTTGGAATGTAAACATAGAATATAGAAAATAAAAATTAAAAAAAGAAGGAAAAATAGGGGGACACTGCGCGAATGGCGGGCACCGCGGGTGGCTGGAGTCAGGTGCGTGGACTGAGACCTAGCTTAGTTTAGCATAGACAACACCGCCAGGCTCTGGCCGGCGCCCAGAGTCAGAGGAGATCGGCAGATCCAGGCACCTACAGCTCAGCTGTGGTTGCAGACTGCTGCTGACCGGCTCTCCGGGACACCGCGCAGACTGCTAGCTGAAAACATCCAGTGGAAAAAAGATAGCCTTTTCAACAGATGGTGCTGGCTCAACTGGAGGTCAACATGCAGAAGAATGAGAATTGATCCACTCTTATCTCCTTGCACTAAGCTCAACTCCAAGTGGATCAAGGACCTCCACATAAAACCAGACACACTAAAACTAATAGAAAAGAAATTAGGGAAGACCCTTGAGAACATTGGCTCAGGGGGGAAGTTCCTGAACAGAACACCAATTGCTTATGCTCTGAGAGCAAGAATAGACAAATGGGACCTCATAAAATTACAAAGTTTCTATAAGGCAAAAGACACTGTCAAAAGGATAAATTAGCAACCAACAAATTGGGAAAAGATCTTCACCAACCCCACATCTGACAGAGGGCTAATATCCCATGTATACAAAGAACTCAAGAGGTTATACCCCAGAAAACCAAATAACCCTACCCAAAAATGGGGTACAGAGCTAAACAGAGACTTTTCACCTAAAGAAATTCTGATGGCTGAGAAACACCTTAAAAAATATTCAACATCATTAGTCATTAGGGAAATGCAAATCAAAACAACCCTGAGATTTCACCTCACACCAGTCAGAATGGCTAAGATTAAAAACTCAGAAGATATCAGGTGTTGGCGAGGACATGGAGAAAGAGGAACACTCCTCCACTGCTGGTGGGAATGCAAGCTGGTACAACCACTCTGGAAATCAGTCTGGTGGTTCCTCAGAAAACTAGACATGATACTTCTGGAGGACCCAGCCATACCACTCCTGGGAATATACCCAGAAGATTCCCCAGCAGGCAATAAGGATACATGCTCCACTATGTTCATAGCAGCCTTATATATAATAGCCAGAAGCTGGAAAGAACCCAGATGTCCCTCAACGGAGGAATGGATACAAAAAATGTGGTATATATACACAATGGAGTACTATTTAGCCATTAGAAACAATGAATTCATGAAATTCTTAGAGAAATGGATGAAGCTGGAGAACGTCATACTAAGTGAGGTGACCCAGTCTCAAAAGAATACCCATGGTATGCAGTCACTGATAAGTGGATATTAGCCTAGAATCTTGGAACACCAAAGACACAAATCACATACCAAGTGATGTCTGACAAGAAGAAAGGAGTGGAGACTGGTGCTAGAATGGACCAAAGCATCATTGTGGGGGAGTACAAGAACAGGGAGGTGGGAGGGGGTGGATGAGGGAGCAGGGGGAGGGAAAAGGGCATGTGGGACCTTTGGGGGTGGGGAACCAGAAAAAGGGAAATGAATTGTAAATATAGAATATATCCAATAAAAAAAGGCAAAATAGGCAGAGAAGTCACAGGTAAGTGACTTCCTGGGAAGTATCTTTCCTGGGAGGAACATTCTAGGTACATTTTGGTGAACTTTCCACTTTAAGACCATCATGTGAGATAACTTGAGACTAAGGCTCAGTATGTAATATTTAAAATCTGTACTTTCTAAGAAAATAAAATCCATGTGAATATTATTCTATTGAAAGCTTCAATCATCTGCTAGAGTAGAAGAATCACTATAGGTATGTAGCTTGTTCATTACATGAAGATCTTGAAGCAGCTATGAAGTGATGGTTGTATTTTGTATTGTTATTTTCCTTAGTGCTGCCTTTTCTTACTACATTAATGTTAGTTATATTGTTAATGTCTTTTCTATATTGCAGTCTGCAAGTCTGGTTGATGTAAGGACAGTGAACCATGAACCACCTGAGTGAGCAGATTCTTCAGAGGGAAAAATGAATAGACTTCTTGTAGGCTTGGTCAAAGTATTAAACACAACAGGGAAGATATAACTAATATCACTCATGAGATACTAAACATCAAACAAATGTTAATTATTATAATTAGTATACAATGAGATTATTATGTGTGGTCATATGTGAAGTCTGGTGTTGGGCTCAATGTTCATTTTCTAGCAAAAATGTTGGACGTTGGATCTGTAGTCTTAGGAATAAAATAGTCAGCTAAAGGTACTGCTGTTGTGCCAAACAAAAAAGAACCAGGGACTAAGTATAGATCTTTGTCTGTCTGTCTGTCTGTCTGTCACACATACACACACACACACACACACACACACACACACACACACGTACGTTATCCACTTTGATTCTTTTTTATTAAAAAATATTTTATTGATTATTTGGAAAGTTCACATAGTACAACCCAATCACCTTAACCTCCCAGTCCTCCCAGGTCCACTCTCCACCTTTATGACCTAACTTAAAACAAAAGAAGCCTTTCTATCGGGGTAGACTCCTAGCTGGCTTGCTCCCATGAAGACACCATATCCTGACCCATCCTAGAGATCTGCTGCATTCAGAGCAGTTGAGGACAGGCTGTACTCAGAGCAGCTGAGGAGCCACTGCACTCAGAGAAGTTGACACCACAGTTTAAAGGCATGCAGGGCAACTGACTGGACAGACTGAAAGCCTACCTGGAGTTCTGCTGCACATAAGGGAACAGAAACTACAGTCCATAGCCACCCCCTATCCCCCAGAAAACATCTTCACATAGGACAACAGCTTGACTGCTCCACTGATGACCCAACAGTCTGAAGGCCTCCCAGAAGTTATGCACTGCAGCCAGGGCAACAGATCAGCAGCTTCTCTAACCCTCTGAAGAGCCTGGAGTTGGAAGGCCCCACAGGTGGTCTGCTTCAGCCAGGGTCACAGGTCGACCGGGAGACCTGAAGCAACCCAAGGACAAAAGAGACAAACTCTAGACAGACTCATCCAGAACAACAAACACCAGGGATATCCAGATAATGAGAGACAAATGCAAGACCATAAACAACAGAAACCAATATATTTGGGCATCATCGGAATCCAGTTCTCCCACCACAGCTAGCCCTGAATACACCAACACACCTGAAAATCAGGAATCTGTCCTAAAATATTATTCATGAAGAGAATAATGGCCTTTAAGGAGGATATCAATAACTCACTGAAAGAAATAAAGCAAAACACAGGAAAAAGGTGAAGGAATTGAATAAAGCAATCCAAGACCTAAAAGTGGAAGTAGAAACAATAAAGAAAACACAAATGGAGGCAAACCTGGAAATGGTAAACCTAGGAATTACAAGAATTACAGATATAAATATCACCAACAGAATACAAGAGATAAAAGAGAGAATCTCAGGTGCAGAAGATACCATCGAAGAGATTGACACACAATATTCAAAATGCAAAAAACTCCTAACACAAAGCATCCAGAAAATTCAGGACACAATGAAAAGACTCAATCTAAGATAGATAGAATGAATATCTCCAGCTCAAAGGACTTGAACATGTCTTCAACAAAATCATAGAAGAAAACTTCCCCAACCTAAAGAAAGAGATGACCATAAAGGTACAAAAAGCTATAGAACACCAAATAAATGTGACAGAAAAGAAAATCCTTTCATCACATAATAATCAAAACACCAAATGCACAGAACAAAGAAAGAATATTAAAAGCTGCAAGGGAAAAGGGCCAAGTAACATACAAAGGTAGACCTATTAGAATTACACCAGAATTCTCAGCAGAGACTATGAAAGCCAGAAGAGCCTGGTCAGATGTCATGCAGACTCTAAGAGAACACAAATATCAGCCCAGGCTACTATACCCAGCAAAACTCTCAATCAACATAAATGGAGAAACCAAAATATTCCAGGACAAAACTAAATTAAAACAGTATCTATCTACCAATCCAGCTCTACAGAGGATCCTAGAAGGAAAACTCCAACACAAGGAAGGTACCTGTACCAAGCATCTCACAACAAAGCAAAAAAGGAGAGAACCACAAGCACATAAAGCCACCTATAAAAACAAACATCAGGAACCAACAGTCATCTCTCTTTAATATCTCTCAATATTAATGGACTCAACTCACCTATAAAAGGACAAAAGCTAACAGACTGGATATGGAAAAAAGATCCAGCATTTTGTTCCAAACAAGAAACATAGCTCAATAACAAAGATAGACACTATCTCAGAGTAAAAGGATGGAAAAAGGTCTTCCAAGAAAATGGCCCCAGGAAACAAGCTGGAGTTGCCATCCTATTATCCAATAAAATAGACTTTCAACCAAAAATTATCAAGCATGATGAGGAAGGATACTTCATATTCATCTAGGGGAAAAGCCACCAAGAGAAAGTCTCAATTCTCAGTATCTATGCCCCAAATGCAAGAGTACCCACATTCATAAAAGAAACTTTACTAAAGCTCAAAACACACATTGAACCCCACACAATGATAGTGGTAGACTTCATCACCCCACTCTCATCAATAGTCAGGTCATTGAAACAGAAACTAAACAGAGACATAGTGAAACTAAGAGAGGTTATGAATCAAATTTAACAGACATCTACAGAACATGTCATCCTAAAAGAAAAGAATATACCTTTTTCTCAGCACCTCATGGCACCTTCTCCAAAATCAACCATATAATTGGTCACAAAACAACTTTCAACTGATACAAGAAGATTGAAATAATTCCATGCATCCTATCAGATCACCATGGCCTAAGGTAGGTCTTCAATAACAGCAAAAACAACAGAAAGCCCACATACATGTGGAAACTGAACAACTCTTTACTCAATGATAACTTGGTCAGGGAAGAAATAAAGAAATTAAAAACTTTCTGGAATTTAATGAAAATGTTGACACACCATACCCAAACTTATGTGATACAATGAAAACAGTGCAAAGAGGAAAAGTCATAGCACTAAGTGCCCGAATAAAGAAACTGATGAGATATTATACCAACAACTTAACAGCACACCTGAGAGCTCTAGAACAAAAACAGCAAACTCACCCAAGAGGAGTAGACTTCAGGAAATAGTCAAACTCAGGGCTGAAATCAACCAAATAGAAACAAAGCAAACAATACAAAGAATCAACAAAACCAAAATCTTTTTCTTTGAGCGAATCTGCAAGATAGATAAACCCCTAGCTAAACTAACTAAAGGACCCAGAGGCAGTATAAAAATTAACAAAATCAGAAATAAAAAGGGAGACATAACAACAGAGGGAACTCTAATCAAATAAATGAAAGACCTGTATGACAATAACGTCAAGTCTCTCAAGAAAGAAATCAAAGATCTCAGAAAATGGAAAGCTCTCCCATGCTCATGGATTGGCAGAATTAATATAGTAAAAATGGCCATCCTACCAAAGGCAATCTACAGATTCAATGCAATTCCCATTAAAATCCTAACACAATTCTTCATAGACATGAAAAGGGCAATTCTCAAATCTCAAATTCATCTGGAAAGGCAAAAAACCCAGAATAGCCAAAACATTTCTTAACAATAAAAGAACAGTTGGGGGAAATCAACATTCCTGACCTCAAACTTTACTACAGAGCAATAGTGATAAAACCTGAATGGTGTTGTTACAGATACAGACATGTTGATCAATGGAATAGAACTGAAGACCCAGAAATAAAACCACACAGTTATGGACACTTGATCTTTGAAAAGGACACAAAAATTATGCAATAAAAAAGAAAGCATCTTCAATAAATGGTGCTGGTTGAACTGGCTGTCTGTATGTAGAAAAATGAAAATAGACCCATATTTATCACTTTACACAAAGCTCAAGTCCAAGTGGATCAAGGACCTCAACATAAAACCAGAAACACTAAATCTAGTAGAAGAGAAAGTGGAAAAGAGTCGTGAACTCATTTGCACAGGGGGAAATTTCCTAAACAGAACTCCAATGGCTCATGCTCTAAGATCAAGAATTGATAAATGGGACCTTATGAAACTGGAAAGCTTCTTTAAGACAAAGGACATAGTTAATGAGACAAATCGACAACCTACAGATTGGGAAAAAATCTTTACTAACCCCACATCTGATAGAGGGCTAATATCCAAAATACATAATGAACTCAGGAAGCTAACCACCAAAAAAATCAAACAATCTAATAAAAAATGGGGTATAGAACTAAACCGAGATTCAAACAGAGGAATCTCAAATGGCTGAGAAGCACCTAAAAAATGTTCAAAGTCCGTAGTGATCAGAGAAATGAAAATCAAAATGACCCTGAGATTCTACCTTATACCAACCAGAATGGCTAAGATCAAAAGCTCAGGTGACAACACCTGATGTTTGTCAAGGATGTAGAGAAAGAGGAATACTCCTCCAGTGCTGGTTGGATTGCAAACTGTTACAACTTCTCTGGAAATCAGTCTGGAGGATCCTCAGAAAATTGAAAATAGATTTACCTGAAGAGCCAGCAATATCACTCTTGGGAATATACCCAAAAAATGCTCTACCATGCCCCAGGTGCACGTGTTCCACTATGTTCATAGAGCCCTTATTTGTGATAGCCAGAAGCTAGAATCAACTCAAATGTGCCATAACAGAAGAATGGATACAGAAAATGTGGTTCATTTACACAATAGAATACTACTCAGCTATTAAGAACAAGGATATCCTGCATTTTGCAGGCAAATTGATGGAATAGAAAATATCCTGAGTGAGGATATGCCTCACATCAGATCCAAAAGGATATGCCTGGTATGTATTCACTAATAAGCAGATATTAGCCCCCCCCCAAAAAAAAAGTACCGAATACCCAAGAAAGAGTCCACAAAACTCAAAAAGGTCAACAAGCTGAAGGGCCTGAGTGAGGATGCCTTAGTCCCACTTTGGAGGGAGAAGAAACAATCACAAGTGGGGAGAGAGGGACCTGGGAGGGAAAATGGATGAGGATTGGGAAGGGAGAGGGAAACTGATCTGGTATTGGGTGAGGGAAAAGGACTGAAGCCCTGAAAGCCAGCAGAAAAAAAATGGAAACATGCAATTTCTGGAGGTAGGAGGTTGGGGGGGACCCTCCAGAATGGGAGGTGAAAGACTCACAGGACTCAGAGGGAGGTACCTTAGATGAAATGTCTGACAGTAGGGAGAGTGCACTTATAGAGCCCACCTCCAGCAGGAAATCAGTGCATCAAATGAGAGAGGGTGTTACCATCCCACAGTCAAAACTCTCATCAGTAATTGTTCTTATCTGAAAGAACTACTGGGATAGAAATGGAGAGGAGCCTGAGGGAAAAAAAAAAGGTCTAGCAACAGTCCCAAAGTGGGATCCAGCTCAAGGGGAGGTCCCAAGGCCTGACACTATTACTGAGGCTATGTAGAGCTCACGAAAAGGGACCTAGCGTGACCACACTCTGGAAGACCCAACAAGCAGCTGAAAGAATCAAATGCAGATATTTGCACCCAACCAATGGACAGAAGGTGATGACCCCTGTGACTGAATTATGGAAAGGCTGAAAGAAGCTGAGGAGGAGGGTGACCCTGTAGGTGAGGTAGTAGTCTCAATTAATCTGGACCCCGGAGATCTCTCAGTCACTGGACCACCAACAAGGCACCATATGCCAGTTGATATGAGGCCCCCAACACATATATGGCAGAGTACTGCTGGGTCTCTGGTTCAGAGATGATTCACTTAACCCTCAAAAGACTGGAGGCTCCAGGGAGTTTAGAGGTAAGGTGGTGTAGGGACATCCTCGTGAAGACGAGGGGTTGGGGAGGAGGTATGGGATGTAGAATAGTCAGAGGGAGCCGGGTGGTGGTGGCTCACGCCTGTAATCTCAGCACTTGGGAGGCAGAGGCAGGTGGATTTCTGAGTTCGAAGCCAGCCTGGTCTACAGAGTGAGTTCCAGGACAGCCAGGACTACACGGAGAAACCCTGTCTCAAAACAAACAAACAAACAAACAAACAAACAAACAAAAAAAGAATAGTCAGAGGGTAGACTGGACTGGGTGGGCAATAAAATCTGGAGTGTAAAATAAATAAATAGATAAATAAAATAAAAGCTAAAAAAAAAGAGTCAAAAGATAAAGGGAAAAAAGAGAAAAATATCAAGTCCAATTTGTGTTGGTTCATATATTCACTGGAGCATTTCAAACTCCCAATAACCATCTACTTAAAACTGAGTCCTTTCCCACACCCACTGTTACCAGAAGTCCTAAACTGAAGAGCATCACTTGAACACCCCTATCACAATCTTAAGAGTTCTTTTTAATGGCTTCCTGTCTGGATGGTTTCTTTTGGGGGGAGGTGTCCCTGTCCCTGTCTGTCATACTCCCTGCCTGCTTTTATCTCTCTCCAATCCTCATTGCCTCCCCTCCTTCCTTCCTATAAACCCCATTCACATACTCTCTGCTTATCTCTATGTTTAATGACCACAGAGTTTACCCATGGTCATCTGTGTGCTCAAGGGTTTGGCATCTGTCTCCTTGAGCCTGGTAGGTTCGTCAGTGGGTCCCCAATTCAGGACAAAGGCTACCCCTCCCAATACTATCAGTAACCAGAATGTGTCCAAGTTCTTACAGCTTTAGGGACTTGAATCCCAAGGTCTAAGTGATGTCAGGGTTGGTTATCTCCATGCTCTCTTCTTACTATACTCTTTGCATGGTGGCTGCAAGCATACAGATGTAGCTGTAACCTTCCAAAGAAATGAACAAAATTTGAAATCTGTGAAAAGTCAGTGAGTTCTCCTGTTGAAACTTTTTTTTGCTCTCTCAATTTATAGACTAAAAAGAAATTAACAAAAACAAAACAAAACAACAAAAACCTAACCAAACCACAGTAAAATTGAAGACCAGCAAAGTTTAATTGAATTTCCTAACATCACGGAGCTGATTAATGTTACATGTAATATTCAAACTCAGGTCCTTTGCAACCTAATTGAAATCTCTTTTCTCTGAGAGGCCGCTGGTCCTGGAAAGGATCCAGCAGTGTAGGGGAATACCAGGACAGGGAAGCCGGAGGGGCTTGATTGGGGAGCAGAGGGAGGGAAGAGGGTTTATGGGACTTTCGGTTGGGGGGGACCAGAAAACGGGAAATGACTTGAAATGTAAATAAAGAATATTTCTAATAAAAAAAAGAAAGGAAGCAAATCATAGCAGATTCAAAAGCACAGGGAAAATTCTTCTCTAAGAAGAAATAATAATTTCTGTATCTTGTTAATAGTCATCAATACACCTTTAGCATAGAAGTGAAATAAAGTCAGAAATTACTACATTAAAAAAAATATCTCTTCTCCTGGATTGCAAACACTGACAAATCTTTCTTTCTGTAAGTTACTCATTACCTTTGTTCTTGCTGAGAACATCAATCATCCCAATTATTGGGTTCCTGAAACTTTTTTTCTAAGCTTGATTCAGATAGTAATACTCTTCATGGTAGGACCATTTTATATTCACATGGGGACCTATTCATAGATCTGGTAGGCTTTGTGCTGGGTAAAGGATTCTGAAACAGGACCACTGCATCCTTGTTTACTAAGAAAGCAGCTGTAAATCTGCAAGGATTGAAGACCTAAAGCTAGGACTGAGCTATGATTAACAGGAATCCTCTGAACTCTAGTTCTAGAGCCTTGTTGCAAGATTTTCCATGTCCAATCATACTAGGGCAGTGGAAGGCGTGTGATTGGACAGGAAAGGGGAGGCAGAGCTAGGAGTTGTCTGAGAGGTTGCAAGGGAGAAAGAAAAAGGAACCAAGATGTCTTCAGGCATGATGTTATCAAAAGGTAAGAAATTTTGGGATAAAGCTTTTGTCAGAACCAATTGGCTCTGAAATTACTGTATTGGCATCTTGTAAATTGTACTATTATTTATACATAAATCAAATTGGCTAACTAATTAAGCATCAAGAGTCATGTTTCTACAGGGTAATTGAGCCAGAGCTGGCAAAACATGGGATGGGTGAGCATTGTGTGGAAGCAAGAAGAACTCAGGGTCCCCTGCTGGAGAGGTGGCTAACAAGTTGGCAGGCCTAGAGACCAGCAGCTCCAGAGATTTGATCTATCAGGAGCTGTGAAGTGAGCAGGACAGCTTGTTCTGACCCTGCCTGAGAGTTAGCTGGTCAGACAGGAGTTCTGTGGCTCCCCATTGCCTTACCAGCAGGAACTGCAGGAACCTGCTGAGTTGTTTTTTAAAATATTTCCCACAACAGAACCCAGCAGAACTGAAAGCAGTAAAGGCTGCAGTGCTCCAGCTCCTCCCTACTGACAGCCTCCCTCATATCCTGGAGTGCTCTAGATTGGAAAATGGGCATGGTTTCATTTAATTCAAATTTCTCAAAGTCGTGGAGACAAGGTTGGCCTTAATGCCTATATCCCTTCCTGGTTTGTTTGTTTGTTTGTTTGTTTGTTTGTTTACAACTTGGAAACATTGAGTATAGGTGTTTCCCTTTAACTTTTATAGAATTCACAGATACTTGATTTCTCAACTTTAAGAAACGTGATAGAAGCTAGGGTGTGAGTAGAAATGAAGAGTCAAGCCCGGTTAAGCAAATTAGTTAAAATACCAGAAGCACTTTGCTTCCAGGTGTAATAAAGTCTGAAAATACTATGTAGGCTGCTGGGGAAGAAAAGCCATCAATAGTTTTCACTTTCTGTGAACCTGTGAGCTACAATATCAACATAGAAGGCAGTTGTATCCCTTGATGCAGGAGTGGTGTGACTGTCTTTTTCGGGTATCTATTACTGTGATGAAGCACCATGACCAAAAGCAACTTGTAGAGGAAAGGATTTCTTTCACCTTATGTCTTGTAGTCTACCACCTAGAGAAATCAGGGCAGGAATCTGGAATCAGGAATTGATGCAGAGGCCAAGGAGGAAAGATAGTACTGGATTGGTTCTCATGTCTCACTCAGGCTCCTTCCTTCCTTCCTTCCTTCCTTCCTTCCTTCCTTCCTTCCTTCCTTCCTTCCTTGTGTTGTTTTGTTTGTTTGTTTGTTTGCTTGCTTTTTGAGATAGGATTTATCTGTTTAGTCCTGGTTGTCCTGGAACTAGCTCTATGAACCAAGACGCCTCCTACTCACAGAGATCTGCCTGCTTCTGCCTCCCAAGTGCTGGGATTAAAGGCATTCACCAGTTCTGGCCAGCTTAGTCTGCTTTTTTTTTATAGCTCCCAGGAATACCACCAGCTCAGGAGTAGCATTACTCACAAGGAACTGAACCCTCCCTCATCAATTACTAGATGAGAAAATGCACTACAGGTGGGGGCATTTTTCAGTTGAGGGTCCTTCTTCTAAAATAACTCTAGCCTGTGTTAAGTTAACATAAAAACTTGCCATCACAACTCTTAGGTACCCTCTTGGTGATGTACATATCTGCCATCAAGTTCTATGACTTCTTGTTAAAATTGTGGATTCCTATGCATTTTCTTAAAGTCTAAGTGTGTGTGCATCAACGTGCCCCTGTGTACATGTGTTGATGCTGCAAAGAATCTCCTCAAAGGTACGTAAGGGTGGAGGCAATGTAAGAGTCAGAGAAATGGGGAGTTCACGGTGAGATTGTGTCCCCAAGAAGGACAGCTGCTATACCAATAAAGTCTTATGTTCATGATTGCCTAAACCTAAACTGAAAAGGGACAATAAATCCAGACATGCTAATGTGGATGGAAGAAAGACCACAAGCCCATGACCTTACAGAAAGAACTACAGATAACTAAACAATGCTGAGAGCAGAGATAGTCTTCCCCAGGAGAAAGAAAGTATACCAATTGGTTATCCAATACCAAGTGGTCAACTCTAAAAACATACATACAAGTAACATTGTACTAACTGACCAGGTTGTATTGTTGTATTTGGGTATGTATATAAATAATAAATGTGTTACATACTTGTATATAATTAATGAAAATTAGGGCCAGGAAGTGGTGGTGCATGCCTTTAATCTCAGCACTTGGGAGGCAGAGGCAGGCGGATTTCTGAGTTCGAGGCCAGCCTGGCCTTCAGAGTGAGTTTCTGGACAGCTAGAACTACAAAGAGAAACCCTGTATAGAAAAACAAGAAGAAGAAGAAGAAGAAGGAGAAGAAGGAGAAGAAGGAGAAGGAGAAGGAGAAGGAGAAGGAGAAGGAGAAGGAGAAGGAGAAGGAGAAGGAGAAGGAGAAGGAGAAGAAGAAGAAGAAGAAGAAGAAGAAGAAGAAGAAGAAGAAGAAGAAGAAGAAGAAGAAGAAGAAGAAGAAAAGAGGACTTTTTGGGGGGATGGGGATAGGAGAGAACAAGAAGTAGCTGCTAAAGTCTCCCAGTTCTTATGGCGGATCCACCAGGATTCACCATTGGAGCATTTAAATTTAATATGGCTTACAAGATTAGGATTCTAGTCATTGTGCCCAGAGATTGAGTTACCATTGTTTCTGAACTAAGTTTGTGTTGCATTTTCCTTCACATGGTGCTTCTACTGGGTTCCGGAGAGAAAGGTAGAGCAGCAAAGCATGGGTTTGCCAGATGTGCACCACAAAGGACGTGGGGGGTTTTGAAGCATGGGTTTGGCATGGTAGTGACCTGCCAGTGGGAACCTAGCAATCTAGGTGGAGAAATTTTGGAGCTCCGAGTCAGTCTCCATGAGATAAAAACAGGCCAGCCAGCCTGACGGGGCAGAGAGTAGCTGGGTGTAGCACGGGAATTTGCTGATCTCTTTTAATATTCCTGCAACAGGTGGTGACCAGCGTGGGGCAAGACTACACTAGAAACTTAAGATTATTAATCTGAGAGTCAGAGTTTTATTTTTTTTAAGTGAGTAGCTAGGCAGCACTGAGACGAATCATGTGGACTCAAGCACGGAAACCTAGAAACTGCTCGCAGGTTCTGAGGTCTCTTGCTGTGGGAAATGTAGGCTGCTCTGAGTCAGAGAGCTGTAGAATGGAAATGGCTTACTTCTAGGAATAAATTTATAAAATTAGGATTGTTTGCTTTGAGATAGCTTTAGATACAGATTTGGCCAGAATCATGTGGGGAATTTCACCTGTAGTTTGGAAATAGGGTAGGGAAAATTACTCACTGACTCCAAGTAGAGAGAACAGTAAACAGGTATTGATTAGTAATGTCTGTGGCTCCAGGCACAGAGCTGAACAGATAGATGATATATCAAGATGGCTGCTGTAGGCAGAGAGCTTAACAAATAAAAATTACCTGCCTCCTATAAGCAGATATTAGTGAAAGTTTGAATTAGTTGCTTTAAAGATGGTATAAAGATATACTGCTCTAATACACCTTACAGGATGCTCAAATTCTGTCTAACATGGGCTCCACAGGAATTTTGGGTTATTATCCTGCGTGGCAAAATAGAAAAGGCCTAAAAATAGACACATACAGTATTTTAGTTTACTTCATTTGTTTAGATTGTTTTAATTTTCAAAAAAAGGTGTGATTTTGAGTTTTGTGGTTATATAAGTCCTCTGGGAGAAAGGTCAATATAAAAGTTTTTCTGGTTACTGGCTCAAGGGTATGCTGATTTGTGAGAAAGGTTTTTAGAAAAGGTGATTAGTGTCTACACAGCTTCCAGAGTAATATGGATCAGTTTTGATAGAGAGAAACCCCCAGAGAACTTGATTCCAGAGAATAAAACAAAAAAATTATCTTGATGATACTAAAATTTTGTTTTGAGATTTATATATTACAGAATATACAACCTTGGTGAGTCTCATCATAAGACATGGTGAACTGACCTGCTTAAACACCTGATGTCTTAGACTTTCAGCCGGATCCAGTCAGGACACAGACATTAGAGACTAATACAATCATTGGTGTGGCCTTCTTAAGGCTGACCAATTCCCCCATTTTCCCTCCCCTCCCCCACTCAACCCCTCACCTCCTTCTTCAAAAATATCTCAATGTTTATATTCAGCTTGAAGAAGTTATGAAGAGTCGTAATCCCAGTCCCCTTTTTTGGGGGGTGCTGGAGGTGGTTATTCCAAGGTTGTCTTTCTAGAAATGGTCATAATTAGAACAAGGAATAAATAGCTAGAATTGATTGTACAGTCATAATCTCATTAGGTAGAAATCTTTAAATTGTTACTAGTTGAAGTCATAATTTCTTATTTCTTATTCTGTACAGAATTTACTTTGATACAAAATCAAGATTTCATTGGTATAAATTTCTTCTATTGATACAAAAATTCTGTAAGTGCAAGGAAGGCTTGGACACAATCCTTCTATAAATGTCATTATAAACTGATCTGAGATCTTTAAGCCTGTGAGTTAAGGGCCAAATAGCAAATTCATGGCTCTGAGTTTATTGTTAAGGTATTTTCAGATATTTTAATTAGAAATAGCTAAAGGTAATTAATGGACAATAGTCCAGATTACTTTACATAGATAGCTGATTTTCAAAAATGTAATAAATCCACAGAATGTGACATTTAATGTTATTTGTTCATTTGTTGTTGAGACAAATCTGCTCCTAACAGCTTCCCATTCATGGATTCAAAGAAGCAACTAAGCATCTGTACCTCTAGGTGAGCTGACATATTGTCGCTAGGTGGCCAGACTTGCCTCTCTCTCCTGCAAACCTATACTGTCCTTGAGTGGACACAAGTTTCAGGTTAGGTCAGATTAGTTCTGCTGAGGCAGAATAGGCTAGTCTTTAAAAAGTCCTGTTTTTCAAAGGTCTGTCAGCCTGGGCCAGAAGGCTGAAGACTGATGCTCCAACTTCCTGATTTTCTGGGGCGGTATAGGTAGCCAGCTGTCTCTACAATTTGTCTCAGTTCTGGAAGCTGTGTTAGGCTTCCTATATATTTTCAAGTTAATATTAGTCATTTCTGATGGGGTTGAAGACTTATAGTCTCATAGCCAACCCAGGCTATTTACATTGAGAGAACAGGTTTGAGAGGATGGTTTTCAGATGGCATACAATCTGAAACCAGGACATAAGTCAGGTGTAGAATTATAAGTCTTTTAAGTTAGGACAGATGACAGTGTTCTATTTTATTAACAAAAATGATGGACTGGGTGTTAGTTAGGTCTATCTTGTACTATATAAATTACAAAATGGTAATAGTTTTTCTCAATTTATATCTGAGATAAAAGAGCCTTTTAAGAGAATAGAAAGGGGAAAGTGTTAGGGGTGGCCCCGTGCTGCCTGTATTTTGATGTTAATTCCACTTTCCCAGGAGTGGCTGATTATTTCTGGATTTGATAGAGTAAGAGAGGAAGTAGGAGAGAGTTAGGGGCCTTTTTATGGATAGGGTTGGCAGAGGACAAGATGTAGCTGCTAAAATCTCCTGGTTTCTGTGGAGAATCTGCCAGGATTCACTATTGGAGGATTTAGGTTTAATATGGCTTAAAAGATTAGGATTCTAGTTGTTGAGCCCAGAGATTGAGTTACCATTGTTTCTGAAAAAAAAAAAAAAGAAAAATAGGACATGGATATGAAAGAGAATATGAAGTATTATATGAAAAGTTTTAAAGGGAAAGGGAAGCAGAAAATAATTTAAAAATTCAAAAAAATAAAGCAAAATTTAAAATTGGGTCAATCAATATTTACTTCTGAAGCATCATACAGTGAAGGGCTTATTTATTCACATTTCCCTATTACTTGTAACAATAGCAATGTTATTCTTGGGCAAGTACCAGTGATGTTACAGATACTACAGAAATCCTATAAATCATCTTTATAGGGCAACGTACTGGTATTTACAATCTCATTTTTCAGCCGGGCATGTGGATCTCAGGCTACAGTAGTCTGTCCGAGGCCACCCACAGCAGGCAGGTAATTATCAGGACTCCTATATCAAAGAATTTGTTTGGACTATTGCTAGAATTAGAGCTGAGGCAAAAATCATAGCTTGCTCCTCCCACCCTAGACTGATGGTTGTTCTCTACTTGCAGCTCCAAGGGTGGTCATCGTGATTTTCATCTTGGCGTGGCATCAAAGACTGGGTGGCCCTGTGGATTCAACTGCAGGTGGAGAAAAGCAAATACAAGGAGTGTTCATTTTCAGCCTTTATGGAAATCTTTTCATCTTCAAAGTCCTTTGTGAATATTAAACAATTAATCCCGCTGGAAGTACTAGGCACAGGGGAAGTGAAGTTTCCATTAATGTTGAAAAAAATTCCTATTCCTATAAAGGAACTATTGCCTTCCTGACCTGCTTCTAAAGCTAGCAGATTTTCCACAGGTATGAAACACACTTCCATTCCTACGCTTCTTGCAGGTGGATGTAGGAGCTGGAAGACTTCTAAGGATGATGCTTTTCAAGTATCTTTGAGGAGTTATAAAAGAGCTGTGCAAGCTTTGTGGCCTCAACACATATAGACAGGCACACAATGCATGCACACTCATCCTTATATGAAAATGCACATAAATCCATAATTTCAATGAGAAATCATAGAACTTGATGGCCAATATGTGTATCAGTAGGTGGGTACTACTCTAGTAAATGTCGCAAAGAGGGGACTTTTTAGTTATAGCTAGAGTCATAACAATGCTCTTGTCTCTATGGTGCATTTGTTAGTATTCATATTCCTATTCAATGCTATTGTCTCTATGGCCAACACAATTGCTTACTAACAGAAAATGTAATTGCTCAAATTCCAATAAAGGGACAATTCAATTGTTAGGGCACATTGCACTATACTTCAGAACCATACTATTCCTTTATGACTACCAGGGCAATGTGTGCTAAACATGTCTGTTGAATATCACCAGCTACTTGTTAAAAATCACAAGTCAGCATGATAGGTTCTCATCCAGTAGTTCAAGAATATGTCTGAGAATATAAGTTTTTAAGTGTTTACTTTTACTAGTATGTGAGAGAGAGAGAGAGAGACAGAGAAAGAGACAGAGATACACAGACAGAGAGACAGAAAGAGACATTTGAGTAGTTTTGCTTAAGTTAGATGAGTATTCTGACTCTTGCAGTTAAAAGCACCATAAGTACATAACACTGATTCACAGACATAAAAGAAATGATGGGAACAGAAAACACTTGTCTATATTTACCACTTCTATTATGACACCTGTAAGGTACAGGGTAATATATGTCCTTATATATTACCACCCACCTCTATGATATTCAACTTGATTAGTAAGGACTTCAGAAAATTTACTACATCATTAATCTGTTTAACACACGTACAACTGAGCACATTAAGGCTTTATAATGTTTATGTACTATTTAAAGACAGGATTTAAAAATGAATAGTAGCTGTTAAATCCGTAGTGGTAGCCATAATGAAAGTTCATGAAAGGGACCATTTCTGATTTAGTGGTATGAGCAAGAGAGGCAATCAGAGAGGAAAAGGCATGTGAAGAATATTTTTAAACTTAGGGAGGAATTTACTATGCAGTTAAAAAGTTATAGGGAATCATATGAAAATGGAGGACATACAAAATCATAAAGATGGATGATACTTGTGAATACAAGTATATATTAGGTGGGCAAGCACACAGGAGGAGCTCGTAAGGAATGATTTTTCATCATTGGACATTTACACAGTAGCCATGAATGATGATGAAGAGGAGGCCAGAACACACTGTTCTAGCTACTTGGGGTCACTTTAGTGAAATAATTTGTTCTTATTCAACTGGTTTTTCAGCTAACTTATGTTGTAGAACCTGCATTATTTCTGGGGATGCTCAAGTCTGGCCATATGTATTATGTATCACTCAGAGATATTCTTTCCCATATGAATTCCTGGTCTAATAGATGCCTTCTGTCATTACTAATTTGTTTTATTCCAGACTCCTCTTTAAGTTATGCTCTTTTGCTTTTGACTAATCATTCTGTAAGCTTTCATGCAACCTCCCTTCTCCTTACTAATTTACAAATATAATGATCAATTTTGAACTTATTTTTAAAGATTTATTTTATTTGTGTATGTGTGTATAATGCTGCATGACATGTGCTCTTTGTTTTTTGTGTGAGTGTGTGCATGCTATGCTATGTGTATATATGCTCTCTGTGTGTTTGTGTGTGAGTATGTGTGTGCATGCAATGCTATGTGTATATATGCTCTATGTATGTTTGTGTGTGTATGTGAGCATGCAATGTTATGTGTATATATGCTCTGTGTATGTTTGTATGTGTGTGTGTGTAAGTGTGTGCTCACCATGCTATGTGTATTATGCTCTGTGTATGTTTGTATGTGTATGTACAATGCTATGTGTATATATGCTCTGGGTATGTTTGTGTGTGTGTGTGTGTGTGTGTGTGTGTGTGTGAGCATGCAATGCTATGTGTATATATGCTCTGGGTATGTTTGTGTGTATGTGTGTGTGCGCACGCGCACATACAATTCTACGTGTATATATACTATGTGTGTTTGTGTGAGTGTGTGTGTGTGTGTGTGTGTGTATGTGCGGACCCTCACCATGCAATGTGTATGTATGCTCTATGTATGTTTGTATATGTGTGTACAATGCTATGTGTATATATGCTCTGTGTGTTTTTGAGTGTGTGCATGCAATGCTATGTGTATATACGCTCTTTGTGTGTTTGTGTGTGAGTGTGTATGTGCATGCAATTCTGTGTTTCTTTGTGTGTTTGTGCATATGGGTTTGCTGGAAGTTAGATAATGATTTGGGAGAAAACAAAGCTGAAGGCAGCAAAATGAGACAGAAGATCATTGCAGAGTGTAAGAGAAGATGTGAATACAGTGGTGGCATGGGATGGGGAATGAGGCTGTTTTGGGCCAGGAGCCGCCATACATGTGAGATGGCCTGAGCAAAGGCAGAGTGTGGAAGAGTGAATCAAAACTCAGTTAGAATAGGCTCTGAGCAATGATTTTGTGTGTAATTCTTAAGATACATTTATAATTTAATTTTTATACTCAGTAAATTTATAGGATGCTTCCTCAGCCCATCCTTATACCCTCACTCCTAAGCTCCCTGAAACAGCTAAATAATTAAATCCTGAAATGCTTTTAGGATATGCGTTGTTGTGGAAACACATCTGCCACATGTTGGGCGAGCCCTTCCCAGCAGATGTTCTTTTCCTTTGGCTTGTTTGTTTATCTATGGAAATGAATATCTTAAACACCCTTCCCTGCTCACTTTAATAAAAAGGAACCCTTCCCCCACTCTTCTTCATTCAGCCCTCACAGTCCTTTATCAAACCACTGAAGACATCTGCTGTGCGGCTAATTATTTTCCCCTCAGTGCAGTACACTGTTGCAGGAGAAGGCTATCCCTGCCTCTGAAGAGAACTCATTGGGACTCATTTGCACACAGTCCTGGCTTGGTAAAACAAAACAAAACAAACCCAAAAACAAAAAACAAAACAAAAAAATAAAGAACAAAAACCAAACCAACCAACCAACCAACCAACCAACCAAACAAACAAACAACCAAACAAACAACAACAAACAAAACCCAGAGTGTTTTAATGGAAACCAGGAGGGAGTGGAATTATGTATTTTTCTCAGTAATCAAATCCCCTCTTTGAGATGCAATACAATCTCTTCTTCAAGAAGTTAACAAGTACTTTTAAAGTTTGACCTGCCAACTAAAAACTTGTTAGAGTAAATATTCCAAAATAAGAGATTGTAGAATTTTTTTTTTTTTTGGTTTTTTCGAGACAGGGTTTCTCTGTGTAGCCCTGGCTGTCCTGGAACTCACTCTGTAGACCAGGCTGGCCTCGAACTCAGAAATCCACCTGCCTCTGCCTCCCAAGTCCTGGGATTAAAGGCGTGCGCCACCAACGCCCGGCTGTAGAATTTTATAATAAGCAAAGATGTAGGTTTTTTCTTTCTTTTCTTCTTCTTAATTTTTTTAAATGCAAGTGGAGCATGACTGGGTGCTTCAGGAAAGCAAGCAGGCACACAGTCTTTGATAGGCACTTTATAAGGATCATGGCCACAAGGAGACTTAATAAACATCAGGAGATGCTCATAATCTCTGAATTAACTAGAACCTCTTGGTTAAAGAGTATCTAGGGAACCTGTAAGAGAGGCGCTTTCTTCAAGATTCTGCACAGAGATGGCCAAAACTATATTGACTTAATAAAAAAGACATAACTAAGTCACCTTTGAAATACAGATGAGGGGAAAAGAAAAATAAATTTTAATTAAGCCAAGTGTGGAATCATGTAGGAGCATGAGAAACCGTGAAGGATATCTTTAAGGAATGTGGAAATGTAATCTCAAAACAGGAAAAGTAGTCTTTGGATATAGTAAAGGGGAGAAACGTATTTACCTTCATTTAGAGTCACATTCAATGTCACTAAAGTCTAAGAAAATGAGATTTTAATTACGGTTCATTTTCCTTAACATCATTTAGCATATATTTTGTAGATCGATGTCCTATTAAGAAAGCATTATATCCTAAAAGGAAGCTAGTCTTACTTTTTCTTTCTTCATGAAGAAAACATTTTTCCTCACACCTACATCTTTGTAGGACATTCCCTCCCATACTTAAAATTCCTGTTGTTGCCGGGAGTGTGTCCACAGTTAAATCCTCCTGTGACCCCTGATCAGCTGTGCTTGTGCCCCGCCCGCCCCCTTTCCATCTGCCTCTTCAGGTCTTTTGTGAGGAAATTTCTTCTCTCAAATCCTCATCACTGCTGGTTGAATTTACCTTTTTTCTTTTGTTTTCGGGTAAAGCAGTTACCCAGGAGAGGGCATCAGAGTCAAAGCTACAGGCAGTTGTGTGCTGCTGGATGTGGGCGCTTGAACCAAACCTGGGTTCTCTGTAAAAGCAGTGTTTTTAACTGCTGAACTATCTCTGTAGGTCCCAAATCCCCTGTCTTCATGCTTTTGTTTTGCAGAGTTTCCACTGCCATTCTGATGTGCTTCCCACATTCTCATAATGTCTGTCCCATCAGCTTTAAACTTTAAGTGCCTGTATCCCACTGTCATGATTGGCTTCTTCCTTCCTTCCTTCCTTCCTTCCTTCCTTCCTTCCTTCCTTCCTTCCTCCCTCCCTCCCTCCCTCCGTCCCCTCCTTCCCTCCCTCCCTTCCTTTCCTTCTTTATTTCTGTCACACAACCTTGTCCCCTTCTCATTTCTTTCGCTCAGTCTGCTCTTTCTCTGCGACACTTTGCTCATATTAAAAACTGTGTGTGTTTGTGTTTATGTGTGTCTTGTTGAGTATTCCAAGTGATGTTTATTTTTAATGTGAGCTTACAATATAACATTTTTTTTTAAAAAAATCAATTATGATGGTTTCTTAATTCTCTCCACCGAATGTTAAATGGAATAAATCGTTTCTGGGTTGTATTTCTCTCAAACTCCCATCTGCTTTTCTATTTCTGATTTCTCATCTTTGACAACTGAGGCCAGGGTAAGAGGCAAAGCTCCTTTCCCATGTCCAAAGTTTCATGCTGTTTTTAAGTGGTTCAGTTCTTTTTCAAGCCAGTTGAGCTGTCTGGGACTGTTTTCAACTCTAAGGAACACCTGATAATATTTTGTCTAATCTCCAGCATTTTTACTGGAGTATATTAAATTAAATTTAAAATTACTAAAAATACTTCCAAGATTCAAGCTATTTTCAGGCGAAGTGAGCATCTGTCCCATTCAGTGTCTTCACGGGCAGCATGAGGACGGAAGGACACTACCATGTTTGGAGCTGCTGGTGTGCCATATGCCAGTTCCAACTGGAAGGCACCCAGCAATTAGCATCTGTTCAATGCTTGGGCCACGGTTGGCAGCTTACATCCTAATGAACCTTTGGAATAAAACCAGTTCATAATGCAAGACATAAACACAATCTTAATTACCTAATTTCTCTCATAATCATACATATTTTAGTTCTAAGCTAAAAAATTGTAACATACAATTGTGAAAAGGGGACGAGGATTTTGGATTCATTTACATTTTATTATTGTAAATTGAAGGTGACAGGAAAAAAAACAGGATAAAGCAATAAGAAAATTATGTTCTGTCCCCACGGGTGTGTTTCTTCTTCAGAGAAGAAAAATTGAGAGAAAAAAGAAAGACTGGGATCCAACGATATGCTCATTGATACTGAGACACAATGCAAGAAGCAGATCTTTCTCAGCAAACTCAAGACTGACTGAATTCAGAAGGTAGTGTCTGCTACTGATAACACCATCTATGGGTTCAAGAAATGCCAAAGGGATTTCTCTCAAACTTCTTGTATACCCATGACTGTGAGTCAGAGTTCTGTCTTGGGGTTGTTAATGTTTCACGGGAAGTTCTTATTCTTGTCTAATCACTTCTCTCTTTGAACTTGGCTTTGAACTTTGAACTTGTGGTGAGTGATAGCATTGGGAAACAAACAGGATATTTCCTGAAGCTGATCCTTCTGCTCTCCTTGAATATGCAGACCTTATCTTTCCATGAGACATGCACTAATGCTTTCAAGTTTTTTTATTTTGTTTTTATGAAATCTACATTATGCAGCTGGTACCTACAGCCTCTGATATTGTTTTTAAGACTTGAGAATTTGCATTGTTCATATGGTAGGCAGGGATGAAGAAACAGCTGATACAAATTTAAAGAGGAAAGAGAGACTTTAGTTGACTCATGACTCTGCAAAGGAACTAAAATGATCTGATACTCAGGAAGGATTGGTAGAGATCTTCATCTAGCACCCATTTCTGGACCTGATTGTTATCTGGTGATAATATTTCTCTAGAATGAACTAGACAATTAGGAAGTAGGTGGACATATTGTAACTCCAGTGTTTGGTACGAGATGAAGGAAGTATAAGTTTGAGGCTAGGTTGTGCTACAAAGTAACAACAAAGAGTAAGAAGGAAGCAAGGAAGGAAGAAATAAAAATGGAGACTGGAGTGGTGTCCTGGGCTCACACAGTCATATATATATTGACTTATCAAATTGCTGTTAGTATTGTGCAGACTACCCCCCAAATTCCTAAATGAGCAGATTCCCTGACCATCTTTGATGTCTAGTGTTCTCATTTGGTTCTTAGAAACATTCTGTATGCTCCCCTTTATTCTGTCATTTCCTTTCCTGGGCAGAGCTAAGGTTTGATGTAACACCATTTGCCTGCCCTTGTTTTGGTCGTATTAAAGTTTTGCACAAAATATACTGCCCATGCTAACGCCATAAAGAGTCTCCTCTGTGTTCTCCTACAGCATTTTCAGGGTTTTAAATTTAAGTCTATAAATCATTTTTGTTTGTTTCTGCATATGTGAGAGATAGGGATCCAATTTTCCTCTTTTGTAATTGCATATGCTCTTTTCCTCATGGGAGAAGATGTGCAGACTATAGATCTAAAATGGATGTTCATATGTGTGTACAGTATTTTGTGTGTGTGTGTGTGTGTGTGTGTGTGTGTGTGTGTGTGTAATTCAACTCATTATCAAGAAACCCAGGAAATCCAATATGATATGGATAAATGAACTGCATAGACATTTCCCAAAATAAAATATGGAAATGACCAAAAAAAAAAAGCCATGAAACAATGGGCATCATCATGAAGCATCATGGGAATGTGAACCAAGTCCACAATGAGAATTTATTTTGCCACAATTAGAGTGTCTATTGTAAAACCAATAAAAGACATTAAGTGTTGTTGGGACTGTGGACAAAAGGAGATCTTTTCACACTGTTGGTTGGGATGTCTATTAGTGTAGTCATTGCAGATTACAGTGTAGAAATTTCTTAGAAATTAAAACGGAACTAGCATAGGACACAGACATCCCTCTTCTTGATACTTGTCTAGAGGAAATGAAATCAGCATGTAAATGAGACAGCAGCATTCCCATGTTTATTGCAGGGGCATTCATAATGTGTAATGAATCTGACCAACTATCAGTGAAATGGCTGACTGAGCAACCGTGGCACACACACAGACAAGAGAATGTCTATTCACCCATTGCAGGGACTGGAATCCTGAAGGATTTTTTTTATGCTAAGTCGAATAAAGTGGGCACAGAAAGACAGACCCCCATGCATAAGCTTAAAACATTGACCTCAGGAAGCTGAGTAGAATGGGGCTCATCGGGAACTAGCATGCTGAGGGTAAGGGGAGAGTACAAGCACTGGCCGTAGGATACGTAACTGCAGTCACATGGAAGGCAATCTCAGCAGGCCTATCTTACAGCAATGGGACTGCAGTGAGTGCTAACATGTTCTATTCTTAAGATATACAAAGTGAGTGCATGGGAAATAGCTACCTGAACTGACGTTCATAAGAACACTCTAAGTCGCTTTACAACATTGTACCATTTATGAAAACACTATGCAGTAGTCTTTGTCAATTTAACACTGTAATAAAAAGTTTTAAATTAGTAACTAGTGGTCTTTATGGAACCTGTCACTGTCATCCATTCTGGTGGTATCTGAGCAATCGGTAGGCACTGGGCATAGGATTGTCCTTGTAGCATTAGTATAAGCAAAGGGCTCAGCTTCTACCAACTCACCCTGGCAGGACAACCTCACACATTCCTTCCATGAGACCCTTTATGATTTAAGCACAGATTAGAATCAGATGGAGGGATGAATCACTAATTATTTTTAGTTAAACCAACTCTTTTATATTCATGAATGTCTAAATCACACCCTCATTGTTCTCATGGTCCACACCTGTCAACTTCTTCTGTCTTCTACTAGCTCCCTTCCCACTTTCGTGCTTTCTGTTTTGGGATATGCTGAATTGAACCAGAGCTGGTTTTGTGACCATGAATTTGGAACTGCCCTCCAGATCGTGGTGAGCTCACCAGTGAGCACACAGCTGAAGACAATGCCTCCTCCTCTCTCAGAATCCTTCACTGGATAATAGTTCAGCAGGGAGATGGATCCATGAGTTCCCTCCCCCTGCCCGCCCCAGACCCCATCCTAATTCTTCAACGGACCCAGAGAAGGTAACCATAGTTTCTCTGATGAACCCATACTTCTAAATGAAGTTATAGGAAGTTATCAGAGGTGAGAGAAGGTTTCCTTATGTATCTTTAAAAATTTAACGTCAACTAAGGGAGGGAGTCAGTTTTCTTCACCAATATAGTCCCCTAGAAACTTGCCAATGCTCCAGTGGATGGCCCTAGACCCATACACATTATTCCTGCACTAAACGGGAAACACACACACACACACACACACACACACACACACACAAACACATGAGGTTGAGAGAGTAGTGGTAGGGGCGGGTGATATGAGAAGAGTTTTAGCGAAGAGAATCCGGGGTAGATTTTCTCAAAGCACTTTATATGCGTGCATGAAATTCTCAAAAAATCAATAAATAAATTTAATGTATCATTTGTCTTCCTAGAGCAAAGTCCCAGAGAAAGTGCTTTCAAAATGTATGAAATTCTCAAATTATCAATAAATAAATCTAACGTGTTTGCCATCTTCCTAGGGCAAAGTGCTTTCAAAATGTACCTTTAGGGTGTGGAGCATAGCTTTTTGGCTCAGTCATGGCTGCTGCAACCCTGAAAGTGTGCATCGTGGGCTCCTGGAATTGGGGATCGGCTGTTGCAAAAATAATTGGAACTAATGTCAAGAACCAGCAGAAGTTCACTTCCGCCGTCAAGATGTGGGTCTCTGAAGAAGCAGTGAATGGGAGGAAGCTGACAGACATCATAAATCACTACCATGAAAACGTCAAATATCTTCCAGGACACAAGCTGCCAGAAAATGTGGTTGCTGTCCCAAATCTCAGAGAAGCAGTGCAGGATGCAGACTTGTTGGTCTTCACCACCCCGCACAAGTTCATTCACAAAATCTGTAATGAGATTACTGGCAGGGTGCCCAAGAAGGCTCTCGGTATTATCCACACAGAGGGCATAGATGAGGGCCCAGGAGGGCTCATGCTCATCTCCGACATCATTCGAGAGAAGATAGGAATGGATGTCAGCGTGCTGATGGGGGCTAGTACAGCCAGGGAGGTGGCTGCTGGGGAATTTTGTGAGGCTACCATTGGTAGCAAAGTCATTCAGAATGGCATTCTCTTCAAAGAGCTGCTACAGACCCCCAAGTTCTGCATCACCGTGGTAGATGATGCTGATGCTGTGGAACTCTGCGGAGCACTAAAACACATCGTTGCTATGGGAACCACCTTCTGTGATGGCCTCCACGGTGGGAACAACAGTAAGGCTGCCATCATCCGTCTTGGCCTTGTAGAAATGATCTCTTTCACCAGGATCTTCTGCAAGAGTCAGGTGTCCATGGCCACCTTTTTCGAGAGCTGTGGCTTGGCCAACCTCATCACTACCTGCTATAGAAGGAGTAACTGCAAGGTGTCAAAGGCCTTCCCCAGGACTGGGAAGACTATTGGAAAACTAGAAAACGAACTGCTGAATGGTCAGGCGCTTCAAGGACTTAAGACCTCTGCCTTAGTGTACCAATTCCTCAAACAGAAGGGGCTTCTAGCTAAATTTCCATTATTCGTAACAGTGTATCGGATCTGCTATGAAGGCAGACCTCCCACAGAGATACTAACCTGCCTCCAGAGCCATCCTGCACACCTATGAACAGCATTTCCCACTGCCTGGGACAACTCTGCCTCACCTATAGGAGGTGGAGGGAGGGAAGAGGAGGGTACACAGACAGACAGATGGACTGAAGGACTCAGAACTTGGAAACAGAACTTGACAATCAGATTCTCTATTTGACTATAATCTTCACTTATACCAAAGATAAGTAAATTGGTACCATTGTGTTGTGAATTGTGAGAAGCTAAGGTGTACTGAGTAATAGCTAAGTACACTTATGAACATGTATGTGTATTTTTGTTTCTTATCATTTGTATTTCTTTGATCTAAAATGAGGTGTTCTTTTAATGATCATTTTGAAATTTCCCCCACTAGGGTAGCCTGTGAGATTGGATCATTTTCAGATAAAGTTTATAGATGAGATTCAAATCTGTATTGCAGGAAGGAAGAGTTTCTCTTCTCATTTTCTTGATGTTAAAGTCAAACAGGATTAAAATGATACTTATAATGGACAAGTGAATTACTACACTTAACTTTTAAACAGTATCTCAAAACTCACGTAATTAACTACTTGGACTTTTGAATTGACCATGTTTTAACAAGTGATTATTAAGTTGATAATCTACATCCATGTTTGTTCTTGCAATAGTTTTCTGTGTTGTAAACTTCCCTTTCCTTCAGCAGTTGGCAGAATGGGCCTTTATAATGATCAGAGCTAACAAAAACCTGATGATAGTGTTGTTAAGTGAAGCTTTTCTGTAAGCATGTATCTCTAGGTTCTTAAAACCCTGAAGAAAGCTATTGTCACTCCTCATGTAAGATGGTGGCCTGTCCCTTTAATCTTACCCTTGGGATAAGATTATTCTGTCTGAGTGAAAAGCCATCCATGTCTACATAGGATTTAGGGCTACATGGCAAGAAACTGTCAAAAAACAAAACAAACCAAAACAATACCAAAAAGCATGGCTATACCTGTTCTTCTGGGAAAAGCAAACAGCGAGCAAGTTTACTCTTTTACTCTCTTAAGTGAGACTGACTAAGGCATCATTGGGCTTTTAGGACCTCTATCTAGTTGGTTGGTAAGTGCTATAAGCCGCCTTTTCTGAGGCCAAGGGAACACTTCCTGCCAAGAGAGATGTATGTGTAACTGAGAGCCCATAATCCAGCAGTATTGGGCTCGCTTTTAGAAATTCAGATTCCTAAGTCTGCCCCAGGCTTCTGGAGTGACACCTGTGCTTCAGCATGACCCTCTCAAGTTTGCAGTGTTCACTACCATTTGAGATTCACGGTGCTAGAGAATGTTTTTGAGTGTAACCTGCTTCGAACTGTGTTCTATAGGAGACCCTAGATACAATTTGTCCCTGGGTCTAGTGGCTACTCCAGGTCAATGCTGAGATGGTTAAATAAATTGGGGAATAGCTGCCTCATAGTGTTCAGAAAGTATAACGTGGAAGCAAAGACCCCAGGAGAACCTGTTAAGCCAGCAAGCCCCAAACACTTTAGACTATGAATATTATTATATTTTTATCCATCATTCCATTCATTTACATCTCAAATGACGTCCCACTTCCCAGTTACCCCTCCACAAGGCCCCCATCCCACAATTTCCCTCTCCTCCCTCCCCTTTGCCTCTATAAGGGTCCTTCCCCAACCCTGCAGCATCTCCCTATATTGGGGCATCAAGCCTCTACAGGACCAAGAGCCCCCTCCATTGATGTCAGACAGGGCCATTCTCTGCTACCTATGTATCTGGAGTCATGTATCCCTCCCTGTACACTCCTTGGTTGGTGGTCTAGTCCCTGAGAGCACTGGGTGGTCTGGCCAGATGCTGTTGGTCTTTCTATGGGAGATTATTTCTATAAGGGAGAAATTTCTATGGGGTATTAGAGATTTTAGGGAACACTGATGCAAAATGACCTTCATTTTATGTGAAAAAAACATCAGATGAGAGACTGCATATGATGTTGCTTGTTCTATGTAGCCCAGGCTGGCTTAAAACATGTCATATTCTTTCTCTGCCTGTTGAGTTGCTTGGATTACAGATGTATACCACCATGCTTAATTAATGATGTAGATTGGGGCCTTTCAAAGTCCAATTCTGCCCTAAATCACTGCGCAAGCTTTCAGATGATGCTTTCATCTGTAGACAACCTGAAATGCCCACTACCTGTTTAACTCTCTGACTGAAGTGGTGAGAACTAGTATCCATGAGTGTTAAACGAACACATAATGTCAGACTGTCATGTCACTTTAGCTTGTGAGCTGTCTATGTTCTCCTGTTCCATCCTGGTTTAGCATTATTTTCCTCTTCTATACCTAAATTGATCATAAAATATATTTTTGTTGAAATTTTAATAAGTACTCAAGAATTTTGGAGCACTTTACCACCCAATAAAGCACATATCATATTACATATTTCAGCAATTTTAATAACTGCTTTATGTCAATTAAATTTTCTTATCTCCCAATCAATCTTTTTAAACTCTTGTGCATTGATAATAAGGACTTTTCAATATAGAAAAGGAGTTGTACTTCAACTGCTATGTCTATGAGGAAGGACAAGGAGGAAACACAATGTTGGATTTTTCATTCACCTACCTCTCTGGGGTTTGCATTTCCATATCTTTTCTTCTTAAATGATCCTTGTTTAAATGTCTGTTGATGTCCAGCTAGAACAGTGGTTCTCAAACTTCCTAGTACAGTTAATACGGGAACTTTAATACAGTTTTTCATGTTGTGGTGATCCCCTAACTATAAAGTTAGTCTATAACTAATTTGCTACAGTTATGAATTGTAGTGTATATATCTGATACTCAGAATATCTGATATGCAAACCTCAAAGAGGTTGTGACCCACAGGTTGAGAATCACTGAACTAGAATATGTTTATCATAATCTGTATATGACAGCAAAAGGCAATTTCCTTAAGTTTGAAGTCTGATAAATGCAGGTAGAAATTTCTCTGCATAGTTTGCTTTTGTAATCATGTATTTATGACACTTATTAGCCGTGACAATGGGGAAAGTGACACCTAGATGAGAAACTCAATCTACAGATATAAAACTCCATCCTCACAGTGCTGCTGACTTCCTTACTACAGTATGAGACAAATCCTCATCTAGCTCCTGGGGATGATGCTGCATGGTAGTTTGGTAAGGTACCAGTGTCCAAGAGTAATTGTAGTTTCTTAATTAGTTCTGATTGGCTGGCCTCTAACCTATACATATACTGCATTTATTTACTAACAATAGGTGGGGATATGATGTAACGACTTAATTAAATAAACATTTAACTTCTCAAAAAAAAAAAGAAGGCAAATAAATGCACCTTTACTAGCTGTGCCCACAGAGCATCAAGGGTCTAGCTGCGGATGAAGAAAGATACAAGCAGCAAAATCAACTTCAGTAAGCATTTGTTGTATTCTGGCTCCCTCAATGCTAATGGGTTTAGGCTTGATTCTGTTTTTATTTATTCATAAAATGTTCATGTCTTGTCTCATTTATTGCTTTATGGTCCAAAACTCAACACTCTATCTTGAACCCAGTATTATACCTGATAAATATGTATTGGGTGAAAAAATGCATGAATGAAGATGATGCATGAGTGTGGATAACTAGAGGGATTATATTTCAAAGTCTGGAAGAAATAAAGTCATGAGACACCTTTTCCCATCTCAGACAGTGAAAGAATTTCAGGAAAATAGGATTTCTTTGTTGCTTTTATGTATTAGAATTGTAAGAATTAATATATTGATATATTCTCAATGAGTGTTACTTGATAATGTTATGGGTGATCAAGAACCTTTCATTAATGCAGATGGCAATTATAATTTTCAGAGAAGCATGATAGGTTTTATTGACATTTCATTCATCTATTCAAAAACAAAGCTGTGGCATTCTCCTGGCACCATGGAAGACATTCCTTTTGCATTGGGCTTTGAAAGGTTGGAGCTTAAATGTAAGATTAACCTGCCCCCTCCATGGCACTTGCAGATGCAAGACACCTGGACCTGGACAGTGTGTCTGGAATCCAGGCTTGCTGGCAGCCAGAGGATGACTGAAGCCATTGACGTCACTCTGAACTACAAATATCTAAGTTCCAGACCTGAGAAAATAAATTGCCATCAGGGTAGTGAGCAGTGTAGACATGGATGGGTCTCTCTTGCTCTATGTAAGGCACAGATTTCAACTGTGTAACTCATGACCCAGGGGGAAAGTGTACAGTCCGATTGGGTGGGTAATAAAACCATCTTCATGATCTACAGGATCCAGGCTATCCATATTCAGTTGAAAACCTTACTGGACTAGCTCTTCAGAATGTTGAGAAACTACTCCTCATGCTTTGAGATGATCTTTTCAGGCTTACATCTGTGGATGTACACTATGGGATGCAGGAGGGAAGATGTTTGATTACTGGAGCATCGTGTAGAGTAAAGAGGAATCTGCTACTGTGTAGCACTTTGCTATGGACAGACCAAGGCCATAGCTGAGCTCACAGAAACTTAACAGAAAGAAAAGCAGGGCCATTTCACAATACCTTCAACAGAAAATATAGCTTTCATGACTTTTATTGAGAGCTATAGTCATAGATGGTAGCCTCCTGACCGCTGCAGACAAGGAAAACCCAGGAAGCATGCACCCTTTTGAGAACCTCAAAAATAGCATGTCCTTTCAACCCACTTTCTGCCTTGCACACTGATGCATTCACTGCCTGCCACAATGCACACTGCATCAGAATCAGATCCCCAAATAAGAAATCCATAGATCCTTCTCCAACAATAAGTTCTTAGGTTCCATATCATTTTGGGTTGAAAATGAATGGGGTGTGCACTGTCTAGTTGCTACTTTAAAAGAAGGTAGAGCCCATTGAAGTGAATCCAGCCCATCTAGCACTGTCACTAAGCTTGAAGGGACTGTTGTCTTCTGAAGATAAAATAAAGCTTGACAGGAACACCTTTGCACAAAGAAAGGCCCAACTTAGACAAATGTCTAAGTTCCAGACCTGAGAAAATAAATTGCCATCAGGGTAGTGAGCAGTGTAGACATGGATGGGTCTCTCTTGCTCTATGTAAGGCACAGATTTCAACTGTGTAACTCATGACCCAGGGGGAAAGTGTTCAGTCTGATTGGGTGGGTGCTACAACCATCTTCATGATCTACAGGATTCAGGCTATCTATATTCAGTTGAAAACCTCACTGAAAGATTGACAACTTCCTATGACAAAGTACCCTCAGCACTAGCTTCATGAACTGCAGAAAGTACACAGTCTAAGCATATACAACTGTTTCCAAGGAGTGTTTATTGACAGTGATGAGAAAAGAAATGAATACATAAGACACAGACTTGTTAGACCTAAAGAGAACTCTCTTGCTGGGCTAATAAAGACATGAAGCCTTTTTTTTTTTTTATTTTTTTTTTTATTTTTTTTTTTTTTAGCAGATTTGAGTAGAATTTAGGATAGGCCTGAAGTTCCTGTTCCTGCCTCCAGGAGGGATAATAAATTCAATATTTTCACAAGTTATGACTCATAACTTAAATTCTAGAAAGATCATCTGACTGACCCTGATTCTTATCCCGGGAAGTGCAGATCACTTTATTAACTGTCAAAGTAGACTGAAAAACAGCTTTCCTGAGAACGTAAGGTTTTCTGCTCTTTTCAAAGTCATGTAGTAGATGCAGAATAAACAAGAACTACAAATCTAACCTTAGATCATATAATCTTAGATCTTTCCAACTCTATGGTTCTAAGAGACTGTGGCCACATTATGTGTGGAATTCCAAAGGCCTAGGGTCTGTAACCTGACTCAGTGAGTTTTTCACTAGAGGAGAAAAATAGCTTAATATTCCTGTCTCATAATGATGATAAACTTTGTATTCCTAAGTAAATTAGAAATGTCTATTATCTTCCCTACATGCACGTAGAATCTCGGGGTAGGAAAAAGTTCTTAATGTGGAAAGCTGAAAAGATTGAGTGAGGGTGACTAGGCAGGCAATGCACCATCCATCTAAACTATGAGCTTTATATCAATCACTAACCCTTTGCAAATCACTGAATGTTTAGATGTATCTCATTGTCCTCAAGCTATAGCCTTATTATATGCAAAGATTAAATTTGGTAATAGATGTAAGGTCAGGAAATGGGCTGGACATCATGTTAGAGGATAATCATTTGTTTTAAAAAATAATAACAGCTTTATAACTCCTACTAACATCTCCACAGTTAAAACACAGGCAGGACTCATCTTTCATTGGGTGGGTACAGGGCAAGTTCACAAAGGCAGCTAAGTTCTTCATGCCACTGTTTCTGCGGAAGGAAAGAAGCACATCTAAAATAAAAGCAAAATGTCACAAAGGAAAGGGGAGCTCATAGCCCACCAATCCTACCATTTGGCAAACATTGCAGTGATCTACCTGAACCTGTGCAGATTCTTAATATGTCAAGAGTAATAATGTTTTTAAAACAAAACAGAACAAAACAAAAGAAAACCAAACAAAGACATCAAAATCCCTTGCATTCTCTTTCCAATCAGAACAACATTTTTAACACTGATGTGAATGTGTGTGAGTCACATAGGTGCGGGAGTCTTCCAAAGCCAGAAAAGGGCATTGGGTTCCCTGGCACTTGAATGACAGATGGTTCTGAGACATCATGTATGTTCTGGGAATCCAACGACAATCCTGTCTCTCCAAAACAACAGTGCTTTTAACTCCTGAGCCACCTTCCCAACTTGATTTCATCACTTTTTAAAACATTATTTTTTTCTGTCCCTTATACAAACACTATTTCTGTGATCATAGGATCACTGAACTATGACATTCTGTACTACGTTGTGCAAACAGTGATGGTTCTCAGGGCATGTAATCTTAACATTTTATTCTCCACATGAATGCATTTTCTATAGCAATAGATTGGAATAGAACAGTAACAAGCTATCAAAGGAATCAAGGGAATACAAATTGTCTCACAGAATAGGTGAGCTCTAGACATCCATAAAGTAGAAGACCACTTAGGATGTAGATCACCTTTCAGTCTGTAAATGTTTTTTAGGAACCTCAATGTCTTGGGACCAACATGCCAGAATATAGACTCAAGATTCTATTTCTCTAATGAATTTTAGGCTACCATTGGGACAGTATCTATACAGATAATTGTTAATCAATCTTATTTAATGGAATTTAGCCAGATTCTTCAATTATATATTTCAGTTTCTTAGGAATCATTAGATTATTTGGCTCCTATAACCACTGGCATAATAATATGTATTTAGTTCTCCATTAATCAATGCCTTTGAATCTCAAAGAGGGCGTTACCCAGCACACCTACTATGTGGATGGAGAACCAGGGCTCAGAGAGATGAAAGCAGAGCCCCATTGCACATACTTCTAAAAGTCACCTTCAAATGAAAAGGCTACTTCTACCATTATTAATGCTTTATTCTTTACTCCCACAAGTGTCTGTTCCATTGCTTTGAGGATGAGATTATCTTGTGTTGCTTCCTAAAATAACGAATACTTTGATTCTTCATAATAGGTTTTCCAGAGTGCTGAACCCAATGATTACAATCTGAAATTAGAGTTCAGTGAGATAGGAAACCAAACAGAGGTGAAAGTATTTCCAGGAGAAGAAAGCCAGAAAGATATCTGGGCTTTGTGCCCATTGTATGAGTCATGCAAAGGGATCATCAGGAAATAAAATTGTAGTTCACTGCCACTTTATTGTTAATGGAATTTAACTCACTCTTGATTCAGCAGCAAATAAAAACTATGGTTCTTTGGATCTCTAGCATGCCATTATTTCTGTGATGTATCACTGGCTGACTGTTTTAATCAATTTTGGCATGGATACAGTCTAGTGAGGTGCAGGGCCATCTTAATACAATTTACATTTCCCCAATTACCATTTATACCATTAATTTGATATTTGCCACATGGTAAATTAGTCCTTGTTCCAGAAAGAAGGTCTCTGCTATTTTTTTTTATTTTACAAATAATATCTAGTGCTATCTTTCTTAATTGAATAATAATATATGTGTACAAAGGGTGTTTTTAAAAACACAGACATTCATAAAACATGAATAAAAATTGCAATAACTGTTCAGAGACAAATAAGATTCATATTACCTGGCATATGATTTTGTCTTAGACTCCTGGGACACCAAAGACACAATCCACATATAAAATAATATCTGGCAAGAAGGAAGGAGTAGACACTGGTGCTGGAAAGGATCAAAACATCAGTGTAGGGGAATACCAGAACAGGGAAGTGGGAAGAGGTAGATGGGGGAAGAGGGGGAGGGAAAAGGGCATGTGGGACCTTTGGGAATAGGGAACCAGAAAAAGGGAAATGAAATGTAAATATAGAATATAGCCAATAAAAATTTTAAAAAATAGAATTTTTTCTTATAACATATCCTAATTATGGTTTTTCTTCCCGTTCTCTGCTCCTCCAGTTCATCTCCACCCCATTTCCCATCCAGATCCACCTACATTCTGTTCCTCTTTATAAAAGGAAGTGGTATCTCAGGGATAATAATAAAATATAATAAGAGAACAAAAACAAATAGAAATAAAACACAAAAAGAGAAGGCAAAGAGCCCGAGAAAAGGCATGAGAAACACATATGACAGCAGAGACCCACTTATTCAGACACTCAGAAATTCCACTGAAGCACAAAAGAAACCATAAAATACCCAACACTGATTAGATGGCCAAGATCCAGAAGCAGGATAGCATAAGAGACATAAGATAGAATGGACGGGGAAGCGGGAAGGGTGGATTGGGAAAAGGGGGGGAGGGAAAAGGGCTTATGGGACTTTCAGGGAGAGGGGATCCAGGAAAGGGGAAATCATTCGAAATGTAAATAAAAAAATATATCGAGGAAAAATAAAAGAATGATTCAGGACAAAAATAAAAGGTCAATGAAATGATTCCTAATGATATTCTGCTATACTCTTAGATGGGTGCCTAGTCCAATCATCCTCAGAGAGGTCTCCTCCAGCAGTTGATGAGAGATAGAGAACCACAGCCAAACATTAAGCTGAGCTTGGGGAACCACACAGAAGAGAGAAAAGAAGGATTATAGGAGCCAGAGGAGCAGAGAACACCAGGATAACTAAGAAAAACTCATCATCCTATAAGACTAATCCCAATCTCACAGAGTAAATTGGCAATCAAAGACCCTGTATGGGTCTGTGCTAGACCTTCCATATGCATGCTGTGATTGTTTGGCTGGTTATCTCTGACTCTTTTGCCTTCCCAGGCAACCTTTTTTCTCCTACTGAGTTTCCCTGTCTAGCCTTAATATGAGGCTTTAAGCAGTCTTATTGCATCTCTTATGCCATGTTGATATCATTGGGAGTGCGACTCTTTTCTGTAGGAAAATGGAATATCTGTGCATCTGAGGAAGAGGAGAGGTAGGTGGGGTCAGGGGGCATGATGGATAGACTGGGGGGAAGGGAAGGAGCAGAGGCTGCAGTCAGGATGGATGTATTATATAAGAGAAGAATATATATACACACATGTATTGAATCATAGGGTAATAAATAATAAATAAATGAAAATATATCAATTTTTAAAAGAAGAAGGGGAAGAGAAAAAAGAGGAGGAGGAGGAGGAGGACGAGGATCTCTGACATGACATTATGAGATAAGGAACCTACTTCTAGGCCACACCTTCTAATAGTTCCAATCTGTGTGGACCAAGTATTCCGACTCATAAGTCTTTGGGGGCCATTCCTATGTATATTACCACACAAGCTCATAAGGAGGAAGGCTTTCAGTATATGCCAGCTCAATATTTTTTATGTTCAATGACATGTATGAGTAATTTTTTTTAGCAATAGGGTCTTGTGGTCAGACTTAGAGAGTAACCAAGAGTCTTAGTAACAACTTGGGTTGTTTAAGAGTTCCCATGAAACTCCTCTGACCAAGAACTCAATTAGATGTAAATCATTACCAGTACTGTACAGTCTTTTGGTCATGAAAGATGTCCAGTTGGGGATTTGTCTTCCTGACTAGTTCATTATTTCATGTATATCACACACACACACACACACACACACACACACACACACACACATATATATATATATATATATACATACACATACATTTTTGTGTATTCATTTCCACACTACTCTTCAAATGGCCCTTAATGTTAGTTGTCTCACCTTCATCTCCCCTCTATTCTCCTCCTTCCTATCTTATCCATTCATAACTGCCTATTCTATTTCCCTTTCCTAGGGAGATCTATTTGTCCTACCCCAATCCCTTATGCTATGCTTAACTTCTGTGGTTCTATGAATTGTAGTTTATCTATCATTGACTTAAGAGCTAATATCCACATATAAGTGAATACACACCATATTTGCCCTTTTTCCCATCTATTTACATGTGAATTTCATGATTTCACTTTTTTAACAGCTCAGCAATACATTATGTAAATGTACCTCATTTTTCGCCGTTCATCTCTTTAGGGATATCTATGGCTTTTCTTTTCCAACTTCTGGCTATTATCAAGTGAGAAGCAATAAATATGGTTGAGCAAGTTGGTAGGATAAAGACTACTTTGGGTGTATGCCTGAGAGTACTACAGTTGGATATTGAGGTAGATTGGTTCCCATCTTTCTAAGGAACTGTCACAATAATTTCCATATTGACTGTACAAGTTTGCACTCCCATTAGCAATGGATGATTGTTCCATTTGCTTTTTACCCTTTACCAGCATGAGCTGTCACTTGTTTTATTCATCTTACCAATTCTGACAGGTGTAAGATGAAATCTCAAAGTAGTTCTGATTTGCCTGCCCTTGATTGCTAAGGATGTTGAACATTTATTTAAGTGTCTCTCAGTCACTGGAGCTTCCTCTTTTATGAATTTTCTATTTAGATCTACAGTTTATATTTAGTTGCATTATTTGTTTTCTTGATATATAATTTTTTGAGTTCTTTGGGTTTTAACCCTCTATTGCATGTGGAGTTGTTAAAAACAAAAACAAAACAAAACACAAAAAACGTTTACCATATTGCTGGTGATCTTTGACCTGCAGACACTTCCTAGTGTCTGGAGGTCCCATAGTTCTAATGACATTCTGCTCAGAAAGCTTTTTCCTGTATCACTGAGTTTAAGGCCATTCCTTATTACTCTTCTACTAGGCTCTGTGCATAGGATATTATGATGAGGTCTTCGATCCATTTGAAGTTGAGTTTTACGTATGAATCTATTTGGATTACTCTACATGTAGCCGTTCAGTTTTATCAGCATTATTTGCTGAAGTTTCTGTCTTTTTTCTACTTTGTGTTTCTGGATTCATTATAAAAAAAAATCAGATTTTCATAGGGGTGTGGATTTATGTCTTTTTCTTCAATTTGACTCCACTGATCAATGTGTCTTTTTTTTTATGCCAATACCGTAATGTTTTTTATTACTCTAATTTTGTAGTGCAACTAAAGATGCAAGTCCTCTATCGTTTTCTTAGACTTGGTTATTTGCTCTGTATATTTATGTTTTAAGGAATCATTATTGCAATATGACTTCCATTGCTGTAGGCATCACAACTGTATTCAAGGCAGAGCACAACTTCAGCAAATTTCCAATAATATATTATTGGCCAAATCTGTGACATCTTCCAATTTTAGATGCAAAGAAGTCTAGGAAAATCTCTACTAAACACCATATTGGTTTTGCTCAATGAGAAAAGGAGTTTGAAATGAGTGTTAGTCTGTTAGCTAACACTGTCTACCACAATGTCTATGTTGTAAAATAATAATTTCCAAGTTAATAAACAGTCCTAGAAAAAAATGGCTTTAGAACTGTATTTTTCTTTGCTATAAAATTAATAGACTCAGTATAATATTAAAAAAATATAAATAAAAATCCTCAGAAATCATGAAGAAGAAATCAACCAAAATAATATGGTATATATCACATTCTATTTTTTATCTGCAATAATTCAGCAACCATACATAAAGACAAAATTAAAAGCTACTGAAATACACCCTAACAATAGTACTGATAATCCCTATACGGATAGCTGAAAGCCTCCCAAGTTAATTCTATACAACATTCTTTTCTTTGGTAATTTTTTTCATCTATACAAGGAAAGTAAAAGTATTTCATATTTTATAAGTTTGAAATAGGAATAAATACATGTGAGGCATATAGATTAGACCAGAAGACTTTCTGGAATTTGCTAGACAAACATTGCTTTATAAGTCAAATGGTCTTTATCTAAAGTATACACTCCATTTTTATATCAGGAAAAATAGCCATAGAGAACACACATAAAAGTGTGTGTGTGTGTGTGTGTGTGTGTGTGTGTGTGTGTGTATTTTATTGGTCAGAATTAGCCTGTAGGCATACTTTGGGGATCCTTGGCTCAGAGCATTACACTATATGATCATATATATTGAGTATTATATTTATTTTCATTTAATAATATTACTTGGCTTTTGGATAGGGTCTTACCATGCAATTGAAGCTGACCTGGAACTCACAATCATTGTGCCTCAGCCTCTGGGTTATTAGGATTTATACGGTAGAGACTTTAACAATATTATGTTACTCTTACAGTTCACAACCAATGTTCATATTCTTCCAGATTTCTTTTGTTTGATAATTAGCAAAGAATACAACTTCAGCATTAATACTGTCTCTGATTTTCTTTTTAATTATTTATTTATTTTTCGTGTGTGTGTGTGTGTGTGTGTGTGTGTGTGTGTATGGGAGTGTGCTGTGGAACAGACAAAGGAATTTAATCCTCTAGAACTGAAGTTAGTGTAGTCTGTGATCTGCCATGTGGTGCTGGGAATTGAACCTTGGTCCTCTGGAAGAGCATCCAGTGCTCTTAACCATTAAACCACCTTTCCAGTCTCTCTCTGATTTTCTAAAGTTAAGGTCTTGGTAAAGACCTGACAACATATTAGAATTGGCCATAAAAATTACTTTTAGTTATTGGTCTCAGTTAAATACATAGGCATGCATGAACTCATGAAGATGCAATCCTGAGGTAGGTACTGCAGAGTCTTTCTGCTTCAAGTTTTTATAATCTCAAATCTCTACCATAAACATCTGGGTTTGAATCCACTTCATAGGATACAGTGGTTTCCACAGATTGCACACAGGTGTGAGCCAATTTTTAACGAGACTGGTTCTTAACACCATCTTCACTGTCATCCTTGTTACTATTATTGAGAAAATTCCCATTTCTCAAAGAGAGCACCCAGGTGCCAGGAGCTGGTTCTGCCAGCATCTTGGCATCTTTCCCAGGGACCCATCTGCTTCCCCTCCTCAGTCAAGGTCCAACAGTTCAGAACATATGGCTGGAACTTCTTGTCTTGGAGAGTTGCTGCTGGAAACTCCTTGAGAGCACACATTTGGTGTTAGTAGTAAGTAAGCCCAAGAAGTATGTATAACAGATCCCATACCTAGATCCACATTATAGGAACCATTCAGACCTTACAACCCAACATGTAAGCCCCAGAATCTGCCAAAATGTGGAGGAAAAGACTTAATACATCAAAGACCTAGTTCATAGTTCCAGGAAAGTTCCTAAATATATGATCCTTGCTTCTTAGCTTTTGTTATTCCGCTTTTTGTTGACTGGTATAAAAACTAGGATGTGATTTTTATACATAAAAAAAAAAAGAACCAAAGGGCTATAAGGCTCAGAGTTACAATGATGTGGGCAAGTTTCCCATATGGCCACTGGTAGGCAATAAAAGACTTTCTCTGTATTTAAGAGTCTCTTGCGGAAGCTAGGTGATGGTGGTATATGCCTTTACTTCCAGCATTTAGGAGGCGATAGCTGTCTGAATCTGAATCAGCCTGGTCTACAGAGTGAGTTCTAGAACACCCAGGGGTATACCGAGAAACCCTGTCCTAAAAAAAAAAGTATCTTGTGATGGTCTCTGGTAGTCTTACTTCACAATACTTGATATATATGAAAACCTGAGTATTGTGGGAAATTACCTTATCATATTAAAGAAAATGAACATTTCCAATTTTCATTGTTTATATGCCAAGAGACCACAGATATTAGTATTTACTAGAAAAATATCCATCTCTATATACAGTGTAGGATTAGCAAGATTATGTCTCATGAAGTTTGAAAGACAAGTTTCAATGAATCTTGAAGTGAAGTTTCAGAATTTAAACTGATCTAAAAATCTTATGTCACAGAAGAGCTCTTTAGATTGGTATATACTTAACCAGTCCATCCCGTTTTGCAACCACTCAAGACTGAAGTGTACTATATTTTGAAATACAAAATGGTCTGAAAAATCAATGTTTCAACATTAAATCTGGGTACAAACTACAGCTAGACAAAAAAAAATCTCCATAAGATCTAGAAGTTGATATGAAATAAGTAAATGACTTTCATGTAAAGTTATAAAACAAACAGTCTTCTAAGGGATAAAATAAAATAAAAAGATAACACTAGAGCTAATGAATCAAATTTTCACAAAACAAACACACTGAACAGAAGGAAAAGAACCCAGGAGAAGGCATAAGTAATAGACTCACTTGTTTACATAATTAAAGGCTCTGGAACAGACGTGTGTGGGCCCTTTGGATACTGCTGCTGTCTTGTGAGTTCATATGAGCTTTGATGATGTTGATTTAGAGAGCCTTTACTCTTTGTTGACTTCCATAACTCTGGCACTTTTTGTCTTTCTTCTATAAGGTTCCCTGAGCCACAGAGTTCCCACTGAGAGGAGGTACAGATGGAGACATCCCATTTAGGACTGAGTGTTCCAAGGTTTCTCACTCTATGGGTAATGTGTGGTTACAGGTCTCTGCAAGAAAACAAAAACTTCTCTGAGGATGGCTGAGCAAAGCACTTATATATTAGTATAGCAGAATTTTATTATGGATCATTTCGTTGAAATTTTTTGTAGTGGTCATGGTAATTTTTATTTTTTATTATTGTTTTAAGGACAATAGTACCTGATTTTACCCTAAGTTCCCAAACTACCTAATCCTAGGTTTGTGGTCATTCAAGTAGTGTGGGGCATGGGATCTACCTCATGGAGTAGACTTATGTGAAATAAGATACTGGTTGGTTACTTTCCCAAGATTTGAGCTACCATTGCCTTAGAATATCTTTCAGGCATGGCATCATTATAGATAAAAAGAGCATGTGGCTAGACTCCTGTTTGTGTTACTCTTTTGGTAACAACAGTGGTACTTTTTCTCTACCAAAGATGCAAGAACATAGGAGTGAAGCCTCTAGGTAGATGCCAGCTGGACTTCTCAGTGTTCAAGATGTGTAGGTGTTGTCTTCAACAATGGTGCCATACTTTCAGTCAATGGAGAGCAACCTGTAGCCTTGACAACAGCATGGATTATTTGGGGGTCCCAATGGGACACTATAGCCAAGAATTCAATTACATTGATCCAATTCCTGTACTGGAAGCTACTGTATTAAGTTTGCATACTACCCCTCATGTAGACCTTAATTTTAGGTATCTCTCCCTGTATTCCTTCTTTCCTTTCCCCTATCTCCCACTTATCCTCTTGATGCCCCTTTTAGGTCCCCCAATATATCAATAATTATCTATTGTATTTCCTTTAGCTAGGGTGATCTATCTGCCTGCACTTGTCCCTTACTCTGTACCTAAACTCTGTGGTTCTATGTTGTAGCTTCCTTATTATTGATCTAGGAGCTCATAGCTAAATATCATATACAAACAATATGTTTGGGTTACCTCACTCAGTATGATTTTTTTTCTAGTTACACCATTTAACTGCAAATTTCACTATCACATTTTTTTAATGGCTGAGTAATGTTCCATTGTGTGAATGTACCACAATTTTTTATTCATTTGTTGTTGTTGTTGTTGAGGGGTGTCTAGATTGGTGCTAATATATGGCTTTTGCAAATACAATTAACATGTTTGAGCAAGGATCTCTGTGTCCTTTGGGTACATATCCAAGAGTGTTATAGCAGGATCTTGACATAGATCAATTCCCATCTTCCTAAGGAACTGCAATACTGATTTCCAAAGTGTCAATACAAGTGTGTCATCCTACTAGAAACGGATGTGTGTTCTACTTTACATTCTCAACAGCACGAACTGTCATTTGTTCTATGAATTTTATCTATTGTGATGGGTGTAAGATAAAGTCTCAACGGAGGTTTAATTTGTTGAATATTCTTCCTAAGGATATTCAACATTTCTTTTTTTCTCAGCTGTTTCCTTTTGATAATTTTATGTTTACATCTGTATACAAGTTTTTAGTTGGGCTATTTGTATTTTGATATCCAGTCTCTTGAGTTCTTTATATAATTTGGATATTAGCCCTAGATCAGGTGCACAGGTAGTAAAAATATTTTACCATTATGTGGACAGTCACCTTGTTCAAATAATGGTATATTTTGCTATGTAGAAGTTCTTCTGTTTCATGAAGTCCCATTTATTAGTTGTTTGTTTTAATGTCTGTATTAACTGTGTTCTTTTCAGAAAATTTTATACCAATGATTTCAAGACTATCACTGACTTTCTTTTCTATCAGCTTCAATGTATCTGTTTTTATGTTGAGATATTTGATCCATATGGACTTGAGATTCATGCAGGGTGATAAGTATGAAACTATTTGCATTCTTCTACATACAGCCATCCATTTCATCAGCTGTACTTGTTGAAGATGATGTCTTTTTTTCCGGTGTGTATTTCTGGCCCCTTTAACAAAAATTAAATGTCTATAGGCATGTTGACTTATGTCTGTGTCTTCAATTTAATTTCATTGATCAATGTGTCTTTTTTTTTTTAGTGCCAATATCAGGCAGTTTTTATTACTGTAACTCTATAGTACAAATTGAAGTAGGGACTGGTAGCACCTCCCTCAGATCTTTTATGATTCACCCACCACTCCCATCTCAGCACTCTAGCATTTTCTTATCTTGGGACATTGAGCCTTCACAGGATCAAGGGCCTCCCCCTCATTGATGTCAAATAAGGCCATCCTCTGATACATATGCAGCTGGAGCCATTGGTTCCTCCATGCATACTCTTTGGTTGCTAGTTTAGTCCCTGGGAGCTCTGGGAGGTCTTATTGGTTGCTATTGTTGTTCTTCCTATAGGGTTGCAAGTCCCTTCTGCTCCTTCAGTGTTTTCCCTACCTCCTGCATTCGGGTCCCTGTCCAGTGGTTGGCTGCAAGCATCTGGATCTGTATTGGTCAGACTCTGACAGAGCATCTCAAAAGGCAGCTATATTAGGCTCCTGTCAGCAAGTACTTAGCATCAGCAATAGTGTCTATATTTGGTGGCTACATATGGGATTGATCCTCAGGTGGGGCAGTCTCTGGATGGCCTTTCCTTCAGTCTCTTCTCCACTCTTTGTCCCTATATTTCATTTAAACAGAGCAATTCTGGGTTAGTATTTTTCGAGATGGGTGGGTGGCTCATCCTTCAACTTGTGTGGGGTGCCTAACCTCTGGATATGGTCTCTATAGGTTCTCTCTCCCCTTTGTTGGGTATTTCAGCTAATGTCACCCCTGTTGTATCCTGGGAGCCTCTTGCTTTCCTGGCATCTGGGACTTTCTGGTGGCTTCCCCCAGTTCCCTATCCCTCACTGCTATATACCTCTGTTCAATTTCCTAACCTTTTAGATATCTCCCCCATCTCCTCCCACACCAGGTCCTGCTTTCCTTTCCCTTTCCCCTTCCCCTTCCATCTACCTCCCTCCATTACCTCCTATGATTATTTTGTTCCCACCTCTAAGTAGGACTGAAGCATCCATACTTTGGTCTTCCTTCTTTTTGAGCTTCATGTGGTCTGAGAATTCTATTGTGGGTATTCTGAGATATCTGCTTAATATCCACTTCTCAGTGAGTACATACCATATGTGTACCATATTTTCTGTATCCATTTCTCTGTTGAAGGGTATCTGGGTTGTTTCCAGATTCTGACTATTATAAATAGGGGTCCTATGAACATAGTGGAACATGTGTCTTTGTTATATGTTGGAGAATCTTTTGAGTATATGCCAAGGAGTGGTTTAGGTGTGTCTAATTTTCTGATTTTCAGAGTGGTTGCACCAGCTGTCAATCCCACCAGCAATGGAGGAATGTTCATCTTTCTCCGAATCCTCACCAGCATCTGCTGTCACCTGAATTTTTGATCTTAGCCATTTTACTGGTGTGAGATGATCTCATAAAATTGAAAAGCTTTTGTAAGGCAAAAGATGAAACAGCAACCTACAGATTGCAAAAAGATCTTTACCAACCCTACATCTGATAGAGGGCTAATATCCAAAATATACAAGAACTCAAAAAAATTAGATTCCAGAGAACCTTACTATTAATAATGCGGTACTTAGCTAAACAAATAATTCTCAACTGAGAAATCTTGAATGGCAGAGAAGCACCTAAAGAAATAGTCAGCATCCTTAGTCATCAGGGAAATGTAAATCAAAAGAGCCCGGGTGCATAGATCTTAAGAATAGCAATGTAGCAGGATACCCAGGCTGCCCTCCACCCTCTAAAAGGAGAAGGGGGGGTTAGACAGAAGGATTGTGGGAGATGTTAACAGAGAGGGACCAGTGAAGAGGAAGTGGAGAGAAAAAGTAAAAATAATTTATTAAAAAAGAAAAAAAAAAGAATAGCAATGTCATCGTGCTAGATTTGTCCTTAGTAATGACTATGTAGCATCTGGGTTTGGAGTGAATGTAATTCATCTGGTCGCATTTTGTGTGTGTGATTCCCCTGCCCCCACCCTACCTTGGTTCCTGATGCCCTCTCCAGTTCCTAGGAGAGTGTGGTAGGTGTGTATTGTCTCGTAGGAAATTCTCCTGGCACCCTGACTGGTAGCACCTCCTTGGGTTCTAGGTAAAATGTGTCTCTAGGTATTGGAGTTGACACTTAGGAATGGGGATGCTCTAGAAGGAGGAATTGAGAGGGTCCAAATGAAGGAGAAAAACGGTGTTCCACAAGAATCTGCCTTGTTCCCTGTGAATGGAGGCAGGGAATGAGCAGACACAGAAGCAGGTGGTCTGTTACAGAGCTGGGATGAGACTGTGGGGTTGGACTTGGAGGAATGGAAGGAGAAGTGAATGAATATTCTAGTTATTTTACTGACTTAGCTGGCCAGAGTAGCCTACGGGTTTCCAGAGAAGGATTGTTAGCATTTGAGAGATAAAGAAATGAGTCAGGAAGGGAAGTTAGGAAGGGAAATTCTATGTGATCCATTGGCCAAAGGGGGCAAATGGGGAAAGGGAGGGTGCTTCAGGTCATCTGCCACAGAGCTGGTGATTGGTTTTGGGGGAAGCTGATGGACAGGTAAAGATTTGCAGTGACCCTGTCTGTTTCCCTGACTGGTGTGTTCTATGTATTCCTAGGGATTGCATAGTGGAGTTGTGGGGCTTGAGCATAGCATTGAATTGGGAAAGGTAGTTAGGAGGGGAAGATCTGTGTAATCCATTGGAGATGGGAGAAGAGAAAGTTGGAAGCAGGGAAAGTTTAGGGAAAGCATGAGGTTTACTGCAGAGCTTGGGATGGGACTGGGGTATTTTAGCCTACCTACTTTACTGGCTGGGGTCCTGTCTTGCTTATAAAACCCTTATATGGCTCCCTGTAGCAGAATTTCACCAACCTAGTATATATAGGGCTTATATTGTTTCTTGAGTGTTTATAGTTAGGAATCTAGATTATGGATGAAAATAATAAAAAATTGGTCATTTTGACAGATATGAGTAACAAAAAACCAGAAAAACAAACAAGTAGTTATCTTGTTAATAACGTTTCCACAATGTCTATCACCTATAAAGGATACATGGCAGACCCTCAATACATTCCTGCCTTGTGGAAAATGATACAATGAAAATATCTGAGATTGGAGTTGTAGCTATTCACCTGCCTACAACCCTTCTCTGTTCCTCTTTAATAGTGAGTTATTGCCATTTTTTAAATGGCTTTCCTAAGTGTGAGGCTGGAGTAGGACCCCTTCTTCTTAGGGTCTTTGTAAAAACAGTGAGTTTCTTTTTTAAATGTCTGCTATGTAGGAAACTTCAAATACTATTATGTTCTTTCCTTCATTCTTTTATACCATGTCAGTATTATTACTGTAATAAGTCCAAGAATTTATAACTCAGCAAGTACAAAATTCAATGTTGAACATAACTGGCAAATATTTTAACAAAAAGTGGTTTTTTAAAATGCCTCAAAATGAGAGCAAAAGTAAAATAATTTTGGTCTTAGAAAAGATCAAGGAACCCAACCTAAGGATTAATGTCATCTAAGATCCCACTCCCTAAAAATAATCTTTTGGGTTCTACATCAGAACATTTTGAGACAATCATTCAAAAATGTACAATTTGGCATTCTCAGTGTGATCAATGTGTTTCCCATTCCTCCCTATACAATTCCCTCCTGCAGATCATCGCCCAAAGCCAGAATTCATAGTCTACTGCCCTCTCCTTAGAGAGCCATCTATTTATCTGTATCACAAAGTTTGAATTCCATACCCCAATATCCAAAGGGTTTTTTTTTAATTATCAAACTCCAAAGCATACCCTTGGTCTAACCTCATGGCATTCTACATGCTACACATCAGCATCGCTTCCCAATGCACATTTTAAGATCTCTGTTCTTCATACTGATTCCTTCTAACACTTCCTATCTCATAGGCCAGGTGATGTCATTTAGACCCAGTTGTATAATCTGGACAGACCAGAATCATTGCATTCATGAACATTCATCCAACAAGATCAAGCCAGTTAACACTCTTGCCTGGAATGGGAAGGAATTCATGAGCCTTAGTTCCAACAAAGGAATGACTAACTATTGATAACTTCTAAGGGAATGAAAATTAGTTTAAGGTTGTGGCCCCTGGTAAGCCATCCATGTTCCAGTACATGGACTCTTATCCATGAGTATATGTATACTACAAAGTAGACTGGAGAAACTATTAAAAAGAAAAAAAAGGCATGAAGTTGGGGCAGGGTAAAGAAGTGAGAATAGAGTTATGGGCAAAGTTGGGGTTAATTTACAAAATTTTTTTCCAAAGGAAAAGAAAAGGGGTCTTTATTCTAGCCCAGTTTTGTGGCTCAGATCTACCTAGGTAGTTGTTTGGTCTATTACTGTTATTAACTGTCCCTTGATTCCCTGCTAAATCATAAGCCTCCTAAAAGCATACAATATACTCCTGCCATCACATGCTCATCCTCATTCCTTGTGTTGGCACTGGTGAATTTTTGTTAAATGAAGTATAATATCTTAAATCCTTCACCTACAGCTGGACTTTGTTAAAACATACAACGGAAAGAATTGCAAAAGACTACACCTTCATTGCCTGAGTCTTCCTTTCCCCCACCCACCCCTTCCCAAAGAGAAAAAAAAATTCACTTACTATTCACTTACGTAGAGTATCTACTTGATATTGGTCCCTGTCATGGAACAACACTAAGTTTAATAAAAGTTCTATGTTCCTGAAGGAAAAAGATTGCATGGAGGTCACTCCCAGTACATCTCAGGGAGTGATTAGCACCATGAAGAAAATTAGGTTCTGTAAGGTTCATAACGTGATAGAGTAGTAACTGGATGGGATTGTCCTCTGAGTGTTCAGGGTAGGCCTGTGGAGCAGATGCCCCTCAGGTTGACAGATGACATTTGTAATATAAGAAGACATAGGATGATGGTTCACTAGACTCTTCCTATATCTCCTTACCACTCATTAAACTTGTTCACAAGTTCATTTAACATATCCCTTGAAAAGAGCTTTCATCCATGGAACATGTTTTCATCTCAGGTCCTCCACATCCATTACTAATAATTTCATTACACTCTCAACATTTTCTTTCAATATTCATCCATTTTCCACTAATACCCAAAATGAGATTTGGTCAATTTTAGGTTATTTTTTTCCTTAGGCACATCAAAAATTGGATTTTTCATTTTTTAATTTAGTTGTACTTGTCCCAGCTAACTCTATAAAACGTTGTGATTATTGATCATCTGCTGCTTTGATGGACATTGGAAACCATCAGTATAGTGAGAAATATTATATCCAGGCTCTAGGACATGGCACTCATAGTATTTGACCTGTCCCCTCTTATCCTTTCAAATCAAGAATCATGTAACAAAAGCTTCCCAGGGTTCAAACACCATTCTGCCTTTCTGGGATATCTCAGTGAACAAAATACTCAAGTATCTCCCCTCTCATAGTGCTTACATTCTTGTAGACGTCGACAAAGAACATAAGATGATATAATGAAGCCCTGTGTGAAGACACTGCTGGACAGGAATTGCTGGAGTTGAGAAGCACCTTACACATTAGAGAAGAAAAAAGATTCTAATGAGAGATGCTAGATGTGTTCAATAAACCTACAGTGGCTAGAGTGGAAGGTGTTAGACAGTGGTTCTCAACCTGTGGGTTGGGGCCCTTTTAGGAGTTGAATATCAAATATTTACATTATCATTCATAACTAGCAAAATTCCAGTTATGAAGTAGCAGTGAAATAATTTTATGGATAGAGGATTACCACAACATAAGGAACTTTATTGAAGTGTCACAGCATTAGGAAGGTTGAGAACCACTGTGCTAGGAGAAGACACACAGAATGAAGAAAGGCATGCAACAGAAACCAGACCTTAGAGGCCAGTGGAAAGTCACTGACTTTCATTTGCAGTGACTTTCACTCACCTTAGAGTACAGCCCAAGTTTGAAAAGCTTCCCTTTTTCAGTATGGACTTGAAACTTCTGTGTTCAAATAATCAGGGCTCATGGTCTCTGTCATTAAAGGTTTTCATCACTGTTGACTTGATGGTCTATCTTTACATATATTTACTAATTTGTTTTTTACAAGATCTATAACATTAAAATATTTATCTGTTTGTGGTTATTTGAAGCTAGGGTCTCATACATGCCAGCCCCATGGCAGTTTTTAAATGAAGAAAATGAATCCCACAGGTGCAAATAAATAGTCTTGATGGCTCTATGATTCAAAGGACTTCCAGTCATTTCCAGGAGCATTTTACTGGAACAATCTCTACACACTCTAACTATGACTTCCCTCTCTCTAACATATTCGCTTCTTACTGAAAATGCTTCACCAGTATTCTTAGTGATATAGGCCCTGTTCCTTGCTTTGATATTACGATAAGAATACAACTTGCCATTTTCATGGGTTTCTGGCCATGGTTGGTCAGCACGACACTGGTAGGATAGGATTGTGTTTCTCCATCTCCACATCTTTTCTTTGAATAATTGTCACATTTCTATTTAATTCAGTGTCACCATAGATCCATTACACATTAGTTACTCCCCATAAGGAAAAAAAAATCATTGCTCTGACCCCCTTTCCTGCCACTTAATACCAACTTATACTTTGGGATCTCAAAATATATTTTCTTCTTATGAAGTATGTTGTTGAATCTCAGTAAGTGTTGAATGCATGGGCATACCAATACCAACACTTTCTTTCTTTTCTTTTCATGCTTTCCGCTATTCTCATGCAACAGGTACTTTATGCAAATTTATTTTGTACAGAAACTAAGCAAAATTGTAGAGTTGCTAACCATCCATAGAGGTATGCAACAGTTAGTTACTGTTTCATTCACTATGATGACAGATATGCTAACTGCAATCTCAGCATGTATTTTGCACATTTGTTCACTAAAATAAAATTAACATTATGTTCTGGGAAGCCACAAACACAGTACATGCTGCAGGTGTTTTATATCCTCCATTATGCACTTAGGTACTTTGACTCACTAAATCCCTTTAAGACTCCTACGGTATAGCAGCTGATGTGTGATTGGGTTAATTAAGGGCATACCAATGCTTTGATACCTCACAATGATTTCATTCATAATTTTCTCAGACAAAATCTTGATGGTGCAGATGTTAATGATGTGTCATATCAATGACTCCCTGGGTTAATTAAGAGCTTACCAATGCTTTGGTACCTCACAATGCTGTTATTCATAATTTGTTCAGACAAGATGTTGGGATTATGTTTCAATCATGTAATCGCTTTGATTGATCTTTTCCATGATTGTTTTATCATAGATTCTTGTTTTCCTTTACACACACACACACACACACACACACACACACAGAGAGAGAGAGAGAGAGAGAGAGAGAGACAGACAGACAGACAGACAGACAGACAGACAGAAGACAGACAGAGTAGCATCATTTTATGGCATTGTCTGATACAGTGTTCATCTCTGATTTGATGTCAAAAGGACAGGTGAACTAGAAAGAATACATTAGTAATTATTTTATCTATATTCTGTGACTAAGATGTAGAAACCTCTGAAAACTTAACATCTCTGTCCTTTAAGCAAAATCTGCTACATATCACAGATACTTCTATGCCATATATTTTCATCCTTTCTGTCTGGTGATCTTCCAAGGCCAGGTGTCCCTGCCGTGATCCTTTCTCTTCACACTGTATTTTGGCTTTATATCCAAATTCCCAGGAAAAAAAATATTTCAAGTACAAAGTCACTTTGCGAACAGGAAAGGCTAGACTGGTTAGGACGCTGTATAGAATTCTTACCATTCTGTGGGATTTTCTCACTATTTTGATGGTTGCATGCATGGATCTCTTTCTTGGTGAATGCTTAGAAAAAAACTACTTTATAAGGGAAGGATAGCTTTCTTGAATCCGTCGGACAGAATGTGGGGGTGGATTTGATCAAAACAATCATATGCATGCATGAAAGTCTGAAAAAACAACAATAGCAAACAAGCAAACTGACAAGACCTAAAAAGTAAAAAATCATGGTATTTGAATTTTATCATGTGGAATTTAGAAATATGACTGAAATTAAACTAGCAGGAAACTAGTATTTTCTTCTGTAGTGACTGTCAATATTTTGAAACAATCAATTAGAAAAACATCATTGTATGTAGTTTCTTTGTCAATTCAAATTGTATCATTTATTTTAGAGTAGACATTTAATGCATACATTTAAAAAATGTTCAAATGATGGACAAACTCCTTATTCTTTTTTCTTCTTTCCCCAAGCACCATTAAGAGATTTGATCACACCCCTTTTTACATCGTGTCTTCATTTTTGTCCTTCAGAATATAATTTTTTTTAAGAGAAAGGAATAGTTCTATCTTCAGTATACAGTAGAAGACAGCTATGCTCATAAATGTCTGTTTATTTAACTTCACTTTCCTTTAATATTAACATCACTACTTCCTCATACTAAAGTAGGGAAGAGAATTCTTTTGTTTTATTACCTTTTCCTTTGGCTTTTTGCTTCTTTAATACTCAAGCCTCCTCTTTGTGTTCTTCTTCACATCCAAGGGACTTCTTTAAGTTTACCTAAGGAATGCCTTTTTTTGTTTTGTTTTGTTTGTTTGTTTGTTATCTTGTCACTGCTGAGTCAGTAAAGTCAGTGTGCCACAGATTCCCTGGAACCATGGTCAAGAAAGGGCAGCACTGCTTAAGAACTCAAAGCTAGTAGCAAAGACTTAGATGCTGCTGGTACAACCCAGTTAGCTCATGAATTTGCATCGAGATCAAACTGTGAGGTGATTTGGAGGAGTAGGGATGAATTGGGCTTTGTGCCTTCCCTTTGATTATCTATTTGTAGACTGTGAATCTTCCTTAACTCTAAATTCAGTGCTCACTTCCATTTTCACAAGCTAATCTCCCCAGTTATGTCCCAAAATGTGCCACACGCTGAGAAACCTAGCTTTCCCCTGGAAGGCACTTTTAGGTTTCTTTTGTATAAATGTAGGAAGAAAACTGCTTTAAATGTAGAAGGAAGGGAACTGATTTTCAATTCAAATATAAATTGGATTTAGAAATAAACATGAGCCTATCTACAAGATGAGCCTATCTACAAGGTTTATAGCATAAGAGATTTCATTCTACTGTCCTGCAACCCTTTGATTTAAAAAATTAATCTCCTAAACTGGTCTCTACCAAATTTAATTGTTTTCATGGTTGTCATGTTTATGTTTATATGTTTAGCTGTGAGCCCTTGGGAAGGTCCATCATAAGGCATTCCACTGATGACCAATTCCCTACACTTCTCCTTACAGCTCTCTCCTTCCTATTCCCTATGTTCTCTGACCTCATATTCCACCATGTGACACAGACAATAATGACTGCCAGACACAACCCTAACCTGTGCTCACAATGAACATGGACAGCTGCTGAGTATGTTGAATCCAGGTTGAATGTTCTACAGGCAACTCACAAGAATGATACCAAAAAGATAAACTCTTTGTCACTTATTTAGACGGATGGTATTTCAATGCAACCTAAGCTCAGAACTTGAGAGTTATGGTTGAATTTCTCCTGATCTCTTCACCAAAATATAGATCACCTAGTCTTATGTATTCAACTTTTCTTCATGTGTTCCTCAAATATTGATTGTATACATATTCTAGGTCATGTACTTTACTAGATCTTGTGAGTAGAACAGTGGTCAAGACAGATATAAGACTTTTCCAAATAAAATTTAGAACACTTTAAAGAAGAGACAACTTCTTTAAAATTTTAATGTTTAAATTTGTTTTTTAAATTTTTTGGAGAATTTCTTACATGATTACTGTATTGACATCACTTCTACCTTTCCCTCACTCCAAACTCCTCCCATGTTTCCCATTCACTCCCAAATTCATTACCATTTCTTCTTTAATTATTCTTGTTATGCATAAACATACTTAAACACAATACCTGCATGCATGAATACATATATGCATATAGAGAGAGTTACATATGCATGTTCATATATATTCATGCACACATCTATAATAATTTTTCTCCAGTTGAATTTATGGCCAGATCCGAAAAAGAGAATTTATGCCTGATACTGTGAACCTGGTTAAAAATCTATGGCTAGGGAAATCATAGACCTGAGGAAGAAACATCTATTGTTTTCTTAGCTGAGATGATTTGGTACCAAAACTGCCTTCAGAATATCTGCTTATACCTTCTACCCTTAGCCTTGGAGAAACTTCTCTATGTAGTGAACATAGTTACTTCACAGACTCATGAAACTTAGTGGTTATTGAGTGGTCAGTCTTTAACAATGCATTTATATAAGCCCTCCTGTGTCACAGGGACATCATGTACGAATAAATAGAATGGAGGAGCTGAAAGATAGGGAGAAAGCCTGCAGAATATCCCATTCTGGGCATGACACACTCACTATAAGTGTGATCTTACTGCTGCTACAGTGGTCTGTACTAGCTTTGTTCAAGACTGGGCCAGTCAATAGTCAAGTATAGATAATGCTGGGGCACATAGGGCCATATTGTCCCTGCTGTTATTGGATACTGTCATATTCTAGGGGTTACTGTAATTTGTTGTCAAATGTTGCTGTCATTTATATAATCTCTACTGGCCCAGCAGGCTCTACTAGATAGTCACAACCATGTAGTCACACAGATAGCCCTGGTTAAATTCAGTGGGTCACAAAGAAAAATAAAAAACCATGACTGTGGGGAGAGACGTTTCAGGTAGGAGAGAAACCTGCAGTGGTAAGAGGTATCTAAGAGAAGTATGAAGATACCAGAATGCAGTTAAAGAGCAACTTTAATTAATTAAACAAACAAAACTCTCTACTAATTAAATGTTCACCAGTAGATTACATGATTAAATTATGGACCCATGAAATAGGGCATAAGATGACTGAAAATGAAGAGATCTCATATTCACACATCTGAATGAATGAATTCCGAAATTTTAGTGTTTAAGGAGTACCATAGAAAAGTATATAAGTGATAGTTCATTTATACAAAGTTTCAAATGGAATAGAACTTGAAGTCAAGTCTTTATAAGCATGCAGTTTCACTATAAAAGAAATCAAAAGAATAAGCAATATGGAAGTCAGCTCAGGGGTTACCTTCAGTGCCAGGGGCTGGGCTATAATTGCACAAACACAGTAAGGGAATGAGCTTTTCTTGAGCTGAGTGATAGGTCTTTGGGCATTAATCATTATTATTACTAGTGTTGCTATTATTATTATAATTTAAACACTTTGTAGATTCTTTCATGTGAGTGATCTATTTCAGAATAAAAGTCTAATTGGGGGAAGAAAAGAAAAATGACTGTTTTGGTTTCTGCAAGGACTTTGCTTTAGAGCCATGCTCAAGTCAATGTGTAAAACGTCATAAGATTTTTCAGAAATAAAAGCTAAGCAAAGCTCACTTTCCCCAAGTAGTTTTCTTCTCCTTGTGGTTGAAATATCACTCTATTCATTTTTTCCCTCTCATTGACTATAACTAATGGTAGATGAAATTCTAAGTTACACTCAAGTTGAGCTGGAGTTTAGCTACCTACATCATCTGAAATGAGGAAATTCTTACTGTGGACTCCATGTCTTCCAATGTACTGAGGGAGGTAAAAGAGGAAATACACTCATATATTCACATATAGTCACATATAGTTACACATGTGTGGATACACATGCATATATATGAATGTAATAATTATTCCTCACAATGTTGAGGAAATTACATGGCATACTATGCATAATAGCACTACATAGAGTATAAGGTACAGGTGACATTCCTTATGCACATGTGGCCTGAGAAGCTAATGATCAGCATAGACCCAAGAGTAATCTTGAGCTTAATGTTGTATTTTTACCACATTGGCATCTGGAGAGCCTTGAGACAATTAAACTTTCTAAATATCAGATTGATACACATTTCAATGAATTTTATATGCAAATTTGTGACAGCGTGTACTGAACATTTCACACAAAACCTGATACATGGTAAACATTCAGTGATGTGGTGGCTATAATGTGATTAGTATTATCACTGCTGTCATCTTAATGAGACTGGAGAGGGGCTGATGATACTGTGCCAATGGTAAAGTTGGAATGCATCCATGATCGTACTCTGCGTTCTCATTGGTCCTCGGTAAATAGGTCTTCAAAGGAAAATTTTACAGCTCTGGTTAAGATAACCATTTTCCTAATGTAGTAATTACTATGCAAGTTGTTCTGTGCACAGAGATATTTTGAAACAGTTTAGCAGCATTTAGCAGCGTTATGTCAAATTTCACTGAAAAAGCTAAGGGGAAAGAAAAACAGAGGGGACAAATGTGATACAAAAGTGAGGTGAGGGGCAGGCAAATATAACTAGATGTCTCAATATCCCCGAGACACTTTGATAACACCCCTACCATCAGGTGAGTACACAGTAGCACTGTATACATACATACAAGCATAGGTAGAATTCTCTTAAGTATCTGAAACAAGAGTTGGCAAATCCAGCATTTTTTTTTCTGTATAATGTTCAGTAAGGTCCTAAAGAGAGGATACAGTATTACTGACACTTCAGTGAGTAAGTACCAATGACACAGAAATAAGAAATAAGTGAAAGGAGCACTTGTCACAAAGTACAACCTTAGATCTGGGTGAGGATTGTCTGGTTTCATTTATGGTGACACCATAAACAAAAGCAACTTGGAGAAAAGGGGGTTTATTTGAGTTTACAACTCTCAGGTCATACTCCATCACTGAGGAATGCCAGGGCAGAAACCTAGAGGTAAGAGCTGACACAAAGGTCTTAGGGGAGTGCTGCTTACTGGATTTCTTACAGAACTCAGGACTACCTGCCCCAGTGAGCTGGGTCCTCTCATCAATAATTAATCAAGAAAACACAACACAGACCTGTCTACAGGGAGATCTTATGAGTACATTTTCTTAATTGAGAGGCCCTCCACCCAATGACTCTAGATTGTGTCAAATTGACATAAAACTACCCAGCACAAGAGGCAGCATGGAGACTGTGGAGTCCAAAGTTTCATGTGTAGAATTTAGGAACGTACAAGAAGTAGAGAGCCTCATCTTGAACTTCGCTGTTGCTTCAATACCACTCACTCTCTCTGTTTTTCTTGTTGTTTCTCATGTCTTGCCACTCACTGGACATTGTTTCTTTAATGTTTCCATGAGGGTATGATTCCTCAGACACTTTAGGAGCTAAAGGAAGCCAAGACCTTTGGAAAGATGCTTATTAAATTTGAAGTCTCATTCATTGTAGATATTAAAGAATGCATATGCAGAATCTTGTCATATAATTTCAATTTTGTTTAACTACAGGTACTTTCCGTACATTCTAACAGCAAGGCTAACAAATTACAGAATGGATTTTGGAAAAATATAATATAATGATGCCTTGATAGCTGGAAAGATTTTACAGTCTTGGAATCATCTCAGAATTATATTTAAGTTTTAACTAAAATTATTTTTCTAGTTCCTCACTAAATCTTTCTGCTGACCATGGCTACTCAAATGCCCAGGCAGAGACTACCAGATCTGGAAATTTTCTCATAGATGCTAATATAACAAACATTCATTATGTAGGCTTTTGTATTTGTTCAGAACTGTAAACCAGAGACCAAATTTAATCATAGCGTAGTAGATTTCAACGGAGTGGTTAAATAGGAGAAATATGTGTATAGAAGTTTATAGGCCTGAACATCCTCGAATTGTCCTATTTGGGCAGCGCTGAGGACTTAAGGCCTCTTTGTACTAATCACCACCACTTACTCATGCTCGCCACCGCTAATTGCCCATACCAGCTATGGCCCAAGCACCATGCTCCATTCTTCCAGGAGCTGATGCACTGACAGAAGTGATGACTCCAAAGTGTCAATCTATCTAAAGCAGTGGTTGTCAACCTTTGGGACACAACCCCTTTGAGTGTTAGATGACCTTTAACTGGGTTTGCCTAAGACCATTGAAAAACACAGATATTTATGTTAAAATTCATAACAGCGAAATTACAGCATAAAGAAAATACAAAGAATAATTTTATTGTCAGGGGAGTCAGCCCAACACGAGGAACTGTGTTAAAGGGTCAAAGCATTAGGATGGTAGAGAATCACTAAAGGATCTGCCTTAATTGAGCTAGTGTTCAGACATGGAATTCATTAATAACAACTCAAGTCTTCCTCTATGTTTCATTTAATGTTTCCACGTCCGTAGCTACTTGACCTCACAGGCTCATGTCTTCAACTCTTCTTCCCAGAAGATTGTACTATCTGGGAATCTCATAGATCATTTAGGAAGGGGGTACCTAATTGGTAGAAGCAGATTGCTAGGTCAGACCTTGAGTGTTCTGTCTGTCTGGCCCTTACCTACCTACCTTCCTTCCTTCCTTCCTTCCTTCCTTCCTTCCTTCCTTCCTTCCTTTGTTCATTCGTTCATTTGTTTGTCCCTTCCTTCCTTCTTTCCTTCCTTCCTTCCTTCCTTCCTGCCTTCCTGCCTTCCTTCCTCCCTCTCTCCCTCCCTCTTTCTTTCTTTCTTTCTTTCTTTCTTTCTTTCTTTCTTTCCTTCCTTCCTCCCTCCCTCCCTCCCTCCCTCCCTTCTTTCTTTCTTTCTTTCTTTCTTTCTTTCTTTCTTTCTTTCTTTCTTTTTTCTTTCTTTCTTTCAAATAAGACTGCTATGAACATAGTGGAGCATGTGTCTTTATTGTATACAGGGGAATACTCTGGGTATATGCCCAGGAGTGGTATGACAGGGTCCTCTGGAAGTGACATGCCCAATTTTCTGAGGAACCGCTACACTGATTTCCAGAGCAGTTGTACCATCTTGCAATCCCACCAACAGTGGAGGAATGTTCCTCTTTCTCCACATCCTTGCCAGCACCTGTTGTCTCTTGAGTTTTTAATCTTAGCCATTCTGACTGGTATGAGGTAGAATCTCAGGGTTGTTTTGATTTGCATTTCCCTGATGACTAATGATGTTGAATACCCCTTAAGGTGCTTCTCAGCCATCCAAATTTCTTCAGGTGAAAATTCTTTGTTTAGCTCTGTACCCCATTTTTTGATAGGGTTATTTGGTTCTTTGGGGGTCTAACTTCTTGAGTTCTTTGTATATATTAGATATTAGCCCTCTGTAGGATGTAGGGTTGGTGAAGATCTTTTCCCAATTTGTTGATGGCTGTTTTGTCCTTTTGACCGTGTCCTTTGACTTACAGAAACTTTGTCATTTTTTGAGTTTCCATTTGTCAATTCTTGATCTTAGAGCATAAGCTATTGGTGTTCTGTTCAGAAACTTTCCCCCTGTGCCCATGTCCTCCAGGGTCTTCCCCAGTTTCTTTTCTATTAGTTTCAGTGTGTCTGGTTTTTTGTGGAGGTCCTTGATCCACTTGGAGTTGATCTTAGTACAAGGAGATAAGAGTGGGTCAATTCGCATTCTTCTGCATGTTGACCTCCAGTTGAACCAGCACCATTTGTTGAAAAGGCTATCTTTCTTTCTTCCTCCCTCTCTCCCTTTCTTTCTTTCTTTCTTTCTTTCTTTCTTTCTTTCTTTCTTATACCTTCTCTGTAAGATTTGAAGAAGATCCATTACTTGCTCACTTTAGCACCAGTGAACTTCTTTGTCCTGTCTTCCTTGCCATGGTGGACTAAAACTATGAGTCAAAATTAAACTCTTCTTCTTTAAGTTGTTCCTGTGTGGTCGCCTAAAACTGTGAGTCAAAACTAAGGTTTTCCTGGGCATGACACTTCTGGAGGATTCTGTTATACCACTCCTGGGCATATTCCCAGAGGATTCCCCGGCATGCAATAAGGACACATGCTCCACTATGTTCATAGCAGCCTTATTTATAATAGCCAGAAGCTGGAAAGAACCCAGATGTCCCTCAACAGAGGAATAGATACAGAAAATGTGGCACATTTACACAATGGAATACGATTCAGCAATTAAAAACAATGATTTCATGAAATTCTTAGGCAAATGTTGGAACTGGAAAATATCATCCTAAGTGAGGTAACCCAATCACAAAAGAATACACATTGAATGAGGTCACTGATAAGTGGATATTAGCTCAGAAGCTCTGAATACCCAAGACACAATTAACATATCAAATGATTCCCAAGAAGAAGGAAGGAGAGGGCCCTGGTCATGGAAAGGCTTGATGCAACAATGTAGGGGAGTACCAAGACAGAGAAGTGGGAGAGGGTTGATTGGGGAATGGGTGGAGGAAAGAGGGCTTATGGGACTTATGGGGAGGGTGGAACTAGGAAAGGGGAAGTCATTTGGAATGTAAACAAAGAATGTAGAAAATAAAAATTAAAAATAATAATAATAATATGCAAAAAATTAAGGTTTTCTCCCTTAAGTTATTCCTTTGTGGTGTTTTGTCCGAGAAACAAAAGCAACTAGTATACCACTGGTAACTTTGCTGTCTTACGGGTCTCTATTGTCCAAAAAACTCTAACCAAATATAAACAAATTCAACTATTAGACTCAGACTGATGTGTCTAAAACAATATTCTTTTCCTTCTTTGAAATACATCATCAACTCTAAATACTGACAAGAAGCTCTGTGTACAGAGTCAGAAAATAAAATGGAAAAAACTGAGAGTCAGGACTAGATTCAAATGCACCAGGAAGTAGAGTATAAAGACAGTGGGAGTCAGGTGTGAATATGATTTTATTTCTCTAAATCCATAGGTGTTTTGAACATCTATGTTGGGTTGGTGTCTTGACGTATATATGGATAAAGTTGGTTTGTGACACGACTACCTGAAGTACACAAACAAAATGGCTGCTGATTCTCAGGGAACAAGACAAAAACACACTCCAAAGTTCTCATATGAGGTATGATTTGAGAAGTAAAGTTACAAACGCGTTGGTGATTTTCGGGGGTTGGGGGGGGGAGTGGGGGATGAGGTAGATTCAAATGCAGATTCAGAGGCTTCGTATACAAAGGTATCTGATTTAGAACCAGAGAGTACTCATCTCAATAAAGAACTTATGTGGTGCTGGTGTGAGTAGCCCTTCAGTCACATCACATTCGACAGTCATAAAAGATAGTGAACGAGACAGCAATTTAATAGAGGTTGGGAAGCAGAGAGAGCCTGCCAATAGCTTTGTCAGTAAGAATCAAAGACCAAGTATCCAAGTGTGGTATAAAAATGCAATGTGCTCTTTAAAATACAGGTCCTTAACTGAGTCAGAATTTCTGAAGACACGATGAGAAATAAACATAATATTCAATCCCCTACAGAATTAAAATGTGTAGAAACATTAAAAATCATTCCATAAGGTAGAGAACATGATGGTATGATTTTTTTTCTCAGAACTGTGAATATGCTGGAGGTTAATGGTTATTGATCTACTTTAATATGTGAGGTCTACCACTGATCAGATATATTAATCAATTTATAAAATAAATTCACAACATTGAATAAAAAACCCAGGCTGCCTTACCATTTAACTATACATTCAAAAAAAAATGAAAGTAGCCCAGGACTAGACAGCTAAAAATTACTTTATATTCTAATGGTAATCTCAAATCCAATCATTGGAAAATTGCCCTGAGGAAATGGTGAGATAGTCTCTGTAGATTTTTAGACTCAAGAAAAGACTTGCCAAATTTCTGTAATGATAAAAGTATGAAGTGACATTCTATTCTCAGAGTCTTTGCAAATGAATCTGTCACCATAGTGTGCATTGACTTTACAAGGATATCCACGAGAGAAGATTGTAATCATTGAGGAAAATTTTTCATCCTCAGAAACAAAATGAAACATCCTTTATTTATTTATATACCAGAGAAAAAGACTGTTACAGCAAATATTTGCTGGTGATATTACAAACAAATTGAAAAGGAACACAATTGTGCCTCCACACGGGATTGTTTACTATGCCTATTAAAACCACAGGTGAACTTTGGAGCTTTTATTCTACTCGTTTTGTAAAGATTATTTTGTTCTCTATCAAAACCACAATGGTGCAACCAACTCCATGCAATTCTCCTGATCCAGAATGGAACTACATTAATCCAAGCTGATAGCTGAATTTAATATAAAGCTGCTGCCATTTATGAAAAAGTACCACAGCATACTGTTTTAACAACTTATTCTTCTCAGCTTGACAAATCCAAACATTTATATTTCAAAGTAATTTCCATTTTAAAATCCCAAGCCAAGCTGATAAGGGAAGATAAAATATTGAATTTTAGTACATAAATAAGCTTTTTTGAGACAACAAAGAAGCTTTTAGTAATAGCTTTCATTTAGATGGCATATTTTCTTCACTGGGAATTCTGACTAGCATACTTCACAAAAATGTATGTGGAAAGTTTATATTCTTTATAAATAAAATAGATGATGGATGTGCAGCATACACATACTGACTTTATTTTGTAGGACACTTAAATATAAACTTTTAATTGGTTTATTTTCCAAGGTTTCATTTTTAGGAACTTATGCAGAAAAAGTCTAAGTTCCAAGCTGTTCCTACTGGAACTTGAGAGGATAAGAAGAAATCCATGCATGGCAATAGGGCTACAACTGGACTAGGTCTCTTTTAAAATAGCTCCCCAAATGCCAAAAAATACAAGCTGTCCACTGTGTAGGTTATGTGAACACACACATCTTAATGAATGGAGACAAGAGATTGTCAAAAAGTCTTTATAAATCTAACAATCCCAACAAAACTCTTGGCTGTCCACCAGGACTTAATAGTAAGACCCTATTGCTGAAGATGTCACACACTTTGGTCACAAGACACAGAGAAATAAATTTGGAACTAAACTTGAGATATCCTCTTACCTGGTTAATGTTTATTGTTCTGAAAGGTATGATGCAGGCTGGTGTGAGAGAATATGCATCCAGTCTTCCCTAACATTAAGTTCTGCAAGCTACAAAAATGGTCTATTTGGCCAGCTGTGTCCTTTACTGGAGTAATGGCATATCAGTTTTGAGGATAACCAATAGTTTTATTTGAGACCTGCTCTACACGTTGGAACTTATGTCTGGTTTTATAAGTCTAGTCATGAACTCATGGCAAAATAAGCCCTGTAGAGAACCAATTACAATTGTTTTGATGGATGGTTATGATGTGAAAGTGTATCCTAAACACTCATATATATGTTCATATATCAGTTCTGGGATCAACTTTCATCAGAAAAACTTTGCTTTGTAGTAGGAAGCAACTAATGCAAAAAATAAACCAAAAAGCCCCCAAATCATAATTGTTAAAAATACTGAGAGTTAATAATGGTGGTGCATTGACCCTAAATAGGTGCTCTACATTACTGAGTCAGAAAGAAAGTAAAACTTAGAAAATGAGAAGATATCCTCGAAAAAAGCATGGCATGTAACAATTTTAGTTGCTTTCTTTGAACAAAATTGAGCCCCTCAACATTTCATCACAGAAGAGAGAAAGTCCTTTGAGGTCCCATCCCTCCATGAGAGACAGATGGCCGGCAAGAGGTATTATGTGTATGTGTTAAGGGCGTGGTAATCATTTTCTTTAGTTGTATAGTTTCTTTAGTTGTATAGTTCTGATAAGTTGCTTGTGTTGTAGTAAATAACATCTCACACATGCTCCTGCAAAGAACCCTTAATACACACAGTAGGTCACACACCAAAAGTAAACAGAGAAGTAAGAGGTGATTGGGATGAAGGGTTTCTGTTAGATGAGAGAAGGGTGGAAATGACTAAAATTCATTATATTGTTATACAAAACTGTCAAAGAATTAAAAAGTCACAAGCAAAAAAAAAAGAAAGAAGGAAAGAAAGAAAGAAAGAAAGAAAGAAAGAAAGAAAGAAAGAAAGAAAAGAAAGTGTAATAAATGAGCATTAAAAAAAATTCCCATCATGGGGTTTCTTCCCGTCTTAGACCATTTCTGATTTTGGATGAAAGACACATATCAGCCTTTATATTTTAAAATATGCCTTAAGTGTACAATAGTTGGGCAACTGTGTGCCTGACATGTTGTTAGAATCTACCATCCTGTCCATAACTCACGTTATTACTATGCTTAATCTGACTGCTATTAACTCCAATTGGCCAGCCCATATAGTCATGTTTTTATGGTTCAGCTAGCCTGTGGTGGCTCTCCTTTCTCCTCTCCTGGACATTCTTTTCTTCCATGGTGGCCTCCCTCTCTGTCCTCAACTTGTGGTCTCAAATGCAAGAAACAGAAAACCCCTGTACATCTCCGCTCCTCCTTACAACTATTGGCTGTCAGCATCTTTATTCACAAATCAGAAATTACTTGCAGGTAGGGTCCCAGGGGTTACATGCAGACTCCAAGGTTCTGGGGGCCCCCCACACTTAACAATATAATAGACAGTGCTCGCTTTGGCAGCACATATACTAAAATTGGAATGATACAGAGAAGCACCTGAAGAACTTTGGATGGTTGAGAAGCACCTTAAGAAATGTTCAACATCATTAGTCATTAGGGAAATGCAAATCAAAACAACCCTGAGATTTCACCTCACACCAGTCAGAATGACTAAGGTTAAAAACTCAGGAGACAGCAGGTGTTGGTGAGGATGTGGAAAGAGGAACATTCCTCCACTGCTTGTGGGATTGCAAGATGGTACAACCACTCTGGAAATCAGTCTCGCAGTTCCTCAGAAAACTGGGCATGACTCTTCCCGAGGACCTGTTATACCACACCTGGGCATATACCCAGAGGATTCCCCTGCATACAACAAGGACACATGCTCCACTATGTTCATAGCATTCTTATTTACAATAGCCAGAAGCTGGAAAGAACCCAGATGTCCCTCAATGGAAGAATGGATACAGAAAATGTGGTATATTTATACAATGGAATACTACTCAGCAATTAAAAACAATGAATTCATGAAAATTTTAGGCAAATGGTTGGAACTGGAAAATATCATCCTAAGTGAGCTAACCCAATCACAAAAGAATACACATGAAATGCAATCACTGATAAGTGGATATTAATTAACCCAGAAACTCTGAATATTCAAGACACAATTATCATCTCAAATGATTCCCAAGAAGAAGGAAAGAGAGAGCCCTGGTCCTGAAAAGGCTTGATCCAGTATTGTAGGGGAGTAGCAGGACAGAGAAATGCCAGGGGGTAATTGGGGAATGGGTGGAGAGAAGAGGACTTATGGGACATATGGTGAGGGGGGAACTGGGAAAAGGGAAAGCATTTGGAATATAAACAAAGAATATAGAAAAAAACAATACTATAGACAATAAAAGACAGAACTTCAACAGAAAAGGAAAGAAGAAAAGAAAAAGAGGCTGCATATCTTCTTAACACTTGAAATCCTCTCAAGTTGAAAAATTTATTTTAGCCATCACTGAATACTGAGTTAAAAACCAGTCACCTGCTTTTTATGCACCAGAAATGGACATTTGAAACTTGAAATTAAAAATACAACATAATTTATATAAACAGTTTTAAAATGCAATATTTAGTTATGAGGTTATATAAGACATTAGCAAAAACATAAAAGCTGGAAAAATATTGAGTATCAAATAATGGATAATATCCTATGTTCATGGCTGGACAGATTCATTAAGCTTTGGATTCAGTTCCTCCTAACTTGATTTAATGAATTATTAATCAAATTTGTGTTGAGTTACTTTCTAGTTATTCAAATAATCCTAAAGTTTATATGGAAGAAAAAAAAAGATTCCAAACAGTCAGTATAATACTGAAGGAGAACAATCCTGGGCAACTGACTCTACTTACCTTCAAAATCACAAACCTAAAGCTAGAGTAATCAAAGGTGTGGCTGTGGTAAAAAAATACATAAAAAAGAAAAAGAAATACAAAGAAGAGAATGGAGAGCCCAGAAATAGATGTTTGTCAGTAGAGTTAATTGGTCTTTTGACAAAGGAGTAAAGAACATTCAAAGAGAAGCAACAAACTTCCAAGAATATTAGACACAAAGAAAGAAATCTGTATACTGATGTTACCTTTTCACAAACAAATAAACTCAAAGTGGGTTGTATTCTTACATGTAAACATAGAATGGAAAAGAAAGGAAGAAAAACCTTTAGAAAACAAGATAGAAATCCAGGTCACTCTCAGTTTGTTGGTATGCTTTCATTGTAACATTAAAACACAATTTGTGGTGAACTGAAATTTGAGAAACTCTAAAACTGTTCTCCTATTAAAGGCACAGTTATGGAAATAAAATGGAGCAGAGGAGAAATGACTCAAAAGTTAAGAGAATGACTGCTTTTGCAGAGGACCCAAGTTCTGTTCCCAGCACCCAAAAGCAGCTCACAACTACCTATAGTTCTAATTTCAGTAGATCCTATGTACTTGTCTGGCCTTCATGGGCACCTGCACTTACATGCCTATTCATATATATGAACATAACCAGATACATGTAATTAAAAATAGAAAAACAAATTTTAAAAAGGGTATGGAATGGCAAATCATTCAATGGAAGAAAGTATCAGGAAATAATCTTCAAACAAGACACATCAAGTTGCTACAAAAGAAATCTTACACCTCAAGAGCAAGAAACACGTTAAAAGTAGACAAAATATCTGAACAATCACCCCTCTGAAAATGATAAATAATAAAAGCTGTTTAACAAAATATAAGACAGATTATCTGATGAGGAAATTACAAGTTAAAGGAGACATGACTGCACACTGGTAGGAGTGACTGAAAACTGAAAACTGTAGCACTGAGGATAATGGGGATCAAAGGGTCAAGAGGAACTCTCATTTATTGGTGGTGGAAATGCAAATGCTAACTGCAGAACAGCCACTTTCCAAAGGGACAAAAAGACATATTTGATTTTTAATTCTTCAAAAATTCCATACATGTACACAATGTTTGTTGATCATCTCCACTCTCTCTTTTTCCTCTTAATCTGGTGCCATCCTTAATATGATTCACTTCCTCTTAATTTCATATTATCTTTTTAGCAAGTCAAATGATTCCCAAAAAGAAGAAAGGAGAGGACCCTGGGCCTGAAAAGATTGATTCCAGTTTTGTAGGAGAGTACCAGAACAGAGAAATGGTGGTGGGGGGAAGGGAATTGGGGAATAGTTGTGGGGGAGAGGACTTATGGGACATATGGTGTGTGGGGGGAACTGGGAAAGGGGAAAGCCTTTGGAATGTAATCAAAGAATATAGACTAAAAAAATTATAAAAAAAAAAAGAAAAAAATCAATAATCCCCCCCAGCCCAGTTAGAGCTACCCATATGTGCATGGGTATAGGATCTTCCACTGGGGAACAGGAAGCTGAAGAGTGGTCATTTACCCCCCAAAAATGTGACTTTTCTTCACATAGCATTTTATTTTTAACAACCAATAGCTCTTCAACTAGAGGTAGGGTCTTGTGAGACGCTTCCTCACAAATGCTGGAATTGTTGGCTGTTTTAACACTTTGTAGGTCTTGTGCAGGTAACCACAGATTCATATGAATAACTCTAAGATCCAGAGGACAGTATTTCCCAACACTTTTTCCTACCCACTGGCTCTTAATAAAGTCAGACAGTCTTATAGTGTGATGCAGCAGCCTTATTCCTAGATGCTTACCTAGGTGTCCTGGAACTTATTTCCACATGAAAATCTGCAGTATTATTTTATAGTAGCTTTACTTATATCTCCTGAACTGTAATCCACCAAGACGGCATTCTAAAGGAGAATGAATAAACAAACTGTAATATATCCATGAATGCGATATTTTCTAAGCAATAAAAAGAAATGGGGTTTGAAGCCACTAAACCAGGTTAATAGACTTTTCCGCACTTTTGTTGAAGAAGTCAGTCTGAAAACATTTGTGCAGGGAGTTTCTGTCTATATAACATCCTGAGGAAGGAAAATTCAGAGAGACAAGTCAATGGTTGCTGGGGGTATGGGGAAAAGAAGATAAATGGTGTACAGAGGTTTTAGGTCAATGCAATTGTTTTGCATGGTACTGAGGTAGTATATATGGTATATATAGTAGTATAACATATGAATGGCATCATTCATTTGTTAAATCCCAAAAAATGCATAATACAGAGAGTATACCTTAATGAAAATTATGGCCTTTAGTTAATAATTAAATTGCAATATTACTTCATTGAGCAAAGGAAATTAATATAGGAGGGAGAGAAAGGATATGTGTGAACTCTTTGTACCCTCTACTTTCTATGAAGCTAAAGGACTCTTACATGGTAAAGCATATTATAAAATGTATCAATATTCATAATATAAGAGAGCACCAAATTATGGGGAATAAAGTTGACAAAACAAGTAAAACCTTCAACAATAAAAATTAAAACACTTTGATGAAATTAAAAAACTAAGGTTTATGAGATTTAAAAATGTGCATGCATTTGAAACAATGGAATATTACTCAACTATTAAAAACATCATGAAATTTATAAGCAAATAGCTGGTACTAGAAAATAAAATATGGAGGAGAGTAACTCAGACTCAGAAAAACACACATAGCATGTACTTACCCTTAAGTGGATATTAGCTAAAAAGCACAGAATAATCATGCTACAGTCCACTGATTCCAAAAAGCTAAGTCACAAGGAGAGCCTAAGGGAGGATGGGTGAATCTTACTGAGAAGAAGAAATGAAATAGACATGGTAGGAGTGGATAGGTAGAGAGTACTGGGTGGGATAGGGTAGGCAGAGGAGCAGGAGAGATCAAGTGGGGAAAACTGGAAGAGAGAACTGAAATTTATGGAGAGGTCTTCCCTGGGACTAATTAGAAACCTAGGACAATGGAAACTCCCAGGAATCTATGAGGGTGTCCTTAGCTAAGACTGCTAGCTATAGGTGATATGGAACCTGAAATAGCCAACTTCTGTAACTAGACAGGAGTTCCAAAATAAAGATAGGAACAGCAAACCAGCCATGAAATCTTCAACCTATAATTTGTCCTGCCTACAAGATGTGCAGGGATAAAGCAAGAACAGAAACTCAAGGAACCAATGATATCTAGCATGAGACCCATGCCATGGCACTAATTAATAATATTCTTCTATACTTGCAAACAGGAACCTAGCTAACAGCATAATGTCATCTGACAGGCTAAAACAAGCAGCTGATGGAAATAGATTCAGAAATCCACAGCCAAATAATAAATAGAGCTCAAGGGATCTTGTAGGCAGGCACAGGAAGGGTTGAAGGAGCCAGAGAGGTCAAGGACGCCACAAATACCCCTACAGAATCAACTAACCAGGGCCCATAGGGACTCACTGAGACTGAATCATTAACCAAAGCATACCTGGGATGGGCCTAGGCCCTCTTTTCATATGTAATAATTGTGCTGCTTGATCTTCATGTAGGACTCCTAACAACTAGATCAAGGACTGTTTCTGATTGTGTTGCCTGCATTTAGATCCCTTTCCCCTATCTGGGCTTCTCTATCTTCTCTCAATAGTAGAAGATGCACCTAGTCCTACTGCAAGTTGATATCCCAAGGTGAGATGATTTCTATAGAAGGCCTTCTCTTCTTTGAGAACACAGGGGTACAGAGAAGGGAGAGTGAGAGGGAGAGACTTAGAGGAGAGAAGGGAAAGGAAGCTGTGATTGGGATGTAAATTTAATTAACTAATTAATTAATTAAAAAGTACAGTGTTAACATCAGCAAATAAGGATTGATATTATATTATGGTAATGACCCATTAGATGGAAATATTAGTGCTAAAGTACTCTGGAATCTAGAAGCTTCTTCAGAAGTTAAACATATATCAGGGATTTTGTTGTTGTTGTTTTTTGTTTATTTTCTATATTCTTTGTTTACATTCCAAAGGCTTTCCCCTTTCTCAGTTCCCCCTCACCATATGTCTCATAAGTCCTCTCCCCCCGCCCCCGTCCATTCCCCAATCACCCCCTCAACTCTTTCTCTGTTCTGGTACTCTCCTGCAAAACTGGATCCAGTCATTTTGGGACCAGTGTCCTCTCCTTCCTTCTTCCTGAGAATCTTTTGATTTGCTAATTGTGCCTTGAGTATTCAGAGCTTCTGGGCTCTTTAATATCCACTTATCAGTGATTGCATTTCATATGTATTCCTTTGTGATTGGGTTAATTCACTTAGGATGATGTTTTCCATTTGCCTACAAATTGCATGAATTCATTATTTTTAATTGCTGAGTAGTATTCCATTGTATAAACATACCACATTTTCAATATGTATTCCAGAATACATGTGGAACCTATGTCTTAACTGCTCACAAAATTTCACCTATTTTTTGAGGTGTACAAGGAGGGACAGTCATAACAATTTCATCTAAAATTAAGTTAGCATGGAAATAAAAAGGGTGTGACAAGGAACAAGGCTCTTTGATAGTACTTCATGGAGAACATTGCATTAAAGAAGTTTGTGAAGCTGCACCTCCACCTTGGCGGTGATGATTGGGTGGTGATGCCTGGCCTAACATCTAAGGGCCTAGACCAGGCATGTCCCCATGGCCTTTGAGGATAACAGTCAGCTACTACTACTACAGGGCCAAAACCCAGATATGGCTCTTGGTGTCAGCATGGTAAAGACCTTCACTATGATCTCAAATAGCATCATCGGTTACCCACATCGGGCTGTTCTTTACTAATAAATATCAAGTCTCCAGTTCTGTCTCTTCATCATGCACACAGCATTCTGCTTTCTTTCTTTCATCCCTCCCCTACTTACTTAGTGTCACCTGGGGTCTCTTGGTGTCTAAGGTCATCTCTCAAGTGCCATGCCCCTTCCATGCCATGTGGCACTGGGAAGGTGTCTCAGGCTGGCTCTGCTCACCTGTAGTGCCTGACACTGGCTTGGGGTCTTTTATTTTTCCTTTTTAAATGGAGATTCAAGTAGACATCTTTCAAGCTGTCCCAAGCATACTAGAAATACGTACATGGTGAGAGATGCTAGTGAAGATGTCACCTCTGTCTCTTAATTCAGGGTCTCAGTCCTCTAATTGCCAATTGTACATTCAAAACACATGATTTCCAGATCATATGAAGCAATCTTGTCAACATATATTTGTTTTGGCAAACAATGAGTTTTCTGTTCCATAGCTAATCATCAGAAGAGAAGCCTTTGCCTGGCTACTTTCAAGGCCTAGTCATCTCATTGTGCTGATAGTTTATCTACACATTGGCCGTTGCTTGCTCTAACTATAGTTTAAACAAGAGCAATCTGTAACCAACTCCAAGGAATATTATTTTCAGTTGTATGTACCTATAAGTTTACTTTGAGTTTTATGTTCTTTTATCCAGCCATGAATTGTGGTATTGATAACTGCACTGCAATTTAATACTTTATGCCTCTAATATTCTCAAATACATCAGATTATTATCTTTTTCTCATGGTCTCATGAATTTTTGTGGGTTATAAATATGGGAAGGATACAATCAGATGAGTCTGGTGTTAAATTCCCCCTCTCTTTCCTGCTTTTAAAATTTCCTTCACTGAATAATTTCTATTAGCTTTTAAATATAACTACTTCTTTTTTCTTTAAATAAAATGTACATGGGAGTCAATAAACCTGTCATTCCTACAACTTTTTTTTAACCAAGACAATTAACAATCACACAGAGACAATAAAAATGTAGATAACAATAATGATGCCTGACATCTAAGGACTTCATAGAGACCTTTATTTTTGTTACTTTAGAACATTAGAATGAGGCTTGGGCAGTGGTGGCACATTCCTTTAGTCCCAGCACTCTGGAAGCAGAGGTAGGCATGGTCTACTGAGTGAGTTCCAGGACAGCCAGAGCTACACAGAGACTCTGTCTTGAAAACCAGAAACAAATATGCCAAAAAAAAAAAGATGGCTTAGCAGGATCCTGATGACCTGTGGTTGATGCCTAGACTCAAGAACATTAGAATGAGATTATGACATCATAGCATTACCTATAAGGGTTTCAAATATTTGTCCAGTTATTTCTAAATTATTTTTTGTTAGTCTTAGTATTGAAAACTGAATGATGTCAAAACACATGGGTCACTTGGCAAAGGCCAAACATTTGGTTTCAGCATAGAAAAGTGCATCTAATGTGATTTTAGTTCCTATGTCCACTTTCAGCCTGAAACACTGAAGTATTTCTGGTTGTGAGTCTAACCTTTAATGGCAGAACTATCTGTCCCACCTTAAAATTCTGAAGTATAAGGAATCACCATGGTTAAATGATTTATTGCCTTGCAGTTTTCTACAAATGCATTATCTGCACTGTGCCATGTTAGGATACGGTTTGCTTTCTATTCATGAAAAGTAGAAAGAATTGTTTGCTCATCACACGCATGATGACCAAAGGACATACTGATTTAAGTCATCTATTTATTGCCCATAACATTTGATCCAAACTTTCAGTCCCTGTTTTTGACCTTCTGTGTGTTTCCAGAATAAACTCTATATCTTCATTCAGAAAACTTCAGGCATACTTAAGTCAGTTTCTCATCCTTTTCACAGGTCTTGGTGGGAGTATTTAATACAAACTCTTTTTGAAAAAAAAAATTACATCATGAACTTAAAAATTACCCTAATCTAGAATCTAGAAACTTCAATTTTAGGAACAAGGCAAAGAGGAATTCCTCTAGTTTATAAATCAGAAGAACTCTTTCATATGATTACTGGTAGACATTTTCAGAAATATTTGCAATAAAAATTTTATATCACAGAGAAGACAAAATCATCTCAGCTACATGAAGCAAAATAGATGAATTTTATAACAGAAAAATAACAACCTCACAATACTACACTCAAAAGGAGTCTTCTTTAATGCATGGATAACCAAATTAATGCAGAAACTGTTTTATATTTAGTAAAAGTTAGTGGGGGAAAGGAAGTTAAGAGAAAATTTCACATAACCATCCCATCTTCTGAGAGGCCAAGATGGGAGTGAAGGATTGTGAGTTGCCCATAAAAATAAACGAGAAGGTCTGATGAAAGTGGGAGGAGAGGTGACAAGAGAGTGGAGATCCCCCTGGGATAAAATAGTCATAAGAGGCTGACGGAGGGAGGGAACTGAAAGGGAGAGCAGATGAAGAGGGTCATGAGGGAGGCAGGATCAAGTGTGGGGAGGAACAGTAGTGATGGCCAGATGGCCATGAGAATGAATGGAAATCTTCAACTGATAGGAGTAGAGAGATGGGGGACAGACAGAGACCTGGGGTAAGGGAGGAACCCATGAATCAATGGGGGTTACCTTAGCTGTAACTCACAGGATTGGGGATATGGAAACTGAAGAGGCTACCTCCTATAGCCAGGCAGGAACCCACTGGACAGATAAGGACACTACTCCACTCACCAAACTTTTGCTCCAAAATTTGTCCTGTCTATAAGAAATGCAGAGACAGGGTATGGAGCAGAGTCTGACAGAATGGCCCATTAATAACTGACCCACCTTGACATCCATCCCATGAGCAAGCGCCAATTCCTGACATTATATGCTTACAGAGGGCAGTTTAGCACAGCTCTCCTCTGAGAGGCTCCACCCAGCAGCTGACTCTGACAGATGAAGATACCCACAGTGGATGAAGCTTGGGAACTCTTATAGAAGAGATGGAGTAAGAATTGAGGGCACTGAAGGAGATAGGAGCTCCACAGGAAGATTAGCAGTCAGCGAACCTGGACCCTTGAGGTTCTCAGAGTCTGAAACACGAGACTCTGAAAGAAGTCTGAAAGAAAGGCATATACAGGCTGAATGTAGGCTTCTCCACACATGTGTAGCAGATATAAATCTGGGTCTTCATGTGGATCCTGAAAAACTGGAGCAGGGTCTATCCCAAAAGCTCTTGCCTGTCTGTGGGATTTGTTCTTCTAGCTGGGTGGCCTTGTCTGGCTTCAATGGAAGAGGATATGCCTAGCCTTGCCGAGTCTTGATGTGCCAGTGTAGGAGGATAGCTAGGAGAGGCTTCTACTTTTACAGAGAGAAAGGGAAGGGGATAAGGGGGAAAGGATTTCAAGAGACAGTGACCTGAAGTGGAGGGCAACATTCGGGACATAAAATGAATGTAAACAAACAAACAAACAGACACACACACACAAAGAGTTGCCAATAAGCAAATATTTATCAGCATAGGTAATTAATATATTCCAATCTCCAATCACAGGTGCTACTCTGTCAGTATTTCCATAGCTCAAATATACATTCAGTTTATGCCTAGTGCACTCAAGTCCATCCTTGCTCACTACTAAGTAGGTTATAATCTAAAACTGGAAAAAATGTTCCTCTAGGATTTATCAGTATTTCTGGTAATAATACAAATTATTTAAGCACAGGAATGTTGTGTCTAATATATTTAAGAAATTACAAATTGGGCCAGAAATGTAGCTCATTTGGCAGAGTATTTGTCTAGGCAACATGAACACTGGGTTAAATCCCCAACACCATATGCCTATAATGCCAGCATGTCAGAGGTTTAGGAGGGTAGAAGTTTAAGTTCAGAGCCGGGTGGTGGTGGCACACATCTTTAATCCCAGCACTTGGGAGGCAGAGGCAGGCAGATTTCTGAGTTCGAGGCCAGCCTGGTCTACAGAGCGAGTTCCAGGACAGCCAGGGCTACACAGAGAAACCCTGTCTCAAAACAAAACAAAACAAACAAACAAACAAACAAAAAAACTTGAAGAAGTTTAAGTTCATCTTTGGCTGCATAGTGAATTTGAGGCCACCCTGGGGTTATGATATTTTATCTCAAAGAAGAACAAGCCAGAGGTGGGATAGAAAAAGAGAAAAAAGAATACAGAAAGTTACAGAGTATTTGTGACTTTTTTTGTAAATGTTTTTGTATGTTAATATGCAATGTGACCATCCAAATGGGGAACCCTATCCATAGTTTTACGACCCTCTTAGTTTAGGTATATATTGCTGTGGAGAGACACTATGACTCTAAAACTCTTATAAAGGAAAGCATTTAATTGGGGCTGGCTTATACTTCAGAAGTTTATCCCACTATTAATATGTTAAGAATCAGCACAGGAAAAGACATGGAACTGAAGAAGGAGCTATCAGTTATACATCTGGATTGGTAGGCAGCAGAAAGAGAGAGACTCTGGACCTGGCTTGAGAGCATTTGAAACCTTAAAGCCCAGACACCAGTGACACACTTCTTCCAACAAAGTCACACCTACTCTAATGAGGCCACACCTCTTAATACTTTAATTTATATGAGCCTATAGGATCCGTTTTTATTCAAACCACCACGATGACCTTAACTCATTACTAAACAATTTGAGCTAGTGCATTATGAAACGTGTTCACTTAATGCTTCTGATAACAGGCCTTTTTCATTCTTAGCATTAAACATGCTGATTGGGTTATATTTAAGAATATTCATATGTACATATATGTAAGCAATAACAATGACAAAAGACACCATGAATTTGAAGTAGAGCAAGGAAGAATGTGTGGGAGGGCTTGGAGAGACATAGAAAGGTAGAAATGTAATTATATTGTAATACCCAAAATAAAAAGATAAAAAAAGTTCTGCCTGTGATTTTCTCAAACATAACTTCTTAAGATATATGAAGCACAGCTCTATATGTCTATGAGCCCTGTACCCTCCAAATGCTCTGTGGTCCTCATAATGTACCCTTGTTAAATGCTATTTCCCTATACCAGGAGAAAAAACAAAATACAAAGAAAAGGTTACAAATATTTCAATTAGTTGGATATTTGTCCCGTGATTTTATCATTTTTGCAAAACAATAGTTACCATTTTTTTTTTTTTGCATTTTAGTAGAAATCTGTAAGTAGTCATTGATTTTAGGGAAATAGACTTTTGTCCAAGGACTGTTGATTTATAATTTATACAAGTTAATGCTCTCTAAGTTTCAAACAAGTGATTTACAAATGACTTACAGATGCATTTTAGAGAGATTCATCAATAATCTTGGGTCTGACTAATAAATACTTCAGATCTTAACAGAGTTAGCCACTACCATGATTAAACACATTCACTGGCATCATGCTTGGAGTCCATGGGCTTAGGCAGCTACCATGTCCTGTACAGCAGAAATCCTAGAGCTTTATCTACAGTGAGGAACTTAAATGAGGATGAGAAGGGACCAAGGGCAGTTATTTTCTCCCTTGCCCTGCCTTTCCTTAGAGTTTTCATTTGGATTTTCAGTACTGTCAATTTAGGGCCAACCCTCCAAATTTTATAAATATGCCTTTAAGAATAACACATATTTTACTAATTCTATGTGTCTTAGTTACTACTTTGTTGCTGTGAATAGAGACCATAATAAGACAGCTATTATAAAAGAAGGCATTTAACTGGGCAGGGGGAGGGGGCTTGCTTGTAGCTCTCATTTAAGACCTATCAGAATTACACCTGTCTTCTAAAAGCTAGAAGGACCTGGCTGATATCTTTCAACCTCTAAGGAACCACAGATGCCAACCTAGACTACTATACCCAGCAAAACTCTCAATCACCATGGGTGGAGAAAACAAGATATTTCAAGACAAATCCAAATTTAAACAATATCTATCCACGAATCCAACCCTATAGAAAATACTAGATGGAAAACTCCAATATTTACATTTTCACTGAAAAATCCAGCCAACGGTGAGCAATCTTATGGAGAGTCCCTTGCAGATCAGTAGAAAGTAGATGCTTAAATTTTAGCCAAAATTTAACATTTACTTACAATGCAAACAAGTGTAAGCCATCCATCCATTTCTTTAGTTAGAATATAGAACTGAAGCTATGTTGTAAGGAAGGGTTCATGATTCACCAAAGAATGATAATCTAGACTCAAAAGACTGTAAACACAGAGAGTGTTTTATTCTGCAGAAGGCCAGCATGCTGATATCTTCTATTACCAAGATAGAGACAGCCAAGAGAGCTCGCAGGCTCATCACAGGCTCATTTTAAAGCACACTGGAATTCTGGGGTAGATGATCTTTATCTTACTCTATCTCTAGACATTCAGGAACCGTTATTGGGACATGAAGACTGGAGCCTGAGTATTTTTCTGTTAGTAATTGACTTGCTGGACTTGCCTGGACTTGTTGTTCTGGGGCTTCATCTCCTTAACGGCCAATTTGAAGCCTGCCATGAAATCAGTCTTGCCTTCTCAATATTTTAAGATTAGTCAGTGTTTTAAATATCTACTTTTGGGAAATGAACCACCCCAAAACTGGTCATTTATTGACTTCATTATATGCTCTATTTGGGGGTTATCTCTTTTATTTTGTACAGTCTAGGGCTATTTACAGGAGTTGCCTTAGCAGTGATCATGGATTACTAGATTATTTATTAAAAATATTGACACAAAAAGGGGGCTGTCTCGTAACCCTGGGATCATTGCATGGGGGCTATCTAGAGAAACAAACAAGATGGTCACACATATGCTGTGAGTTACTTTCCCTCAGAAGGGAAGCTCACATGAGAATGGAGGCAAGTTCACAATCTTCAGCCTAGGCTGTCAAGCTGTAAAACCAGAAACGAGCTAATATCACAGTTTAAGTTAGAAATCCATATGTTCTAGTTTGTTTCTTGGCTCATGGAGGTCAACCTTTGACTCTATCAAGCTTTGACTAATTTGGATGAGGCTTATCCACATTGTGGAGCAGTCAGTTTTGCTCCAAGCCTGCTGATTTAAATGCTGCTCTCACTCTAAAACACCCAGAACAAACTCCAACCAGGTCTCTGAGTGCCAATGCCTACTCAAGAGAACATGACATTCCTATCATGTGACAGTTTTCATACACTAGCTCTGGGGCGTGGGACTAACCTAGTTTTTTGTTTGTTTTTTTGTTTTGTTTTGTTTTGTATTTTTGTTGGGTTTTTTTGAGCCATTGCTTTCTTTAAGAATTTTGTGCATAAATATGGTATCTATGTGGATGCTTACTTGGGATAAAATATGTAAGACATCCAGTAAAAAGGATGCACACCTCTACCAATTCCTTAGCAATGCTAGGCTTTCAGAAACATGAAAGTGGTGCTGAGTTTTACAGATTCTATTCAAGGTGAGAATCAGCAAAGTGAGGGATCTCCTCCTTCCCTTCAATGAGGCTCTTTTCTGATGGAGAAAACTCTCTCCAGGAACCCCCAAGTGCACAGACTGTATTACAATGAAATCTCACTTTGATCTCACTGCAGAAAATAGGCTCAATACCACAACTGCAAAATCACTTGTTCCTCTTTGAATGCATCTAAAAAGAAAAGAGAAAAAAAAGCCACTTAACTCATTCAAATTGCTTTCCACTCTAAGATGTGTGTGACCACAGCTGTCTCAGCTGCCTGCTGCTCTGAGTATCTTGTCTCTCAGTCACTTTTTCACCTGCTGAAATGGGTTCTTCCACTAAGAAAATCTCATGTAATCTATCTTTCATTTCTAGTCTGGGCTACCTCTATGCCGAAGCTGAGACCACTAGTTGGTAGAATTGAAAACATAAGAGGTTAATGTTTTATCCCATTGAAAAACGAAAATCCACAAGAACTCTGGCAAGATGGACACACAGAAATTTAACTTAACACCATGAGTGTTGTGTGTGTAAATATGTGTATGCGTATGTGCATGTATATGTGTCTGTGAGCATGTGGATGTGTAGATGTGTGTGTGCAAGCATGCAAGCATGTTCATGTGTATGCATGTATGTATGTGCATATGTGTGCATGTATGTGTGTATGTGTGGGGATATGAGTATATATATGTATATGTATATGTATATGTATATGTATATGTATATATGTGTGTATGTGTGTGCATGTGTATGCGTTTGTACATAGTGTGTGTGGTATATGTATGTGTATATAGTTATATATTTAAGTGTGTGAGTGTGGTGTGTTAGTGTGTATATGTGTATATATTTGTGTGTATGTGTATATGTGTGTATATATGTGATGTGTGTGTGCAAATGGGTTTATGCACATGTGTGTGCATGTTTGTATATGCATACACATGAGTTTTCATGTGTGTTGTGTATATGTATGTGCATGTAGTATATGTGTATATATATATATACACACATTTATTGTGTGTACATCTGTGTGCCTATGTGTGTGCATGTATGTATATACATGTGTTTGTGTACATGTATATGTATGTGTACATGTGTGTTTATGGTGTGGGTGTGAGTGTACATGTATATGTGTGCATGTGTATGAGTGAGCACATGCCTGAGTGTACATGTGTATGTATGTGTATGAATGAGTGTAGGTGTGTGTGTGTGTGTGTGTGTGTGTGTGTGTGTGTATGTTGGGGTGGGAGGTAAAGAAATGGAACATTTGCATATAAAAGGAAGAAAAACAGAATACGAAACAAACCCCCAAATTTTATCATTTAAAAATCTCACTTAAAAATGAGCCTTCTGTGAGCTAGAGAACTCAGAGCTTCTATCTCTGTGGGAAATTGTGGGAGGCAGCACAGCCACACAGGAGACATAAAATTTACATTTTTTTTTAAATATAAGAGAGGCAGGCTTACAGGTGCTGCAAAAAACTTCACTATTGGGAGAACACATTTTTTTTTAACTGAATAGGACTCCTGCTGGATTTATAGGCTGCACGTCTTCAAACCATTCACTCACTGAGCCAAACAAGGCGTCACAGGGAATGTTATAGTCTCAGTCTCACCCTGAGCCCTTAGCTCCATGTGCTCTGGATTCCCAATAGCTACAGATAGAAAGTATCTTCCAAGGCAGCCCTCCATGAGCAGCAAGAAATGTGTAATAAAAACAAATTAGCATAAGCCTTTAAATATTGCATAAGTAAAGCCAGTTGGTTCTGAACCAGTCTCTCAAGGGAGCTGCTCAGGAATGTCATTAACATTAGTCACGTTTTTTTTTGTTTGTTTGTTTGTTTTTCCTTGCTGTGATGGATAGCTGACAGAAGCAAGGAAGGAAGGTCTTCTGCTTTACCTTTCAGACTTTCTGAGTCATAATGGTAGACCTCCTGACAGCATCAGGGAGTGCAATTTGTTCACATGGAGACAGACAGGAAGCACAGAGAGTACAAGCAGAAGTAAGGGGAAGTATCCCTTTAAAGGCTCCCACTCCCACTAAGCTCCACAATCTTCAAAACAGTGCCTGGGGGTGGGGACCAAGCACTCAATAGGAGTCTGCCTGTAGGGGACACTTTTGTTTCAAATTATGATGGTTGGCACCTTCCGCTTTCAGAGAGGGATAAAATGCCATGCTCAAGTTAAAAACGCTCTTCTCTCAGAGTGTAAAAGCCCTCTGCATTGGTTGCTCTTATTGTAATTTCAGAATAGTCGCAAATGGAAGCAAATGCTGTGAGACCTAGCTCTCCATGATAAAGGCAATCCAGGGCATCCTGCAGATCTTTTTGTGTGCAAGCCATCCTTGACTTCACAGCACTCCAGGTTTTATACGGCATTTAATGGCTATATAATAAACCATGGGAACACCTTTCATAACACACATTCACCAAGCTGTAAGACTTTAGTTCTTAATAACACACAGTGCTCCAGAATGAGAAATCATAAGAACTATTTGCCAAGGTAGGAAGAATGTAATAGATATGACTGCATTGGAGTCAAACTCGTTGTCTTAGTTTGATTGCTATTGCTGCGGTAAAGGCCATGACCAAGAGAAACTTGGAAAGTGAAGTGTTTATGTCACCTTCCGAGATGAAATAAAATGAAGGGAAAGAGATAGGACATCAAAGAACTTACAGGCAGGAACTGCAGCAGAGGCAAGGGAGGAACACTATTCACTGGCCTCCTCTTCCTGATTTGCTCAGTTTACTTTCTTATAACAACCCAGGACCTTATCTTCTCAAGGATGGCACCATCCACAGTGGGATATGCCCTTCCCCATCAATTTTAATCAATAAAGAGCTCCCAAGGACTTGCCTTCAGGCTAGTTTCACAGAAGCAATTTTTTTCAACTGAAGTTCTCTATTCTAAGATGTCCCTAATTTATGTGAAGTTGACAAAAACCTGACTGTCACACTTGAAGAAATAAAACAGAATTGAATATGTATAGTCTTATGGATATGCATAAATTTTATTTCTAAGTGTTTTCTCAGAAAAAAATGCTGCCATGTATGTTTGCAGTGGTGTTAATAAGAGTATTCACTATCAGTTGTGGTTTAAAATTGTTCCTAAAATTGGAATAAACCTATGATCATTCACTTACTGATTTGTCTTTTGGACACCTATGTATGTGTGTGCATTCATGTTCCTGCATATATGTATACATATATGCTAAGTTAGACAGTATTCTAGGCACTAGAAAGCCACCAGTGAGCCAAATTTTAAATTTTGATCTCAATTTATGTTTTGATATGAGCAAGGAATTTTTAAACGAATCAAATAAATATGTTGTTTTAGAAACCAAAAGTTCTGGGAAGTGAGATCCAGAGGCATCAAATATGAAGGTATTAAAGTTCTAGAAGGACAACATGTAGATCTTTTACTCAGTCTGTTAGTCTGCCTGTAATGTAGATCAGTGTTAGGCAGACAGTGGCTGGAGAGGCATGGACAGAATAAGTACAAAATGACTACTAGCATACATGTTGGGGTAAATATGGGAAGACTGCTAAATGCTAGGCAGTAAACATACAGAAATAGAGACCCTGATGGGGAAATGCACTTGGGTCTAATGAATCCCTGACATATAGGAGGTATCCAGAGATCAAGAGGTAGGGGATAAAAATAATCAAAGAGAAATAGATTTTATTCATAGAAGCAAGGACTTACTTGGGAAAACATTTGTGTCAGCTCGATAAGCAATACAAGATAAAGTAAAGTGTTACCTGAACCCAAATAATTTGTGAAATTGACCTAGAGTATCAATAATAATCTATACTTAATAAGTACTTAAAATGTATTAACTTGTTATGCTGACTCACACATTTGATTATTCGTAAGGAATTAGTTTTTGCAGGACATTGCTAAGGTGAGCATTAGTACCCTTGATTTACAGATTTACAGTTTAAAAAGCGTGACATATGTAAATAGCCTAAGCAACAAATCAGGATTTGGATCAGTTTTTCACATCTATAGCTTCCTGTTTCTTCTATTGGAGGTATGGAGACTGAATAAATAAAAAGAAAGAAAGAAGGAAGGAAGGAAGGAAGGAAAGAAGGAAGGAAGGAAGGAAGGAAGGAAGGAAGGAAGGAAAGGACATGAGTAATATTGTTTTGTGAAGGAGAAAGCTTACTGAGATAAAAGGGAGACTATAGCCAGAGGCAGAGACATCTGGAAGTGGCCATAGTGGACACTGCCCTGATTGATGTGATGAGAGTGGAGAGGAGATGGGAGACACAAGGGAAGGGAACCAGATGCAGCAGTAGAGAGAACAAAAGGTAAAAGAGGGATGGACAACCAGAATGTCTGGAGTACAAAGAGAAAAGCCTGGGCAGGGAGGTGGGGGGAAAGGGTTAGCCGGACCCCTGGGCTGGAGAGACTAAAGCAGAGGGCAGGATACTCCAGTCATACTCTGCAACAGGTATGGAATGAGGGATGCTGGAAGAAATTGGTGGCTAGGTCTGTTTTGATACATTAAATAGGGAAGTCGGCCATTTGTGCCAGGGTTCGAAACTTAACAGAGAACTTGCTCTCTTCCTTGGCACAATAAAACATGATTAAAAACTGAAATAATTGACATTTGAATAACATACTTCTTAATCATGTACAGGGCTCATCTCTTTAGCTGGTGGTGGTGGAAGACGCAGTGATGTTATTAAAACAGAAGAGTACATTTAGAGTTAGAAGCAGTATTCTCCAGACTAGAAGTTTGAGAATGGGCACATTCTTGACTATCTTCCTTTGAATGTGCTTTCTTGAAGATTGAGAGACTTTGCAAGAAGTGTATGAAGGAGGAGACCTGCCCCTGCTCTACACCATTCCCAATATGGAGTAGGGAGAAGGAGACAAAAGATGGGTTTATTTTTGACATACTTATGTCAAAAAGTTGGTAGCAACTATCTGGTAAAAAGAACTAAGATTCTTGAGAAGTATTAGCACCACACTGACTGAAGAAATCTTTAGAAACATTGAACTCTCTTGAAGGGTGAAGGATCTGTTCCTTAGAAATAGAAGTCAGTTTGCTTCCAACAGTAACCTAATCAGTCCCTTGTATCACAAATCTCTCTCAAATACCTCTTCATACTTTTTCATCTGTACAATTTGTCCAAATCACATCTCCTGTTTCTTAGCTATTCTTTTTGTTATTTGTTCATGGCTTCTCTTTTTAGGATATCACAAACAGCAAGAGATCTGCTACCCAGGCAACTAAGTGGACTTTTTTTCTGGTCCATGTCACCTGGAACTTCTCTGTGTTTAAGAGGATTCTTGAAGGGCTCTTGTTTTACTGAACTCTTGATCCTACAAGAAATAATGAAGGCTATTTCTTTTCTGTCCACCACACTACAGTTATTTCCTCAATCATACCATATTTGTCAATTTCTAATATTGTATGTTGTTACTTTCAATCTTAATATCAAATATATTTGTAAAATATTATATATTTAAATATGAAATCTTTACATAATCTCCCATCATTTATAGGATGGAAGATATCCAGTTGTATATTACAATTTTACTACTTTAACTAAAAAGTTTAATGCATTATATTTCCTAATTCTGAAACAACTCATTGTTTTAAAGCCACAGCTTTCCATTTTGTATTTATATTTGCAAACACATCATTAAAAAATTTCAACGGATTGTGTCTTTATAATTTATAGAGAATACCAGATTCAGAGAGGATTGAAGATCTTTAATTAGTCCATTCTTTCCTTCCTTCCTTCCTTCCTTCCTTCCTTCCTTCCTTCCTTCCTTCCTTCCTTCCTTTTTTTCCTTTCTTTCTTTTTTCTTTTTTCTCTTCTTCTTCTTATTATATTATTATTATTATTATTATTATTATTATTATTTTACTTATTCACTTTATATCTCATTCACTGCCCTCTTCCAGTCACCCCTTCCACAATTCTTCTTCCTACCCTCTTCCCCTTCTTCTCTGAGCAGGTGGGTCCTCCCTGGGTATCCCCCCTACCATGGTACATCAAGTTTCTGTGAGGCTAGGCATATCCTCTGCCATTGAGGACAGACAAGGCAGTCCAGGTAGAAGAATATATCCCATGTATAGGCAGCAGCTTATGGGATAGCCCCAGGAACATTTGTTTGGGACCCAGACCATTTTTTTCTTTAGTAATTTAGAATATACACTCACCTTCCTCAAGGATCAGTTCAGCCAAAAACACCCAGAATCAGAATCAAAAATCAATCATGTTTTTGTGAGTAGAGTTCAGGGTTACACACATCAGAAGCAAATTAAGATTGTGTGTCTTGAAAGAAGGCATCAAGACTTAGCCTCAGTTAAGTAATAGCAAAAATATCCATTTTTTTTTATCTTGCTGGCATTGTCTAGAAAAAACGGGCATAAAGCTTCAAAGTAGTTACAAGTTGTTTATCTAAGGCATGTTTCAATTAGAACTAGATAGGAATCTCTAAAAACTGGAAGGACCTGTGTGTGGTGTTGGTGACATATGATTTCCAAATATGGGCGATCAATGAAAAGGAGGACACCTTGTTGAATTTTGGGTCCCAGGATTTGATCATTGTAATTACTTTTGACAATTAAAAAAAGAAAGAAAAAGAAATGAAAATAACTTTCTGGATATCTCTTATTGTTTGATGCAAGATGTCCCCCACAGATCACAGGTTTGAACTCTTGGTCCACAGCCAGTGATAGTGATTTGGAAGGATATTGAACCTTCCAAAGGTTGATTCCAGCCGCAGGGCCATCAAGAGTAGGTCTGAAGTCACCTTTGAGACATGCTTCCAGGCTTACCCTTGAAAGATCATTTGTTCCAACCATTTTCCTAAGAATTTCATGAATTCATTGCTTTTAATTGCTGAGCAGTATTCCATTGGTTAAATATACTACACTTTCTGTATCCATTCCTCCATTGAGGGACATCTGGGTTCATCCTAAGTGAGGCAATTCATTCATAAAAGTACACACATGGAATGCAGTCACTGATAAGTGGATATTAGCCCAGAAGCTCTGAATACCCAAGACACAATTCACATATCAAATCATTCCCAAGAAGAAGGAAGGAGAGGGCCCTGGTCCTGGAAAGGCTTGATGCAGCATTGTAAGGGATTACCAGGACAATGAATTCATGAAATTCTCCCAGAAGTGGGAGGGTGTTGATTGAGGAATGGGAGGAGGGAAGAGGGTTTATGGGACTTATGGGGAGGGGGGAGCCAGGAAAGGGGAAATCATTTGGAATATAAACAAAGAATATAGAAAAATTTTTTAAAAAAGAAAGATTATTAGCATTAGGTTAGCTTTTGGGCATGACTACGAGAGACTACCTTAATTATGAATTATGTTAATTGAGGTAAGAAGATCTGCCCTAAATGTGGGCAGCATCATTGTTCTCTAGACTGGAGTCTTGAACAGAATAAAAAGAAGAAAGTGAGTTGAGCATTTAGTACTCAATTCCCTTTAGTTCCTAAATGTAGAAAGGATACAACCAACTACCTTGACTTTCTGACATCATAATGTCCCTTCCATTCAACTGCTTGGAACTGTAAATCAAAATATAAATCCTTCCCTCCTTAAGTTCTCCCCCCCCCAGATATTTTCTAAGAGTGAGGGAGAAATATAGTTAAGATGAATCATAAGCCATTTCTTGCTTTGCGTTATGTTTCTACTGTCACAGGCAGAGCTGCTTCTTCTGCCATGACTCCCCCACTATGACAGACTGTAGCCTTTCAAACCGTGAGCTAGAATAAATCCTTCCCTTTAGAAGTTGCTTGTCTGTTGTTGTTCTTTCACAAAGTAATGTAGTCAACAGCCAGTCTGTCACCTCTTGTCCCTGACATCACAGTCATGAAAGTAATCATGTTTTCAAACTTGACCACTATCCTGGAAAAGCCTGTCCCTGACATTATAGTCATGAAAATAAACATGTTTTCAAAGATGAGCACTATCTGGAAAAGCCTAAATATTTAGTTGCCATGGTAACAAGTAGTTAGCAAACCTATTTTAAACCTAATTGTTTGATAAATTATAATTCTATAAACCCAGAAAATGTCACCACTAGGAAAAGGTAGGACTGGTGGTATGACCATTTAATTAGGCAACAGACTATTTCAGCTAACAAGCTTCTTTAAGCAATCCTAGATGTCACCCAACTGCAAATAGAAACTTCCAATATACATCCAATTTATAGCAGTTTGGTTTGAATAATCAAGATTCCATCATGAACTTTAAAATTACTCAACCCTGTGCAAAACTTACCAATCTCTAAATACCATTCTTTCCCAAATGCAAAAGACCCCAGAGGCCTGCTTTGCTTATAGATATTATGCATGAATAATTCAATTCCCAAGTAAGCCTGGAAAGTCCACGTCTGTGCTGGGTTGTTCTACCAGATTTTGATCATTCAGGAACTCCAAGATAGACCATTGCAAACTTCTAGACCTCTGGTTTTCTCATACAGAAACTTAATTTCCCCTTCAATAGTAACCTAAATTTACTATTAATTAATTACTAATTATTAATATTAAACTCATTACATTGGGTTTTCATCAGTGACCTCTTTTTGTTAGTGTAAGACTTGTAGCTAAGAAATACACATTCTATAACTTTAGTGCTATTTTATACCTTTCAGTCTGAAGATATACCATTTTATAAATTCATCTTCTCTTGAATATGCACATTCATCATTCATTTTAAGTGAAGAATATTATTCCATTTTATCAGGTCTATGCAGCATTATGGAGGTGTAAGATCCATATGTTCATTACATGTATGGATATGATTCAAGTGACAGCTTGGGCTGTTTGATCTGGATTGACCTATTTCAATGCCTGTAGAAGAGGATGCTTCCATAAGAACAATGAAGGCACGGACTTGAGTTTCAAGTATATACAGTTATAAGTATGTACACTCTCCAGTGTATAGTGCCATCCCAGGAAAGATAATTACTTAGCTTGACTCATAATTCAATGTCCTCCACACTGATATGATAGATTGCCCTGTCCATTCCTGGCCTGTTTGGTCAAGGAATATTGAACATGTTCGTAAGCGCACACTTGACCCATTGTGAAGAACATTTCCACATTTGCCATGAGTGTGTCAACAGAGAACCCTCAACCTTTTCCTGAATAAATAGTGCCTATTTTGCTTATCTTGGCACAGGCTAAATTTATTTTCACTTTGAGCAATAATTACTATTACATAAAATTTTCCCTATGTTTAAATTTTATAAGAGTTTCAGAACGTGTGGGAAGCAGAAAACAGAAAATTCAATATCAGTCATTTTCAACTTGTTTGCTGACTTGAAATGAAACTGCTGATTTCAAGAAAACAAGATGCTCTTGTCCACTCCTGTTGGACTGGGGACCCATGACTCTTCGTCCCTTAGTTACCATCTTCTCTCAGCTTCTAAACTGCTTTCGTTTCTTCTTCTGGGCCCTTAAATGAGGGACAGATGATCACACTGCAAAAGTCTTCTAAATTCCCAAATCAGAAAGAAACAATAAGAACATTTCAATCTTACTATAGAAAAGTTGTGGGCTATAGTAATTTTCCCCCCAAAACTGTAAAAGCTATACAAGGATTGTCCATAAAATTTGGAGTTAAATTTTTGCCTTAAGTAGAGTACTTGTAATTTGTTTACTAAATTGTTACCATTTAAAATACATGTTAAAACAGTACCAATGAGAAAAAGAAACAGGATAGAATTTAAATCATCTAGTGGGGAATATTTTTCAAATAGTCTTGAAAGAGCAACAAAATATATAAGATGTGATGTGTTATATAAAAGCCATTTAAGAATCCTTTTCTAAAGAGTAGAATTGACAAGAATTCAAAATAGCAGAACACAGACAAATCAACAGTATTATGAAAATGGACTTTGTGGATCTCTTAAGCAGTATTTGGAGCGCGCATAGCACTTTAAGGTAATGAAAGCTTTTGTCTCTTTTCAGATATTAGCTCAGACTTGCACAAGTAAACTCTGTTCGAAAAAAGAAATGAAGTGTGGATTGCAGGTAGATCTTAGTGCTAAACAGATGGTATCCCACGCACAAGGGCCTGGGTTTGATCTCTAACACCACTAAAGGAAAAATAAAAGTTTTATTGAAATATTCTAATCCAGGATATTCTTAATATATTATAGAAATTTTGTTCTATTTTTATTTTTGCGATATTAATGTATAATTGCAAAATAATAATGATTATACAACGTTTCTCCCTTTTATATCCTCTTTCCAAAGCCTGTCTGCTCTCCTTCAAATACATGGCCTCATTTTTCAGTAAATCTTATTGTATGTATATTGATACATATATGTATCCTTAAAAACAACCTGTTTGGTTTATATAATGTTCCTTGTATGTGTGATTTTTATTTGGAGAATTTCTACTAAATGCTGTGGAAAAAACTTTACAGATACTAGCTCACTGATGCACATCAAGGTATAACTATTCTGCATATATATACATATATGATAATTAAATTATTTTACATTAATCCATGAATCTTCATGAAGTAAACATCATAAATGGAGAATGATTATGTAAATATGAACAGGTAAGAATTCAGATTATCAGAGAGTTTTCTGGGATTTCTGTAAATTTCTGTTTGAGTTTTGCAATGCTGTGGGAATGCCAGTCCACAGCCCATTGGTCACACCTACCCAAGAGCAGCTACCAATAAAGTGTAAATAATGTCATAAACTTAGAATATTATGAGATTCTTCCTATAACTCAGCCGTTCAATTCTTGAGTGTAAATTTTGTAGATGGAGTCATGTTGTAATGTCTAATGTTAAACACATTTGCTAGTGATGTGACAACATAATATTCTCATGAACTGCTGTCGACTGTGTATTGTGCCTTGACCAGGCATATAAGGTTTATTGTTTTCTTGACCTTGGAGTAATTTCTGTAATTTCAGTCCCAACTTAAATCCCTAGTTGTCTTCAGACCTTATTACCTTTAAATCTGGTAACACAGATAAACAATATCTATTGCTAATCAAAAGCACTCAATGTTTTTTGTCAGTCAACTGTATATGAGACACCTATGTTCTTTCCCTCATCTGAGAAATCTCTTACCATGACCCAATAGAAGTAAGCTTCTTACTTGTGTTTCCATGGTTCAAAGACAGACACCCACAATAGGGGAACATATCCACAGTGTAAAATAGTGAGAATGTATACTAGAGAAATGTTCTCAGAAGATAGGCTCCTCAGCACATCTGGAAGTAAAACCTATAGTCAGATGCAGGACCATCTGGCACTTCCTAGTAGATTCTATACAATTTCTTTCTGCTACAGTCATGAATATCTACTAATTGTTTATTTTGCAGAGCACTTTATTCTTAAAACTCAGGTTGCTTATAGTTGTTAACACAAAGACATTAAACGTTAATGACAGGTATTGACTTATATTTTTCCCCTTAATTTGAAACTCATTCTTTTCATTGGCATTTCAAAAGGCCCCATAGGAAAGGTAAATTTGCATCAACCATGATCTCTGTGGAATCCACTGTAAATAATTAGTCAATAGAAGTCCAACAGTTAGTTAAGATCATCATAAGCTGAAGACTCCATCATACCCCTTCCAAATTAATAAGCAGAAGCTATTGCCTATGTATCTTAAATCACCATCATTATATGTGCATACATACTTTTTACTCAGTATGGTTTGAGTCACATTTTTTTTCTTCTAAAAAAGAGTCAATGAAGGTTGAATTATGAATTCTCCAAGTTTAGTGTTTGATAAATCTCTTATCCCTAAATTATAGCTTTTAGTCTGTGTTACACTTGTTTAAATAGACTTTTTAAAAAATCTTATAGGTGCCTATTTTCTAGAGTCTTAAGTTTTCCTTTGTATTCACTTCCAATGATTCAACAGTCTAACAATAGAAACAGTAGATAATTATCCTTATCGCAATGCAAGTAAAACCTTTGTGAACAAAGCCTCATTAAAAATAATAACAGTTCATTTAGCTGCTCCTTGATATACTATGGGATGATGTCTTGTAAGAATCGACTTTTGTTTATCATGGGATTATGCCAGTCATTTTTGTTAAAAGTACTATGAGTGAAATCTGTGTTCTATGCAGTTAACCTTCCCAATATTATAATGAATTAGTACAACATAATAATATAATATGATATATAATACAATATAATATGGGGTCATTTTTCCCCATAGTCAGGGATGACAGGCTGCTGCAGTATGCTGACATTGCCCCACACTATGAGGATATTGTACTGTGCCGGACTAACTTGGAAAAAGAACAAAATTCAAAATATGGATTTTACTGGGTAAAAGTGGGGTTTTTTGGTTTTTTGTTTTTGTTTTTGTTTTTGTTTTATCATTGTAAAGTTGTAAAGTTGTAAAGTCACAAGCAAAAATATAAATCAAGGTTTTGTATACACAGAGGTCTCTCCTACAGGTTTGACTAATTGAGAAATACAGAAATACAGCAGAGGACAAAGAACAGGAAACGTAAAGTCACTACATTCCTGACAAAAGAGGGTTTTTTTCCTTTAGTCTTGAAAACCAATACATATTTGATCTCATTTTAAATCTTTGTTTATTAATCAGTAACAGTATCGTGACATAGGAAAGAAAATTGGCAGAAATGGTTGGAACCTATTATACCTGTCAACCAATTATTGTACATCCTACTGAAAACTAATGACTGGACTCATTCAGTCTCATTTATGAAAGTCAAACAATTGAAGACAGGCTCAATATATTAACATGTGTCTAAGTAAGATTAATGCACGTCTAAGATGATGTCACTGTTTGGGATTCTGAAGGTCTCCTAGAACCCTGTGCTTTCTAGACTTTTCATAATAAAAACTGCACTCATCAGAGTTATAGTCTAGGTGTGTCCTATTCAGAAAGAGCCGTAAACTGCTCTCAAAGAAGGAAATCTAGAAGTATGGGCTTATAGCTCCACAGGTTTTAGTTGGCATTTTGATCCATGACGTGCTAATCTTTTCATCAGCTGTTTGTTAATCTACTACATGTAAACTAGTACACTCAGGGTTTTTTTCTTTTTTTTAAAAGATGTATTTATTATATGTAAGTACAATGTAGCTGTCTTCAGATACACCAGAAGAGGGCGTCAGGACTCATTATAGATGGCTGTGAGCCACCATGTGGTTGCTGGGATTTGAACTCAGGATCTTCGGAAGAGCAGTCAGTGCTCATAACCACTGAGCCATCTCTCCAGCCCAGGTTTTTTTTTTTTTTTCCTAATTTGTGATTGTCCCCTGCTGTTTGGGTGCCATGGTAGCTCAGTTTTGAAACATAGGCTCTTTCTCACTGTGTGCCTTCCTAATGGCTTCTGAGTCATATAGATCAACAGGGATATTGTTGACTCACAGTACTTTCAACAGAATTTAAAGCTTGTGATATATATAGGATTATCTTTTTTTAATTAGATATTTTCTTTATTTACATTTTAAATGTTATCCCCTCTCCTCATTTCTCCTCTGAAAACCCCATATCTCCTCCTCTCTTCTGCTCACCAACCTACCCACTCTGGCTTCCTTAAGATGCAGTACTTGAAGTGATCCAATCTCTTGGTAATAAAGGTCTCTTTGTGAGGATGAACTAAAACAAACAAACAAACAAAAACTCACTCACCATCATCTAAAATATTGCTGGAGGCAATTTCCCCTTATTTGGAGCATTCAGGGAGGCTTGTTACATGCTGTTATAGATTTATAGGAATTATTTTTGTACCCTATATATTATACTTACTCTGATATTGATCGCAATTATATCCATCACTTATATCCATATCCATACAGTAATTCCTCAACATGGAAGCTAAAATTTCTACTACATAGAGATTGTTATTATTTAGCTAAGTAAATATTTCTTCAGTCCTATATAGGTTTAAGATAAATATATTTTTATCTGTCTAATGATAATTGTAAACTTAATGTGGTCAAGTCTTTTCTAGCCCATAATTCATAGAAAAGCCTTGAAATCATTTTTTTCTGATGCCTTAAATTGGTAATATAATATTCTTCCTAAATCTCATCCATGATTTCCATGAATAAGAACCAAAGAGTCCAGCATAGTACTGTTAGGTACGGCTGAATAAAGTCTGATAGAAATGCTTACAACGCAGCTTCTGGAGTACTGCTGTGAAATGTCAGGTGTGAAAAATGTGTATGTCTCAGTTTACAGGTTATTAGTAAAGTGCCTAAATTAAAGGGATTTTGCAGCTTTTGTAATATTCCCTGAAGAAATAAAAGACATGTTTTAAAGAAATTAGCATACAGACTACTCCACAATGATTTTTTTTTCTAGTTCCTTCTTGATTACTAAAATAGTTTAAGAAGGTAGGACAGTAACAACCAATACAATACAAATCAGGATGCTTTGTGTCTAGGTAGATCTTGTTCCAGATTCTAGGCCTACACTGAACCTAATCCTTGAGATTTCAGAGAACTGGGTATTAGACTCATACAACAGGCAAGATAACACCTATTTCACTGACTTGGTATGAGGAGTGAACAAAAGAAATAATACGAACCAGTGAGAAATGTGTCTCAGCAAATTACAGAGGGTCACTGAATGTAAGTTCTGTCTCTTCCTCTTTCTGAGTAAGGGGAATATTGTTTTGTACAATACAATGGGGCACAAGAAAGAGGAATATCCTAGGCTATTTCTGCAGTACAAATCACCTTGCTAAGAAATTAAGGTGCCTTACAGAATGAAGTTATCGAACCCAAAGAGCTTAAAGTGATTAGACAATGGATTCTATGGGACAACATCATTAAAGAGAGAAATGTAGAAAGATATACAGAAGCTGGTGACCCAGGTGGTTGAATTAGGGAAAAGCTGGAAGAAGCTGAGGAGGAGGGTGACCCTGTAGGAAGACCAACAGTCTCAATTAACCTGGACCCCCAAGATCTCTCAGTCACTGGACCACCAATTAGGCAGCATATACCAGCTGATATGAGGTCTCAACACATGTACAGTAGAGGAATCCTGGGTCTGGGTTCAATCAGAGAAGATGCACCTAACCCTCAAGAGAATGGAGGCCCCAGAGAGTGGAGAGGTCTGGTGAGGTGGGGATTCAGGGTTGGGGAAATGGGAGGGAGGAGGTATGGAATGTGAAACAATGAGAGGGTAGACCGGGAGGGGAGTAAAATTTGGAGTGTAAAAAAATAAGATAAAATAAAATAAAAGATGTACAGTCCTTGCCTAGTAGAGTAAGAGCTGATTTTATCAATCCACTGTTTATTACATTACATTTGTCTCCTCAATTTTAAGGCATTTGGGGATCATTGGATAGAGTAGTCAGTTGCTTCTCCCACCTTCTTTGCAATGGGTTTCAACAGCATATTTCTAGCAGTGACAGACCAAGTTATTTTGGCTCACAGCCTTCTGTAGGATGTAAAGAATTAAAGAACCTGCTAGTAGCAAGAAGAAAATGCAAGACAAACTTCAGGTGCAATAAAAAAGGATTGAAGTAGGAACATCAGAAAATTAATTTTCTACCTCCAAGTGTTATTGGATTGTAGCTCAACGATCCACCTGGGACACTCTAGGTGCTCATCATGGGAAGCAGGTAAACTGAGCAGACAGAAACCCCAAACGATGAGTCATAGAATGATGTCTGAATGAGCAAAGATTCCAGCAGCCCCCATTGCTTACTTGCTTTTTCTGCATGTGCAGGAAATGTTAAATTGCCGGCTGCCCCACCACCTCAGATAAGTCAACTTTTGACAAAGCTTATTTGTATTTTGATTAGTGAGATAGGCACCAGCCTCTAGCACTGAGTATCTTCAAAGTCTTGCTTGGGGATATCTGGGATGCTGGCTGTTGACTTATCTCGTGGGTTATCATTCTCATCACATCAATAGAATTCACTGGGGTAAATATGCTTCCAGGTGGACATAAAAATTCTAGAAAATGCTAATCATCTGCATCTCTTCTCTTAGACCAAAAACATATACCAGTACATCTAAAATACTTTGAAAAGAATCAGTATGGCATGCTTATGTAACCATGATAATTTAAAATCAATTTCCTGAAAGTTATCTATTTAGATTCACACAAATCTTAATAAACTAGGCCCAGCATTTGTTAATAGTTATGTACAGATGAGGATATTGAGGCTTGAAACATCACCAAATAATACCCTAACTAACTAAATAACTAACTAAATAAAAGCCAGAATGGTAATCCAACTTCCATATACAAACATGATCTAAACAACAGCATCTTGAAGTCTTGGATTATTTAATATCCTTCTGCATCTTTCTTTCCTGTGGTGTTAAACCCTGTGATGACGTTATGCTTCAGGAGTACTTTGGAAAGTGTAATGTCAAACTTGGTCCCAGCCAGCAAGAAGTTTGCCTTTTCAATAGATTATATTAGTAAATGAATCATGTATGACTCTCAGAGGGGTATCTGAATATGGGTTGAAATGAGGGCTGAGACAGTGCTGCTGATAAAATTCCAAAGAAGAGCATGGCATGATGGTATGGAAAGAAGCTGATGGATTTGTGGTGAAAGCCACTCACAAGCAAAGGTAGAGGATGGACAGAACCTTGACAGAGGATAGGAGGAGGTGCAGGGGCATCCAATGAAAACAGAGTTCAAGCAAAAGCAAGTAATGGGACACACGTTTTGCTGTATGGATACATACTATAGATTCAAGAACAGGAGCTCTGGTATCAGATTGTTGAAGTTTAAGTGTCAGTAATTTCCTGAGTCACTGATATGGCTATGTCTCCATCTGTCAAAAAAGATAATACTAATGCCAACCTAACAGATTTTTAAGTCACATAGGATGTTCATAACAAGTGTTCTGAAAGAGTAGCATCTATAGTTAGAGGACATTAATAAAAACATGTACTGTTAGTTTAAGAAGTTGTTAGGCTCTATGGGAATGCTTAGAATCAGAGTATATAGTGAGCACACATTCTTTTAAGTTAAATAAGGAACCTCAGCTTCCAACTAGGGAGCTATTGAAATTGATGGCTTTCAGGGAAGGAAAATTTAGTATCCTTTAAGGGTATGGACATCGTAAGTCTGCTATGCTCCAACAGGTGACTCCACACCAGTGGGTAAAGAGGGATCACAAATTGGACTTAGTAAGTTATTTAAAAAGGAGAGAGAGAGAGAGAGAGAGAGAGAGAGAGAGAGAGAGAGAACCAAGTTAGGAGGAAAGGAAGAGAAATTGTGGGTCTGGGAGCAGTTAATGTGAAGAAATGGATTAAATATATTTTAAATATATTGTAACAATCTCAAATTACCAACTGAAATATAATATTAAAATTCAAACAGCTGTAGGAGTTCTCTGGTAGAATTATGTACACAATCTTATCATCTGCGAATAGTGATACTGTGACTTCTTCCTTTCCAATTTATATCTCCTTGATTTCCTGTAGGTCGAGTGTCTATCTCGCCAGCAAGAAGGACACGAGACAGTCAGGATCCTTCCACAGACGTTTATTGCGGGGTTGATTGCAGAGGCGAAAGACCATGAAAAAAGGAATGGTGTGTCTTAAATAAGCCTAGGCTAGACGTGTTCTACCTGATTGGTGCACGCCACAATGCCTTATTAGTATGCTCCGGGTCTGAGCTGAGACCCGCCAAACCTCTACCCGTGCATGCACAGTAGGGCGCGGAGTGGAGTAAACAACAGCACATTGCTGATTCATCACAGGAAATGGGCGTCATCTTGTAATGGCGAATGTGGCTTCCTACAATTTCCTTTTGTTGTCTTAATTCTCTAGATAGAACTTCAAGTACTATTTTGAATAGATAGGGAGAGAGTGGGCAGCCTTGTCTTGTCCCTGATTTTAGTGGGATTGCTTTAAATTTCTCTCCACTTAATCTGATGTTAGTTATTGGCTTGCTGTATATTGCCTATATTATGTGTAGGAATGTGCCTTAGATCCCTGATCTCTCTAAGACTTTTAAAATGAAGGGATGTTGGCTTTTGTCAAAGGCTTTTTCAGCATCTAATGAGATGAAAATGTGCATTTTTTTTCTTTCATTTTGTTTACATAGTGGTGTACATTGATGGCTTTTTGTATATTCAACCATCCCTGCATCCTTGGGATGAAGCTGACTTGATCATGATGAATGGTGATTTTGAAGTGTTCTTGGATTTAGTTTCTGAGAATTTTATTTTAGATTTTTTTGCCTCAATGTTTATCAGTGAACTTGGGCTGAAATTCCCTATCTTTGATGATGATGTTTTTGTATGGTTTAGGTATCAGGCTGACCATGTCCTCATAGGATGAATTTCTGTTTTTGAGGTAACCCACATTCAAAACAGCATGCATGACAGGAGCGTAGCATAGCTGTCCTCTGGGAAGCTCTACCCAGCAGCTGACTGAAAGAGATACAGAGACATACAGTCCAAGAAGGGACTGAGGTCAGGATGCTTTTGGAAGAGTTTGGGGAAGGATTGAATGCCCTGAAGAGGATAGGAACTCCATGGGAAGACCAACAGTGCGAACTAACTTGGACCATTGGGAGCTCTCAGAGACTGAGCCACTAACCAAAGAGCATACAAAGGCTGGAACGAGGCCCCTCCACATATGCAGCAGATGTGCAACTCAATCTCCATATGGGTACCCCAACGACTGGAGTAGGGGCTGTCCCTAAAGCTGTTGCCTGATTGTGGAATCTGTTCCCCAACAGGACTGCCTTGTCTGGCCTCAGTGGGACAGGATATGCCTAACCTCGATGTACCAGGGTGGGAGTCCCACCTTCTCAGAGGAGAAGGGAGGGCCTTTGGAGAGGGTATTTGGTGAGGTATTGGGAGGGGCAGTAATTGGGATGTAAAATACATAAACAAATAAAAACAAAATATCTACTCTCAAAAACAATGCCTAAATTTGAAAAAAATTCAAACAGTATAAAAATAAGTAAAAGGAGATGTTACTGATAGCTATGAGCACACATTGTATATACAGGGTGGTTGTGTATACAGGGAGGGGTGGTTGTGGCAAAAGCAAAATTGTGATGATCCTACCCATAAGAAACAATTCTGACTTGGTTATCATGATCAGGTAGCACTTTAGAGGCCAGAACATTGTATGCTATTTCTACAGTACAGGCCAGTATTGACCTTTAGACTAAGAGTGGTTAGAGCAGAAATGATCTTGGAGGTCATCCAATATCTGTGTATATTATTAGATCTAGAAGGGATCTCGCCAATGTCTGGTATAGTCTGGGTGATTGTGGCTTCATTAGACAGCACTTATACAAAGGACTCATGGGAGTACTGGGACAGCAGTAGCCTTCACACTTTATTGGAAAGTATTGCCCTGATACACAGCTGCTCTGAAAGCCTGAACATAGCAAGCAGATGAGAAGGCTGACACAGCATGACCTTCTTTCCCTGACACATGTGTAATTGTATTTTACATGTTACTCTTTCCCTGACTACATTCCATTAGAACAGGAGCCCTGTGAGATGTTTTGAAGGGACAGGGCAGGGTGTTAAAAGGCCAAGTTGGGTATACATATAATTGCTATATATTATATCTATCTTATATTCTTGAAAATTTGTGACATACAATCTTTGAGCTTAAAAAATTTAATATATTTAAATTGATTTTTCAATTTTATCATAAACTATTACTTCATTCAATAATAATGAACAACTTTCAGAATTAACTTCTGGTATACGTTGTTCAAAGGACCATACTACACACATTTAGAATTGAGTGTGAACAAAATATAAGTAAACTGTGAGAACTTTTATATTTCAAATGGCTGTATATACCATCTTCAGAATCAACATATCTCTATTGAAATTCCTTATATTGGCTTGTCTAAGCTTCGTGCTCAATCAAGCATGCTCTTCATTTTTTTTCTCTAAATGATATTGGATAAAGAAGACAATTCGAGATGCCTGATTAGTTGTTTCCTCATTATTGACCAGTTTATCTTCCTTCACACTAAAAATATAATTTTGGCTTCAGGTAGTATTGATAACTCCAACAATATTTTACAAGAATTCAAATTGTATAGAGTGAGAGAAGTTTATGATTTTATAAAGCAATAGGAAAATGCATTAAAGGGATTAATAGCACAAAATATTATAATTTCCATGCATAAAAAAATAAAACCAACTGAATAAATACTAGAAGGGATTTGTGGTTAAGTAGGACAGCAAATACCACTTACCTTAAGTACGGAAATAGTTCACACAAATAGAAAGCAGCATACTGACAAATAACCCTACAGAAGCCCTTTAGAGAATGATCGGAGAAAAAAAAAATAGACCAAAGACCTGAAAAGAGGAAATAGAAAGGCACAGAGTGAACAAAGGTGCTAATTGAGTTCGCTACCTCCAGCTTGGCCACGGGCCACCTTTTCCTCTGCATCCACCGACCCTGCAGAATCACTTTTCATAAACCCATTTCCATTTTCTCACACCAGCTGGGTAATGGTTCTGAGTGATCTGAGACCCGGGGCTACGGTACTCTGCAGTCACTATTACTTATTGCATAATAGCTTCTGTCCTCAGAGAGGGAGCTTGCCTTTTCACATAAATGTCCAATTTTGAACCCAAGCTTTCAGTCTGCAACACATATTTAAAGGGATATTACTAGTAAACATGGACTTCTGATAAGACATTGTGAACTTGCTCAAAGTTGAACCTTTCCAGGTTCCCAGTACCTCACTAAGGAAGTAGGTTTGAGAAAGAGACTATAGCGGACTTTTTGTCCAAAACTGTCATCTCTGCTCTCTGTCTTTTATGAACATAGTTTCTGATAATTATCTTGCCAAATCACGACAACTCATCTTCTGAGAGGACAGAAACCCCTGATAAGTTTGGGCAGTCTAACATCCTTCGAGGCACAAATTGTCTCTTGTGCTTCCCATAGAGGAGGATTTAATTATTTTCTTGGCTGTCTCTTTTATCATTTGCCACACAATTGTCCCCAAATTTACTGTTTTAAAACCACAATTTATAATCACTTCTAGTGGGCTGACTGTGACCCAGTAGCTTTTGCCAGGTCTCCCGTGGAACTTCAGGAGATAGTGGTTGAGACTGGTGTCACATATAGACTTTAGTGGGATGAAAGGTGGGAAAGGTGGCTCTCTCAGCTGCCTGCAATCTCAGTTCTGCTCCAAGCAGCTTCTCTCCCATAGAGTGGCGGCTCCTCTTATGTAGGCAGCCAAGAGGGGCCATCCCTAGAGCCAGCCTTCTGAGAGTTCAGTCAGATACTTATACTCTAGTCTCAAAAGTATAAAACATCAACTGAATTCCATTGGTCCCAACTCACCAAGACCACCAATATTAAGAGGAGAGAGATTAGACGCCACTCTTGGATAGGTATGTGCAAGTATGGAAAGAATGGTTTGCATTTACCTGCAGAGAGCGTGTCCCACACTGGCACTGATTTCTTCCTTTTCTTCCTCTTGATTGTGTTTTGTGCAAAGGCATCACTTCTCTACTAACCTAGCTCTTCCCTCTCTGTCTCTTTTCCATGTTTCATAGGAACTGCTTTTTAAAATATAGGAATGCTATGGCTAGCTGATATAATCTACCCATCCCTGGAGTTTCTAGGTGCTTCTCTGCTTCTCTCATCAAAGTGTTTGATATGAACCTATGCTGAGGGACTTTCTCTTTGTTCAGGAGGAGAGTTTGAAAATAAGAAATTCAATTGCAATTTTCCACTTCTATGTGGAGAGTTCTCCCTTTGGAGCTGTCTTTGGGGATCTCATGCTTTGAATTTCTTTGAATTTCTTCTTTGCATTTTCAGACCCACCAAATCAGACTACAGAGTATCGAATTCTGTACCTAGAAATAGTTCTTTGTCTGATTTTAGAAGTCTGAACACAAATCAATGTTCTGTACAAAAAATAAGGGCAATTATGTAGATATATAAGCAGGACCACCACGATGTCCATGGGCCCCAGGCAAAGCTTCATTTTTAGATTCTTGTTCATACAATCAAGTTAGTTTTAGAATATATGATTAAATACATGGGAATATAAAAGAATTATTGATTAAGTATTGATTTGTTTATTGTCTAGTAAGTGTATAGAACATGATAGATTGTTATATCCAGGTACTCTCTTTGTGTATGTAGGAACCACATCTTTATCTTCTCGCTTGTCAAGTGCACCTTTCCCAGATAATTTCATATCCCTTTCTATGAGGAATTGATAGTATCATTCATAAGGTTTTTGTGGTTTAGCATTAATTGATATGTAAACTTTATCTATCTTCATCTCTCTGCACTTCCTTATGGTTTTCATTTATTGATGGTTTCACCAGTGTTTAAGATTCCTCTCCATCCACAGTGCTGCTCATGAGTAATGGCTTCTAAGCACTCACTTGATTCATGGTCTTTGTTAATAATGGTGGTAGATGCAAGTGTTACCCAAAATATTCAGGAAAGAACAGTTAAAAATGTATGATCATATTATGTTAACTTTTAGAATATTTGATAGGTTGATTTGCATATCTTTCAATCCTATCTTTTCTTGAACACTTTAATCAGTAATCACTGTATATCTGAGAACACATGATCCTGTACCACATTGACCACCTTTTCCATACACTGCTACCATGAACAAGAAAGGAAAGGAAACTCTAAGTTTCCCTAGGGGACAAGAAATGCAGGCCAGGTAGTAGAAAGAATGACATGGATTGGGTAGTAGACTATGATTACAGGTTGATCTGAGCAAAGATGCCTCAGCTAAAAAACATTTTTTGACATTACCAAGTCATTGAAAAAATGCTCAACCCCCCAAAAAAACCCAACAAAACCTCTTGTGGTTAATAAGCTACCACACCCAGTAACTGTTTCACACATGGTATTGAATGTGTATACTTGGAGTACACAAAATATAGTACAACTGCCCCTATACTTGTTACCCCCAAGTAGGCTACAGAGGTAGATTCATAGAAGGAATACAGAAGGATGTCAGTACCCGATACATATATGAAACTCTAGTGCAAGTTGAGAGTAGATTTTTAATTGTTCAAATCCCTTAATCGACTCACTAAATCATTCTTGACTCCAAACCAGTTTTTGTCCCATGTTTGCACCTATGTTCATTTAGAAAGACGTAGCAAGTCAGCCAATGGAGTCAATATCCTTGCCAGGCTGACCTGTTGTAGCTAGGTTCTAAATGAGCAAATGTCAGAGATTTCTCAGGCATCTGGCCAACTGCATCCAGAGGATATAACATTAAAGAACACTCTGAGGTGGGGTGACAGAGGCTGGAGCCAATGGTATGTAGCTCTAGCTGCTTCTGATGGTCAGCGACTTAGAATAACCAGATTAAGCTTCTCCAAATGATGTGGGGCTGCCTGAGAACTAGCATCTTGAGTAGTGGCCATTACTAGATTGACTATAAAGAACATACTCATCCATCACCATATGTTGATTAGCCTCATGCATTAGGTAGACAATTCAAAGCTTCATTCCAAGCCTGCTTTGCCCAATGTTGGACGCAATACCTAACAGCACTCAGAAGACTGTATTGAGCAAATGCACAGCCATCGGGGATTTTTAAAGAGTAGCTTATTAAGGCAAGACAGATTTGTTGAAGAGTAATGCTTATTAGGCCATGGTGCATGGGCTTTCTGTTAAAGGCTTGTGTTCTAGGTAAAGCAATATAGTTACTAATTCTAGTTCACAAAAATTCAAATGTATTGTTTGTAATTTTGAGTGATAGCAGGTGGAAGGCTCCTGCCTCTGTGCTGAGAGCCTCTGTGGACATAGCATGGTTTATATCCCCTGAAAATGACATTGTGTTTTGAGTAAGAATTAAATGTTTAGTGAGTTATTGAGACAATATACTTACACAAGCTAAAATGGCTACAAGTCCCCAGACTACATACCAAAATTTCACACTAGTTCTCCTGGAGTAATTTTCAGTTTCATAGCGAAAAAAGTAGACAAAGTATACACTTCTACTGATAAGTATGTACCAGTCCCAGGCACAAAAGAATATGAAGCCACACACTTGGGCCATTTTAAGAAGAACCTCAATTATACTACAGAGATATAATAATAAAAACAGCATCGCCTTGGAATTAAAAAAAAAGATACATTGGTAAATGAAATAGAATTGAGGATTCATATTTAAACCCAGATTTTTACAGTCACCAAATTTTTGACAAAGAAACAAAATCTACATACTGAAGGGAAAGACAAATGGTACTGGTCAAGTTCAATAGCTATACACAGAAGAATGAAATTGAATCCTTATTTCTTACCCTCCACAAAACTCAACTTCTAATGCATGAAAGATTGCAATATAAGACCCAATACCCTGAATCTGATGAGGATGAAGAATATGCTTGAACTCACTGGCACAGGTCAGGACATTCTGAGCAGGATCCTGGTAGTATGGGCATAAAGACCAACAATTTATAAACAGGACAAAATGAAACTAAAAGGCAAAAAAACCCATGATTTAGATGAAGAGGCAGCCTACAGTGTAGGAGAAACTCATTACCAACTGTATATCTGACAGAAGGCTTATATCTAGAACTGATATCTTCTATAAAAACAAAACTCATAAAATGAAATAGAAAAAGATTAAAATGGAACTAAACAGAGAGCTCTCAAAAGACTGAGATATGGTTTATTAATTGCTCAACAAACCTAGGCAGCAGGAAAATGCCATTAGATAGAAATAGGTGAGAATTTAAGGACATAGATTTTGTTGGAAATTGGCCTTACACACATGTGTATGTGCACACACACAGTACATACAGCTTGACACTCATCATGTGTTCAAGACCTATTGACACAGGTTATCTAGTGTCACAGGTTCAATCTAGTCTGAAAATGCAACACTGCCTTTCTGACAGGCAGGGTTTATAAGTACCTAGAAAAAGAACTTAAGACATTTTACATTTAAGAATGGAGACCATGTGTTGGGGAGGATGTAGAGAAGGAGGAAAACTCCTCCACTGCTGGTGGGATTGCAAACTGGTACAACCACTCTGGAAATCAGTCTGGCAGTTCCTCAGAAAACTGGGCACAACACTTCTGAAGGACCCTGCTATACCACTCCTGGGCATATGCCCAGAGGATTCCCCAGCATGTAATAAGAATACATGCTCCACTATCTTTATAGCAGCCCTATTTATAATAGCCAGAAGCTGGAAAGAACCCAGATGTTCCTCAACGGAGGAATGAATACAAAAAAATGTGCTATATATACACAATGGAGTACTGTCCAGCCATTAGAAACAATGAATTCATGAAATTCTTAGACAAATGGATGGAGTTGGAGAACATCATCCTAAGTGAGGTAACTCAGTCTCAGAAGAACACTCATGGTATGTACTCACTGATAAGTGGATATTAGCCTAGAAACTTGGAATACCCAAGACACAATCCACATATCAAATGATGTCCAAGAAGAAGGAAGGAGTAGCCCCTAGTTCTGGAAAGGCTCAGTGCAGCAGTGTAGGGGAATACCAGAACAGGGAAGTGGGAAGGGGTAGATGGGGGAATAGGGTGAGGGAAGAGGGCTTGTGGGATTTTCGGGGAAGGGGTAGCCAGGAAAGGAGAAAGCATTTGAAATGTAAATAAAGAATATATCTAATAAAAAAGAAAAAAGAAAAACAAGCAAACAAACAAACAAACAAAAAAGAATGGAGACCATGGGGAAGGTACAAGGGCAGTTGTATGTTGTTCTCTTTAATATTCTAAACTACTCTGCTATTGACCATGACTTTACACTTTAGACTTTCCAGAAGACATGCATCCTGGAAAGAAACTAAAAAATCCACAGTGTAGTAATTAAGATCACAGAGAAAAAATGATCCTAATTTTGTTCACATTAGTTCAATGGGAAGAGCTGAGGATCACTGTAGTGATGTCTGGGACATTCTCTCCTTTCCCCTCTAGTATAAAGATGACCTGTGTGCTATAAATAAAACTTTATTGGAACACGGGCATTCTTATTTACTTATATATTGTCTCTAACAGCTTTCATCTTGCAAGAGTCAAGTTGCATAAGTATGTAAGGGTGAGTCCCTCAGAGCACTGCAGAGGACCTCTCTCTATTATATTGAAACCATTTACCATCTGTCCCTGGCCAAACAGGAAAACCATCCCTGAACTATACCAATTCTCAGAAAATACTAATTTTAGCCATAATCTGTGACTAGTAATTCAAATTTGACTTCACATTAAAACTTAAAGGACTTTCAAAAACATTTTATTTAGAAATTAGACTGTAAGAAGACTATTCCTAATGGAAATATTTGATCCTGTAACTAACTTGATCATTCATTTTGAACATCTTATGTCCTATGGTTTGAGGCTCATTTCTTTTCTTTATTCTTCTCTCAAACAATACATCCTGACAACAGTCTGCCCCCTCCTTCCTCCTAGTCCCTTCACTATGACTCCCACTTCCTCCCAGATCCACTTCTCCTCTTTCCCTGTAGAAAAAAATCAGACCTTCCAATATGAACAGAGCACTACATAACAAGCTGCAGTAAGACTAAGCACAAACAAACCCTCAAATCAACGCTAGACTAGGCAACCCAATAGGAGTAGAACGGGTCCGTGAGCAGGCAAAAGAATCAGAGACAATCTCCCCACTCCCATTGATAGGAGTCCAACAAGAAAAACCCTAAGCTAAATGACTGCAGATTGTGTGCAAAGGGCCCAGGGTAGACCCATGCAGGCTCCACAATTGCCATAAAGATTGTTTTATTGCTGATTCTTGTTTTAATTTTTGTTTGTTCCATGGCCTTCACCATCACCCGGATGTAGAGTGCCTTATTGAGGTGCCATGCCACCTGGCAGGAACTTGACATTGACCAATGTGAAGTTCCTCTTCCAGCCTTTGAATGGGAACTCCTGTGTTAGCCATAAGGCCCTCCACCTAGGGTGGAGTGCTCAGACAAAGGTGAAGCCCATTGTTCTTCAAGGACCTGCAGTTTCCTGAGAAACACTAGCCACCTGTGGAGCAACCGAACTGATTCCTCTAAGAAGCTTCCAGCCTTTGGGGGAAGGGTTTTCCCCTGCCTATATATTTGGAGTTTTCCATTAAACTTTGAGACCCTGAACACCAATGTTTTCTTGGTCTCCATCTCTTTTTCCGCCTTCCCATACATCCCCAGCTTCCCTTCCAGTTAACCCGTTCGATGTAACTGCAGGCAGTTACACCCCACATATTATGAGACCAAGTAGGGATGGGGGTTTGTCCAGTGAGTAATGAAAGTATAGTGGGAGAAAATGTATATTGTCAGTTCTGTAGACAAAAATAGAGCAGTCTAGTGCAAATGTCAAGGTGGCCCTTAGCCATCTACAGGGCAAGCAGCTGCCAGCTTACGTAACAGCTAGGGCCCCCATCACTGTGCACTTACTGTGCACCGCTCGTACACTATCTCAGTTAATCCTTACAGTGCACTGCAAGCTGAGTTTCATTAAAAGCATGATACAAATGAGGAAATAGGCACCCAAACAATGCTACTCCTAACATAGCAGAGCCAGTGCATGACCAAGCTAGAGCATAGCTCTACTCCATCACTTTAAAATGTTAACAAGCCTCTAACTCACTACACAAATCTCTTCAAATGCTGTTATCTACAAGGAACTTGAAATCAGGAAATGAACTAGAGATTCCAATTCTGACCAACTGCCTTTAGTCCTCATACCCCACAACCATAAATACAATGACTGACAGGAATGTCACCCCCTACTATCTGTGGCTGTGCCATAGCGGAAGCAAGATAGACGTTTCGTTTCTTTTCTTTCACTCTCTCTTTTCAATATTATATTCAAAGTGTGGTCATTGATTTTAACAAATAAGAATAAGACCTAGATGTAGAATTATATATTGCTACTTTGAGGTCTTTGCAGGCCTCTCTGTTGGGCTCAGACCTGCCTCAATTCAAACTCTAGGATGAATGCATTTCTTTTCTCATTCTGTGTGTAATGGGATGTCATGCTTTGGATCAGATAAGATGGGATCAGACTCATATGGGAGGGACGTCACTGACACTGCCAAGAATAAAAAGGACTCCATGTGCCAGACTCAGCAGTCTGACTTTTCCATTTGAGATGTTATTATTTTTTGCACTCAGTCATTGGGCAGTGCCCGTTTCTTCTAGCAGATTCAGTTGGCTCTACGGACCAACACTGACTGTGTCTAAGAATTGTGGGAGAATTTGGAGTCCAATTTCATGTGTAATGCATGTATTCTTAGTAGGAAAATGCTATCATAAATTTGAACAAATCATCAAAATGAAACTTTGGAAACCATTAAAATTGTGCTGACACAGCGCTCCTCCCCTGTGTGCATACTGTGTTGCTAGCATGGAGAAAACCATACTGTCTTGGTGTTTACCATAATAATCTATTTTAATGTGTCAAAAGGCATGCTAATTCAGAAAAATGTTGACTTTAGCATTAGCTCCAGTTCTCAAATAAAGGAGGGGGGGGTGAGTCAGTGCAACATAGTATTTCTAATCAGAAAACTGCTTACTATTTGTATAGTGGTAGAGAGTTGAATGAAGAAATTAAAAAAAAGTTTGGAAGATCTCTGAGCAGAGTTTCACAATGGTCATGTCACAGTATGCTGTGTCACACGTCACCATGCCATAGGAACTCTCACGTCCAAATACTGACCTTGGGGAGTCAACATAGGCAAATATAGAAAAGAGCATGGTGACCCAGTATTCCACTGGGATTGGACAATTAATACAATGCTTTCTTTCTTTCTTTCTTTCTTTTTTTTTTGTAGAACAGGCTGGCCTCGAACTCAGAAATCTGCCTGCCTCTGCCTCCCAAGTGCTGGGATTACAGGCGTGTGCCACCACCGCCCGGCTAATACAATGCTTTCTTAATAACATACTCAGGGAGCCTATTAGCAACCTGGAAATCGGCCACCTGAATTTAGCTACATATATACTTGCTTTAAACAATAGATATACATTATTCCTCTTAGAAACCTCTTGATAACATCCCACTCCTTTCTATTCACATGTGTTGATAGATATCATCACTGCAGCACTATTAGGAGACAGACCAACAATGACTGTTTTGGGGTTTGTATATAGTAAGGCATATTGTGTTCTACGAATGAAATTTTAGGTAAAATTTCCTACCTATCATCTTATGCCTATGCATTAAAACATTTGATTATGCCCAGGAGTGGTATAGCCCAGTTTTCTAAGGAACTGCCAGAATGATTTCCAGAGTGGTTGTACTTACTTGCAATCCCACCAGCAGTGGAGGAGTGTTCCTCTTTCTTCACATCCTCACCAACACCTGCTGTCTCCTGAGTTTTTTATCTTAGCCATTCTGACTGGTGTGAGGTGAAATCTCAGTGTTGTTTTGATTTGCATTTCCCTAATGACTAATGATGTTGAACATTTCTTAAGGTGCTTCTCACCCATCCGAATTTCTTCAGGTGAAAAGTCTTTGTTTAGCTCTGTAAGCCATTTTTTGATAGGGCTATTTGGTTTTCTGGGGTCTAACTTCTTGAGTTCTTTGTATACATTGGATATTAGCCCTCTGTCAGATGTAGGGTTGGTGAAGATCTTTTCCAAATTTGTTGGTTGCCATTTTGTCAGATTGACAGTGTCCTTTGCCTTACAAAACTTTGTAATTTTATGAGGTCCCATTTGTCAATTCTTGATCTTAGAGCATAATCTATTGGTGTTCTGTTCAGGAACTTTCCTCCTGTGCCCATGTCCTCAAAGGTCTTCCCAGTTTCTTTTCTATTAGTTTCAGGGTGTCTGGCTTTATGTGGAGGTCCTTGATACACTTGGAGTTGAGCTTAGTACAAGGAGATAAGAATGGATCAATTTGCATTCTTCTGCATGCTGACCTCTAATTGGACCAGCACCATTTATTGAAAAGACTATCTTTTTTCCACTGGATGCTTTGATTTTTTTTTTTTTTTTTTGATTACTGAAGATCCTATTCCATTGATCCACCTGCCTGTCACTGTACCAATACCATGCAGTTTTTAACACTATTGCTCTGTAGTATTGCTTGAGGTCCGGGACACTGATTCCCCCAGAAGTTCTTTTACTGTTGAGAATAATTTTAGATATCTTGGGTTTTTTGTTATTCCAGATGAACTTGAGAATTGATCTTTCTACCTCTATGAAGAACTAAGTTGGGATTTTGATGGGGATTGCATTGAATCTGTATATTGCCTTTGGCAAGATGGCCATATTAACTATAATTATCCTGCCAATCCCCAGCATGTAACAAGGATACATGCTCCACTATGTTCATAGCAGCCCTGTTTATAATAGCCAGAAGCTAGAAAGAACCCAGATGTTCCTCAACGGAAGAATGGATACAAAACATGTAATATATATATATATACAATGGAGTACTATTCAGTCATTAGAAACAATGAATTCATGAAATTCTTAGACAAATGTATGGAGCTGGAGAACATCATTCTAAGTAAGGTAACCCAGGCTCAAAAGAACACTGATGGTATGCACTCACTGATAAGCGGATATTAGCCTGAAAACTTGGAATACCCAAGATACAATCCACATATCAAATGATGTCCAAGAAGAGGGAAGGAGTGGCTCCCTGGTTCCGGAAAGACTCAGTGCAGCAGTATAGGGGAATACCAGAACAGGGAAGTGGGAAGGGGTTGATGGGGGAACAGGGGGAGGGAAGAGGGCCTATGGAATGTTCAGAGAGGGGGGATCCAGGAAAGGGGAAATCATTTCAAATGTAAATAAAGAATATATCGAATAAAAAAAAGGTTGATTAAAATTAGATGAATTACGGGGACAGACATATTTAGTAGAGAAAAGGGATCTGTTAATAACAACAAAGAATGAAGCTATGTACCTGTAAGACCTGAAAGAAAAATGGGGGCACCCCAGCCCCCACGCCTTGGAAGGTGTCACCCCAATCACTCACGAGAAACAGTCTTGATGCAACTGCAAGAGGATTTGTATTCCAGAGTCTCTGGGGTTCACAGTCTTACCACGCAGGGTAAAAGAGTGTGAGCAACAAGTGCAGAATCGGGGCAGCTTTTTTTTTTTTTTTTTAATTTTTATTTTCTATATTCTATGTTTACATTCCAAAGGCTTTCCCCTTTCCCAGTTCCCCCCCACCATACATCCCATAATTCCTCTCCCCCCAACCATTCCTCAATCATCCCCCCCCGACCCCCCCACTTTTTCTGTTCTGGGTTTACAAAACTGGATCCAATCTTTTCAGGCCCAGGGTCCTCTCCTTTCTTCTTCTTGGGAATCATTTGACTTGCTAATTGTGCCTTGAGTATTTAGGGGTTCTGGGCTCATTAATATCCACTTATCAGTGATTGCATTTCATGTGTATTCTTTTGTGATTGGGTTAACTCACTTAGGATGATATTTTCCAGATCTAACCATTTAACTACAAATTGCATGAATTCATTATTTTTAATTGCTGAGTAGTATTCCATTGTATAATAGGCTTATAATAGAATCCACCTAACACAAACCACTCCATAGCTTCTAAGCCAATCAGTTTAAATTATCCGAGCCCACGCTCTCTGAGAACCAATCAGTTTCCTATAGAAGCCGGATAAACTAGTTAAGTCATTTCCGCTTACGTGGCCACCACGCACAGGGTCACGCCAGGGTCATGCAGGCGTTTCCTGTTAAGCATTTCCTGTTATGGGGCCAGGGTCACATATGTACGTACTGGGCCAGCACATCCGCTGCAGCAGGGGGCGAGGCAGGAAAGGATGCTAGGGACCTTCCCAGCCTGCAGCCCTCATCCTTTCATACCTAGTTTCCAATAAAATGATGACCAACAACAAATTAAATCGGTGCCTAGAGTTCTCTCTCACTGAAATGACCTGCGGTCTCTCTAGGTAGTTTATCTAAAATGTGTAGCTTTACTTTGCTCTTAATAAAACTTTCAAGTGCTTTTCATGTTCTGTGAATCTTTCCCCATTTTCTTGAACAAGGAGCATTGTGATTTGAATGAAAACGGCCGCCAATAGGCTCATAGGGAGTAGTGTTTTAAGGAGGTGTGGCCTTGCTGGAGTAGGTGTGGCCATGTTACAGGAAATGTTTTAATGTAACTTGGAGTCTTTAAATGTTCAAGCCCAGACCAGTGTTACTATCTCTTTCTTCTGCCTTTGGATCCAAATGTACACCTCTCAGCTGCTTCTCTAACACCATGTCTACCTGCATGCTGCCATGCTTCCTGCCATGATGACGGTGGACTAAACTTCTGAACAATAAGCCAGCCTCTAATTAAATATTTTCCTTTATAAGAGTTTCTGGAGTCCTTTATAAGAGTTTCTCTTCACAGCAATAGAAACACTAAGACAATGTGCTATGAACTTGGAAACACTGAGAAAAAAAAAAAAAAGATCTCTGGTAACAATCAGAGATGTTCTCTGTCTAGGAGACCAACCAGTAAGGATGCAAAGAAAGGACAGTCCTGGTAGTAGTAAAAACACAAGTCTTCCATAATGCCTCCAATAATTTTAATTCCTCTACAACAGGCTGTTTGTAAGAGTGGCCCCTAGCAACCATTAAGATCATCACTTCCAAGTTGTTTTAAAATGTGCATTTTGGTGTTGTTAGACTTGTTGAATCAGAAAATCTGAGGTGGATATAGCAATCTGGACATTGGTAGACTTCTAGGTGATTCCAGTGTTTAGCCGTTTTTGAGAACAGTGGCTCCATTTCTCTGTGTTTCCTAGTAAAGAGGCTGTGAAGCCTCTACTGGAACTACATCCTGTTGAAAACTCTAAAGTGAGATTTTCTAACTTTGACATTGTAATTTTTGTGACAATGAAACATTTTCAAACCATTTCCAAATGTCTCCTCAGAGAAGAATCACTAGCCCAGAACATTGCTTTACAAACTTGCCGTCACATTAGACATGTGAAAGTCACTGATGTCTGTCAGTATTTCAAATACAGAAAAGTCATTTTAAATGAGTTAAAGTAAATTTTAAATTAAACTTATTTGCCAGAGAGGAGAATTAGTGCATACCTTTCATCTTCAACTTTTTAAAATCCAGCCACAATACTATTTCCAAAGTTGCTTAGGTCAACTCATTTTCATTTTTTTTCCCCACCACTCTTTTCAGTGAGCCAATATCATCTATTTGTAATAAAGCAAATTCATTTACCTTAGTATATATTGGATCCTGCAATCCCATCATACTCCAGAGGGAATGTCATTAATTTTCGTATAATTAAGTTCTCTCTTTGTTGTCTATTGTTCAGTGGATTTTTATAAATGCACAAAATTGTGCATCTTCTGTCAAAATATTATATGCCATCATCCTACTGTCATGAAATTAATGAATGCGACTTTTTAGAGTCAAACCTTCACTCAACACATGTCATCTATTGATCTCCTACTGCCTTTATAGTTTCACCTTGTACACAATCCCCTGAAAACAGAATTATAAGCTGTACAGTGTTTATTAGATTTCTACTTAGCCATATAATCAATGCATGGGGGATTCATCCATGGACTTGCATGAGTCAATGGTTATTTCGATTTTGTTTCTGAATGATATTCCTTATCAAAATGTTCCAGAATTTGGTCATATCTTATCCATCCACCTACTAAAGAATATTGTGTTGATCCTGTTGCTGATGGAAATGAAATGAATATAAATCTACCTGTGTACAGACTACTGCATGTGCAAATTTTGTATTTATTTAGCTAAAATTTGAGGAAAGGAACCCTTATAACTCATAAGATTAGTTTATACATATTTACTAAGAAACTGACAGATAGTTTTCTGAAGTGACAATAACATTTTCCAATTTAGACCATTAATTAATCATAATATTTGTGTCTCCTTACCAGGGTTTCACACTGGCAGGTCCCGCTCCAATCTATTTTAACATGAACTTGTCATACCACTGTGGATTTGATTTGCATTGTTACTGATTCAGGATGTTGTCTTTTCATGTGTTAATGTGTAAATGAACTTCTTTAGAGAAGTTTGCCAGTTGTGGTGGCACGTGCCAGTAGGATTTGCTGAAGGAGGCAGAGGCAGGAGGATCATGAGTTCGAGGAGAAGTGTGTGTTCATAGGTTTGCCTATTTTTAATTGGGGATGACTCTACCACTGAATTTGGGGAATTTCCTACATGTTTTAGGCAGGCCCTTTATCTATTATGTGATTTGAAAATAAGCTTACCCAAGTTGTATCTCATCTCTTGGCAATCTCTTGCATGCATTCATATTTTTAATTTGGGGATTTTGTCTCAGAATTTATTGTCAAACCAAAGGTCACATGTTTTTCCATGTATTAATGTCTGCGTTATACCTGACTCAATTATAGTGATTGTTTTGTCTCTTGATTTTTTTTCTTTTCTGTGTATCTTATTAATTTTGGTTGAAGACAGAATATCATGTGAAGTCAGACAGCAAATGAAAATAAGTAAGTTTATGTCTGAAACTTGGTAACATTTTCTTTCTTCCTTCATTTTTTTTATTTCAGTAGATATTAGTAGGAAAGTATCAGATGGAAATGGCTAACATCTGAGCTATTTTAGGCAAGATTTCAGAAAGATACTCATGGTCTTTTCTGTCAGCAAGTGGACAACAATTTCTGCTGCCATCTTCCTTCTTTGATTGGCATCTGATCACAAGAACTTGTACCTGGTCTCCACAGAATGACCTGTGTCTCCTAAAATGTAGTAGTAAGTATTCTAAAATCTTATGTGCTTCTAATGATTGACAAACATTGTAACATTACAAATTATTTGGTACTTTTCGCTGTAAAAGTAAAAAATATCTGTCTTTCAACTTTCTATATTTTAAGAAGAAAATTGCTTATCTTGTACATTACTTTTGAGAAAAAAGAAAAAACTAAATTTTTTTGGTCAGGTGAATAAAGAGAAGATATTATAGTTTTTCAAAGAAAACTCATTGTATCTTGCCCAGTGAATCAAGGAAACCTCAGGTTTGGGGGAAATATGACAGAACTGTGAAAAATAAGCTGCATAAATAATGAATCAATTGCAAATACAGTATGGCCAGGGCAAAAGTTGGAAGATATTTGGAGGAATTTAGGATTCAGCAGGACTTCCTAGCAGATTCTAGAAGTTGGTATATGTGTGCATATTCATGCACAAATTCTCAAGACTGTTGTAAAATAGAAAAAAAAGATTCAAAATTTGCGCCTATGTTTCCAGATAACCAGGAACATGATGGCAAATGATTTGTACTAGCTATTTTTTGTCCAACTTCAAACATGGAAATATCTGGGAAGAAGAAATCTCAATTAAATTGGTCCCATTAGATTGGGTTATGGGTATATATATAAAGTATTTTCTTGGTCAGTGATTGACGTGGCAGTGGTATTACCCCTGGGGAGGTGGCCTTGGGCTGTCTAAGAAAGCATATAAAACAAGATATAGGGAGCAAGATCATAAACAGCAATCATTATTGACCTGTTTTAGTTCCTGCCCCCTGATTCCTGCTTTGAGTTCTTGTTCTATCTTTTCTTAATGGAAGACTGTGACCTGTACAAGGAAATAAAGACTCTCTCCCTAAAGTTGCTTTTTCATCAAGGTGCTTATCACAGCAATAAGGAGCAAATCATAACACTAGTCAGGGTATTCTAAAGCTTTGAACTAAGCAGAGGATGCTTGGTTCATTAAAAAGATAATCAAGAAAAAGGAACTCAACTTTAATTGTGAACAACTTGAGAAAGAAAACAATGGATTATAATTTCAATTTTTAGCTGTTCCTACTGCATAACATGGATTTTCTTTATCATTTCAGCAACAGTGATAGTTTTTGTACAGGGAAAATCTATGCCAATGGTGGGCATAAACTGAAATGTCCTTTAAATGTGAAATGTTGAAGATCTGTCTCATGGCTTCTCCATCAGGGCAGTTTCCAGATACTGTGTGCTAATTGCATGGGGCTGATTAGAAGAAAATTCAATTAGTTGTAATATGCCTAAAGCCACTCAATAATAGTAGTAGATCATTCTCAGGTTTGGGAACAATTAAGAGAAATTCATCTTGTGGAAGCTTATAGGTGCCTGTTGGGAGCAATGAGAAATAATTAATTCTCAAATATCTACTCCATCATTTGGAAACCAGAAAGGGATTCACAGACATATTAATATAACATTGCTTTTTACACACAAAAAAAGGAAGGCAAAGTGTTTGTGTCCTGGACTTTCCCTTCTTCTCTCTATCCTGACAACATGTATACATCCTTGTAGACTTATATTTTTTAAAACCTACTTCAATAAGGGTTCTCAAACACTTCAACCCCACTTCTAGCCCACTGTCCAAAGGTAGGGGGAAAAAGCTAGTGAATAGAATGAGGGGAAGTGGACCTATTTAGAGGGTAGTTCTTTGGTATAATTCCAAACTCCATTGCCAGGATATGCCCATTGTTCAGGAATGTCAAGATACCAGCAGTACAGTTCAAACAGTGTCACCAAACAATCAATCAGTACTGGAAGCCCGATCCAGCAGAAACATCCAGGTCTCACTGGATCTGTATGAGTCAGCACAAATGACCAGACCCAGCAAGAATGCCAAATTTCTCTCAACAAAGTAAAGACTTGAGACCAATGAAGCATTTCAAAGCTCGCTATGCATGTGCCCCGCCACCGTCTGTTGAATTTTACTTATATTCTCTCCAAATAGCACGTGTCCTTTCACCACATGAATCTGATTCAGCAAAACATCATATGATTCTGCATCACATGTCCTAACCAGAAATTTTCACTTCATATCCTTATTACATTGGGTTTTGTCCTTAGTAGTTTAGAAGAAAAGATAAGAATCCTCTCAAGAAAGTTTCAGCCAACTGGGAAGAGAGCCAAAATAAATGTTTGCTAAGGTAGAGTGTTAGGTGCTGATTTCTAGGGTATAGGAAAAAGGAAGTAGTAACACTACTTGGATTGCTGCTGTAGAACTTAGGCATTTAGCTAAATATTTTTAAAATAATTATTCTGAAGACATCACATGCCTCTCCACCATTTTCTAACTTCTTAAATTATTATAGAGACTTTGTTTATAGAGTTATCTCAGCAAATATTTGCAAGTTATAAAAACTATTTAATGAGTGTCTTACATTTTAACAATGTTTAAAAACCAGCTCTTATTTAAGGCTTTGAGAGGCACATACTTCTGTGGTTAATTAAAGAAGTTTCCACTCTTATTTGCTATGTATAGAAGAATTAAGTCTTAAAAAACTGTAATATGTTTTACTCTGCAGACCAATTCCTCTCCAAACTTGTATTTAATAAAATCTATTAAAGGTTGCACCAGTTTTGTTTTAGAAAAACAAATATATTGACCAACTTAGCTGAGACTCAATGTTTTCTTTTATGAAACATTTCACTTTATATTTATTGAAAGAAATCCTTCAGAATTGTTTAAATGAGTATTACTTATCAATGAACCTCTACATATTTAAGAAATGTTAAAACCTCACAGACAGGTCTCAGAATCCTCCACATCTGTTGGGGAGTGGTTGAAACTCATGCTATGTCAGTATCAGTACCGAGCCATCAAGAACATGAACAATAGATACAGAGATAGATGGCTTAGCAGTCAAGAGTGCCTGCTGCATAATCATTGCCAGTGGAGATCAGGACCCAGCCCCACATAACGAGCTGGGTGTCCTGCACACACCAGAACCCCAGCTTCAAGGTGGACAAAACCAGGAAAATTACTGGAGCTTCCTGCCTCTCTTCTAGTAAAGAAAATGAAAGTACCAGATACCTGAAGAGAACCTTTCTCAAGGAAATAGATGGTGATTGGCAGAGACACAAAACATTGTCACCTGGCCTCTGTGCATGCACAGGCATGCATACCCACACAAACACAATTATGTGCGTATACTTACACAGATGTGCATATATTTACAGAAATTACAGATAAACGTTTAAAAAGAATGTTAATGATGTTGCTTTTGAGGTTATGTATTGATACAGTCTGTATGACTCTTATCTAAATCACTGAAAGTGATACAAGTACAAATGTATTTGTGCCAAAAACCAAGCATATAAATACTGCTGCTTCCTTGACAGCAATTTTAAAGTGCATCATAATTTTAGAGATGAAAAAATTTGAAAGAAAATAAAAGTGTGTTATGGAATTAGTATAAGGCATCACACTTCCACTGAATTCATGTTCATAAATCCAATATTTTGGATGAAAGACTTTGAGAAAGGGTGCATGCTCTACTTGACAATGTCAGACTTTATTTTGTGATAGCCAATCTTCTATAATTAACTAAATAATCACTATATATTATAGAAGGATTAAATCCAGGGAGTTCTGAGTGAAAGTTCTGAAAGACAGCATGTAATAATAGTTTTGAGTAGAGAATGTTGGCTGGTTGGTTTCAGCTTGTATTTTTGATTGGCCACTTGCTAGTTCTCAGCTTATGGTTTACTCATCCTTTTTCACTCATCCTTAAAAGAGGAACTAATACGTGTTAACAGCCACATTATCACATAAAGTTATCATGGAGTTTACACTGATAAGCCAAAAGACTGAAACTCCCCCAGTCTTGCCATGCTTAATGTGTTTTAGAAATTGTTATTTTTCTGAGGGATGCTAGCAAGCAGTCATCTTTTTCAAGTTAGGCCTGAAAGAATGTTGGGTATTTTTGAAATATATTTATATTTAGAGGATTAGAAATAGCTTCTGTAAAAGGATTCCAGCAATAGGCTATGGGGTCTGATGAAGGCAGTTATAAGTGTGATTGTAACAACCAAGCAAACACATGCCCTCCCCCACTTTTGTTAGTAATTCAAAGGGACTTTCTTTCAAGAAGTGGGGCCTGTATAGTTTCTTCAGATACTTCTGAGCAGAAATTACATTGGGTAGAAATGACTTTTCCATTTTTTATGCTGAGTCTCTTCCATTTTCCTGGACAACTATTATCAGTCTGCAGAAAACAACTTAACAAAATAGTGAAAAATATTTATCGTCAAAGTATGTGTTCTACTTCCAAAGTACGGGCGATTCTGTGAACACTTATGAAGCATGCTTTATTTGTGAGAGAGGATTGTTGCAGGATGCACTTTTTTTTTTTTTTAGCTTTCTGCCTCTTCTACAATGTAAGACCCATAGTGCATTCATACTTTATTTATCCAATAACCGCTAAGCAAATGGTAATGTCACTTATATTGTTTTTTCATTGTCACTTTCTCTATTACCATTGGTATTATGATCACTCCATGATTTCCCTTTGGGTAGAAGCAAATTACCATATGCATTGTGACTTAAGATAAAATAAATATGCTGCCTGACAATGCTGGTGTCAAAACTCCAAAATCATTTTAATTGGTCTACAGTAGACAGCATCATTGTGTTTCTTCCTGATCTGCTCTCTACTCTCTAGGCTACCTGCATTCCATGGTTTGTGACACTTTTTATTCCTTACGTCCAGAAATACGTAACTCCATATCTCCAATGGTGCTTCTCCATATCACCATTTTATAGGAATCTTGTGGACAGGTTGAACACAATCAGATAATTTCCACAAAACAACATGTTTATTTATTAAAGCTCCTAATATTACAACATGGACAGTATGCTACCTAATCACATCACTTGACATCTGTCTAATAAGTATTGTTATAGGACATTTTCCCAGAAGTCAATTTTAGAACTTTTCCAGGTCAGGAATTTGGTTGAGTTAACTAGAACCTCTGGCTCAGGGTCTCTCATAAAGTGTACCCAAGGTGTTGGTGGGGAAGGCAGTTTAATCTCCAAGCCTGACAGGTGGTGGGAGAGTTTATTGTCAGACTTAATCCTGTGGTTTAAGGTAGAATGAAGTGCTTATGAGTTATGGACCAGAGGCATCTTGTGGATCTAGTGTTGGAGAATCTCTATAAAAGGCTCATGTAAGGATTTAGTTACCAGCTCTTGGGAATTGGAGAATTGAATGGATAATGGGGTGACATATGCCATCTAGACAAGGATATGATAAGCAAGTGAGTTTCCTGGACATGGCCTACCATTTTGCATGCCTAAGGTGGGTGCCCTCTGGAAAGGCACAGCTCCAAAGACTTTATCCTAGGATTGCTTCTCATTACTCAATGGCTTTTGCTGCCATTGTTAGATAACCTAATGATTCCTGGACATCAGCCTACCATATCGGGCAAATTTCCTGCAGATCAACATGAAGTTGAACTTTCATGAATTAACACTATTTAGATGAATTAATAACTTTATTACATTCCTAATTTGATTCAAATGACTTTAGGCAGAAAGTTTAAGGAGATGGTTTTGGTTGTTTTGCCAGAAAGGTGTAATAAAGTTAAGATCAAGAACAGAATATGGCCCCTCTCCATAGAATACGAAGTAAAGGGTACATAATCAGTAATACAATGAGCTTTCATTAATTACACTAGAAAAAGAAATGGACTTGGGACAATTTTTTAATCAAAGAAAAACTTTTATTGTAAGTCAGGTCTAAGGATGAAGCCACAAGTATGCACTGTAATAAAGCAAGACCACTTGAAACTGTTGCTTTGAACTTATAATGAGCTCATAGAATGAAACTCTGCTTTTTGAACTTACTATGGACATTCTTCTTTAACTCCCCTTTTCTGTAACATTTTATTTATGAGGTAATTTTGGAAAGAATTTTTGTTTAAGAAGGTATAAATTACCTAAAGTGTGGCTTTTGGGGCTTTGGGGGCTCTCATTCATGAAATGTATGCATAAATATGTCCGCATGTCTGCATGTCTGTCCATACATACATGTGGAAGTATACATGGATAAGTATGCAAGAACATTTGTGGAACTGATGAAACAGGTCCTGGGCCCTGCCAAAGTGTGTGTGTGTGTGTGTGTGTGTGTGTGTGTGTGTGTGCGCGCGCGCGCGTGCGTGTGCGTGTGCGTGTGTGTGTGTGTGTGTGTGTGTGTGAGTGTGTGTGTGTGTGTGTGTGTGTGTGTGTGTGTGATTTTCTTCCTTTTATTTTCTTTCTGGCTCAGAGTTAATGAACTCAAAGCCTTTCACTTGGCCAGAGAGAGGTCCTTGAGTCAGAGAGAAAAGAGCCCAGGTAACTAAGGTTTTTTTTCTTAATCCCCTGTTGCGATCAGCAGGAGTTAAATTTCCAGAAGCCAGTGGCTTTAGCCACAGAATAGCAAAGAGTTAAAGAATATAGAAATTGCCAAAAGTTAGCAGCTTTAGGCATGATCACAGAGTCCATAACTTTCATCACTGCCTGCCTCAGTACCTGAATGCCTGGGACTGGCCTCCAGCAGTGGGGACTCTGTCCTAATCAATGGATGCGTGCACCGTTGGACTCACAGTTGAATACATTATGGGAAGATATCAAAGCTATGGAATGTAAGGCCTGGATGAAGGGTGAGGGCACCTGGAGATATTCCTTTGAAACACATTTTCATGTGATACTGGCGATCAAATCTACAGCCTTGGACATGCTAGGGAAAGACTCTCACTAGTCCATACCCCAGCCTTGACGAGTTCATTTTGTTCCTGGCTCACCAACTGCTTCCTCTCCTAACTGTTTTGCTTCCTGGTTTTATGAAGTGAACAGCCTCTGACACACATTTCTGTTTCTGTGACACTTTGCATTTCCTCATGCTGAGAGCAATGCATTCAGCTAACCACAGATTAAAGCCATCAAAAATACCAGTCAAAGCCATCAGCCCTCTCTTTCCGTTGTATATATCAATTGTCATCTCACAGTGATGGACAAGTAGCACACTTGCTTTGTTCCTTTCCACATGGGTCCTTCTAAAATACAAGTCTTTATGTGAGAGAAGGCTTCATCAGAATGAGCAAGGTTGCAGTAAAGGAGAGAGGATGCAGGAGAAGACAGACACTTGGTGCTTTCCTTTAGATGGATGATATATAAAGAATAAAGCACCAGGTCCATCCCACTCTGAACAGTGTGAATGTCAAAAGGCAAAAGTCAGACATCATCTTAGAAATATGTCTTCTATCATAACCATTGTCCCTGCCTACTTTATCCTCTTTTATTGGTGACATTTGAGCCAAATACCCTTTCCAATGAATTTTATCATTGTGTTTGAGTATCTAGAACAAAGCCAAAGGGATTCTTGCATCAGGATTTCTCCACCCTCCCTGGTTTATTGTGCACCCATTGTTGAGAAATTCAGCTCTCTATTATGTTGCTGCTGTAGTAATTTACTTACAGTGAACCATGACTAAGCCATTCTCCGTTCAAAAGCCACTCATGGCAATTATTTTTTATCATTTGCTGCAGAATGTATAAACACTACACTTGCTTAAAAGGCCCTCTCTGACTAAACCTTTCCTCTTCAGCTTTGCATAAGCCCATCTTTCTTCATTCACCATGCACGCTTCTTTAGTTCTCTTAGTTTATACCCTTCCCAAGCATGGTACTGTGTGTATCCCTCCTATGCCTTTGCTGATATTGGTCCTTCTACCAAACGGGTCCAAGCAACCTCTGAGACATACAATTCCTCATACAGAATACAAAACACACATTAAAAAGAGTCAAAACTTCCAGTCACCAGGAAACTAATGATCATAAGTATAGCAGAAATACTGTCTTTAACTAAATTATCCAATTTTCCTCCTTGTACACCATCTTTCTCTACTACTTGAAGCTATTCTCCATTTCACATTTTGTTTGCATTTGTTTAAGACATGTTTATAATATGTTTGTGCTCCTCAGCACTAATGTTATCATTTAGGGATACATGGCACATGAAATCCTGGCACTGACTGTTGTGCTTTACAGTGGAAGCACACAAATTATCATTATTTTATAATACAATTTTTTGTTTGTTTGTTTCTCAGAGGTGGTCTCGATATGTAGCCTAGATTTATCCTCTTAAAATCTCCATGCCTCAGCTTTCCAGGTGCTAGAATTGTAGGCATGCTTCTCCCTGCCCTTCTTTTTATAAGCCCATGTGAATTTATCTCCTGTGTTCACAGATTTGGATAGAGACAGTATTTTTGTGGCAAATGGCATTATTGATCTTCTTCAGTGGAGCACATATGAAGATGTTTCTGTGATGTATTTGCCTAGGATTGGGTACTTCATCAGTTGTAATATGTGCAATTTATCAAAGCCTGGAAGAATTTTCTAATATGTTTGTACTGGCATGCATGCCCCTCACAGAGTATGAATGACCCTACAGCTGATTTAATATTGCTAATCTTTTAACTTTCACAAACAAATTAATAAATGTGCAGAGTAGAATGTCTTTCCACTTGTTTATTTATTCCTTAGATTTTCTCTTTCCCATTTCCCCAAATGCCATTAGGTCTTTAATTATTTCTTTTTTGATTTGTAGGAGAGTTTAGATATTTTGAATCCTGATTATACATTTTGTAGTTTGCATTTTTATGCCATTAATGTTGTCTCAGTCAACAGATGCTGTTAACGAATTCAATTTCTTTGTCAAATCTGACCTCTTTCTTCTATATTCAAAGCCAGAAAAGTAGAAAACTGTTATGATATCTTATAAAAGTTCAAAATTTAATTTTGCTTAATTCTTTGTGAGATAGAGTCTCATATGGCCAGCATGTTCTCATGAGGCCCAGCATGGCCTCAGACTCACTATGTAATTAAAGCTAACTTGAACTCATGGTCTTCCTCCCTCTACCTCCCAGGGTTAAATGCTGGAATTATAGATATATGCTGCTGTGCTAGATTCTTACTCAGCTTTTTAAAATATATTTGAGATTAAATCTTATGTGTAATATGAGGTTGATACTAAATTTCAACACTCCTCTTAGATACAATCAGCTCCAGAGCATTCAATTAATTAATTACATTTCTGTCATTTCTATTTATAGTTAGTTTCATAAATAATAATTATTTTCTTTTATAAGCACACAATCCTTGTGTTTGACAAATGTTTTATCCAAGCATTGAATCTTTTGTGACTGTAATTGTATTTTCATAAATTTTGTCTGATAAGGCAAGTTCTTACTCTTTTTAATAAATCTTTTTATGAATTCCTTGGGAATTGCAATGTTTTTGATCATATTCACCCTCCACTCCTATGTCCTCCAAGATCACCCTTATCTCCTTAATGCCAACCCAACTTTACGCCTCTTTTTATTTTTGGAATAACCACTTGAGTCCAGGTTTTGCTTCAATAAACTCTTGGGTGTGGGGCCAACTGCTAGAGCATTGTTGAATACAGAAAATCAACTGTCATTTTGCAAGAAGCTATCAGCTCTCCATAGCTCATTGGTTAGGAGTCAGGGCTCCTAAACCTTCTCTCTCCACGACTGGCTCAATCTTGTGCAGGTGATTGGGCTCTTGAATGCAAAAGTTTTGTTGAACCCTGAATACATTGTTACCATATTGAACTTTTGTAATATTTTTATATGATAATACAAGCTATTATTCTTCATAAAACATATTCGAACTATCCTCTCTGAGCACTTTCTAAAATGTTAGCACCAACAAGTCATAGATAGGGATTAAATTGTGTTCCACTCTGAATGTTAACTAAAGTTCTATAATGTCAAAGCGTGGGTGATAGTGAGACAAAGTACTGAAAATACACAGAGAGTGAAATTTTACATTCTTTTTTTTCATTAGTCATCGGAAGAGAACCAATAGGATGAATACATTAAAGATCATTCCCCCCACTGGCTTATATGGAGATAGGCTGGATAATACAACAGGACCTGTCTGTGCACTGGAGAAGCTAAGAACCAAAGTGGTTGGTCAGTCAATGAGACTGAACGCCTGCATTAGCAGTCATTATCTGGTCCTAATGGCCCTGAGGATTCCTGCATAGCCATTGCTCTTCAGTCCATGTTGAAAAGTTAGAACAGCTGAGTTGCAATGGCCGACAAAGACAGCAGCAGAAGCAACAGGATCCATGCACTGGCTAACAAGAGGTGAAGGCAGAAAAGCAAATAGTAATTTTTCTCTTGAGCATCTAAGATCTGGGCTGTGGCCAGAATGCGATGTGCACCCTGCAAGAGAGCCTACATCATTCAGTCAGTCCTTCCTGGGTTGTCCTTATAGACTTGCCCATCATCTCTTAGTTAATTTGAGACCAAATCAAGTTGGCAATTGAGATTAACCATCCTCTATTCTTTAATACAATAGACAAGGAAGCAATGAATGGGTGTGGGAAAGATGTCAGTCATTACCTTCACGAGGTCAGTCATGTCTCTGCCTCCAAAGATGGCAAGTCCCAGCAGAGTTTCAGAATGACTCCTGATGCAATTTGCTTCCTTCAGAATGCACAAGAGGCTGGGATCACCTCACAGTCTGTGTGTGACTCTCCTCAGTCAATTCAGCCTTGCAACTCTGAGCTCTCATTGCAAAGCTTTAACATGGAGCTACAGAGAAGTAAACATATGCCCTTTTTCTTCAGATTTTGTTTGTGACTCCAGGTGTTCGTGAATACATGTGCTAGCTTTGTTAAAGTTTTCTCAGAAAGGCTCAAAACATTTCATATTAGCACAGAAGTTATCCTTACAGTTTGACAAAGCTTGGTGAAAATGCTTTGTCAAAGCATGTTTATTTAGAGAAAGAATTATACTCTCTAAAATATTTACTTAAAAACATGGAGCCCTGACTGGCATTATTCTGAATTGAGAGAAGTGTTTGAGTCAAATTTAAAACATGGAGGATGCCTTTCAGGTGTATTTATTACTACTCTTAAGAAAGTTTCATGATTTTTTCCTTAAAGATGTTTTATATATTTTATTAAATTTATTTCTAGGTAAATGGCTTATGCTCTAAGAAAAAGAATCGACAAATGGGACTTCATAACATTGCAAAGCTTCTATAAAGCAAAGGACACTATCAGCCAGCAGATTGGGAAAAGATCTTTACCAATCCTACATCCAATAGAGAGCTAATATCCAGTGTATACAAAGAACTCAGGAAGTTAGTCTCCAGAGAATCAAATAACCCTATTAAAAATGAGGTACATAGATAAACAGAGAATTCCCAACTGAGGAAACTCGAATGGCTCTAAAGCACCTAAAGAAATGTTCAACAACCTTAGTTATCAAATGTAAATCAAAACAACCCTGAGATTCTACCTCACACCAGTCAGAGTGGCTAAGATGAAAAACTCAGGTGACAGTAGATGCTGGCAAGGATTTGGAGAAAGGGGAACACTCCTCTATTGCTGGTGGGATTGAAAGCTGGTACAACCACTCTGGAAATCAGTTTGGTGGTTCCTCAGAAAATTAGACATAGTACTACTACCTGAGGACCCAGCTATACCACTCCTGAGCATATACCCAGAAGATGCTCTAACATGTAATAAGGACACATGCTTCACTATGCTCATGGCAACCCTATTTATAATAGCTAGAAGCTAGAAGAACCCAGATATTTGTCAACAGAGGAATGAATACAGAAAATGTGGTATATTTACACAATGGAGTACTACTCAGCAATTAAAAACAATGAATTCATGAATTTCTTAGGCAAATGGATGGAACTAGAAAATATCATCCTAAGTGAGGTAACCCAGTCACAAAAGAACACACATTGTATGCACTCACTGATAAGTGGATATTAGCACAAAAGCTCAGAATAAACAAGTTACAACTCACAGACCACATGAAGCTCAAGAAGAGGGGTGACCAAAGTGTGGGTGCTTCGGTTTTTCTGAGAAAGGGAACAAAATACTCAGGGGGGTAAATATGGAGATAAAGTGTGGAGCAGAGACTGAAGGAAAGGCTATCTAGAGACGGTCCTACCTGGAGATTCATCCTATTAATGTCATCAAACCCCGACACTATTGTGGATGCCAAGTGCTTGCCGAAAGGAGCCTGATATGGTTGTCTCCTGAGGGGCCCTGCCAGAGCCTTACAGATACAGAGGCAGATGCTAGCAGCCAACCATTGGACTGAGGACAGGGTCCCCAATGGAGGACTTGGAGGGACAACTGGAGGAGCTGAAGGGGTTTGTAGCCTTATGGGAAGAGCAATGATGTCGGCCAACCAGATCCCCCAGGGCTCCCAGGAACTAAGCCATCAACCAAGGAGTACACATAGCTCCAGCTACATTTGTGGCAGAGGAGTGCCTTGTCTGGCATCAGTGGGAGGAGAGGTCCTTGGTCCTATGGAGGCTGGATAGAAGCCTCAGGGGAATTCGAGGGGGTGTAGGTGGGAGTGGGTTGGGTGGAGGGGCACCCTCATGGAGGGGGAAGAAGGATGGGTTGGGGTTTTTCTGGGAGGGGGGAAATCTGGAAAGCAAATAACATTTGAAATGTAAATGAAGAATATACTCAATAAAAAAAAATTATATTTTTACATTTTATTTTCTGACTGGTTTTGTTGCATAAAGTTACAATGGGCTTCATAATGGATTTTGTGTCTAGCAAACTTGCTGAACTACCTTACAATTATAATGCATTTTCTACATATTATTTTATCTTTTCTATAGAGGTAATTCTGCAAGAATAATGATAGATTTATTTCCTCCGTTTTGGTCCTTACAATTTATAAATCATTCTTGCTGTACTGAATTGGCCAGAGTTTCCAAGAAAACATTAAATGCAGAGTAGTTAGAATTATCCTTGTCTTATCCTTGATTTAAAGGAAATGATTTTTCCATTTTCTGAGGTCTTCTTCCATTTCCTTCTTCAGAGACCTGAAGTTCTTGTCATACAAATCTTTCACTTGTTTGGTTAGAGTCACACCAAGATACTTTATATTGTTTGTGGCTATTGTGAAGGGTGTCATTTCCCTAATTTCTTTCTCAGTCTGCTTATCCTTTGACTATAGGAAGGCTACTGATTTGTTTGATTTGATTTTATAATCAGTCACTTTGCTGAAGTTGTTTATCAGCTGTAGGAGTTCCCTGGTGGAGTTTTTTTGGTCATTTAAGAATACTATCATATCATCTGCAAATAGTGATAGTTGATTTTAACTCTTCATTATATATAATATTGAGTATTCTTTTACATATTGGATATCCATTTATTAAAAGCCCTTCTATTAATAGGACACTTTAAATAAATGTGTTGAATTATATTACAATGGTTTTCTAGCATTACTGATATACTTTTATAATTTATTTTTCTCCTGTCCAACTCAAATTGATTTTTCTAATATTAGTCCAACTTTTATTCTTGGAAATTAGCCCACTTTGATTATGATTTATTTTTAATAGATTTATGGATTCTATTGTTAATATTTTACTTAAAGTTTTCCATTTTTTGTCCGAGTTACACTGATTCACAATTTTCCTTTGCTCGACAGCCTTAGGTTTGTTTTGGTAGATGGCTATGACTACTAAATTCACTAGGCAGTATTTTTTTTGATACATTGGAATAGTGTATATGTAGTTGAAGCTTTTTTTTCTATGAACACTTGGTAGACCATTACAGAAAATTTATGACTAGTTTTCAAATTTAGTGGTTCTATCACTGCTTTTTTAATAAATAAGATGAATAATCTCCCTAGGATTTCTATAATTGCAGTAGAGACTTTGAATTTTTACAAAATTGTTCATGTTAAAGTACTCTTTTAATAGCAACATCCTCTCTAGTCAAATCCTATTCAGTGTTGCATTTTTTCCTCCTTTTTAATGATCAATCTATTATGTTTCTTTGTCTTCGGTGACAACATATGGCAAACCTGGAAACTTAAAATGACACATATGCGCTCACTAAGTTCTGGAAGCCAGTAGCCTGCCAGCAAAACTGATAGGCACAAAAGTCAGAGTGGTAGTAAAGGCACAGTGCTCCTGGAAACTGCATGAGAAAATGTATTTCTTGCTATCTTAGTATCTCCTCAACATTTGCAATACAGGAATGTGGCTTCTCTAGAAAAAGAACCAATGAGAGAAGGAATAAAGATATATATTTAATTCTGCCACACATATTAATTAATACATTATGCATTTAATATTAATATAATGCACGTGGAGTGAGGGCTCATGATCATGCTTATTAAATGGACCCATGAGGCACAGTTAGTAAACTGGAAGCCCAAGAATGCTCAAACTGTGCTTGCAATCACTCCCAGAATAAGCGTTTGAGAAAATGTCTCTGAGCATTTCATGCCCCAATTAAATTGGTTAAATTGAACATCGCACTTGGCTCCTGGCTGCAACATGCCAGTCTCTGCGGGTCCTTTACCCTGCATTGTGATGTTTTGTACACATACTTAGCTACTTATAGAACCAGAATTCTTTTTGAGTACAACCAGATAACCTAGCTTAATCTCTCAGTCTCATAATTCTCAGTTTACTCACAACTGCAGGGTTCTTTTTAAGCACATTAGAGAAGTCCATACATCCCGGGGTTTAAGTCATGGATCGAGCTGCAGACAGGATGGAGTGTTGTTTCACCTAACACATTTTAAGAGGCACTTTGTGGCGATTACAGTGGTGTACACCTTTAATTCCAGCAGTTGGGAGGCAGGGGCAGGTGAAGTTTTGTGGTTTCAAGGCCAGCCTGGTGTACAAATCAAATAAAGGACAGCCAGGTCTCTGTTACAAAGAGAAACCTTGTTTAAAAAAGTACCAGTTTGAAATAGATTGGCATTTTTCTATATTTATTTCTATGTTGCATCATTTTAGGTGGTATTAATTCATTTTTTGTTTTATTTGGAGAAGTTTCTTGTATTTAGTGGGGTTTTCCTTTTTCAGTTTACACTCTTATAATTAAAAAACACATTTTCCTTCAAGCAATGCTTTTGCTGCACCTCATAAGTTTCAATATATGCAATTTTCGTTATCATCTAATTCAAACTGTTTAAAATTCTTTGTATTTATGTCTTCTTTGACCTAGAAATGAGTGAAAAGTGTGTTCCCAAATACGTAGTCTTTTAATAGTGAGCCTAAGCTAACTTAATCATGTGATCTCTAGGGTATGGATGCTTTAAGACTGGCTGAGAATTGATTTAGAGTTTAAGGTATGACGGCTTGTGAATGACTGACTATATTGTTAAGGAGCTGAACAGGGCTCAGGGTTCTGCACCTACCAGCTATAGACCTAGAGTTTCACTATTTCTTCCTCAGCTGGCTGAAATTTTATTCCTCCAAGCACCTTTTCCTGAGTGCAGGGCTGAGCCTTCTATGCTCCCCTCGTGCCCATGTATGCGTTTTTTACAATACCGTAGTATATAGTCTCTCCAGTTTCTCTCTTCTACCTCTTTAAAAGCCTCAATAACAGAGTACATTTTAGCTGTCTTTCTTTCCCTTTCTCAGCACTTTGTCTGCTGTAGCTGCATTAAGTAAATAATTACTGTACTAAAGAACTGCACGAAGCTTTCTTTACGAAGCTTTTCTGCCGACCGACTGTCTTCTTCCAGGTAAACAATACTGACTTCACTCCAGAATGAAGGCCAGCCAAATGCATTAAAATTAGTAGAGGGAAGGGTAAAGTTTTAGTTTGATTTGGAAAATGCTGGGGGATGGGGTATCCAGAGAGCTAACTCAGTATTAAGAATGGTTCTAGCACTCCCAGAGGACCTGAGTTGGGTTCTGAGTATGCACCTATAACTCTAAATCTAGGGTTTCTGAGGCTCTCCTCCAGCCCCTGAAGGTACCTGTACACATGGGGCAAACATACAGAGCATCCAAATATGTATGAATAAAAATGAATCTTTTCTGAAAATGGGAAGTAAACACACAGGAAAGCCAGTACTTTATCTCCACAGCCAAGGAAGATTTACAAATGTCAGATGTGGGTCCATGAATTCACAATGTGTAGCCCCTCAGAATGACTTTTGATTCCTGACAGGTGATTGTGCTTTAATTATTCTGGAATTACAGGGTGTAGAGATAAAGGATGAACCATAATAAACCATCCTGAAGATTATTAGACTGCAGAAAGGTTGCTGTCTTTGGAATTTGACTTATACTGACACCTATTTAGAATCAGAAAAAAAATAAATATATAAACCTAACTTGGACCTATTTTCACATCCTTTCTCTAAGAATCCAAGCAAAAATTTAAAGTTTCTGTAGGTTCTACAGTTACTCCAGACTATATGTTCATATAAAATGATTTGGAGCTAGAGTAGCTGTACCCATGAAATCTCAAATATACAGTCACCTAAAGAAGACCTGCATGGTGACAACACTAGGTGACAGGATAATATAGATAAAGAAAATCTCATGAGGCCCTATACCTAGATGAACAGTTCTTGGAATCAATAGCTCTTGAGAAAAGGGAGAATCAATCTTCTCCAAACATGAGCCCACTGCTAGGTTATCTAATCCCAAGTAATGAACCCTAAGCATGCATCCATATAAGCAACTCTAAATGGATGCAGTAGGGTAAGTTTATATAGGGATGTATGGCTACATAAGTAACAAAAATCATTAAAGAAGAGGTTACCAATGCGAGAGGGAGTATGAAGGCCATAGGGTGAGTTAAAAGGGCATGTGTGGAAATAATGTAAATACAATGCTCACATATGAAGTTCAAAAAGAAGCATTTAAAATTTAAATAAAAAAATAACTGCTCCCTTCCAAATCTGAAAGAATTTTCCTGCTCCTGCCAAAAATTAAAAAATAAAATAATTTAAAATTTAGCTCAAATGCTGCCAGTCTTGAGTGTGTCATAGCATCATCAAAGCTTATTTGACATAAACCCAGGGATACATCCAAAAAAATGATATCTGAATGGCTCAAATATACAATTGAGTACTATACCAAACATACATTAAAGAATTCATTGGCTAGATGCTGTGTAGAAACTGAAAAGATTACTTTAAAATACACATAGAAAGGAATTTTGAAGAAGGCAAATTCAGAGGAGTCACTATACTGAATCAAACATTGCATTTCAACTTTTGATGTTTTTTTTATGTTGATTATTGACTATAGAGGCAGGTATTTCACTGGTGCACATGAATGAATAGCTTTCCCTAAAAGAGTTTTTCTGAAGAGATTCTTCTTACATGCTCCTGTATCCATGGTTAAAGGTCAGCAGATATGTGGGGTCTGTTTTTGTGCCAGGATTGTGTCACTTTCATTGGTATGGATTCCTGGTGTGCTGAGATATTGTGGAATGGTGTTTCTAGGTTGATATATAGACCTTCTTGTTTTGTGAACTAAAATTCTTCCAGGTTTGTTTATCCCTTCTCGGAACAGCCATTCAGATTTTTTTTTTAATTTTTATTTTCTATATTCTATGTTTACATTTCAAAGGCTTTCCCCTTTCCCAGTTCCCCCCCCCACCATACATCCCATAATTCCTTTCCCCCCACCGATTCCCAATCATTTCCCCTCCCCCCACAGTTTCTCTGTTATGGGTCTACAAAACTGTATCCAATCTTTACAAGCCCAGGGTCCTCTCTTTCTTCTTCTTGGGAATCATTTGACTTGCTAATTGTGCCTTGAGTATTTAGAGCTTCTGGGCTCATTAATATCTACTTATCAGTGATTGCATTTCATGTGTATTCTTTTGTGATTGGGTTAAGTTACTCAGGATGATATTTTCCAGATCTAACCATTTACCTTCAAATTGCATGAATTCATTATTTTTAAATGCTGAGTAGTATTCCATTGTATAAATATACCACATTTTCTATATCCATTCCTCCTTTGAGCGATATTTGGGCTCCTTCCAATTTCTGGCTATTATAAACAAGGCTGCTATAAACATAGTGGAGCATGTGTCTTTATTGTATGAAGGGGAATCCTCTGGATATATGCCCAGGAGTGGTATGCCAGGGTCCTCTGGAAGTGACATGCCCAATTATCTGAGGAACTGCCAAACTGATTTCCAGAACGGTTTTACCATTTTTGCAATCCCACCAACAGTGGAGGAGTGTTCCTCTTTCTCCACATCCTTGCCAGCACCTGTTGTCTCTTGAGTTTTTAATCTTAGCCATTCTGACTGGTGTGAGGTGGAATCTCAGGGTTGTTTTGATTTGCATTTCCCTGATGACTAATGATGTTGAACATCTCTTAAGGTGTTTCTCGGCCATCCGAATTTCTTCTGGTGAAAATTCTTTGTTTAGCTCTGTACCTCATTTTTTGATAGGGTTATTTGTTTCTTTTGGGTCTAACTTCTTGAGTTCTTTGTATATATTGGATATTAGCCCTCTGTCGGATGTGGGGTTGGTGACGATCTTTTCCTACTTTGTTGGTTGCCGTTTTGTCCTTCTGACTGTATCCTTTGCCTTACAGAAACTTTGTAATTTTATGAGGTCCCATTTGTCGATTCTTGATCTTAGAGCATAAGCTATTGGTGTTCTGTTCAGGAACTTTCCCCCTGTGCCCATGTCCTCCAGGGTCTTCCCAAGTTTCTTTTCTAATAGTTTCAATGTGTCTGGTTTTATGTGGAGGTCCTTGATCCACTTGGAGTTGATCTTAGTACAAGGAGATAAGAGTGAGTTAATTCTTCTGCATGTTGACCTCCAGTTGAACCAGCACCATTTGTTGAAAAGGCTATCTATTCCACTGGATGGTTGTGGCACCTTTATCAAAGATCAAGTGACCATAAGTCTGTGGGTTCATTTCTGGGTCTTCAATCCTATTCCATTGATCTACTTGCCTGTTGCTGTACCAATACCATGCAGTTTTTAACACAATTGCTCTGTAGTACTGCTTGAGGTAAGGAATGTTGATTCCCACAGAAGTCCTTTTATTGTTGAGAATAGTTTTAGCTATCCTGGGTTTTTTGTTGCTCCAGATGAATTTGAGAATTGCTCTTTCTAGATCTATGAAGAATTGAGTTGGGATTTTGATGGGGATCGCATTGAATCTGTATATTGCTTTTTGGCAAGATGGCCATTTTTACTATATTGATCCTGCCAAGCCAGGAGCAAGAAATATTTTTCCATCTTCTGAGGTCTTTGATTTCTTTCTTCAAGGACTTGAAGTTCCTGTCATACAGATCTTTCGCTTGTTTGGTTAGAGTTACGCCAAGGTACTTTATGTTGTTTGTGGCTATTGTGAAGGGTGTTATTTCCCTAACTTCTTTTTCAGCCTGCTTGTCCTTTGAGTACAAGAAGGCTACTGATTTGCTTGAGTTAATTTTATAACCAGCCACTTTGCTGAAGTGGTTTATCAGCTGTAGAAGTTCTCTGGTGGAGTTTTTTGGGTCACTTCAGTAAACTATCATATCATCTGCAAATAATAATAGTTTGATTTCTTCCTTTCCAATTTGAATCCGTTTGACTTCCTTATGTTGTCTAATTGCTCTCGCTAGAACTTCAAGTACTATATTGAAAAGATATGGAGAGAGAGGGCAGCCTTGTCTAGTCCCTGATTTTAGTGGGATTGCTTCAAGTTTCTCTCCATTTATTTTGATGTTGGCTACTGGTTTGCTGTAGATTGCTTTTACTATGTTTAGGTATGGGCCTTGAATTCCTGCTCTTTCCAAGACTTTTAGCATGAAAGGATGCTGAATTTTGTCGAATGCTTTTTCAGCATCTAATGAGATGACCATGTGTTTTTTTTCTTTTAGTTTGTTTATGTAGTGGATTACATTGATGGATTTCAGTATATTGAACCATCCCTGCATCCCTGGGATGAAGCCTACTTGATCATGGTGAATGATCGTTTTGATGTGCTCTTGGATTCAGTTGGCAAGAATTATATTTAGTATTTTTGCTTCGATATTCATAAGAGAAATTGGCCTGTAGTTCTCTTTCTTTGTTGGATCTTTTTGTGGTTTAGGTATTAGCGTAATTGTGGCTTCGAAGAATGAGTTGGGCAGTGTCCCTTCTGTCTCTATTTTGTGGAATAGTTTGAAAAGTATTGGTGTTAAGTCTTCTTTGAAGGTCTGGTAGAATTCTGCACTAAAACCATCTGGTCCTGTACTTTTTTTGGTTGGGAGGCTTTCTATAACCCCTTCTATTTCTTTAGGGGTTATGGGACTATTTAGCTGATCTACTTGATGCTGATTTAATTTTGGTATTTGGTATCTGTCTAGGAAATTGTCCATTTCCTCCAGGTTCTCCAGTTGTTTTGAGTATAGACCTTTGTAGTAGGATCTGATGATCTTTTGGATTTCCTCAGTTTCTGTTGTTATGTCTCCCTTTTCATTTCCAATTTTGTTAATTTGTATACTGTCTCTGTGTCCTTTGGTAAGTCTGGCTAAGGGTTTATCTATCTTGTTGATTTTCTCAAAGAACCTGCTCCTGCTTTTGTTGATTCTTTGTATGGTTTTCTTTCTTTCTACTTGATTGATTTCAGCCCTGAGTTTAATGATTTCCATTCTTCTACTCCTCCTGGGTGAATTAACTTCTTTTTCTTCCAGGGCTTTAAGGTGTGCCATTAAGCTGCTAGTGTATGCTCTCTCCAGTTTCTTTTTGGATGCACTTAGAGCTATGAGTTTTCCTCTTAGCACTACTTTCATTGTGTCCCATAGATTTGGGTAGGTTCTACCTTCATTTTCATTGAATTCTAAAAAGTCTTTGTTTTTTTTTATTTCTTCCTTGACCAAGGTGTCATTGAGTAGAGTATTGTTCAGTTTCCATGTGTATGTGGGCTTTCTGTTGTTTTTGTTGCTATTGAAGACCACTCTTACTCCATGGTTACCTGATAGGAGGCATGGGATTAGCTCGATCTTCTTGTATTTGTTGACATCTGTCTTGTGACCAATTAAATGATCAATTTTATAGAAGGTACCATGTGGTGCTGAGAAAAAGGTATATTCTTTAGCTTTAGGATGAAATGTTCTATATATATCTGTTAAATCCAATTGGTCCAAAGTTTCAATTAGTTTCACTGTGTCCCTGTTTAGTTTCTGCTTTCCTGATCGGTCCATTGAGGAGAGTGGAGTGTTGAAGTCACCCACAATTATTGTGTTAGGTATAATGTGTGCTTTAAGCTTTAGTAAGGTTTCTTTTGCGAATGAGAGTACCCTTGCATTTGGAGTATAGATGTTCAGTATTGAGAGCTCTTCTTGGTGGATTTTCCCTTTGACCAGCAAGAAGTGACCTTCTGAGTCTCTTTTGATGACTTTAGGTTGGAAGTCAATTTTATCTGATATTAGAATGGCTACTCCCGCTTGTTTCCTGAGACCATTTGCTTGTAAAATTGTCTTCCAGCCTTTTACTCTAAGGCAGTGTTTGTCTTTAACACTGAGATGTGTTTCCTGTATGCAGCAAAATATAGGGTTCTGTTTCCGTATCCAGCCTGTTAATCTATGTCTTTTTATTGGGGAATTGAGTCCATTGATGTTAAGAGATATTAAGGAATAGTAATTATTACCTCCAGACATTTTTGAAATTATTTTTATTTATTTATTTTATTTTTTTATATTCGAGAGGTTATCTTCTTTTGGGTTTGATGAGAGGAGGTTTTTATATTGCTTCTTCCCGGGTGTAGTTTCCATCCTTGTCTTGGTGTTTTCCCCCTATTATCCTTTGTAGGGCTGGATTTGTGGAAAGATATGCAAATTTGGTTTTGTCATGGAATACCTTGATTTCTCCATCTATGGCGATTGAGAGTTTTGCTGGGTAAAGTAGTTTTGGCTGAAATTTGTGTTCTCTTAGAGTTTGCATGATATCTGCCCAGGATCTTCTAGCTTTCATGGTCTCAGGTGAGAAGACTGGTGTTATTCTGATAGGTCTTTCTTTATATGTTACTTGGCCTTTTTCTCTTGCTGCCTTTAATATTCTTTCTTTGTTTAGTACATTTGGAGTTTTGATTATTATGTGATGGGATGTATTTCTGTTCTGGTCCAGTCTGTTTGGGGTTCTATAGGCTTCTTGTATATTCATGGGCATCTCTCTTTAGGTTGGGGAAGTTTTCTTCCATAATTTTGTAGAAGATATTTGCTGGCCCTTTAACTTGTAAATCTTCACTTTCGTCTATACCTATAATCCTTAGGTTTGGTCTTCTCATTGTGTCCTGAATTTCCTGGATGTTTTGGGTTACAACCTTTTTTGCATTTAGTATTTTCTTTGTTGAATCAATGGTCCCTATGGTATCTTTGGCTTCTGAGATTCTGTCTTCTATCTCTTGTATTCTATTGTTGATATTTGCATCTATGGCCCCTGATTTCTTCCCAAGGTTTTCTATCGCCAATGTTGTCTCCCTCTGCGATTTCTTAGTTGTTTCTACTTCTGTTTTTAGAACCTGGATGGATATGCTCAGATCTTTTGCTTGCTTGATTGTGTTTTCATGTATTTCTTTAAGAGATTTTTGTGTTTCCTCTTTCATAGCTTCTACTTGTTGACCCACGTTCTTCTGTATTTCTTTAAGTGATTTTTGTCTTTCCTCCTTATTGTCTTCTTCTTTTTTTGATCCATCTTCTCCTGAATTTCTTGAAGTGATTTTTGTATTTGCCTTGTAAAGACTTCTAACTTTTGATCCATTTTCTCCTCTGTTTCTTTAGGAGATTTTTCTATGTGTTCAGCTATCAGCATCCTGACCAGTGATTTTATATCCAAGTCTTGTTTTTCTGTTGTTTTGGGATATCCAGGGCTTCCTGTTGTTGGCGAACTGGGTTCAGATGCTGTCATGTTGCCTTGATTTCTGTTAGTACCGTTCCTTCATTTTCCTTTTGCCATCTGGTTATTTCTAGTGTTAGTTGGCCTTGTTGTCACTGGCTGGTGTTTGAATCTCCCATGAGGCTGGGCTCACCCATTGCCTCTCCACTGGTGACCATGCGCGATGTGCAAGGCCAGAAGGCTTGGAGAAGTCCTGCAGAGCCTTGGTGCTGGGCCCGCCTGGTGGCGAGAGCCTGGTGGATCCACCCGCGCGATGGTAGCCCTAGCTGGAGTCTGTCTACCTGGGCCCCTCCAGCTGTGTCCTGGTTGCAATATGGAGGCCCACCGCTACCTCTGCTCCAAGGGGCCACAAGCTGGCTGCCACCAGCTGCCTAGGTGCAAGGCTGGAGGGCGCAGAGAAGTCCTGCAGAGCCTAGGCGGCGCTGGGCCTGCCTGGAGGGGAGAACCTGGCGGATCCACCCACGCGACAGTAGCCCTGGCTGGAGTCTGTCTACCTGGGCCTCCTTAGCTGTGTCCTGGTAGCAATATGGAGGCCCACCACCACCGCTGCTCCAAGGGACCGCGAGATGGCCGCCACCCACCACCTTGGTGCAAGGTGGGGAGGGTGGGGATTGGCGGGGCACGGAGATGTCCCGAAGAGCCTTGGAGGCACTGGGCTCGCCCGGTAGCGAGAGCGAGGTGGATCCCCACCCCCACCCCGCCCCGCGCGATGGCTGACCTGGTTGGAGTCTGTCTACCTGGGCCTCTTTAGCTGTGTCCTAGCACATATTTATTGACATTCAGATTTTTAAAGGAGCCTTTAGGGTCTGCTATACATAAAAGCACTACAATAAAGAATGCCATTGACCACAGATTAGAAGGTTGCAAGCTTTTGTATGGCATGGTTTAGGGTTTTATTTATTTATTTGACAATGCCACTGTACTGTGAAAACAGATTGTTTTCAAGTACATGAACATTCTGGAAAGACTAAGTAGAACTGATTCACAAAAAAAAGTTATCCCATTTGGATCACAACATCAGATGATGTTGACTACTACTGAAATTAGACTTACTATACTCAAGCATTATAAATTCCCAAATGCAGTCAGAGAAATTTGAAATCTTGAGTGACAGAGACCCAGAACTAGTTAATTCTACATATAGGTATGCTTTAGTAACTTAAGGTGAAGTAATACACGATGTACAAACATTTCCAAATATAGGTGGCATATTATGAGTAACAAATATAGGTAACATACTTATGTTATAATTGTGAAAATATTCCAGAAATATAGTAAAACTAGAGATCAAGATGATATATACCACAAGACTTACTTTTACGTTTTCCTTGCTAAAGATTTTGACATCATTTATGAAAGTTTCATTGCAACTGTGCAAAATACATGTGTCCTCCTTTGTTGAAGGAGAGAGAATTTGCTGTGAGTTACTACCACTCTGACTGTAAACTTGGCCAGGGATTTGGTTTAGACGAAGTGATTTTAGCAACTGTAGTATACAGTTTTAAATCATGCTTGGGGTAGGGATCACTCTAGTACTTTGTGGAACAAGACCAACTCTCTAGCCAGCCACAGCCACAGACAACGCCCACGTATAACATCAGACAGTCACACCAATTTCACTCTAGACCAGATTATGAGCTACGTCATGACCTATGTGAGTGTCTGTTTTAAAAGTCAGTGTGTTTCAGGTGTAATTCACTAGGCAATGTTCTTTATTTCTGTCTTTTCTATCCACAAACCACTCCATGGTTTGGCAGATGCTAAGATCACTTTTTGAAGACACTCAAGTAGGTGTCCAAAAGGAGCAAAGAATTTCTCACAGCAAGAGTTGGGAAGGGAGTATTGAGACAGAGAGTAACACAGCCACAATACTAGTGTCAGTGGCTCTTCAGACATAAACATCATTATAACTATTCTCATTTTTCCAGTATGTCTCAGAGTAGAACCTGGAATTCTACCACACTCTCCAAGTTCTTATTACCAACCCCAAACATGAATAGTCACCCAAATAATGAATGGGTGTCCACAGAAGAAAACCGGGAGAAAGGACAGGAGAAAGAAAAACTTGTAAAAATAATTATGTAATGGGTTTGAATGTATTGTGTGTAGAAGCTTAAAGAGAAGCTGCAAAGTATGGCACCACTGGCCAGATGTTCAAAGGACACTGAACAGGCAAAAACATTGCATGAGAAAGAAAGGAAATTTGATCACCATACATTATTAGACTGAACAGTGAGCAATGTTTACAGAGACACAAAAGTGTAAATACTGAATAAGGGTCTGGCAAAGAACTAAAATAAATTCTAATGAAAGGAAAGGCACATGTTGGCTGAAGATGATTGAAGGTCCATCAGCACCAGATCTCAATTGACGAATTAAGAGATTTCTCAGAAATTGAGGGAATAGGTCAATGGTAGAACTCTAACCTAATATGTACGGTGTCCTGGATTCCACTCCCAGCACTGCATAAAAAAAAAATCAATTTAATTAAATGAGAATGGCTGGAAAATAAAGAAATAATTTAACATGCCTATTTTCTGTAAATAATGAAATAACTGCCAGAGAAAAGAGGAAAATACATAAAGCAATGTGTTAACAATCATTCTAGTTGAAACAGAATGAATACGTATGAAACTGAATTTTAAATATTAAGACTAAAATGTTCAAAAAGCAAGTCAAGATTTTTGAAATGCCAAGGAGAAATAGGCAGTTATGGAAGAAAGCTGTAATAAGGAAGTAATTGGGGAAGTGTGAAATAAGAACCGAGTTCCTAAAGAAAGAGCAACCAGATAGTTTCTCTATCAGTAGGGAGTTAACCGCAATGTCCCTGAGTCAGCTAGGCAGAGCAGCGATCGTCCACCTTGTTTGAGGAACTTTTTGGACTGTCCTAACCAACAACTCCAAAGGAGTTTCTCATGCCTAGAACTGACATATTGTTAGACTGTGTGTGTGTGTGTGTGTGTGTGTGTGTGTGTGTACACATATGTATATAATATACTATATATATACATATGTGTATATGTATATATAGTATATACATATACACATATATGTGTATATGTATATACACTTATATACACATATATATACACTATAGTATATATATATACTATATATATAGTATACATACATATACACATATATGTATATTATATACATATGTGTATGTATATACTATATATATACTATATATGTGTATGTGTGTGATGTTTTTTATGAATTAACAGATGACTTAGTTAGAGCTTTTCTGAATGAAATCTTCAAGTATATTCTCCAGAGAGCACTCGGGGCTGGTGAGATACCTCAGCTCTTCAGCACTGACTGCTCTTACGGAGGTCCAGAGTTTCAATTTCCAGCATCCCCATGGTGGCTTACGACCCACTCTAAAGGTATCTGCTGCTTTCTCCTGGCATGGAGGTGTGCATGTAGACAAAGTGTTCATTCCTTAAACAAACAAATAGTAGTGAAAGCTGAAGTGGAAATTTCTGGTTTCCTTGGAGACTCAGCTCTGTCATGTGATTTTTTTTTCTGGAAGTTGACCTATGAGACAATGTTTTGCTGAAGCAGACACCCGAAGATGTGTTGCTGAGAACAAATGCATGGTGCTTTTCTGGAAGCTGTCTTGTAAAAGGACATGTGATGCTTTGCTGGAGCGGATGCTTGAGTGACCAAGTGATGTTTAGAGAGAATATAAACATAACTCCACAGAGAAGGAAAGGACACGCTTGCCTTGGGTCACTTGACAACACTTTGCTGGTCTTTGCTGGGCTTCACTTGTCATGACTTCATAGAGAGAAGCATGCCAGAAAACTTCACTTGGTATTCTGACTGTTTCTTGCCACTTCGGCGGACTGTGCCAATTCTGCAGACATGTGCCAATTTTGAAGAGTCTCATAGTTTCTTCTGGATTGAGCTGCTGATACTGCTTCAGGCTTGGTATTTTAGACTGGACTGCTGATTCCTGGCGAGATTGGAATCTTCCTAAAGAAATACTTTTAAACAGGTCGGCATCCCTCAATTCCTATTAACTTTTCTTTCCTCTTATCTTTGGTAGGTGGTCTGGGGGGCAGGGGGAGGTTAAAGCACTTAAGAACCATCATTAAAGTAAGTCTTGAAAAATCTAAGCCTAAAGAAAGCAGTAATATGTGATAAATAAATAACTTGTTTACTACAGGACCTACTCCTGATTTTTATGAAAGCACAAGTCTTGATATTGCAAGCCAATATCACATTTTGTTTTTGGTGAGCTATGATAACATAATGACTAATGACTTCCACCCATAACGTAGCAGAACTAAGCAGAAAGACCAGAGGAAGGGAAATAGAGTCTCACAGTAAAGAGAAACAAGTATCTATTGACTTAAGAAAATAAATAAAAGCTCTATGCTCCAATATGTTAGGGATAACAACTCAAATTAAAATAGAACATAAGATGTTTTTTGAACTACAAAAATAAACTTCAATACACAGAGGTGAGTAAGAAAGGCAAGGGGCAGGAAGAAAGTACTTTGAGCATCGAGTATTAAATGAGATTTCTGAAATGAATGCTTGTAATAAATCTGAATAGGTTAATGCGGTCAAAGTCAGGCATGATGGTGCATGTCGGTAATCCTAGTGTTTGGAAGGTAATGGCAAGAGGGTCAGGAATTCAAAGTTAACCTTAGCTGCAAAACTGGTTGAAGGCCAGTTTGGGGTGCATTCTACAGGATTAGAGAGGAAGAAAAGGTGGAAGGGAGGGAGAGGTGAGAAAGAGAGGGAGGAGAGAGTTTGATACTAAAATATGTGGCTCTACAACTGTCTAAAGCCTTAGAACCTACAGACTTTCCGAGGATTAACTTCACAGGCCTAGTTCTTGCTTGCATCAGAATCCCTCTAAGTCAGTTTCTTCTGCTCATGGAGATATGGGCTCCATGGCAATATATAAGAAAAATAAGTGAAAACAATTGATTTTCACTTCCTCAGCCCAGAAGTCACATGTTCTCTCGTTCCCAACTACCCCCTACCCCCACACACATAAACATACATGTGCACGCACCTTTAATGAGAAGCCAGTGGTCAGTGATATAGAAAAATCATATATATTATTTCATAATCTGCATCAGTCTCAGCAACAAATACAAATGAAATAATACAGACTGAAAAGGATTAAAACGCTTTGAGTTTTAAAGATATATTTTTAATATTTCTGAAGTCATATTTTAAGATCTACTGACCTTTGGACAGTCTAGTCACAACAGTCAAATTCTAGAAAGAAAGAAAAAAAAAAACAACCTAAATGGAACAAGAAGAAAATAAATCTCATCTAGAAAACATGAAAACTGCAACAGTAATCAAAAATCCCCTTATGCTTGGCCATCCATCCTGAGAAAAGAGCAAATCTGGCTTCCAACTGTCAGTCGCTGGTGTCTCAGCTGTAGCTGTCGCCTTTACTGCCTAGCCTAGCCTTGTGAGAGTGGCCAGGAACCATATACCTTTTCCTTTCCAACAGTTGATAGGACCCTAGTTCAACCATAGTGAGTGCTAGACAGGCATTAACAATAAGGGGCATCTCTCTTTTGTTTCAGTACTACACCTCGCTCTGGCTCCAACCGTACTGAAGGAGGGACAGTCCCTGCCACTATGTCTTTCTTCAATGGTACTTCTATGGTGAGCATTCCGCTAAACTCCGTCAGCCTTCCTGCCAGCTTCTACAGAGCCCACCTCAGAACTTCTTGCCAAGTTCTGCTGGATGCCAGCTGACTTTCCAGTGCTGCTGTCTGTGGTCCAGCATGTCCTGCCGTACTACACTGATTTTTTTTCTCGAGGCTGGAGAAATTCCAGTGGGGGAGGGGGTTGTTGCTCAGGTGATCGCTGGCTTCTTGCAAGCTTTATGAACATTCACTAACAGCTTCCTGGCTATCAACATGGATCTACAGAACTTCAATCACAAAGTCTCCATCTGCCTTTGTGAGCTGGTAAGAAAGGATCCTATTCCAGATGTGTTCCTCTCCTGAGCATGCTACCTCTGCCATGGCAGTCATGACTTGTCACATGCATGTGGACGTATGTTACTTCCGTAGTCCTTAAATACTGTAATCGTCATTTAATGATTACTTGTATCATTTATTATGTTTGGAGGCTCCTCTTGAATGTCCCTCATCTGACTTGAAACATTCCTACCTGCAAGGAAGACAGTGACTCACCACAGGTGAGAATATCATAAAGATGCAAGAATCTCAAGGTTCTTCCTCAAGCTTAGATAAACATGTTCTGGGGAAGCGACCCTCTCTCTGTCAGACCCTTTGTGTCTCAGGCTGAGAGTCTGGAACCTATAGGAATACAGCTTCTGTGCATTGCCAGCCATACTGCGATGTGCCATTTAGTGACTGGGCATGGGTATTCTTACAAATAGCACTTCACCCATCCTTCTACCTATAACCCAGGTAATAAGTACAACAAATCAGGTCACTACTTTGGTCTGATATTAGTACTACATCTAGAGTAAAAGAGACATGTGCTCACAGTTCCCCCAGAGATCAAAAAGCAACACAGTTCACTACACTCAGTGATTCCATCTCCTAATAGATCCCGACATTAGTCTAAGATCTGGGTGGTTCTGAAAAGACTACCCACCAAATTTCAAAGTTCAGACACTCCTGTGTTTATGTCATCAAGAAGAAATGGGGGAAAAATCTATTTCATTGTTCTAGTACAATTGATCCTATCAAACTACATTATGGCAATAAATCAGAACAGATTCATGTCCTTCCTCACATGGATGTATAACCGCAGTAAAGCATGTAAATAAAAGAGGACACTGAGCAATAACTAAACCGCCTATTTGGAGAAAGAGATGGGGTATGCAGATGCTAAGTACAGGGAGCACTTTAAAGAGGTAAAACCATTTTGTATGACCCTACGGTAGTGGGTATATATCACTGTATATTTAGGAAAACACAAAAATTGCCTTATCCAGCATGAAACCCAAAATAAACTGTGAGTTTTAGACAATGTCTTGGCATTTTAACGCAATGCATTACACAGGCTGACAAGAGACAATAATACAAAGAGGAACTAGGCTGGATCAGAGGATATGATATGGAAACTTTCTGAGTTCGTCAGTCATTTTCTATGAACCTTAAAGTTGCAACAACAACAAAAAAAGACATTAAAATCATATTCCAGGGGCTGAAAAGATGGCAGTTGGTAAAGTGATTGTTACACAGACATGAAAACTGGTGTCAGGTCCCCAACATCCTTGTGTAAAGCCAACCATGGCAACACAGGCTTATAATGACAATTGTGGGATAGGTAGAGAGAAGTGGATCACTGTCTGGAGTTCACTGGCCACTTGGTCTGCCTGAATTAGTGAGCTCCAAGTCCTGGGAGAGACTGTATCATCAAAAGGGGTCTGGGGAGTAATGAAGGAAGATATCTGATATTTAACTACTGGACTCCATGTGCATTCATCACATATCCATACAAATCATAGTCTCAGCCCAACTTCTCTTATTAGTAAAAATTCTAATATACTGAAATAAATATTAGATAAATAAACTTAGTATTATTTAAATATTAATGACAAAATAAGGATCATGTAAGTAAAAATACATACCTATAATAAACATAGTAATTTAATTATAATTAAAAAATTATAAAAAGAGGAACACTCCTCCACTGTTGGTGGGATTGCAAGATGGTACAACTGCTTTGGAAATCAGTATGGCGGCTCCTCAGAAAATTGGGCATGACACTTCCAGAGGACCCTATCATACCACTCCTGGGTATATACCCAGAGGATTCCCCAGCATACAATAAAGACACATGCTCCACTATGTTCGTAGCAGCCTTATTTATAATAGCCAGATGTTGGAAGGAGCCCAGATGTCCCTCAAAGGAAGAATGGATATAGAAAATGTGGTATATTTATACAATGGAATACTACTCAGCAATTAAAAATAATGATTTCATGCAATTTGTAGGCAACTGGTTGGATCTGGAAAATATCATCCTAAATGAGTTAACCCAATCACAAAAGAATACATATGAAATGCAATCACTGATAAGTGGATATTAATGAGCCCAGAAGTTCTGAATACTCAAGGCAAAATTAGCAAGTTAAAAGATTCCCAAGAAGGAGGAAGGAGAGGACCCTGGTCCTGAAAAGATTGGATCCAGTTTTGTAGGAGAGTATCAGAACAGAGAAATGGTGGGGGGGTGATTGGGGAATAGGCGAGGTGGGGGAAGAGGACTTATGGGACATATGGTGAGGGGGGAACTGGGAAAGGGGAAAGCCTTCAGAATGTAAACAAAAAATATAGAATAAATAAATAAATAATAAAAAATGATTTGGTCTTAGTCACAATTTATAAATATAACAGGTGAGTCAGCATTATTTTTGACAAGCTATCAGAAACTAGGTAACAACAGAACTTTCTTAATGTGATGATAATAATATATCCTGAAAATTAACAGTAAATATAACTAAAACCAGTAATATAAAAATAAAAAGGTTACCAAACTGTCTTTATACAGAAAGGATTTATACTTTATGCTGAGTATTCTACAAAATCAATAAACTATAAGGATGAAAGTCTATATCATTTTTCTGATTATAGAAAGACCAATATTTAATCAAGCAGTAAGCACTTAAAGTAGGTACTAGAAAATAAGGTTATTTTAAAAATATAAAGTATATAGATATTAACCTTATAGAATGTGAACCATCTTTACAGAGGCATTTTACCCTATTAAAGCTACAAAACAGGTCTGAATAAATGGAGAGATGATTACATCTCATAAGATTTGATTTAATATTACAAAAAATGTCATATTTTGCCAAATTTTCATTTAAATTTTATTATCACTAACAATTGGATCTTTCTACCAAGTTCCACTCTGGTTGGATTATGAGTAAGCCAGGAAACCTTGGGCCTCAAGGTTTTGTGGATGTTTTATGCCTTTATTAATTATACAGCATCATGGGTGTCACTGTGACATTTTTCACACATGTATATAATTTACTCTGGATCCAAAGATTCTGCAGCTAGAATAAAAACAAACTGAAAACTGAGAAACACACTGAGACATAAAGATGATTCATGACATCATGTAGGTGGAACTGGCAGCCTGGGGTAAGTGAATGCTTGTCCCAAAGCCAGGAAATGCGATGAAGGGAAAGTATGCTAGCTTTCAGTATTTGACTATATATTAAACAACAATTTCTATAAATGCAACTTGAACCAACATAAAATCACCTGGGAAGGGAGTCTCAGTTATGCCTAAGCCCTTCTCTGGAGGTCTGGTTCTCTCTAAAGGTACATGGGGGAGGGGGAGCACAACTGGGGGGGGGAGGGTGGCAAGACTTGGTCTTCAGAGAGACTAGGGTTGCTTTTTATAATAACACATACCTATCTTGACTTTAAGTTACTCCAAGGCCAGAAGCTACAGGCCCCTGAACCTATTGACACTTGTTGCTAACAGTAAGGATAGAGTAGTTAGGTAAAATATTCATTGCTAGTTTTCCATTCTCTGGCCAGGCATCCAGAAACCTGTCTGGAAAGGCTATCTAACTCTCTTAACCAGAGAGGAAATGAAAAGAATTAAGGTACTTTATACAGGCAAATACACAAATACACACTGACACATATATAAGCCCAACAACTCTCCTCTCTCATTTACTCCACAAGTATTCATGCATGCTTACACACACACACACACACACACACACACACACACACACACAAACAGAGAGAGAGAGAGAGAGAGAGAGAGAGAGAGAGAGAGAGAGAGAGAGAGAGAGAGACTACATATACCCAAACAGAAATCTATATTTGGATGGATGGATGGACAGATGGATATATGGATGGACAGATGGATGGATGGATGGATGGATGGATGGATGGATGGATGGATGGATGGAGATGGATGGATGGATGGATGGATGGATGGATGGATGGATGGATGGGGCAGAGTTCCCTAAGCCAAACTGCCTAACAACTTTATTTCTTTTCTTGGGCCTTTTTATACCTTCTTAGACAAAGAGTTCCTGAGAAAATTAACCTCATAGATAAAGTATTACGTAAAATGAGGTTAACAGAAATACATACATAACAAGTTCAAAGCAGTGTTTTATCCTGCCAGCTGGTTGTAAGTTCAAAGCCACAGTTTTTTTATGGCCTTGCCTTATCGTAGGGTAAACCTGTGGCTTCATCCTTAAACCTAAATGTTTTTCCTTGAACATAAATTGGTCCCAAGCCTATTTCTCTTTTTAGTGTAATTACGAAAGCTAATTTTGCTTCTTATTATGTAGCCTTTACTTAACTATTGTGAAGAATGGACACATTCTATTCTTGATTCTAACTTAATGATTGCTTTCTAGCAAAATGACTAAGACCATCTCTTAAAACTTTCTTCCTAAAATTATTTTAACAAAATCATGAATTCTATAGAATGATTAATTCACCAAAACAACATTAATTCATGAAAGATCATTTTTTTTATGTTGATCGGAAAGAAATCTGATCAATAGGGTAGACTAATGTCCAGGGATTATTATGTTAATTTAATAATGACAGGAAAGGCATATCAGATTCAAGAAGAAATCCTCAGATGAAGTCTCTTTGGGAGCTTGCCTCTTAGAGCTCACCCATCACAGACCATGCGAAAGCCTTGGGCCAGTTCTGGGAAGGTGACCTCCTGGCCTTAGCATATCCTAGATGGCTCCTGACACTGATATGGATTGTTTATACTGTGTGGACATGTTTGTGGGGTTGTCTTAAGTTAATTGATGTGGGAGGACCCAATCCATTGTGGGAGCACCATTCCCTAGGCAGAGGGTTCTGAGCCATATGAATGTGGCAATCTAACGGAGAATGAGGAAGGAGGCAAATGTTTATGCATTCAATTCTTTGTGCTCTTGTAGGTGTGATATGACTGTCTGCCAAAGTTTTCTGCTGTTGTATCTCCCCTAAAGTGATGGACTCTTTCCTGAATTTAGGAGCCAAACCAAACCTTTTCTCTACTTAGTTGGTTTCTGTCTGAGTATTTTGTCAGGACAACAGAAATTAAACTAAAGATAGTTTCTACAATTTTACTTCACCCATTTTCAAACTTTCAAAAAAATATATCCCCTTAAGATTCACCCCACCCCACCCCACCCCCACTTACTTAGATACTATTGCCCTACTGATTTCAAAGAGCTACTGCCACCTTAATTTTTAAACAGTGAGGGAACAATGTAAGGAAATCATGAGTACAGCTTGGGATGTAGTACAATGATAGAATGTATATCTAGTACGTGTAAGACTTAGAATTTGAGTTTTAGCACTGGAAATTATTATGGCAATACTTTATGAAAAATTAAATAAAATGTTGTCAAACTTAATCATTATGTTAAAGGAATACTTTAAAGAACATGAGACATTTTAATATGCCATGTCACTTTAAGTAAGATAGAGTGGTGACAATCTTCCTCTTTTTCTATGTGAAGTCTCGTGATTGAACTTCTGGCCTTCATGCTTGCCCCACAGACATGTCTCCCCACTCCAGAGGACTTTTGTTTCCCATTCTCACCAGCACTTAGTGGTCACATTTGGTATTTTTGCCATTATAATTAGTATGGGTTTAAGTGTCATCTTGCATTCCATTGATAGACTTTCTAGTGATATTTGTTGATGAAGATCTTATATGCTTTTATGGCCATTTTGCCAATTTTTAGGTCACATTCTTATTAGGAGTTTACTCTCTGTCTATCCATTTCTGGTTCAACAGACAAATCTTGGTTGTACTTGCTATGTAAATATTCTACCGTTGAGTTAAATCTCATCCCAAGCCCCTTGAGACAGTTGCACTATGTAGCTAAGCCAACATTATTCATGTATTATTATACAGACCAAGGTGGCCCAGAACCCTTGAGAGTTCTGAGATAACAGACATGCACCTTTATACCCTGAACACTGTTCATTTAGTTGTTGTTGAAGTTCATAGAGCATTTTAAAAAATAAATATTTCTTCATTTTACTATTTTCAAAATCAGAATAATTAATATTCACTACTATTTAAAACTGACCTAAGTTATATCTATCTATATGTCTATATTTCTATATCTAGACATATAATCTATATGCCATTCTATTTATTTTTAAGTGAATACAGTTTCTTTTTCTTTTTTTTTTAATTTGAAGGAGTATCAGTCACTTTCTGTGATAAAATGCCAGGACAGAGGCAACCACTAAAGAAAAGAGGCTTTATATTTTGGCTTTATATTTCCAAAAGGATAAGTGTGCTTGACCATCATTGCAGAGAAGGACAGGAGCAGACAGGCATGGTGACCGGAGCACCTGAGAGCTCCCATCTGAAACTGTAAGCAGGAAACAGAGAGAACGGTAGGAAGGGCACGAGCCTTGGAACTCTCCAAGCCCATCCCCAGTGGCATACTTCTTCCAGTAAAGCCACGCCTTCTAATTGCCCAGGACTGCCACTAATAAGGGACCCTGTATGCGAATGCCAGAGAGTATACAGGGCCCCTCATTGAAATCACCACAGGATGTACTACCATGTTACTGCTAGTGAAGTGCTTACCATATTACTTACCATATTGCTGCTAGTCATAATATACACAAATCAAAAATGTATAAAGCTGTTGGTGTTTTGGAACATATACCAAAGACATTAACATAACACTCTTTAAGAATTGTGACATAGTGACCTTAGTAGAAGCAAGAATGGTATTAGATGGAAAAAACAAAACAAAACAAACAAGCAAAAATGCCATAGGCAGTTATGACTAAACGCTCCAGAAAGTCCAGATGCTATTAATTTTTAGAAATATTTTAATCAGTTTATGTAACCTTTTGCTAAGATGCTGTCTTAGTCAGGGTTTCTATTCCTGCACAAACATCATAACCAAGAAGCAAGTTGGGGAGGGAAGGGTTTATTGAGCTTACACTTCCACACAGCTGTTCATTACCAAAGGAAGTCAGGACTGGAACTCAAGCAGTCAGGAAGCAGGAGCTGATGCAGAGGCCATGGAGGGATGTTTCTTATTGGCTTGCTTCCCCTGGCTTGCTTCCCTTGGCTTGATCAGCCTGCTCTCTTATAGAATCCAAGAATACCAGCCCAGAGATGGTATCACCCACAAGGGGCCCTCCCCGACTTGATCACTAATTGAGAAAATGCCCCACAGCTGGTACTCATGGAGGCACTTCCCCAACTGAAGCTCCTTTTCCTATGATAACTCCAGCCTGTGTCAAGTTGACACACAAAACTAGCCAGTACAGATGCTAAATACGGTGTATGTTACCTTTCACCAATGCTGACATCTGGTTCTGAATTGACTCAGTATATGTTTACATCGTGTTGATCCATCCTCCCTCAGTCAGACTGCCACAACAAATTACAGCTCTCCTCTGAAGAAAGACAATGACGATCATGATCTTATTTGCATATAGTCTCTAGGATAGAATAAAATTTTACCTGGTCTAATAATGGGACAAATCAAATGATAGAAAACTCTGCAGTGGTAAGTACTTAGCAATCAGATAAGATTGTTGAGACTGTATTATCAAGAGGAAAATAGAGTAAAAGATGAAGATTGTCCACTGAGAAAAACATTCAAATGAGGTACTGGCTGGTTTTGTGTGTCAGCTTGACACCTGCTAGAGTCATGAGAGAGGAAAGAGCCACAGTTGAGATCCAGCAGTAAGGCATTTTCTCAATTAGTGATCAATGGGGAAGGGTCCAGCCCATGGTGGGTGGTGCCACCCCTCGGCTGGAGGCTCTAGGTTCTATAAGAAAGCAGGCTGAGCAAGCAATGAGAAGCAAGACAGTAAGCTCCACCCTCCATGGCCTCTGCATCAGCTCCTGCTTCCAGATTCCTGCCCTGTTTTGAGTTCCTGTCCTGCCTTCCTTTGGTGTTAAATAGTGATGTGGAAGTATAAGCCAAATAAACTATTTCCTTCCCAACTTGTATTTCAGTCATGGTGTTCAGTCACAGCAATAGAAAAAAGTTAAGCAATTAAGGACTAGATATACAAGGCTTATAACAAATTAAAAACAGGAGAATTAGATAACTGCACATTGAGGTCATTAAAAAACCATTTCGGAACAATCTTCTGTTTTAACAGTAAATGAAACAGGTTCACAGACCTGAAGTTGCTGACTCGGGATCATATGGCCGTCTACATTGTGGCTAAGCCTGGGCAGATTCTCCTAATTACAAGCCACACACTCAGTCCCTTGTCTCGCTCTTCAAAACCCTCTCCCTGCCACCCATTAAGCCAGAATGTCTGACCTCTACATAATGGCATTTCCAGAGGAATCACGAGAGGCCACGTAGGGGAGAAAAGAGGGAAGGATATGGTATAGGAGGATGTACGGTAACTAGGGAGAGAGGTAAAATAGCAAGAATAATTTTCTAAAGTATACTACTGATTCCTGGGGTGCCAAATATGGAATAAGGGTCAGAAGTTGACCAGAATCCTTATCCTTCTTTATCCACAGTCATTGTAACCTCTGAGAAATGGATGTTCACAGTATTGTTTTTGAGAAATCACCACACTAATTCAAGCAGATGAATGAGTGCCCAGTAACTGTGGGCTCGGGAAGGAGGACATTGCTACTCAGTGGGTACAAAGTTTAAACTGTGCAGGAAAGTGAGTTGGAGAGGATTATTCTACAATATAACCTATAGCTAGCAATAGTCTATTTTAACTCATATTTTTATTATGAGGAAGTCATGTTAAGTATTTATACAAGAACAAAACCCAATGAACAAAGACTTACAAAACGCAGGCTATGCCTATATTTAAAATCATCAAATAGATGCAGTAAGCATGTATGTATAGGGGCTGGAGAGATGGCCGAGCAGTTAACAGCATTTGCTGCTCTTCCCAGAGGACCTGAGTTTAATTCCTAGCACACACATGATGGCTCACAACCATCTGCAACTCTATGAAAACGTCATAATGAAACTCATAACTCCACGCGGTAATTTTTTAAATGAATAAGAGAGAGTGACATAAAAATCTATCTTGTTAACACTTTTAGTACATAGTATATGTGCATGGCCTAACTTTCTTTTTCTCCTCTTAAAACGAAGTGGACACTCCTTTTTACAGAGCAAAAGAGCAGTGTTCTGCTATCTGGAGGCCATAGAATATAAACAGCTAGGTTTCTCCCATCTCACACTAGTGAAGCCACTAGCCACAGGGCTAGGAGCAAAGCCAAGTTTCTATCTTTTGGACACAGAAAATGTACACTGGGTTAAACATTATCATTATCATCATCATCATCATCAATAACAGTAATTATCAGTTACATAATTTACATAGTTGCAAATATTTTAGATATATTTGTTTGAATCATGGATACTTGTTAAAAGTTACTTATATCTGTGATTTCTGTTTGTAATATGTCTACCAGGCTATTTTTATTACATGGTTGCTTAGAAAGCATCTGTATTGGCTATGGCTGACTCCCAACACAAGCACAGAAGTGAATAAAGGTACTGGCCACTTGATAAGAACCTAAATGTGTGGGTTTTGTTAGTTTAAAAATGGTACTAGAGGGCGATACTGAATGCTTACGAAATGACAAACATGATTCCATTTGTGTAGTTAAGTTGAACTTTCCCCCTTATTTCTACTCTTAAATATAGCTTGGCCTTCACTATTTATTTTCCCTCCTTCAAGAATTTCCTACAATGATACTTTATCAAGTAGATAAAGTATCTTTCTCTCCCCTAGACCCACACCTGGCTCCCTAGACACCCAACTTTATGTCTTTTTTTTTTAAATCTCAATAAGAGTAATTTTTAAAAAATGAGCTTGTTGAGGTAAATGGTTTAGAATGGTTCTCAGAAGTAGAATTTCACAGAGAAAGGTACTTATATGATTTTCTTGATGCAAATCATAAGCTGTAAGTCCCTTACACCCACAGACAAAAAGCTTAATATGTAAGTAGAAAGTGAAAGAAATAAATGTATATCAGGACTGTATAAATACATTAAGAATAGGGCATATAATGAACCTTGCACTGTTTCATGTGTCAAGATTGTTTTCAACATCTGACTCTTCTTAATCCCACCATTTACCAGAGGAAGGATTTTATGCCAGCAATTGTTAAGGAAGGCTATTTGGTTCTGTCCATTTCACATAAGACTATAAATTGAGCTAAGTAAAACACAACAGGTCACTATAAATCTCTTCACTTTAAGCTGGCATTCATGAGGGATGCATTTTTACAGTGCGAACAACACATTTTAAGAAACCTGACAAAATCAGTGCAATCAGGAAGAACTGGACTGTAGCGATGATGACATTTTCTAACAGTTTTATTTGGGACCCACACAGAGCTCTCATCTTTCTCCAGCCTATTTTCCAAAAATCCACAATTATACTTGATCAAAATGTGCTATTTCATATTCTCTTACAAAGCACACAACAACAAGGAGAGAGCCTCTACAGAAACTCACATTAATACATTTCTCACAAGACCCCACCTCTTCAAGTGGGAAAGATGTGGGGAATCAAGGTCTTCTGTCATTGTATACTTTGCAATATTCTCTGTAAGAAGCATTGCCTCTAAGTATCCTAGCTCCTTCTTTATTACTTCTGCTGCTTTCTCTAATAAACCTCATCCACCCAGGCTCCGCCCAGCACAACATTGTTCAGCTGGAGACACTTTGATTTTATTCCCAATAGAGTAGATGAAGAAAAAATATGTCAAACCTTTACTCTAAATGCTTCTGATAGGAGCCCACTCTAGTTACTGTAACAAAATAACCATGGCTAGTTAACTTAGAAATGATTGATTATTATTCCCAGTGGTGGAGGCTGGGAAGTCACAGACCAGGGTGTTAGCAGGTTTGGTGTCTAGAAGAAGTTCCTTCTCACTGTTTTATAAAGTGCTTTGTTAACAAGACCTCATGTGGATGAGGAAGGAGCCTGGTACTGGGTCTTCACATGGTAGAAAAGATGGAAGGACAAAGGGTACATTTTAGGGTTTTACTGCTGGGAGCAGAAACCATGACCAAGGCAACTCTTTTTACGATGACATTTAATTGGGGCTGGCTTACAGGTTCAGAGGTTCAGTCCATTATTATCAAGGCAGGAGTATGGAAATGTCCAGGCCGACATGGGGATGAGGGTGCTGAGAGTTACACCTGTTGTTCTGAAGGTAGCTACCAGAAGACTGGCTTCTAGGCAGCTAGGATGAGGCTACTAAGGCCCATGCCCACAGTGACACACCTATTCTAACAAGACCACACTTCCTAATAGTGCCACTCCCTGGGCCATGTATATACAAATCATCACAGGGCACTAGGAATGACCCTTCAACTTCTTTGAAGTGATCACTACTCCCAAATATCTCTCCCTATTAATATGATCACACTAAGGGCTTAAGTTCCAACATATGACTTTCTGACCAGTATATACATTTAAACTATGGCTTAATCCTTCAACAATATGTTTCAATATTTCTTATGGACGAAATAGATAGATATTAACAGATAGATCCATTTACTTAGCCGTTCTATGACTGAAGTGATAGTTGCCAGCCATGTAATTGGAGGATTTAGAACTTTGGGTTCCCGCCTCGCCTCCAGGGAGGATAGAGGGCCTAAAAGTTGAATCAGTTCCTAATGGCCAGTGATTTAATCAACCATACCTTATGATTAACTCCCCCCAAGCCATCAAAGCCAGAGTTTGGAAAGCTTCTGAATTGGTTAACCTGTGGATGTTCTGAAGGTGATTGCCTACAGAGGGCTTCATACCCCTTCTTATGCACATTCTGTCCCATATGCACTTGTGTCCGGCTGCTCATCTGTGGCCTTGTGTAGTCTTTATTACAAACCCATAAAGAGAAGTCAGCACTGCCTTGAAAGTCATGTGGGACATTGAGTATGACCACACCCAAAGAGTGTGGAGGAATCATGAGCACCTTTAATTTATGGCTGGCTGATCTAAAGCATAGTTTATTATCTTAGCTGTGATTGGTATTGGAAATTTAAAAAAAAATAGCCTGGGGACCTGGGCTGTTCTTCTCCTTGAAGACAGTGTCTAGTGTTAGAGCCAGGCTAAATTGCAGGAAGACAGGTGGCATCTGAGAATTAATTGTTTGATGTGGAGAAAATTTCACATACCTGGTTTCAGGAGGAAAAGTCTGAGGATAGAGGGAGTATAGGAGAAAAGTAGTTGGTCTCTCCTATTAACAGAGAAGGAGTCTTAAAACAGGTTGCTACAGGAAAAAGATGCCACATCTCAGCACACAAGGAATCTAATCGTGATGATAGTCTCAGTTTCTGCTACATTACGGTGAGTTTAAGGAAGTTTAGGAAACTTCTGTCAGATCTTCTGTCTCTATCAGAAACATGATTTTCTTACAATAGGTACCTATGGGTCATGCAAAAAGGTAATACTATATCATGGTGGTGCCTATGAGACAAAATTACATTCTGCAGGAATTCAGTCTGCTGTGCTATTCAAATGAAGCTCTGTATCAATAGAAAAATAGTCTGGTCCATAGAGGCAAAATCTTCACCCTCATTCTACTTGCTTTTCCATCCGTCAAATTCTATATCTGTATTAGAACCACTCTTATAGAATTAAGTAGAAATTTAAGGCTTTCTAATTCTTCAGTCAGTACTAATTAAAGAACAACCCCTCCAACCCTTTCCCTAAACTTTCGTAAGTACTAGCACTGATACACACTTTTGGGAAGTTATAGTCTCTTTCACTTACCTTTTCCCTAAGGAAGGCATTTCAGGAATTTTTATTATCAGTTTAAAGAGATTTCACAAGTAGTTAGCATTCAACTGGAATCTCCAGGCTATGGGCCCCAGGCCTTTAGAGAGTTGGGATATAGGGAGTTTCTGAAGTGATTCTATTGACTTAAAAAAAAAAAAGTTACTGAACAAATGCTATCAAAAGGCCTGGCACTCAGTGGATGTTTCTCTGTCTTTTTCTTTGTCCACTGGGTACCTTCTTCATGACAGAATCAATCACCCAAGTGCCAACTTGTTCAGAACTAGGCAGAAATGGGAAACTGGGATAATACCCCTTTGTTTCTCTTTTCACAAAGCAAGATTGTAAGTAGTGAAGATGGAGAAGCCAAGCCCACAGGGTCCTGTTCCTTTGTGCAGAAAGCTTTGAGCTGAGTTTCTTTGAGTCCTGGTGAATTTCATTTAAAATGGAGCAATTTTTTCTAATGTCTTAAAGCACTGAAGAGAGAAATGGAGTGTTTTCCTAGTCGGGGCAATAGAAACCACAGTAAGCTTTTTCTCTCTTAGGACCAAGGGCCTTTCTTTCTAATACTCACCTCTGCCTTGTCATCTTAAGTTTGATTGCAGAAGAAAATAATATCGAAATCTTTTTAAATGTTACCTATCTTTTCCACTAAAAGTAAATCCCATAAATTCCTTATTTGTATTTCCGAGGATCCACTAATGACTAATTCACACGTTGACATAAAAATTAACTCTGTCTAGCACATGCTGCCAAAGAGATGAAACACCCTAAGTACATGTGTTTCTACTGAAATTTCAGGGCAATTTAGGCATTAGTTTCAAAGATTTTATTGTTTTCATTTTATTTTACTTTTTCTGAGATAGGACCTCACTCTCGCTCTGTTCTCAACTCTCAATGTAGATCAGGCTGGCCTCAAACTCATAGACACCTGCCTGTGTCTGCTTCTAGAGTGCTAGAATGAATTGCAAGTACAACAATGCCCAGCTTTAAACCTTTTATCTTAATTTAGATGGGACATATCTACATATTACATATTACATATTACTCTCAATTTTTTTATCTACTGTACGAAGAATAAATTCTAATGTCCATTATTTAAAAGTATAAAACTAATTTGGGGGCAGCATTGTGATCATGTAAATGGCTAGGTCTATGGCAGAGGGGACAAAATAGAAATGGGTTACAATGAAGAATGGACCAACTGTGGATAGTTCAGGACTCAGGTTTGAACATGTTCAAAAGCATCTCCCAGAGAGGCCATAGTAGGGGGAGTACAGACACAACTAGGAAGCAACAGCTGCTGGGTTGGACCTGCTCAGGCTCCACAGAGCACTGGAAGTTGTATTTTCTTTCAGTTGCCTTCAAAATCAGTAGGAAAAGGAGAGTAATATGGAAACTTTATCAAAATAACCAATGTGATTTACCAGTACTTGAGGGGTTTTTGTTTTTGTTTTCACACAAAATAGTGGATCCCATTCAAAGCCTTATACAATACCTGTAGTAACTACAAATTATTTTTATCATTTCTCACTAAAAATATGTGAAGGTTTCTGAGGGGGAAAAATGGTTTATTCAGGTATAAGGGGTGGGATGGTGAGCAGAAGCCAGCAGCGGACGCCCAACCAGGCAGCAAGCTATCAGAAAGCATGATGTCACCATGACAGTTGGTTTGGTAGCCATTGGCTAAAGGTTCGAAAGGAAAGCAGTAAGTGTGAGTCACTAGCAACTTGACTATCTTTTAAGAACATTTTCAGTAATAATCCTTAAAGAAAGGCAGAAGTGTAAGAGAATGAAGGAGGAAGAAAAAAAAACAGAAAATCATTTTTAAAAAGGTAAATAAATCTAGAAGCAATTACATATTTTAAAAACATTATAGCCACCTCCCTATTGTCCACAGCCCCCTTCCCCTCACAGCTTCTCATCTAAGATCCAGTGACTGCCTGAAACTGTAAGCTGTACTGGAATCTGTGGACTGCTTCTTCTTTAAGATCTAATAATCAGGTATGGATGTTCTGCTTGCATGCATATCTCTGCACCATGTGCATGTATGATGCAAAATAAAGCATCAGATCTCCTGGAATTGGAGTTACGGATGTTTGCTAGTCATCATGGGAATGCTAGGAATCAAACCTGCGTTTTTTGGAAAGAGCAACAGGTGCTCTTAGCAACTTGAGCCATCTTTCTGACACCCCCAGCTATGTGTTTCTTATATATACACACTTAGGATGAACTTTCATTCATAAAACTGGTATGATGAAAGTTTAGCAATAGTAACTAATGTTAACATTAGAAAAATTGTCCCAAAATTGTCTAATCACGTTTACGTGAACACCATCACTTTGTCTTCTCTTTGTCCCTTATAATAACTCTTTCACTTTACCTTTTCACTTACAGATTCTTCTTGGCCTTTCAGAAATGTCAACATTTTTGTGATGTAAACAAAAATACTTGTGAACAGTTGTCTGACCCTGGCACAGGGGCTCTGGTCACTGGGTCCCTTACAAAGTGGCTGACAGTTAAGTATCATATACAATGTGAATTGGCTTAGCAAAGAAATCAGGTATCTCATCATCAGGAAAGAATGCAGCTTAAAACTGAGAAACTCATGAAATTCGAAGGATTTGAGGAGTTTTTCATTTGCTCATTTGATACTTAAAGCTAAAACAATGAAAAGTAATCCTGAAGATAATGTGGAGTTTTGATAAAGACAATGATTTAGAAGGACAGAATGTTCATACAGTATTCAAGGTGTAATCTTACAGATGACTTATGAAGGAAGAGAGAAAACATTCTTTTGCAGTGTATGAAAAATTACCAAATCACCAAATACTCAGAAAACAAACCTTTACAAAGATGAACGATATGGGTGTACTAAGGTGGTCAAGCAAGAAAAGAAAGCAACCTTGTCTACAGCAAGGGGCAGAATTCGCAAGTCTGTAAATAAAATTGTGTGTGTTCCTTCCAGATATTTGTGGCATGGCTTGATTTAATCAGTGAAATAACCCAGAGAGATTTCTCTAGACACATAGCTCTCCAGTGAAGCACAAATTTTTAATTGGATGTAATATGAAATACACATTTAATTATAAAATATTTTGCTAAAAATATTTTGTCCGAACTTAGCCACACAAAACTAATATACAGCCCAATTCATAAAGCATTTAGCTAGACCTGTCAGAAAAAGTTTGGATCTCAAGCCAGGCATGGTAGCGAGTAGCTAGAGACAGGCAGATCTCTGAGTTTAAGGCCAGTTTGATTGGCATAGCAAGTTGCAAGCTAGTCAAGGCTTCATAGTGGGGTCTTGTTGCTCTAAAAACAAAACAAAAGAGTTTGTAGTTTAAAAGAAAAGAATCTCATAAAGGGGATAGTGTTTTAGAAAATAAAATATATGGAAAGATATGAGGATGAAAATGATGAAGTGTATAGAATCTATGACTAGATCCTAAATTTGAGAATCATTGTAAAAGATATTTTAGATTATTTAATGAAAACTAATATGTGTAGATTATAGTAATTTTGATTATGAAATCAGCATTAATCTGAGCTCTGATAATGGATATGTGATTTTGTGACTAATGGAAGAAATTATTTTTCTCAGTTACAAACACTGAAGCATCCAGTGTGACAATTGTGACTACTTACATCAGATATTTCCTTTAAAGATTATACACACATAGAAAATAATTGGTCAGAAAATTTCAGTTAGCATTTTATCACAGGAACAGACATGTAGCTAATACCATGGGTATACAACAACCTCACTTTTTTTTCTTACATCTTATTGAAACTTTAGCATGATACGTGTACAGATATTGTTATTTCTTTACCTTGCTGTTGCCATTTGCACCTTGCAGAGGTCATTCATCAAAATCTTCAGATTTTGGACTGAGAGGTTTCTGTGACCTTTAGCAGATCATCCGATTTCATCATGCCCCAAATTTTCATCTACAGTACACCTGCCTTAGCGATAACAGACAAATGAAATAGCATGCCTTCAAAGGTCTTCATAACGCTGAAATGACACTTTTGTAAGGGACAGTCACTTTATCAACAAAGCTAAGATGGGCAGGAGACCAGCCAACATTGTATGCACAAATAATTTTCAGAGTCATATTTCTGAAACTGTACTATTTTAAAGTTAGAAGAAATACTAGGGACTTGGTAAATCCTTGTGATGGTTAGTTCTAACCATTAACTTCAGTTTGCTTCCTTCTTACACAGGGTTTCTAACTGGGGGATTTGTTGGGCAAATAGCTGGAGTTACAGGAACAGAAAATCATAACAAGTTAGCCCTAACAATCCCCTGAATCAAGGAGACACAACAAAGTAGTCATAACAACATGTAGTCATAGCAAGGTAGGCATACGTGGTCATATAACCTCAACTTTATACAATCAGGATTGCCTGAGATGGAAGTCTCTCTGAAAAATTGTCTTTGTCCAGTTGGTCTCCATCTGATGGGTGTCCCTAATTAAGTTAACTGATGCAGAAGGGCCTAGCTTACTGTGGGTAGAATCATTGCCTAGATATGAGGTCCTGCACTTTTAAGAGAAGAGAAATTAAGCTGAGCATGAACCAGCAAACAAGTGAGCATGTGTACATTTATTTCTTTGTCCTTTGACTGTGGATGTGATGTGACTAGCTATTTGATGTTCTTGCTTTGCTTTCCCCTCAGTAATGGCCAGTAACATGGGTTTGTAAGTTGAAATAAACCCCTTTATCCCTCAAATTCTTTTTATCATGCTATTTTATCACAGCAACAAAGATGAAACTACAACAGACCTCAGGAAAATTTTTTTTTCTACCAACAGAGTGAACCAAAACAATAAAGCTTTTACTTGAAAAATTCTAAATTCCTACAAGAAAGTACAAAATTGTTATAGTTAGCATTTTTAGATAATACTATTATGTTATTACCATTGTATGGCTTATAATATACTCTTGTTTGAAAATTAAATACCTTTGGAGAATATCTAAGAGAGTAATGGAGTTGTATTATGATCAAAGCATATCCTATAAATATAGAAATAGGTCAAATGAACCCCATCTGTGAGTATGTGTATATACCTGCATATCCTTGTGAGTGCAAGTGCATAGACACACCTGTAAGTAAATATGTGGAGGTCAGAGGTCGACCTTTGTCATCACTCCTTAAGTGATAGCCACTCCGGGTTTTTGATACAAATTCTCCCACTGCCTGAGTAGGCCTTTTAGTAGTGAGATTACAAGCATATACCATTGTTTAAGGCTTTCCCCCATAGATGCTAGAGACAGAATTCAGGTCCTTATATTTTCCAAGTAACCTGAGGGATATGACTAAGCCATTATAGATGCTTTCAGCCTAATCTATAACAAAATGAAAGTTATAGATTATAAACAGGGGTAGGGAGAAAGAACTGAAGCACTGTTCTCTTCTCTTCATGAGAGAGGGCATTGGATTTCAGATTCCCTGACGACAGATACTTTACATTATGACTGTACTCCAGAGAATGTCCATTAAAGTCCATCAGCCCATATGTCTATCTCTCCTATCATTCAGATGTCAGTGACCTATAGATGGTCAATGAGGGTGTAGGTTTCTGATGAAAGGAACTGATGAGAATGTCAATGAAAGGATGAGAATTACAGCCTAAAAATCCCCCATGCCTAACTCTTAAATGATCCCAAAATGTCAGAAGATTGGCCCGCTCTTTGTTGGAGGCTGGGTGGGAGGGTCACATTACTTGAGCCCACCCAGGACTGCACATGTCCCACCCACCTGCAGTGTCCAGCTGTGAGCCGTAGGCCTGGGAAGGTCCCCGGCGTCCTTTCCTGTCTCTCCTCCAGAGAGCAGCTAGGGCACAGGCAAGCAGGGCTAGGCCAGCGTGGTCAATGCTTGGGCTGCAGGGCTTGCGCCTGGTGGGTGCTCAGGTCCCCAAGCGCCTACTACTAGTTGGAGGGCCTTGAATACGTGATCCTGACCCTGTAACAGGAAATGAGTATGTGGCCCTGGCCCTGTAAGTGGAAATGAGCTAACTAGTTGCTACCTGGCTTCTATAAAAAACTGATTGGTCCTCGGAGTACAGACTTGGATACTTTAAACTGATTGGCTTAGAAGCTAGGGAGTGGTACAAATCAATTGGCTCGCACTGCACGGGCTCTCGATGCTAAGGAATGCTTGGTTTGCATTACTCGGGTTTTGTTGTAAACCTATAAAAGCTGTCCCAATTCTGCACTCGTGGTTCACAGTCCTCTACCCATGTGTGGTGTACGGCTGTGAACCCCAGAACCTCTGGAATAAAAATCTTCTTGCTGTTGCATCAAGACCATTTCCTGTGAGTGATTTAGGTGTCGCCTTTCGAGGCATGGTGTGCTAGGGCACCCTCGTTTTTTTTCGGGTCTTACGTCAAAAGAATCAGAAAGGATTCTGCTAAAATCCCATGGCTACACCAGCAGTTTGGAAACACAGAAAACTCAGTTTTTTAAAGAAGCAACTCTCAAACCATAAACATTGCACAAGGATGATTAGTTTCTGTCATAAAGTACAGTGCCACGGTCTCCTTGAAAGAAATGAGAGGTGATTGCATTTCAATTTTGTAGTGTCTCTTAGAGGTCTGAGTCACTTGTGGTGATGTTGCAGAATGTGACACTAACTGCCAGGCCATCAGTAACATTCATTGTTGTTGTGAGCTACTGAAGTGTCCCACAGAGGCAGGAATGAGTCCATTTGTCTTCTTGAGAGCTTAATTTACTACTGGCAGGGATTGGCCTGAGGCTGACTGGAGGAATGGAATTTACACCCACTGGGCACCCATTGTCATTCAGGACTTGGAGTGACACCTCTGTGATCTTTCTTATTTGGTCCCTACTACAAATCTTTGGCTGTCGCTCAAAACCCAGGTGTTGGAAACATACTTAGCAGGAAGATCTTGAAGACATAAAGGGGGTTCTTCCTTCAATAATGAAATAATGTTGTGGTTGGCAGAGTGGGCTCATGTCTGAGAAAGTGCATTTTCTTCTTCTTTTTCTTTTCCTTTGTTTGGTTTGAGACAGAGTTTGTCTGTAAAGCCCTGGTGTAGACCAGCACAAACTCAAAATCAGAAGTCCACCTGCCTCTTTCTTCTGAGTGCTGGAATTAAAGTTACATCTTGCCCAGATGGATTTTCAACAAAACTTTGGCCTTTCCCTTATTTTCTTTCATTGTTCTACCACAAACCAACACAGTATGAAGTACCTCACCAGATACCAGTATCCTGTTTTTGGGCTTCTCAGACTGCTGAATCCTGAGCCAAATAAATTTCTATTCTTTAGAAAGTACCTAATCTCAAGTACTCTGTTATAGCATCAGATGAAAAACTCAAATGGATCCTTTTACCTTACAGATTAAAAAAGATAATGGATAGACAGATGATGTAATATGATTGAGGTCACAAACACCTGTCCCAGCAGAGCTAATAAAGGACCATCCTGCCTGTATAGGATGCTTATAAGCCATCTTATGGTAGAGAAAACTGAGTTCATTCCTGTTTATGATTAAACCTCTGATTCTCAAGGATTGGGCTATGCCTTGTGGATCCACATTCTGTCCCACCACTGGGGTATGGGACAAGCCACTTGGGCAGGCAGAATGGGGGAGGAGTACTTGACTGCTTGTCCTGGCTGGATTTGTGTCAACTTGACCCAGGCTGGAGTTATCACAGAGAAAGCAGCTTCAGTTGGGAAGTGCCTCCATGAGATCCAGCTGTGGGGCATTTTCTCAATTAGTAATCAAGGGGGAAGGGCCTAGCCCCTTGTGGGGCTGGTGGTCTTGTGTTCTATAAGAAAGCAAGCCAGTAAGAAACATCCCTCTATGGCCTCTGCATCAGCTCCTGCTTTCTGACCTGCTTGAGTTCCAGTCCTGACTTCCTCTGGACTTCCGCTGTGATCAACAACAATATGGAAGGTATAAGCTGAATAAACCCTTTCCTCCCCAACTTGCTTCTTGGTCATGATGTTTGTGCAGGAATGGAAACCCTAAGACACTGCATATCCCTGTAACTCCACTGTCAGGTGCTGCCAAGACAATGCTTGATGTGTGTGTGGGGGGGGTCAGATAACACAGTCTAAGATGTGGGACATCAAAGATGGGGTTCCCTGATTCTCAGGTACCCCGTCACTGCTGGGGTGTCACACAAAAGAGCCAGTGTTAGGACTGGACCTCTGACACCTGTGACATCACATAGGCTACAGAGCAGCATGACCTATAGGCCTGTTATCAAGGCAACAGCCACCATGTACCCAGAGTTCAATGGGCTTACCTTTTACCTGTGGCTATGTCCTCACCCGTATATATTTGGGTAGCATATCTCTCGCTCTCCTTCTCTTTTTCCTTCTTTCTGCCTGCTGTTCCCTTTGTCCCATCCCAAATAAAGCCCCAAGTGGAACTGTTTGGTCTGGTGTGGTCCCTCATTGCGGCCTGAATCTCTGCTGCCCAGTGAGAAGTGCAGGCAGTTGCCTGCTTGAAACAACAGCCAGGAACAAAAGATTGGAGTCCATGGGCCTGTTGGTGATCCAGTAGGCTGAGGACAACAATGACAACAATGACAATGATGCCAGGGTCAGGAAAATGGGAAACTTTAGCTCATCAGTGAAAGTGGGTCTCTAAAAGTGAAGAGAGGTCTTCTAAGTGAAGACATAGATGCAGCTTTGTAGGCAAAGGCTTTCTCTATGATCTCCACAGTAATTTCAATGGAAGAAACAGTCCATGTAGACAGTCCATGTTAATCCATATCATTTATTGACTTCATCATGGAAACTGGATGTACATCAATGTCTCAGGTTGGACCAGAGATTAAATACCTTTGGTAGGGAGGAATGTCCAGAAAGGGAGTCTTATTGGCTAAATCCTCAGGGACTCTAGGTACCTCACTGGCATGGAGAACTTTGTTTGGGACTAGATGACAAATAGCATGTGTTTCAGTCCAGGAATCTAGCAGGGAACAGGGAGTCACCTACTGTCTCAGGTGGATGCCAGGGTGCCAGGGATTCAGACCTCTCTACCTTACCAAGTTTCTTGGCATGGTCCACTGTTCCACAATGCCCTGCTAGTAACCTTAACTACAAATGGCCATCCAAGAATGGCAACCATGTCTATCTTTTGTGAAGTTGTCTACAACCATCTTGCAAACCTAACATTTTCCAAAGGTTAGGTGACCACCTATGTCTACCTTGTTATGACTACCTGTTGTTTGTCTGCTCCTGTGACCCCACCTATTTTGCCCATATATTCCCTATTTGGAAATCTTGTGTAAAAAGAAATCAAACTGAAGCCATTTAGAATAAAAGTTCCAGTTTGAATAGAACTTTCATTTTGAATAGTGGTCAAAGTCTACTCTCCAAGACCCTTCTAGATAAGCAACATCCTGGCTGCCCATCTGTTTGCAAGGTGAGACATGCAAGGGGAAGTTTTCCTGGATTCCCTACAAACAAACCAATGAGAACATGATATGTGTTCCAGGAAGAAACATTCCTAGGCAAGTCTCCTATCCTTGAATCCTGATTGGTGGAAAATATAACTGAAACTTGGCACAGATGATTATAGCTCTTGTGATTGGTGTGCTTAAGAGCTCTGTAGCATTCTGACTTGGGTTGCAGTTCAATTCCTGAGTCTGTTCTAAGTTCTATATAGGTCAGTAGTAACTTGATTGCAATAAACTTTTCTTTTCTGCATTGACTTGGTGTTGGATCCAAGCATATCCCATAACACCTGTACTCCTGAGCCTTATATTCTTCACATCCAATGATGACCTTTTAAACCCCACCCTAGGGGGGGTGGGCTTTAGAAATGAATAAAAAGCTTGCTTTAATTAATTTGGGTATGATGATTTGGGTCTGTGGTCTTTCTCCTCACATCTTTGGGATTAACACTACATCTAATGATAGACTTTTCTGCTACCAAATCCCATGATATCTCTATTATATATGACCATCATTGACAGAACATTGAAAGTACGTTCATCCTTTCATAGTCTTAGACACAGCCCTTCATTCACCATCTACTCCTTGGCATATTATGTTTCATTATAGTTTGTTTGGGGGGGGGCTTGGTTTTGAGTCAGTCTCATTCTTTCATCTAGGCTTGCAAAGAACTTACTCTGTAGCCAACATTGATTTTACCTTTATGCCAATTCTCCTTCCTCATCATTGTTTTGTGGTCTCTCCGGAAACCAACTGTGTCTAGACAGATCACACTAGATCAGTACAGTTCTGCATGAGAGACGTTTATTGTGGGGGGGGGGAGGGGAAAGGGGGTGATGGAGATAGAAGGGAAAAGAAAAAAAGAGGAGAGAGTGAAGGACAGGAGAATCTGCCTCTTATTTAGGCTGTGAGGTAGCCACTCGCAGAAAGAGGTGGACCAGGTGAACTCTGGGAATGTATGTTGATTGCCATGGCAACAGATGCACAGGTCCCTGCTGCCTATGGGTGACATCACCATTATCCCTTAATTCGGAAGTGATCTGCAACTGTAAAGCTGGTTCCTGACTGTAAAACCAGTTCGTGATGCTAACAATCATGCCAAATGATAAGCAGGTGTTAAGATGGTTTTACTACTGTCCCTCAACTTCAGTTGGATATAGATGGTAGCTACAGTTTATCTAACTGCAAATGTAACAACGCTGGCCTTCTATGTCTTCCTTTAAGCCCAAACTTCTTTTGAAAAAATTTGAAGGTTTATTCATTTTATTTTATGTTTATGAATGTTTTTGCCTGCGTAAATTTATGTGCTCCATCCATGTGTACAGCTGCTATCCAAAGAAATTGGAGGAGGGTTGCAACATTCCCTGAAACTAGAGATACAGATGGCTGTAGGTGCTAGGATTTGATGAAGTTAAGTCTTTTGTAAGACACAGTGATTCTGTAAGACCCGAAAGAAAAACGGGGGGGGGCACCCCAGCACCCCACGCCTCAGAAGCCAGAACCCCAATCACTCACGAGAAATAGTCTTGATGCAAATGCAAGAGGTTTTAATTCCAGAGCCCTGGGGCCATGGCCCTCTCCCATGCAGGGTAGAGAACAGTGAACACTGGGGGCAAATACAGGACTGCTTTTATAAATTTTCAGCAAAACCCACCTATACAAGCCACTCCATAGCTTCTAAGCCAATCAGTTCAAACCATCCGAGTCCACGCTCTGAGAACCAATCAGCTTCCCACAGAGGCTGGATGAACTAGTTAAGTCATTTCTGCTTACATGGCTGCCACGAACAGGGTCGTGCCAGGGTTATGTATTCAAAGCCCACCCTCCTCCACTGGCAGTAGGTGTTGGGGGCCTAAGCACCCCAGGCATGAGCTCCGCAGCCCCCCCCCGCCCCCCTGGTGATTCTGACAGCTCCCAGCCACTCTTGTCCTTGACATAGCCGCTCTGCAGAGGGAGACGGGAAAAGATGCCAGGGACACTCCCAGCCCGAGGCTCGCAGCTGGATTCTGGAGGAAAGAATGGGCCAAACCTCTGCTCCTTTGGGGTCACCCAAGACTCAGGCACAGGGGGTTCCTAGCTTGCAACCTTATCCTTTCAATTCTCAGCCTTCCTTATGTTGTGATCCCTTAATACAGTTCCTCATCCTATTGTCTTTAGGGATTGCAAACCACAGGTTGAGAACCATTGTGCAAGAGCAAGTTAACTGCTGAGTCATCTCTCCAGCCCATGTCTGCACTTGAACAGAGAAGACTGTTATATTAATCATCTGGTTATACATGTATTACTCCAGTCCTATTGGAGAAATAAAGATTAAAAATTGTTTCTAGTCTACTGAGGTGTGCCCTCCCTCCAGCCTTTGAGCAGGAATTCCACAGCCTCCCCCAGCAAGAGTGGAGCTCTCTAGGACCAAAGTTCTTCCAGATCTACAACTTCCTGAAATAAGCAGGCAACCAGTCAAGCAGTGAAGCCAAACCGGTTCTCCTAAACAGACCCTGGAACCTTGGGGGAAGGGTTTCACCCCAACTTTTAAATTCTGAGTTAGCCATTAAAATTGGGGTCTTGATCAGCAATCCATTGTCTTGGTCTCAATTTTTTCTCATCTGTCCTTTCCATCCATCCCAGCTCCCTTTCCAGGTAATTTGTTCAATGTAACTGTGGGCAATTACACTGAGGAAGAGAAAAGTAAAATCTACCAAAGTCTTAGAAGACAAGAGTATAAAATATACTTTTAAGAATGGGCAGAACTTAAATTTGTAAAGATGGAATCAGAAACATAATCGAAGAGAGAGAATGACACCAAGAAGACTCAGATGGAGACAATGGGAGAAGAAACATTAGAAAACATTTCAACGCAGCAGTGCTGTTTCAGGTTTATAAGAAACACCAGAACTGTTTGATAGTATCGAGAGGTAAGGAGTGATTTGAAGGAGGTACAAGCAAAGTTGTAAGACATAGAATCAGCTGTATTGGCCAATATATATATATATATATATATATATATATATATATATATACACACACACACATATATATGTATATATATGTGTATATATATATATATACACACACATACATGAGGAGATTCGTGAAGTACCCATTGGTTCATTCATTCATTCATTCATTCATTTATTCATTTGTTCATATTTTATCTGCAAAGGATAGTTTAGTGAATGAACCTGAGGTCAACTATTTCCTAAACTTTCTAAACTATTTGCTCTTACAGTTTGTCCATTGCTAACATTTTCTATTCAGTAATTGTATATTTTGGAGCTTTTCCTTTTTGTTTAAAACCTTCTCTGATTTTCTTTTCTTTGAGTACTATGAAAGACTCCCTGGCAGGCTGCATGTTCACCTCACTGCTGGGGTGCCAGAATCCAGTCTGTAATGGGGGTCTTCAGTCTATGTTTTTCCCTACTGGGAAACAGTGGAGTCTGGGATGATTGCTGTAATTTCCAGTCACCTGTGTACCCAGACACTACTGTGTTCCCAGTCCACCTTTCCCTTCAGGGTGTCCATGCACTAGGAAGGAAGGGCAGGGAAGAACCTGGGATGGAACAGAACCAGGTTTGATTCTGAGTGAGTGCTGAGAATATGCAGGGGCTGAAAGAGAGAATGCATTCTGGAAATTTAGGTGTGGGTCTTTACAATGAAGGTTTCCTCCCATAGAGACAGTCTGTACTTATTCAAACTACTTTATTTGATGGTAAATGTGAATACATACACCTTACTCAGGATGAACCAGACATTAAATACCTTTTGCAGGAAGGACTGCCCAGAAAGGGAAGCTCATTAGTTGAACACTTGGGGCCAATCTAGATACCTCATTAGCATGTAGAACTCCAGGTTCTTATGCTAAGTGACTGATTGCCTTGGTTCTCACAGTGGGGTGTCATGGTTACTATGTTCCAGAGCAGGTAGAGGCAGGCAGCGAGTGGTCCTACTCCTACCGTTCTCAATTCTGAGATTTACAGGATCTGAGCTCACTCAGCCTTACCAATTCTCTTCTGTCTGGTGGCATGGTCTGCTTGCCTTACACACTCCAATATGTGGGGGAATGGAGGAAGCCCTGAGTGTGGAAGGAGCAGATGACGTCTTGAGGGAGCTTGTATAATTGAGAAAAACCAACCCTTCAGACCATGGGAACTGGCAAAGTCTTTCTTGGGTGAAACTGGACGTGATCAAGCCTTCTTCTGATGCCTGTGCAAATAGTGACAGTGCTATGCACAAGTTTCAGGGATGCCCAAAGATCACCGAGGAGCCAATTCTGATGTAAATACATAAGCAGGTCAGAATGAGAGCCCCGAGTCTAGGGGTCCAGGGATTTTATTATGATGACAGCAAACTTGGGGAATGTTCATACGAGTCAGCAAGTTAATATTTTTAAAATTGCATTTCTGGCATAATCTGCAGAAATTGAACAGAGACAAAACCACCTGATGAAGTGGCTAAGCTATCTGTTCTCTGCAGGATCTCTTAAGCTATCTATATGTACCTTGACCCTGCTATTGTAGCCTAACTGACTGTTGCTAAGGGGGAGAGGGGTTGCCATAGGATGCTTGCTCAGGTAGACTTTGTGATTTTCTTCCTAGAATTAGTGTAACCCCCGATCTCTCACAAAACGAGGTTTATTCTTCCTTTCTTCCTTCTTTTGCCCTTCCTTCCTTCCTTCCTTCCTTCCTTCCTTCCTTCCCTCCTCCCTTCCTTTTTTTCTTTCTTTCTTTTGTTCTTTCTTTCTTTCTTTCTTTCTTTCTTTCTTTCTTTCTTTCTTTTTCCTTTCTTTATTGCACCAGAATTTCACTATATATAACCCTGGTTGGCCTAGAACTCAGTGTGTAGACTTGGCTAGCTTTGAGCTTGTGTTGATCTTTCTGTGACTGCCTTTGCAGAACTGGGATTCTGGGCATGCGTCACCACGCATGAGTGATTTTGTCAATTCTTATTCGATATCTCATTTTGCAGTTCATTTTCTCCTTGACCAGGGTTGGCTGGAGTCTTACTAAACTTTACAAAGAGTCAGTTTTTTGATTTTCATTTTGTCTTCTTTTATTCTTCACTCATACATTACACCCTGACTGAAGCTTCCCCTTCTCTTACTTGTCCTAGTTCCTCCCGTTCCCTTCACTCTCTCCCAGATCCATCCCTTCACTATTTCCCTTTAAAAAACAAAACAAAACAAAACAAAACCACAACAACAACAACAAAAAAAAAAACAAAACAAAAACAAAACAAAACAAAACAAAAAACAGAGTAGACCCCAAGGGATATCTGCACTAAACAAGTCACACAACCATAAAAAGTGGAACAGAGTACTGGAAGAGAAGATTAAAATTAGATAGAGCTTTTGATTTTTGAATTTTTATTTTTATTTTTTTGGTTCTTCTTTTCTTCCCCTGGTTTTTCTTTAGTTATTTTTTTCTCCTTTTTTTTTCCTACCTTGTTTGTTGAAATACTTGGTTTGTTTGTTTTAAGCCTTCAAGGCATACCCCATACATGTATGAGAGACAAATACTTTTTCTGTATTATTTCAGTTCCAACCCAGAGACATGAGCAGGTAGCACATTATTGGAGTGGTGGCATGTGCTCATGTGGGTAGTGCCTGTACGGTTCAGAGCGGGTGTAACATAACCATGGAAGTGTAGTTACAGGTGCTTATGAGATGCCAGCATCAGGTACTGGGAACCAAACTCCAGTTCTCTTAATACCCATTTCTCCAGACCCTGGGTGTTGGGTCTTGTGAGCTTAGCTCAACGCCCTCTGCTGAGCTGTTTGCACAGGTTTCCTGAGAACAGAACATCCTGCAGCTCAGCTTCCTGTTTCCTGCCTGGTGGGGTAGGGACTTCTCAGGTGCCTGACCTATGGCTATGATTGTTTTTTCCTGTTATTTTTCACCCGGCCTCAAGTATAAAATGCTGGTCCCTCAGTAAAGCTTCGGCCTTCTCCTTACTGAATGACCGAATCTGTGCCTTCTGTCAAACCCCCAGGCCTATGCCCGGTACTTGGTACCGTGGCTGCACAGGCGCTGTCACCTGGGAGAGGTCTTTGACACCGATTCATTTTTCAAAGTTTTGTTTGTTTTTGAGGGAAGCTCTCACGTTATAGCCCAAACTGGCTGAGAATAAATATTCTTCTTGTCTAGGCCCCATAATTACTATGATATTACAAGCATATACTCCCATGGCTGTCTTCTTCAGCTTTTCGTTGCTTATAATTACCATAGCTGATATTTCCATGTTGCTCTGAGGGTCATAACATTTACATCATGGCTTTAAATCATTTCTCAGTTCTTTGTGTTTATTTTATTGCTGGAACCATCTGTCTAATCTTTGTTCTTTAACTGTGCTTTCATGAATGTGGTGTGTGTATGTGTGTGTGTGTGTGTGTGTGTGTGTGTATGTGTGTGTGTGAGAGAGAAACACGTGTGCATGTGTATGTATGTTCATGCATATATGTGTATGTGCATGTATGAGAATATATTTTATGTGTATGCATTCAATGTGAAAGTGTATGTTTGTGTGTGTGTGTGTGTGTGTGTGTGTGTGTGTGTCTAAGTGTGTTGGGATCATACTGTTCAAATGAGCTCAGGTGTCAGTTCTTTGCCCCATCAAGGCTTGCTGATTCCCCTTCACCTGAACCCTACTGAGTTCAATGGCCTGGATGTTGTCCATAAGGAATAACTACTGCTCTTGAGAGAACCTGTGGAGAAAGAGTATCAGGTTTTTCCTTGACCACACAGCCACCTTCCCCTAGCCTGAGGTACTCAGAAAGTCCTCAGACTCCCAGGAGGCTTTACCAGACAGTTCTTTTGGTTTTCCTCTTTAGTCTGTGATTCGGTTTCCCTTTCTAGCATTTGTGGTGGTGGTGTGTAGAGGAGTAAGTGGTGTCCGTTGACCTTCTTGACCATGTCCACAATGCTGAGCTGTCTCTTACGGCAGTGGCCCCTCTATCGTCAAGCTCAGAGCTACATCGAGTTTAAAAAAGTGTACCTGTTACTTAACCATGTGGCATATGCATGCCTCTAGAAGCTGCAAGAAGCCTATTTGACAACACACAATATTTCCAATATTTCCTTGGAAGAAAACTGTGATTATGCTTGCCCTCTCTGGTCCTGTCCGTCCCATCTTCAGCATCACCAACGAGAAAAGGATGCCAAATGTCAAGCATAGGTTCCCTTCATTTTACCATTTTCCCCACCAGATTGCTGCTACGGATTTGTCAGAGGTCAGAATGTGAGGTTCATTTGAATAATCTCCCAGTTGACATCTATCTATGAGGTGAATTTCCATTCTCCATTAAAGTACACATTCCTGCCATTTCTCCAAGTAAACTGTCCCCTGGGATCCAGTTAGACCAGCGGTCTGCCCCTGACTCCCTGCCCTGTGATTACTTTATCTCCTCTCAAGCTGATTGGATGTCATGTCTTATGTAGAGTCAGGATCCCCATTACCATCTTTCTGGTAGGATACTCACATACTTTTATTTCGTTCTCATGCTCAAATTCGAAGGACAGAAGGATGGGTTGTTTGAGTAACAATGTCCACACTGTTGCTTTCTTACAATAGCAATGTGTTCTCATATATAAATATATAACATAAAAATAATATGACAAAGTATTTGCCATTAGAGGACCCCGTTGTGTCTGGAAATGATATTTCAGGGGCTAAGAAGGTTTGTTGCCTTTACAAACATATTCAGTCCATCCATTCAGGCTGTAGAACCTATAAAACAAAACAAAACAAAAAATGTCAATACCTGAATGTGGTGGCACACACACTTGTCATCTCAGCACTGGGAATTAGACACAGGTGAGTGCCTGAAGCTCACCAGTCAACCAGCCTAACCTACTTGATAAGTCCCAAGCCTATACAAGACCTTGCTAAGAACCAATAACAGAACAAACAAAAACCATGAACGGCACTTGAAAAACTATGCCAGAGATTGCTTTCTGACTCTTCCAAATACATGGGCACACAAGTGCCCTTACACATATACACACACGTGAGCACCTGTGCACAGGCCTACACGGACACACAAATGCATGCATGCAAGAGATGTCATTTCTAAACTACTTAACGTTCTTAGAGACATTGCAAGAGACCTTGTAGTTCCTAAATAGGGAGTTTGCAATTGTATCTTAATACCAGAAAGCTAAAGAGAGCACAAGAGTCAACTACTTAGAAGGGATGAAGTGAATTGTTCTTAAGAAGGAGAGAAGGGATTAGACTTCAATTCTATAGTCTAACTCTCAACTCATCACAACATACTAATTATTAATCTATTTTAATGTGTAACTTCTAATCTTGTTTAAACTCATTATTCATTATTATTATTTATTTGAGTCAATTCCTCAAATAATTTTATTTTAAAAAATAGTGTATTTGTATGAAAGCATAATTTGTCATTGCCTCTCCCTTTCTAGAGTCAGTAAGAGCAATTTTACTTTCAAGAGAAATAATCTCTTTCCCCCTTAGTTGACTCAGGCCTCTACTGAAAATGTTAATACCCACAGGATCTCACTTACTGAACATAAAGAAGGCAGACTCCTGGGCCCACAGCCTGAAGGTCCAGGTTAATAAGCCATGGTTAAGGTTAATGCCTGTTCTTACACGGTCATCAATCCTCTTTAGAAAAGGCCAGCGCAATGGGATTTGCCACACCTGTCAGTCAGTTAGACTTCAGACCCCAACAAGGGGAAAGAACAAAAGCTAACAGGAGAAGAAAGATAAAGGTCAGAGCAGTTTGACAGTTTGATGTACATGAATCAGAATTCTGTATTAGCCCAAACTAAGTTGCTGCTATTTTTCTTCTGTCCAAGGGAAGTATACTTTTTCATGGCTTATATTATTATGAATTTGCAGTTTCTAAAAGTTTAGGCAATTACCCATATGTTAGCACAAAATTAATACCAAAGATAGTTCATGTAGTTTCATATATTCAAGTAGTTCTCATCATAATTTCATCTTATCAACATAACAACCGCTTTTAACATCATTATCATCTACATAAATATTCCCCATCTCCAAATCAACCTCCTCTGTGCCCATTCCTTCACGTTATCTTCAGTGGGATCCTGCTACCATGCTCTAGTGGCTGCCAATTATCTGCCTGGTACTAGACTCTAAGGAGGATGCTTAGGAAGATGCTAAGATTCAACCTTGTGAAACTTCAGTGAGCAGAAAGGGGGGGGGGCTGCATGTTATTCTTTTATTTGTGTTATTAAACAATTTAATAAACACAGGATACTCAGAATGAAGAGCACAATGTAGGAAAATTGTGAGGAGTATTGAAATCATCAGAAAAATTTCTAGGGATTTTTTAGCAGAAAGCTAGGCATCGTTCAAGCATACTTCCTAGGTGATTTCATGGGATTGAGTGGAGTCATTGCCTGAATATCATTTTACAGCTTTCAGTGATTTATAACTGATATCAATGCAAACAGTGCTCTTCTATAGATATAAAACAATTTTTCTCCTAGGGAAAATACAATTAATTCTTACATATACACTCCATTCCCTGTCACTCCATCCTACCCAATAATCCTCTCAGTCACATACTTTCTCACAAAAACCTGCTTTACAATATGATTTTAGCCTTTTCAGTATCGTACATGTCTTCTATGTCCATTTTCTAGTTCCCCTTGGATGCCAGTTTTCAATATCTTAAAGAACCTGTATCACTAGTATCTCTTCTGTTTGTACTCTATATCATATGACTAGTTTCCATTTTATCCATTAATTTTTTTTTACTTATTTGAAAGCTATTTCAAAACTCACCTTTTTAATACATGTCTGAGTTTAGTCTTACTCAAGATGAAGTTTTTATTTCTCTGTTTTCTTTGACTGCTCAGTACCACTAGTTTATTTCCCATCATATTCATGCATAACTATTGCACCTGTGTCTATGGCATGTTAAATATGAATGGTAAGCTCCCAAAACACAAGACTTAATCATTTTTGCATCTACATAATTGGACTAGAAACTGGCACATGTATTTATGGGCTGAATGAATAAATCACAAGCATTCTTACCGCCATAGCAATATTTTATCAAGCCATAATTCACTGAGCTCAATTATTAGTCTATTACATATGGTTTGTATTGGAAGTTATACATCAGCAATTTCAAAAATATATATTTATAAGTATCATCATGTAGAGGAGCAGGCAATATTAAAAGAAAAGCCCAATATTAAAAAATAAACATAAAATCTCAAGCTGATAAACGTATTTCAGCCTTAATTTTTAAAGTTAATTTTTAACTTGATTGAGTAGAACTTCAGGTACTATTCATGATAATATAATACTATGTTTAATCTTCTACTCCAGCCAATCAGTGCTTCTTTTGTCCCTGGCATATTGAGAACAGCTCAAAGTAGAACAAAGTAGGTCATAGGTGTAAGAGACAACAGGCAAATGTCCAGGTCCCAACTCATTTTGACCATTCTAATAATTAACATTTATATATTTGTGGGTGGACATTTTGGCACATGCCAGTAACCTCAGAACTTGACAGGCAGAGGTATTTGAAGCCATGCTGAACTATGTTGAGATTCTATCTTAAAGACAAGAATGCAAAACAAACCTCCTAGTTAACTGAAGTGTTACTTTTCTGTTACGTTTCCTATAAGTATTTGAGTGGAGAAGATGGCTTTAATCAAGTAAAAGAGTAAACTTGATGGATAACTCAGTGCATCTGAGAATATGACTCCTGTGTCTCCAGAAAACCTGATTCTCAACTACTTCCAAATCCCATTAAGGGATATTGCCGGGGGAATTACGCTTAGGATGACTTTATCTGTATTTTAAACTTTTAGTTGATTTCTACAGTTTTAAAAGTGTTTGAGTTAAGAGGATGTTGGATATTCCTGATTTTATTGTAGTTGCCAAGGTATATTCGAGAAGAAGATGGGAAAATTAATGCAGAAACAAGAGAGAAGGATGAGAGTAATAATGACAGAAAGGACAGAAAAGGAAAGGCTCTTGAGGAGGACATTAATGGAAGCAGATACTTGCACACAGGCTGTGGCCACACCTAGCCTTCCTTGCCATGGCTTGCCAACTTCTAACATTCCAACACTCTGACAAAAGGGCTGGAGAGATGGCTCAGCAGTTAAGAGCACTCTATCTGCTCTTCCAGAGGTCCTGAGTTCCCAGCAACCACATGGTGACTCGCCACCATGTATAATGGGTTCTGGTGTGCTGAAGACAGCATATATAAATAAATAGATCTTAAGAGCAACATTCCAACGATACCCCGGATAACATCCCAGGTCAGACAGTTGGGTCTAGTTGCCATTACTCATCTTCAACAGCTTCTTTCTTGAGTCAATTCCCAAACATCACTGAGAAAGAGGAAGGAGAGTGGAAGAGGGAGGAAGGAGGGAACAGAAGAAGGAGGATGGAGGAAGTGAAGCAAAGATTACAGAATATAAGGAGAGAGTCTGTTGAGAACTGGAATTTGGATGTATGCCTTGCTAGTTTTCAGACTAATGGAGGGCTATCCCAGGTCTGATCAGGGTTCTCTTTCTTGGAACCCAGAATTGCAACAACTGCCTCCTGCTTTTGTTAGAAAGATGCTCCCAGATGACTATGGTTGTCAATAAACACACTGCTCCCAGGAGCAACTGAGTGTCACTTCGGAAGCAGTCACTCAGCACTATACAGATGTTCCTCAAGAATAACCAGACACAAAGAAAAAGTCTCTACAAATCAGGTCCTACCACATCTTAATTTACATAAAATTTAGCGAAATACCTTGACAAACTGAGGACTGACTCAGAAAGTCTGGGGTAGGCCTGACCGTTTGCACTTTGAAAGCTCTCAGGCCATGCTGGTGCTGCAGGTGTATGGACCACAATTTGAGATCCAAAGCTCTCTAGGCCAGTCAATCATGTGCTTATTTATGCAATCTTAGGTTCTAAATATTACAACCTTGAGAGGCCCACCAGCTACCATGCAGCATGGGTGGGCAGTTGCCACTATGATGAGCAAGTGTGTGGTGGAGAGACAAGAGAGGAAGAGAAGCAGAATGGTTTGTACACTCCGAAGAGAGGTGGATCTGGAGACAGGAGGATGGTGAGGAACAACCTGATATAAATAGCCAGTTCTGACACCTGAGACTATGGTGATGTCCCCGTTCATGCTGCCACTGAGGGCCATGTCTGGGTCTGTGGCTCTGCTGGAGCAGAGTTTGTGTCTAGTTCCATGACTGATGTTACCACCAAAAGCCATGCAGGAGTCCTCAGTCTGGTCTGCTTCCTGAGCCCATACTGATGTCCAAGGGTAACACAGAGCTGGCTCTTTCCCTCATCAGCTGCAGTAGAGATGGCCCTGGTGGTGGTGGTGGTGGTGGTGGGAGGGGCAGAGCATGGATGAGCTAGCTGGCTTAGAGGATGGTGAGCTTGGGAGAGCTGCTCCCACCCCTTGCAGGCTGCTCTAGGCAGAAAGAAGAGCTGGCCTATCTGGACAAAGCAGAACAGCTGGTGGACTAAGTAATGCAGCTACCGGTCCCCAAGCCCAGACCCGGGGCTTTGAGTTGCCCCACCCCAACATCCACCCCATCTATGAACTGCTGGAGCACCAGAAGAGGCCAGAACTGCAGTATCAAAACTGCAGGATCTCCATGAGACAGGGTAACAACAGGATATATGAAAGGAGCAAAGTGAGGATCCAGTATCGATAGGGTACCAAAAGCCAGAGGCTTTGAACCAGAACAGTGATTCATTGCAATGAACATTTGCAACTACAGCTGTTTGGTCAAGAGGGCTATACCGTGTAACACACTGTGACACTCTGTGGCTTCCACTGTGTGATAACTTTTGTTGTTCTTTTGTTCAATTTTATTGTATTTTATTTTTATTTTATTTTTTAATTTTTTGCCTTCTGATAGGTTATTTCTCTTCTGGTGAATTCCAGCCAAATTAGATTAGATTAAAGGCAGGTTTATTTGGAAGCTGCTCTCTGGCACTGATCCCAAGGATTGAGTCTCAGGCAAAGGAGGGGGTGAGAGAAAGGGTGCTTGCTTAGAGAGAGAAGAGGAGAAGGGAGAGAGAGAGAGAGAGAGAGAGAGAGAGAGAGAGAGAGAGAGAGAGAGAGAAACATGTCTGGAATACATATATATATATATGTATATATATATATATATACACATACACATACACATACACATACACATACACATACACATATACATATACATATACATATACATATACATATACATATACATATACATGGAGGAGCCTCTGGAAGAAGGGCAGCCCAGTCCTTAGGCTGGAAAGTTCAGGGTTGGAGGCAGGATATACAAGGTAGGGACTGAGGGATATAGGGAGTACCAGGAGGCCAGGTCTGCTTTTATATGTAAAACATACACCTCAGGCCCTTGCACTGGGATCTGAAAGGAAACACTTTCTTTTGGGGTGGAGGGTGTAAGGGCAGATATGAAGGGAAGGAGGAAGGGGGTGAAGAGAGGAATTGAAGTAATGGTGTGAAGTTCACAAAGAATCAATAAAAAGTAAAAACAAAACAAAACAAAACCAAAAACAAAACCAGAAAAAACCCTTATTGTTTATTCTTATAGACTTTGATCAAGATATAGATTGCAATCATGATTATCTTCTCCCCAAATTCCCAGTCATGTGTCATTGGCATCTTGACACCAGTAGTGAATGAAATTCTCTTGCTTGTACACTACCATAAATGCAACTCATTATACAAAGACCTCATTTTTGCTACTATATCCTCTGACAGCCATACTCTTTATCCAACAATTTCAGCTCAAAATTTTACCTTTCATTCCTACAAAAAAAAAATCACACTCTGAGGATCTTACTCTTCTTTAGAGCAGGAAATTGAAGAGGAGTCAAGAAAAATCCTTTTCTCAGCCACGGCTGCTCTTCCTGCTGTTATTTTCAGTCCATTTAAACATATTTTTCTCCCTTGACTGTATTTCATCCTTCCCAACTGGATGATAGGTAGCTTACTGAAAAGATAGTACACTGTGATCAAGCCAGCCCACAGAAAGAGTAAAAACCAGTGCAAGTGTCTTAGTTGCTGTGCCATTGTTATGAAAGCACACCATGACCAGGGCCACTGATAAAGGAAGCTATTTAATTGGGGGCTTGCGTACAGTTCCGGAGAGTTAGTCCATGACAAGCATGGTGGAGAATGTGCTGGGGAGCGTGGTAACAGGTATGCTAGCATGATACTGGAGTCACAGCTCCATCCGTCTGAGAGCTCACATCTGACCTGCCTGTTACAGGCTGAGAGGGAATGGGAGGGAGGGAGGGAGGGAGGGAGAGAGAGAGAGAGAGAGAGAGAGAGAGAGAGAGAGAGAGAGACTTGGCTGGTATGGGTTTTTGAAACCTTAATGCCCACAACTTCTCCAGCAAAGTCACACCTAATTTTTTTTCCAAGCAGTTCTACTAGATGGGAATTAAGCATTCAAACATATGAGGACTAATTTCATTCAAATCCCCACACCAAGGGAGCAAGAAAACAAGGCCAATTTCTTTGTCCACCATGTGACATCAGCATCAGCAGACTCGAAGATGTGGTTTTAGGACAGCAATGGAGAACCTCTTGAGGACCAGGAATTTTCGAGTACTGTGTGCTCATGAGTGATTGGTGGGAAGTCAACAAAGGCTTCTTCTCCCACTCTAACAAAGGCTCCTAATGTGGTAGTCTTAACCTCAAAGCAGAGGTCTGTGAGGGAAAGAACATAAGATTTCAGGTTAGATCTACCTGGCACTAAGTAGCAAATCTATTACTTACTGGCTCTGGTTATGTCCTTGGGCAAATGTCAAACATTTTGTCTTCCACTCTCTGTTCTCTATGTCAGTAACAGTATAAAGATTTTTATCATAAAATACTTAGCTAGATTAAAGTAGCTAATGGTTAAGACATATCTAACAGACAAGGAACATTTCATGGGTGCTAGCTATTTCTCACACTTCTGTTGTAGAAAACAGAATAACTTTTCAAGCTGAAAATCTCAAACACTATGAATAGTAGATTTTGTGCATGCGTGCTTGTGTGCGTGTGCATGTGCGTGTGTGTGTGTGTGTGTGTGTGTGTGTGACAGTTGCTTGAAGAATCCAATTACCCATTGCCAGACTTATAGTGATATCAACACACTGCCCCAGAAAGACATTCATGTAAACATTTATATGGTTGCATAAAATTTTATTTAGAAGCTCATTTTTTTTCTCATGGTGGCTGCTCCATTTACTCCTAGAACTTCCTTTATTTTTTACCATTTCTCTAAGTTACTGACTCTTTGATTAGCAAAATCTTTCTCTATTGTTCATAAGGAAACAATACCTTGATATTGCACCTTTCAGACTCATAAAAATCATAAGAAGATAATATACTGGGTATCATTATTTCTGTTAAACAGATGAGAAAATACAATCTACTTAAGTGACCAACAATCACCTAAAAGCAGAATGGCAACTGCTAAGGGAGCTAGTACTTCAAGATGGAATTATTTATACTTGTGTTTAGAGGTAGATTGATGTTGGGAGAAGTCAGAAAACATATTCCAAGACTGATAACTAGGTATGCCTGGACACGGAATCTGGAGATGCTTCATGGAAGAGCTCATGCTTGCTTCCTTTTTCACAACATGCACTTTTGTCTAAAAGTGGTTTAACTAGGACCCTGCTCTGCATTTGCAGCGCAGTTCCATGCTAGCTAGTTTAGAACCTTACGCTTACAGGAGCTCTTTGGAATAAGGAGAGATGTTTGCCATTATCATTTTAATTTTAAAAAATTCAAATGGAGGTTTGGGTTTGGCTAGGCTACATATGATAAGACTGAACTGCAAATTGTAGTCAGAAACCATAGTTGGGGGACAAGAAATAACTTGTATATGCTGGTTTGCTGGGAAGAATTTACATATGTTAACATTTTAAATGCAATGCACGGAGCTGAGAAAATGGTCATACTCCTTCTACAGATATCTTTCCAGACACCTTGTAACTTACAATCCCAAGCATTGTGGTCAGGCATTTAAATGGCTTTAACATCTAGACCTAACAGTTTTCTTTGCAAAGCTCATTTTATTTCATAAAGAAGTAAAATAAATGAATGCATAAATAATCAGGTTTAAATAAATGATTATGCTAGCAGTAGGGTCTGAGAACCCTCACCTGCCTAAAACAGGCAGCTTGGAAATTATTCCTGATCAATTGGATTTCCAGAGAGAACGAGAATAAAAAGACAATCAAGTCAACCCCCTACCCCTGTCTAGCCAGTGGGACACATCTTTCATGTCTCAGACTCAGTATGTGTTGTTTATAAATAGTGCTGGGCCCCATGATGCCAAATAAATCCTGTGCTATTTTTGTAGCATGGGATGAGAACCAAGGCAAATTTTAAGCCTAAAGCCTGTATTTGTAGCTTCCAAAAATTCTCCGAGCATCATTCTCAACCGTCCTAGCTAGTGACCATAAGATACTATTAGGGTATGCTGGACAAATGGCAGCTAGAAGCAGGCAGTGTAAGAATGCCTGGTGAGAATGATGAACAGACATCTGCTCAGTCATATTCACAACATCAGTGCTGTAGCCCATGGCAGAATGGAGAAGTAGTACTCCTTTGTTTGAAGCAGAGATGAGGAGCAGAGCCCAATCAGATAAGCAGATCCTTATCCAGGTATTATTATGCCTAAAATATATACTTAGTTCAGAGTTTCATGTTCATCAGTTTATTCAGAGCACAAAAATGAAACGTGCCAGGTAGTTCAATAGGGGAGACTTAATATGGAGACCTGGTTTTTAATGCATTGAGATGGTTAAAAAGCCAAATAAGTTGTTACTAGTCCATTTATAGCCTCTGTAAAACGTTATCAAAATGTTTGGTGTTCAAGAGATGTAATGTAGAGAGATATGTGCAGAATACAGCAAGAATAGGGAGTTAAAGCCTTCTGTGGGTCTTATGAGTATGGAACCTATGAGGAGGAAAGTACCGGTTTTAATTCTCACTTATAAGAAGAATTCTGAATTAATCAGGTGGATCCTGGATCTAGCTTCCTCTGCCATACTGAGAGTAGCCTTAGGGAAAGGTGGGATTTTTCCAACCCCAAAGGTGTCCATAGAGTTGTTAAATGATTGGGACCACCAACCATTGGATACTATTGTAATTAGACAACCTATACACAGCACCGAGGCATAACTTCCACAGAAAGGAGCTAGGAGATTAAAAACAGTGAGAAGCCACGGCCATCTTCAGAGCCATAGAGGCAAGGGGGAGGAAATGAGGCTGTGATGTTACAGATGTCATTACCATGCACGATTTGGAGTGGCAGAGGGAGAGTGAACACTCCAGGAGAAGAGAACAAAGACTACTTATTAATTAATTAATTAATTAATTAATTAATTAAAAAAGAATCAAACAAACCAACTGTACGCAGAGTAAGTTTTTAGGAGTTCATATAGGACTAGGGAGATGGTCCACAGAATGGATTTGCAAGGCAAGCATGAGGCTGGGTATTCACAGCCCCAGAATCTGTGATAAAGCTGAGCAGGTTTGCTGGCTGCCAGTAATTCCAGCACTCAGAAGGCAAAGGCACATGCTTCCTGGAGAGAGCTGGTCAGAGCGCCTGACTAGCCCAGACTGATGCTCGTCCAGTCCAGTAAGAGACAAGTAAATAAAACTGAGAAAGATCAAGGAGGAAAATACCAGGCATCAACTTCAGGACTCCATACACGTCCACCCTCCCCCAAAATGAACTTGAAGAAATAAACATTGTAATGTTGATATAGAAAATGCATTCAATGAGAAGAATGGCACAATCAATGTGGCAGAAAAAGTCGGAGTAGTCAAAAGGTGTTGTGAAGACCCAGAATAAAACTCAGAAAGATGAAGAGATGAAAAAGCAAAAGAGAATTATCTTAAGATAGAGAACTTCCTCAAGGAATCTAACATTTGCAATTGGTATTAGAAAAAAAAAAGAACATGAATTAGAAAACACAGATTCTTGTATGTCTGAAAGCCTTCAAAAAACAAAGAATACTGTAAGCTCCCTGGTCCGGTCCCAGGATCTTAGCTTACCTTAAGCAAAAAGAACATGAAAAAAAGAAAAGTATATGGTAGCATATCTTGATCAAATTTATTAAAACAAGTGAAAGAGAAATAACTTAAGTCATAGAAAGAAGATATATAATAAGCAGTAGAAGAAAAGTGAGGATAACAGCAAATGTCTTCTGGGATGTAATGGCAGTCACTAATGTGGTTCCTCATTGTGGAAGCTCTGGCTGAGTGCTATGTGTACATGTTCTCTAATTACAGGAGTAGCCAGTGACTGATAGTCCCAGATGCTCTGGGGTGTCTCATATCTTGATATCCTTGTTGTTAACTACTAGATAAAGGCTATTCCTGAAATACTACCTTACACCAGACAACACAACAGTTTTCAGGCAACACAGTCCTTAAAATGCACTAAGGGGTAAGAACACATCACTCCTAACAACTGAAGCAATGCACCCTTTGTTCCTAAAGAGGGCTCTCGTTGTAGTGGATCAAAGTGTCTGCTACAACTTTCCAACCAAAGGAATCAATTTCCATTTCCTTTAAAAACCTTTTTTGGGGGGAAATGTGAAACATTGATTTCTAACTTTGAAGAACCAAATTACAAAATTTATAGTTCATGTTAGCATATTTAAGGGAAAATATTCTGTATGCAAGTATGGACTGCCAGTGATGACTTCACCAATTTGCTGTGAGCTCTGACTTGTATGCCACTGCCATAATATCAATATAGTATGGGTTCTCCAGAGAAACGGTGGAAATGAACATGTATATTATGTTGGGCATGGGGAGGGATGGCTCCACACATTTCTGAATTCTGGACAGTCTTAGATATGAAATTCTCAAAGGAGTTGAAGGCTCTAAAGAATTGATCATGTACTCTGAGTCAGAGTCTCCACTTTGGGGGAATCAGAAGAACTCATGATGTCGTTTCTCATCTAACTTTGCTATGTGAAAATAGGAAAAGACCAATGTTTCAACCCAATTATGGAGAGAAAAAGTATCTATTACATATATTTTTTGTCCTCTTTTTATTTCTGTGGCTGTGATAAAATCCTTGTCAAAGCAAGAGGGGAGACCCAAGTTTATTTGGCTTGCAATTCCAGGCTGTAGTCCATGCTTTTGGGGAAAGAGAGGCAGAAACTTCAAACAGCTAGTCATATCACAACCACAGTCAGTAACAGGGAGAAATGAATGCTCACTCACTTGAGCTCAACTTGATTTCCCCACTCTTTCACAGTTCAGGACCATCTGCTTGGGGAATTTTGCCTCCTGCACTTGGCTTAGTCTTCCCGCTTCACTTAGTGAGTAATGTTCCACAGATATAGAAAAGAGCCACTCAATATAGACAGTTTCTCATTAAGATTATATGTGAGGCTTACACTCAAGTTTTATCCTAGCTGAGACTTTAGGGACTTACCTTCATCAGAGAAAGCTATCTTTTCCCTTCTGTCTACCTTTTTCACATGTTCATAGATCAAAAATACAACTACAAATGTACCCAGAAATAATTATAACTGAATATGTTGGTATCCCATGGCAAGGTCAAATTGAAATTAACCTTCATAATATCCAGGGAGGTGAAATCAGCCTTTGATTACTATAAACTTTCATTTTCAAGTTACCATCAATTTTACATTTATATAAAGTTGGTTCTGTGTAGCTGATGTATTGTCTTTTTATTGTTATTGAAGTCTTTGGCACCATTTTCTAACCCCACTCCCTGATCCATCTTGTTGGTAATTTAGTCGTTGATTCTTTACTCCTGGAGAGGACATCTGGACTTCTACTGACTGACAAACTCAAATGCTATCCAGGTGCCTGTTAAAATCCCCCAAGTCTCAAGGAAATGCTATAAGTGGCAAACTATCGACAGGCTCTTGACGAGTACTGGATATGGGCTGGGGAAGTAGTCCTTTGTTAAAGTGTTTACATTTGCAAGATGCTAAATTCAATCCCCAATGGTATCACCATGCATATCAGATGTAAAAGAAGATGTCTTCAAGTATCCAGGAACTTGGCTGAGGCTGTCCACATGTGCAAGACATGAACAGTGCAAGCTTTGGTGTTGGGACATGAAGAGATTCTATCTCCCTCCACATACTCTGACCAGCTCATGACGTCTGCAAAGTAGGTCAGACTATTTGCAAAAGACTTTCCTTGTCTTTAAGATATAGAGCTTTTAAATTTTAATATTTTTGAAATCCAAGTGTAGTTATGTCATTTCCCCCTTTTCCTTTATTCTCTCTGATCCTTCCCATGTACTCCTTTTACCCTCTATCTCAAATTCATGGCCTCTTTTTATTTAATCCTTGTCACATCTGGGTGTATTTGTATCCATAAATGTGTAATTACAAACTGCTCAGCTTGAATGTCCCCTGTATTTCCATGATTTAAGTACTGACTAATATTGGATGCCCAGTTGGGAGGTTCTTACCTGGAGGAAACTACTCTTGCTCCAGGCATTCTTTAACTTCCTGGATTTCTTTGTTTATCACTAAGGCTCCATGCGATTTCTCCCTTCCATGTTAGTATGAGACTTCAGGCGTGTAGCTTCTCTGACACCTCTAGAAGACGCAGTCTCCAAGCAATCTTATTGCTCCATCTTTTATTACCTTTCTACGTCTTCTGAAATGATTCTGAGTCTTATGCATAGGACTTTTATTGTACTGGTCTCAATGGGGGCTGGGCACTGTACAACCACTTGCTCTCTTTATTTAGATCAGTTATGATTTTCTGTAACGGTCTCTATCTATTGCAAGAGTTTCTTTGTCGAGAGGTAAAAAAAGTTCGCTTATCCCTGTGTATAAAGATAACATTTAGAGTATAGTGAGCATTTATGTTAGATTAATAAAGTGGTGGTTGTAGGTTCTCTACCAAGATCCATAACTTCACTAACACGAGGTAGTTGGTTCGATTTCCAGCACTGGGTATGCACTTCCTCTTCTCTCGATGGCCTCAAATCTAATTAGAGAGCTGTTGGTTATCACCAAGGTATGCCCCATAGGATAATTGTTCCATGCTAGTAATTATTATAACTCACAGGTGTTATAACTGGGTAGGACTCTTAGTTGTTTTCCTTCCTTGGAAGCTTTCATGGCTCCTCAGAGTACCAGGAAAGTTCATCTTCAGGGAGGAGGCCTTCAGGTCAAATCCACCTTAGGTCCTCCGTCTGGGTCCTGTGTCCAGAGTACTTGGTGTCTTCAACAGAAGGACGTATCTTCCACCTCTGGGAGGCAACCAGAAGCACCGCAACAGCCTATAATGTTTTAGACATCTCTTGGATAAACTTTAACAACAGTCAAAAGGGGGATTCTGGTGCCTCGTGTTGGAGATTTTGTTAGTCTATTTACGGGCTTAATATCTCTGGGAACGGCCCTACAAATACCACTTTGTTTCTAGTCCACTGTTCCCAGGACACAAATCTGCCACTGATTATCTAGTACAAAATCTTTCAATACTTCTTTAGGGACAAAAGCTACTTTTCTTAGCCTTATAGACAATACTACTCAAGTTTTGATCTATTCTTTTCTTTCCTGGAACTTCTAGGCACACCCAGATGCAGCCACAATTGCTTAGCACGCCACAGCCATTTTGTTTTTTGATATACCTTTCTCTTTGATTCCCTTCACCTACTTCAAATATAGTAACAGATATCATCTTTTCTGGGAAGAATCCCTTTGAATTTCTGTAGCAATCCTGAGATACAGTTTCTAAAATGCAAATTTTATTTAAAAATAATATAGTAGAACTCTAAACAGTGATTCAGAGAGAGAGAGAGAGAGAGAGAGAGACTATGTGTGTGCATAATTACATGTGTTCATGTAAGTCAAGGCCTCTCTCTGACCCTGGCGTCTCTCAAGTCCAAATCATTCTCATTTAAAATGACCCTAAGCCTACTAATTGCAGATCATGTATTTTCATCTTGGCATAGTTTTGCACATGCATGCATGTATATGTATTTGTGTACATATGCACACACATATATTATCTATATCTATGTCTATGTCTATGCCTATGCCTATGTCTATGCCTACATCTATGTCTATATCTTTTTACATATATACATATATAAATATGATTCGATGAATTGCCATTGAGGTTTATATAAAACCATACATGATTTTGTATTTTAACATCTACCAATGCATGTTTAAGGACACATGCCCATTCTTAACTCTTATACAGATCACTATATAGTGTGAGTATGCCCATATGATACAGGCAGTTTGCCTCTTACGTCACCTGTCAGCCCTCACTCTGCCTTTCCAGGGTCCAAAAAAAAAAAAAAAGCCATAGATACATTAGCGGCTTTGGTTTCCCTTGGATGCCCCGCGGTTCTCAATTTGATGTTAATTTAAATGAACTGAAATGGAGCATGAGATCAGGATAGGATGACTGAGATCCTATCTCTACTCCCAGCTGGGCCACAAATGGAGCTTGGTAACTCATCCCTGCCTGCTCCCCAGGCCAGTTTTCAAGGTCTTTTTCTATTACCCTTTTATGGACACCCTTGCATCTGATTTTTTGAGGCCATGGCCCTGCCTCCCGATGAGTTCAGCCACAATCATTTGACAAGAGCAATCTTTAGGCTCCCCTGCTGTATCTCTGACAAGAAGTCAGAAGAAGCGCATTCCTCTGGCTTCTCCCCCTCAGAGGCCTTCTGTAGTTCCCTCTAATGGACTCTTTTAAGTGACACGCTTCCAGCTGTTGTCATGGTTTGTCTGTTAATGTGGTTTGAGGCGTTGGAGCAGCCTTTGAGCTTGGTGGCTGTGCTATCCTGGGCTACAGTTGCATGAATGTGAACTCAGAATCCCACTGCCAATGTTTGTCTTGAGAATGCTGTTAATAGGCACACCACTGGAGTTCCCCCTGAGGATTTAGCAGATGGATATTAAAACCACAGGGTGAGATCCGAGTTCATTTTTTTTCATGTCTTCCTTTAAGATAGGTGCTTAGGCTCTCTTACTGAGTATAATAGAGAAAAATGAATCCACCTAAATTGTTCTTCTATTTGCTTTTATTTTCTACTCCTACCAAGATTCAGATACTTTCTCAGTTGAAAGGCTGTGAGTCTATTACTTCTCTGATCATGCAGAGCAACTTGTAGCTAATTAAGCCAGTGTTCCATGCTCTGGTCTCTGATAGAGCATGTTTCTAGCTCTGTTACTAGCACACATTCTGTTTCCCCACACACTGTGGTCAGAGAGATGCATTAAATTTCAAATCCAATTGTGTCACTTTCTACTTAAAGGTATCCAGTGTATTCCTCACTGTTCCTCATATTAAAAATAAGAATTTCTCAGTGGGGTTTAAAGGATTCTGTATGCCATCAATCCCACCTTCTCAGCTTCATCTCATCTCACACACCCCCTACTCTCTTGCACAAAAACACACTGACCCTTTTAGTCTTCCTAATTCATATTGATGTGCTCCTCTCTCTGCTCTCTTTTGTTTCTTTCATTCAGGAGAGAAATACACGAATTTATCAGAGCCCTCACCTCTGATGTCCTGTCCTGCTTCTCAACTCATGCTGGTCAATCCTTTTGTCAAATTCCTTCTTAGACCCATCATGGTTTAAAACTGGATGGCTCTTTCTTATTTTTTAATTTTTTAAAAAAAGTTTTGATTGGATATTTTCTTTATTTACATTTCCAATATTTCCCCCTTTCCAGGTCCTCCCTTTGGAAACCCCCTATCCCATCCCTCCTCCACCCTCCATGAGGGTGCTCCCTCACCCACCCACCCACCCACCCACTCCTGCCTTCCCGCCCTGGCATTCTCCTACACTGGGCATCGAACACCCTCAGGCCCAAGGGCCCTCCTCCCACTGATATCCAACAAGGCCATCCTCTGCCACATATGTGGCCAGCACCACAGGTCACTCCATGTGTATTCTTTGGTTGGTGGTCCAGTCCCCGGGAGCTCCAGGAGGCCTGACCTGTTGAGACAGTTGCTCCCTCCATGGGGGGCTGCAAACCCCCTCAACTCCTCAGTCCCTTCTCCAACTCCTCCATTGGGGACCACCCCCCTCCCAGCTCAGTTCAATGGTTGGCTATGAGCTTCCACCTCTGCATTTGTCAGGCTCTGGCAGAACCTCTCAGGAGACAGCCATATCAGGCTTCCATCAGCATGTACTTCCCGGCATCCACAATAGTATTCAGGTTTGGTAGCTGTATATGGGATGGATCCCCAGGTGGGACAGTCTCTGGATGGCCTTTCCTTCAGCCTCTGCTCCTCACTTTGTCTCCATATTTCTTCCTGTGAGTATTCTGTTCACCCTTCTAAACAGCACTGGCAAGGTGGCCGAGTGGATGGATCCTTCAGTGGCAGTCTCTACAACAGGCTGGATGCAAAAGTCTCTAAGGCACCATATTCTCAATACTGAATATTGGTAATCAGTACCTAGTGAGTGCTCAATAAAAATCCTTGAATGAATATAATGAACAATCTGTAAACAGGTGCTTTACCCCAATTATAGTAATGCCTTAACTTTGGTATATATGCTGTGTCCAGTTCTAATGCCATACAGTAAAAATGCCTACCTTCTAAGGAAATATTTATGCTACTTGTTGAGCTGCTTTCCTAGAAAGGAATAAAAATGCATCCATAGCCTTTAAGAAAAAACTCACCCGTTGCCTTTCTGAGATAAGGAACCCTTCCTAAGGGTCTTTCCTAAGGTTTGGCAATTTTCCATTTGAATATTTACCCTGACATCAATGATCATGTTTACCAGGACTATGTAATGCAAGGAATATGGTAATAAATATTATAACAGAAGTCAGTAGTGCTTCCAGATCCAAATAGATGAGTCATCTCTATTGAAGAGATGGGGAAACGGGCATTTCCCACTGGGCTTTGAAGGTGAGACAGGCTGTCAGGCTGCTGCCAGTCGTGTTCACTTGACCAGCTCTTTGCTAGTGCCCACCATCTCTGCAGTTCAACTTAAAAGTTACTTCCTTTAAGTAAGCTCTCTCAGACAGTCCCCTAGCCAACTCTCATACTCTCAGCATCCCTTTCCTGCCACGCTATCGCCTGTCCAGTTACCGTTAATACCTCTTAGTGCAGTAGAAGACAGACCCATACTGCCTTTCTCATCACTGCTTGAACAGAGCCTGCCTGGCTCAGGGTGATGTTTCAGTAAGTACCCAATGATTGGTTGACTAGAGAACAGAAGTGGAAGTGACTGAAACTACTCTCAAAAAAATAGTCTTAAAAAAACCCCTTTAGCAGAGAGGAAGTAAAAAGAGGGGATGGCAAACAGCAACACAGGTAGAGTGACCCTTTATAAGGGTACAAAAGAGAAAGAGCCCTGAGTGCATTAGGAGTGCCTAAGAAGTGAACATTTGGTGTGGTTAAGTTCGCATTGCTATAGAGATGTGCAGTAAAAGGGAGACTAGTGGGCACCACACTTTCAGTGGTCTTGAATCATAATGGGGAACTTGAACGTTTTTTTGTCATCAAGAGGAATTGCAAGGCAGTTAAGTAGGAGGCTTGTCGAGTTGGATTTGTACTTTATAAAATTCACTTCAGTTTCCAGACAATGGGGAGGTTTTGGGGGAAGGGAAGAGAATGAAGGGACACAGAACTGTTTGGAAGCTACTACGACTGGTGCTGCTGACATTTAGGAAGGACGTGCTTGGTGCTGGTGGCTTTTCTATGCACCCAAAAGTGACTATCAGGATGACCTATTGTTTGGATGCTTAAGAGTCATCCAAGTCACCAAAAGAAAGTGGATTATGACAGGGAACCAGCTGTTTTTGTACTGTGCAACCATGGTCCTGGGTTCTCCAGAAGAAAGCCACATAAAATAGGGCGTTCTTTCCTGAAAGCCACAATGTCAATCACAGTCTATATATTGCCGTCCATCATACTGGATTAATAGTCAAAATGCAAGTATATGCCTTTCACAGTTGAACTCCGATTCACTTTGGGAGGAGTTTCCTCTGCTTACAGTCCATGAGATTCTGATCCCTATGACAGAATAACTAAAGGATCTCTGAGCCCAGCAGATGCAGCAGGTGCCAGGCAAACACCAGAAGGAAAAATGCCTTTCAAGAAAGAAAGCTAATGGAGATAGAAACTGGGGAAGATAGAAAAGATTCAAGTATGTTCTCTGGGATTCTACTGTTCCTAAAGCTATATGCCCGTCAGACTCTTAGTTTCAATAAACCAATGAGTTTGTACTTTTAATTAAGCCAGTTTATCTTCTATTATTTGAAGGAGATACACACTTATCTAAAAATCAGTTGAGAAGCAGTGTTATACAATGTGTAATGAACACCTAATGCACTTTTCCTTCTAAGCCCACAAAGCATCCTTTTCTCCATTCGCATGTCACACTTTTGCAGTATTTTCATCCGTGCTTCTTGTTTACTGGGCAATAAAGCAGTATTCACATGTAATAATTAGGAATGAACTTGCCAGGGGTTGACAGATGCTGTAATGCTCAACTGATGGTTGTCATTGAACATGCCATATTAGTCGTACTGGGAAATTAAAAAGCAAATTCCTGTGCCTAGGCCCTGCCAGACCAGTTAAATAAGAATTTATTAGAGATAGTATTGGTCACACATTGAGGTAATTCTAATGAATAGTTTCTTCAATTTTATAGAAAAGATTGCTGAGGCTCAGTGAGACTATATAATATCTTCAAGATCAGACCATACAGCTCAAGTGCATAATAACTTGGAAAGGCACAGTAATATCCTGGTGAATTTAAAGCAACACAATTATAGTTGACATTGTTTTCACAATCCGTGGATTGTTTTTACTTCTTATTTCATAAATTTTAAACTCAAATATAGGTATGTGATGGAAGCAGTCCTTCCTCATGTATAGGACTGATAGATGATTTTCTCTTTTTTTTTTTTTTTTTTTTTTTTTGGTTTTTTGAGACAGGGTTTCTCTGTGTAGCCCTGGCTGTCCTAGAACTCACTCTGTAGACCAGGCTGGCCTTGAACTCAGAAATCCGCCTGCCTCTGCCTCCCAAGTGCTGGGATTACAGGCGTGCGCCACCACGCCCGGCTTGATTTTCTCTTTCTAATTCAGACCATCTTTAGAGAAATCATCTGCCACCTCTCTGGTCTCTATGTATATCTGGTTGGAGCCACATTTATGCATTGCTGGTGAAAAGTCTTTGCAAATCTCAGTGTGGTCACTTTAAATTAACCAGCACTGCAGTGTGTCCACAAATTATATAACTTCTCTTATACCCATTGCCTCATATCTAATGAGCAAATCACAGTGTCTCCTTGTTATGCAGTTGGGAAGATTAAATTGAATCTGCTTTCAGTTCTTAGAATAGCACCTACAATATAGATGACTATCAATTAGTGTTTAATATTGTTCTTGAGGCTTCCCTGGATCTATATCTATTGCAATATGGCCAAAGTCACAAAATTATAACAGTAATTAGAATTCTTGATATTGTCAGTTACTTATGACGTTTTCAGCTCCAGTCTTGTCTCTCTACTTACATTTCTAAAAGAATAACCGCATAGTATAAATAATTCAATTATTGCTATTTTGTGGATTAAAAAAAAGCACATATATGGCACTTAGTTTTCCCAAGAAATGGAGAAAGGCTTTCAATTTCTGAGGTCAAATCCTAGAACATCCTCTTCTGGGGACAAATTAACATTGTTTTATCATAGGTCTGACAGTAATGATTGCGAACACTATAATAGCACTCTACAAATAATGAAATAGAGTTCTTGAATTGTATAAGTTGAATGACTATGCATTGAAACCTGGTCTGGGGCTGAAGAGACAGCTCAGTGATTAAAAGTACTTGTTCTTGAAGAGGACCCAGGTTCAATTGCCAGCACTCGCATGGGTGCCCACAATCCTTCAGAGCTTTAGTCCTAGGTCATCTAACACCCTGTTTTGACTGCCGTGGGCATCAAGCATATAAATGGTATACTACATTTGAGGTGCTATGTGAGGAAAAAAATCTCACACAAATTAAAATAGGTACATATTAAAACCAAAACAAACAGAAAACAAAAGAATTCTTTTAAGTAATTCAAAGACAGTGTTTTGATTCCTTCTAGAAATAAGGGCTTATTTAAAATTCTGATTAATTAAAATAATATGCGGTAAGGTAAAAAGGTTCATTTGTAGATTCATAGAAAATAACGCAGGGGTGAAATAGGAATCCAAGGGCTTTCCACTTCCACACTTACTGGGTTGTGAACCTCTGAGCCCCTTTCCCGTTTTGACTTGGCTGAGCATGAATATCCCTTTTATCCATAATGCCTCTACCTCTTGAGAGTGCACTTATTCATGTCTTGTTTCTGAGTCCAGTCCTCTTCATAATCTCAGCTATGCTCCTCTCATTTGGGTTAGAAAGAATTTTCAATATTTAATACTGGAAAGCTCCAGCTTTAAAAGAGAAATACTGGAAATACATTCAAGCTGGGTCCTTAGCTCAAGTCTATCACATTGAATTAGTGGCAAGGATAGCTTGCATGACTTAATTAATTATCCCATTATCAACATTAGGCTCCCTCAAATGAAATCCATTTGCATATTCCTGTCGCACGTCATTATTTAAGTTTAAAGGCACTTAAAACCCAGTCACATAATGGCTATAGGGACTGGAATCAGTACTGACTGCAGCGAATGGAAGGCACACCTTATTGATGTCTGCTTTATGTCTGCATTCCCACAGGACTTGGCAAGTTCCTACTAAGCAGAAGATACTAGTGTAGCTGCCTATGCTAAACATAGGAAACCAGGCATTGAAAGTAGTGCTATGCATTATGGTGTTGATCATTTTGTGCACTTCTGCATCACAGGCAAATTCCATATAGGGACATCTGAATACAAATTAGAGAATTCAATTATTCAGAGCCAAGTGGGCATATCTGTTTTCTGATATCTGAGCAATTGACTTATAGTTGGCAACGTACAGACACAGCCCTGGGCTATTTCAGCAAAGAAAGAATGAAGGTACAGAAGGTTTTTTAAAGCTAAAGAAAAGATCTTTGAAGCCATGTTTGACACTATGTAGGAACCTCTGAAATAATCAAATTCATAGATGCCATTCTCTATAAATGAGCTGATTAACACAACATTGTAAAAAAACACCCAACAAAACAAAACAAAGCAACAGCAACAACAAAACATCTACAAAAGTATTGGCATAATTTGATTTGTAAAAAAAAAAAAGGTAAGACATTTGACTGCCCATGTATAAAAAAGCTCTAGAAAGGTGGTGATTGGCCCAGAATAGAGGAGCATCACACATCTGTGTATACTGTAGACAATAGTCATGTTGAGAGACCAGATCTTGAGTTCAGACTCCATTTTAGAGAACCCAACCTAAAGTTGAACTCTCTAGCACCAGTTTCTAGGTTACTCCCCAACAAACTTGTCTGACCAGGTTACAAGCCTGCACCGGGGAACTTCACTTCCTAACAACCACTAATACAGAGGAAAGCAGAAGTTATGGTTTGTCTCCCAACATGAGCTAATTGTTTTAAAGGGCAATAAAATTTCATAATAGACCCCTGATCAGAAGTGTGCCAGGCTAGAAACTGCCTCGCTTGCTTCCCACTTCCTATAAAATCTTGTCCTGTTGAGAGCTCAGGATTTCACCCTCCCATCCTGCTGCATCAGAGATGGTGGTGTGACCCACACTAAGCTTAAATAAAGAGACCCTAGTGCAATTGCATCGGAGTCAGATCCTAAGTGGTCTTCTGTGGTTCACGAACGAGACACAACAATATAAATTTTATAACTTTTTGTCCCAAATTCAAAGCTGAGACTTTTTACTATAACTATTAGTCTACTCTCTGAAATTAAACAGTTGACGTGAATTAAAGACCAATTTGAGATTTTAAAAAGTAGTTATTATTTTCACCTAGTTCTTAGCCTCTGCAGATCCCTAGAATACAAGAAGGTAATTTCTTTGTGTATATAATGAGGGAAGAAGGAAGACTACCTGTAGTAACATACAGAAGCAAAGAGAAGATGACAAAGGAAAAGCAGGCACAGCTCTCATTACATTCTGAAGACACTCTACTGTGTCGCAGCACTCTTCTGTCCCATGGTGCCCACATGAAAGCCATCTGTTCAGGGAAAGAGGTGACACAAATTCAGGATGGGATGCAGTGAAGCTGGCTTTTGGCTTTGTTAGGAAGCTTGAGTCTGTTGATAGTTTTACCTGTGCCACTTGCTCAGGTGATGGGAAAGACCTTGTCTACTCTGAGCACCTTCTCCACCATCTCAAAGCCTTCCATGGCTCTCTAGTGCCTCATGAGTTTCAGTGTGTTTCAGTTACATGGGACCCTTGCATGAAGCCAATTCTGTTAGGATAAGCTTGAAGTTTTCATCTTTTATAAGTTACTGCTGGTGGCTTGCGACCCACACTTGAGAACTCAGTGTGACTAGTCTCACCTCCCCAACCACCAGACCTGCATCTGAGTAGGTGGAGTCATTTGTCCTAAACATGCACCAAATCCTAGGACTTGATGACCTGCCTTTTCTAACTATTTCCTCTAAAACTTGTCCCTTTTTTTTCCATCCATGTGTAAAATGATGTCACATCCAAAAAGGTTTTTTGTTCTGTCGCAATTCCCTGGCCCCCTCCTTTCATGAACACATCTGTAGTTCTGTCATGCTGCTCCTGATGTAATTCTGCAGGACACTGGAAACCTGTGTCTGCCCTGACAAGGCGTATGGAGAGGTGTCACCTCCACCCCAACTTTCCCAGCAAGTGGCTCTGCTGTTTGGTCTCAGGTCTGTGTTTGAGGCTCTTCTCCTCTTTCAGTTTCCCTTTCACCTCTGTTCAGTAAAGTGTGCAACAAAGCTCTCAGAAAATGGTTATTGAATGCCATCTCGTGATTCAAGTTCATTGGACTACCTGGACAGTTTATTTTAAAACATGTTACAAAAACCAAACTTAGATGATCATACGTCAAGACTGTATCAGCATTTGTGTCATATCCCTATCCTCTCATGCTTGGTAAAACTATGAGACAATTTCCTTTTCTTGTTTCTTTCTTTTTGGCTTTAAGTGTGTGTTGTGATTCAATTATACTGCTGTGCATAGTTGACTGCATTACAGTGGCTTTTCCACACCTGGATCATGCATAATCCTGTAGTTTTACAGAGGTTTTAGTTTAATACCCTCAAGAACACATCCCTAGAGGTTTGTTTTATAATATTTATTTTGGATCTTATGAATGACATCAGACTCAAGAGTCTGTGGTGCCTAGTACAGTTTTGTCTCCTAGCCATTCAGCATTTTCTGTTGCCAGAACAGGAATGCCTGAAGCTTCCATTTTTATTTTTAGCTGAAGTTGGTGTTTTGGACCATTTCTGTTCTACACAGAAGACATGTGGCCTAGCCCTAGCCAATCAAAATGTCTTAAGTTCTTTTGATCACTGTAACTGGTTCTCATAGAAAGGACATCTATTCAGACACAATGAAATGCAATATGAGACTCTTGAGGAATGGTTTAGAACACACTCTCTTCTATCTTTTGACTTGAACCCAGTGTTTTGGTCTTGCATGGGTAGCCATGATCTTGTTGTAAACTCATTCCCAAGAACAAATGAAGTAAAGCATTAGTAAGTGACAAGGACAGCTGAGACTAGAAGAAGAAGCCAGTTGACCTTGAAGCCATGGGTCATTCTGGTCTTGGAAGTTTATAAAAAGACAAATTACTGTTTATTTATGATCATTTGTCAGCGTTTTTGTCAGATGGAAGCAAGATATGTCTAACTGAACTTTAACAAGGGAAACATATGCTTGACACCCAAATAACTGGGATGCTGAGGCAGGAGTCTGCTGAGTTTGAGGTCAGCCTCATCAGCAGAGACATATTTATATAGTGTCTGCCTCAAAGAGGAAAAAGTCAGGGAGGAAAGGAAAGAGAGAGAGAGAGAGAGAGAGAGAGAGAGAGAGAGAGAGAGAGAGAGAGAGAGAGAGAGAGAATCCCTGTCTGTTCTCTTGCTCATACTTTTCAGCTAAGGCTCTTCCCCTTCAACTCAGTCCAATGAGAAAGGAACACAAACATCTTTGTACAGTGTGTTCATAACTTCACTTAAAATTTAACTTTCCTTCTTTGTCTTTGCCCTTACCAAGTCTTTCCCTAAGCTCAAGCCATTCTGTAAAGTAGATGCTTACTAAATAGCATTCATTTCCTAACAGAGTAAAAGGTCAGGACCAGAAAAGAACCTTGTATTTCATATGCCAGCCTTCCACTAGGAGCAGGATGGCCTCCCTAGCAGTCCTCACCCATCTTTATAGTGTGGATAATTTCTTTGTGTTCTGTGGAGCCTAGTTTTCTCCTCTGTAAGGAAGTAGTATATAGACGGATCTAATGCCCCTTCCACCTCAAGCCTCATTTAATGACTTGCTGCCTCCCTTCTTAGCAGTGATCTCTGCACTTGTGTTTAGAGCAACACTGGAATTAGGGCAAAGTAATGGCATGCTTATGGCAGGATATTCAAGGAGACAGTCTTAGATGATAACACTGCACTATCACCTCCAGTGCTTCTTTAATCCTCCTCTCTGGACCTGGGACTCCAACACCTTGGTCTACTGCTTACAGCAGTGCTTTCCTGAGGATGGTGGTGAGAAGGGGCTAACATACCCACTGTTAGTCCCTTCTCTGTTGCCATGATAAATTACCACAGTCAAAGGCAACTTAGAGGAGAAAAGAGTCTATTTGCAGCTGACAGTTTCAGAGGGACAGAGTGTATCATAGCAGGAAAGACAGGTAATGAAGAGCATGGGGATGACCTAGTGGTCAGGAATTACAAAGATTATAGTTCATCAACATGTAGGAAGAAGGGTTGTGTATGGTAAGAATAGGAAGTAAGGTCAGGTTACATACCTTTAAAACCTACCCCAGGGGCTAGAGAGATGTCTCAGTGGTTAAGAGCACTGACTGCTTGTCCGGAGGTCCTGAGTTCAAATCCCAGCAACCACATGGTGGCTTACAACCATCCGTAATGAGATCTGATGCCCTCTTCTGGAGTGCCTGAAGACAGCTACAGTGTACTTATATATAATAATCTTTAAAGCCTACCCCAGTGAGGCACATTCTCCTGCAAGGCTCTACTTCCCCTAAGTTGCATAACCTCCCCCAAAGAGTACCATTGACTGGGGACCAAGTTTTAAAACGCATGAGCCTATGAACGATACTCCTCATTCAAACCATCACACTCACCACAGTGGTTTAATTGGCATCAACAACCTTGAATGTTGACTTAGACCAGCCAGATCTGGACTTAGGGGGATGACTTACTTAGTAAGAAATGCCTGCTGTGTAAGCATAATGATGTGAGTGCAGATTCTCAGTACTCACATAAAAGCTGAATGTCACCTTGAGCATTTGCAACCCCAGTGCTAGAGCCTAGAGAAAGGACAGAGATGGATCGAGTTCACTGGCCAGCCAATCTAGCTGAACACTGTGAGCTTTAGACTCACGGAGAGGCTGTCTCAAAGTAATAAGAGGAGCAGGACACCTGACATTCTCCTTTGGCCTCTGCGTAGACATGCATATTCATCAGTGTGTACTTACAAGTCTGCAGATATGCACACATGAGCACTTATGAACATCCGTGTGCATGCACACTTACACACACACACACATACACGCACACACACACACACACACACACAGAGAGAGAGAGAGAGAGAGAGAGAGAGAGAGAGAGAACAAGCACTCATTTAATACTATCCCCTTTAAGCATGACAGTTAATGCTTACAAGAAACAAACAAGAACACATGATATCTCTCTTTTAGAGAAAAGTAAGTTTAAGACTGAGCCAAAATCGTTTTTCAAGATCACATGCCTCAAATGTATCAGATGTGTTGCTGTTGGGGTTGGCTGTCTCTCTTGACTTTAAAGTCCACTGAACCACCCTGAGAGTCTTGCAAACAGTCAGTAGCATTTTGATTGATTAGGTGCCCTTTCTGCTCCCAGTTGCGTCAGTGTTTCTGATCACCCACTAACTTATGAGCAGATAAGTTTTTAACTTCTCACCACCAAGGGACCTAGGTTTAACAGCCCACTTCAGCATAGCAGAGCAGAGAGCTCTCTTTGAAGAGCCCGTTCCAGTACATTCCTACAGCTAGGGTTGCAGTCCTGTTTACAGCACCGTTCTTATCAGAGTGCCCAGAGCAGCAGCTTATTGACAACAAGGAGCATTAAGGCGATTTCTGCCCACACTCCATGCACACATCTCCCAGCATGTCAATAATGAATGCTTCTCTGACAGCCCCAAATCTACTACTCTAGAAAAAGGGATTCCACATTTATTGCTCTTTGCAGACATTTTATGAGGGAACACTAGTGCAAGTTGTTGGCTTTTGTTTCTAATTCAAAAATTGCAACGTTTCCTGTTTCTTAAAACCATGAAAATTAAAAACAGCCTTCTCGAGGCATAGTCTCGAAAATGGCTCTCAGAAGAAGCAGTGTCCATTGTGAGAAAATGTTGTTTCCTTCTTCCAGACACCCATGAGTGAGGAAAAGCCACCAGCAGAGAAAGGGAACAGCTATCAGCAGGGGGAAGTATAAAAATTCATACTCAAGAGTATGTGACTGGACAGACTGACTCAGAAAGAGGGGCAGAAGATGGTGATTGTATCAGTCCAGGAAGGCCCCAGATGTTTCACTGCCTTAGGAAGAGATGTATGTCCACAGTAAAACTAACTACCTGAAAGCATATGGACCATTCTAGGATGAACTTTGTTTAATGTAGAAATATAGCCTTTTCTTCAATTTGCATTCTAAATTAAATACAGCAATGAGCTCCTGATCAAAAACATAACAAAGAGAATATCTACAGAACATGTGTAATTTTATACCATTTTATTGAATTAAAAAAACAACCAACCTACCTACCTATTGGCTATTCTTCCTTAAGTGGAATAAATATGAAATGGAAATAGCCTTTATTGAATTAATCAGAATAGACAAACTCAAAACTAAGATAGGTTTTAATTTACATTCCAGTTCAGTGACCTTGGAGAAGAAAGTGCTTTACACAGTCACCCAAAGACCTAATATGGGTCCATGAAATTTCTTCTCTTTGGGGACTTAACTCTGGATAGCCAGCACTGTGTTGGGTATCTCATTTTATTTATTGTCTATAAACCAGAATTCAGTATTATGCAAAAGTCATTGGCAAAAATTTTATAAACATGTGCAAAAGAAGAAAAACAAAGAAGGTTTCTGGAATTTATTTCCTTGTAGTTCTTACTATGCAGGTGGGCTCAAGGAGAACTACATCATATTTAGAGAAAAGTAACAGAAACTTGCAGGTCTGGAGAGAGGATCACTGAATAAGATCACTTGCTCCTCTTTCAAAAAATACAGCATTTGATTCCCAGAACCCACAGGATGGATTACAACCACTATGATTTTAAATATAAGGGACCTGGTGCCCTCTTCTAGCCTCCAATGACACTCTCTCACTCTCTCTCTTTCTGTCTCTCTGTCTGTCTCTCTCTCTCTCTCTCTCTCTCTCTCTCTCTCTCTCTCTGTCTCTCTCTGTCTCTCTCTGTCTCTGTCTCTCTGTCTCTCTCTCTCTCTCTCTCTCTCTCTCTCTCTCTCTCTCACACACACACAGTTCACACAGCTCATGCAGGAACATATACGTACATATAAAAACTATAAATAAGCAGATCTTTAAAAGAAATGGAAAGCTTCACCTGTACTGTTATGTTCCACTTGATAGGTTTTATGAGAATGCAATGTATGTATCAATTAGCTTTTTTAACTTTGTGATGTTTCTGAACTGTACAATCATGCAAAAATATTTGACATTGCTTAAATATATAAAATTAAGGTAATGAATTATTCCATATGGATTATTCAAGAGAAATAAATCATAATTCCAGTCTATTTGGAAAGGGATAGTGATTCTACAGTTCAGGGCTATAGATTTGCAGGGTGGTCCTTATTTATGTTGATTTGACCTGGAATCAAAAATATGGAAATAAGAATCGTCAATTTCACTGTTCATTGTAGGAGAGTCTGGACACCCCATGGTCTCATCTATGCTAGCTAACCAGATATATTCACTAAGTGCATTCAAGATAACATAAATATATTTTCTTGCTAAATAATCACAAACTTCAGAGTTCTAGAGGTGTAGCTCAGTAGTAAAGCACTTGCCTATCATGTAAGAATCTCTGGGTTCAATATTAACCACAGGGGGAAAAAAAGCCCAAAGAAAACACAATACACATCATTGTAGAGTTTCAGGCTAGGAAAGGTCTTTAGAGGACTGCACTCAGGTTCTGCTGAGGGTAGGAATTTCCTATTCAGTGATTTTGAAGTTGATCATTTACTTCCCACCAGAAAAACTTCTGCAAGAGTGTCCAAGGTTTCCCTTACTATTATTTATTCTTTTTATTTTATTCTTTCTGCAAATCAGTATTAGAGCACAAGTCATGCCACCAGATTGCCAGACTGTCTCTTTTTCCCTCTCTCTCTTCTTTCTAGTATTTTGTTTTATTTTCTAGATCCTCTCTTGCTATGTAGTTCAGGATGATTTTGAGCTCAGTAGGTAGCCCAGGCTGACCTAATCCTCCTGCCTCCCTTTCCATGTTCTGGGATTATAGGTTTACTAACCATACATACCAAGACATGTATTTTCAGTATCATAATCTGTTAGCTGAGTCAATGGCATGCTTAATGAAAGGTTGTCTTGAAGTTAATAGAACTTCATTGGATCTTACTAATACTGACATACCTGTTTAGTTCTTGAAAAAAAAACTAAAACAATCCCACATTATTGCTGAAAACACCCAAGATCAAGGTTATTCATCCTTTTTAAAATATTACTCTACACATGAAAACCCATGGTTAAAGAGGTGCTATTTATTATTCTTTGCTTCTGGCTATTCTTGTTTGAATTCATATTTTTGTCCTTTTAATTTTTTTAAATTTCCAATATAATTATACCACTTCCACTTTCCTCCCTTCAGTATCTCCTTTATACTCAAAAATTCATAGTCTCTTTTTTATTACTTGTTACATGTATATGTTTATACTGTATACATTCCTAAATATAACTTGCTCAGCCTATAATGTTCCTTGTATGTGTGTGTTCAGGGTTGAGCATTTAGTATCAGTTATCCAATTTGGTGTGCTATTCCTTGGGGAAGACTATTTCCCCTCCTCTCAGTATATTCTCTCATCAATGAGACAGTGGCATTTGGAAATCTATCTAGCAGTAAGTACTGCACTTTTCATAGGTATATTAATCTAGCTAATTCTTGCGCTAGTCACAGAAGATGCCCCATAATATAGGAAAATAGGGAAATAAACAGTAAAAGTGGTAAGATTTGATGTTATTCAGTAGCCTTATTAATAGAAGTTATTAATGGTTACTATATAATAAAATTATACACAGGTAATATAACGAGAAATTAGTTCAATACTTAAATTGCATGCAAAATACAAGTCCTTCATAATACATGCACGATAATACTAAAAGGTCAGACTACCAACTGTACAAGGTGACCTTCTCTTTCTACTTGTTCAGTAGTCAGCTATATTCTAGGGGATGTCCTCACCAAAAAGAGACTGGTCACACTGAAACCTAGAGTTTTCAAACTCCTAGATCAAAGTTTACAGTGTTTTCAAGTGAGAAATGTTTCCATTCAATCATAGATATTGACTCAGTTGAATGATAGGCATAAATGTCCATTAAAACTATGAGTGAGTTAAGACTGGGAAAGTTAGCTTGCTAAAATTTTCTTGTATGAATCAAAACTTTCTTCCAAAGTGCAGGGCACCTTACATCAAGATGCTGGTCAGCTGTGCCAATGGCAAGGCTACAGATGAGAGTGGACTCGTGTGTGCTCACTCTATTCCCACAATTTCCAAACAGAAGAGACTGCCATTGCTGCCTCTTGCTTATAGAGCTGAAGAAAGTCGTTAGACAAGTTCTTTGTAAGTGTGCCTCCTTCCAACACCAAGGGACAGCAGCCTGCTACTTCCTGGTGGCTTGGCGAATCCTGATAGAAATGCAAAGAGTGTCCAGGGTAATAAATTCTTAAGTAGGTCTCAACTTCAGTAGTAAGGTGCAGGGAGAACCAGAGAACATGAAATAGAGCTGCTTACAATTCTGCTGACTGGTCTGGGTAGAATCCACGCTGACGAATTGCACACCCTCTGTCACAGTCTGAGAAGCTCAAATGGATTGTTTTGGAAAAATCTCAAAGTAGCTGTGAATTTATGGTCAAAAATCTTCCATTGTCACTGTGCAATTCTGGCTGAAGTTTTAGAATTATGTATTTCAATTTAATTAGAAAAAAATGACTAAGTCTAAGAACACACATTAATCTTTTATGGTTTAATTATATAGTCTTCTCTGGCTTTGTTCTAGGACTCCAAAGTGATGCATGAACAGTTATATTTTTCATCTGAAAATTTATGTAATTCCATAAACACAGTACATGCTGTCAACTATTAGAGGGTTTTTACACGTAAATTATCCAAGGAAGTGTGTCTATTTAAGTAACAAAACTTCAATTCAATGCAGATTCTGAAGGAAAATGAACTATTTCCTTTTCATTCTTAAGAAGACAGGTGGCTGCAAAATGAACTTGGGTTACTGAGATATTGAAAAAAAGATTTCCCTCACTTGTAGTAGCCCAGACTATGTTTATTATTTGTTTTGATATTCTTTCATTAGATATTTTGAAGACACAATGTATACATTATGAAATGCTTGGACTTTAAGTTTGATGCTGGGGGCAAGATTGAGAGGTTGGGTCTGGGTGAATGAAGAGAGCTGAGAAGATCTGTGGGCAGCCTACTTGGCTTTCTGACATGTGTCTCCTCCTATGTGTGTGTGTTCCACTCAGTTTAGTTACGATTGCCCTAACTTGTGCAAATCTTCTACAGGTAAGCACATGGCAGTGAGTTTATGAGTGCAGTGGTCATGTTGTTTTCACAAGACAGCATTTCTTTGCACCTCTCCCCATCCTATTACTTTTATATTCCTTGGGTAGGGGATGACAATAGTCTCTTGAGGCTGAGCACCCAACAGTCATATTTTCAGAGCATGTGATCAGGGTACAACTCTCTGCATTAACCATCATGAAAAGCGTATAGAAGTTTCTCAGCTCATGGGTAAGAGCAACACTATTCTTAGTGAATAAACATAGATATTTAGAAATTTCATTGACACCATTTCCACATAGGCAAACAATAATAATATATAATACATCTCCCCTCTACCCCCAAAGGGCTTATTGCCTCCTATGCTATGGGCTTCTCATCACACATTAATCATATATATATATATATATATATATATATATATATATATATGTTATATATATTAAATTTACTTAATCTGTGGAACAAAAATATCCTTCATATTCTTCACCTCCTCCATAGGCTCTAGCTAGAGTCATAAGACAACTAAGGAGATCAGAGGATACAAATTGGAAAGAAAGAAGTCAAAGTATCTTTATTTGCACATGATATCACAGGGTACATAAATGATCCTAAAAATTCCATCATGGAACTCCTACAGCTGATAAACATTTTCAGTGAAGTAGCTGAATAAAAGATTAATTCAAAAGAATCAATAGCTTCCCCCTATGCAGATGAAAATTGGACTGAGAACAAAATCGGGAAAATAATACCTTTCACAAAATGTCTAGATAATTCTTAGGGTAATGTTGCAGATAGCCCTGCTGTTGTCTGTATTTTGATGCTAATTCTGCTTCCATAAGAGGGGTTGCTTGGGACAAGGAGTGGATCATGTGGATCTTGTACTCAGTACTTCATGTCATCCTTCTAATGAATAAAGATTTCAAGAAACCCAATCACTGGGCGAGTAGGTGGTACTTCTGGGTAGGAAGGATGACAGAGGCAGGAGGAGAGGAGGCTTTTGAATAGGAAAGATGATGGAGCAAAAATGTAGGTAGTGGAGACCCACAGTTCAGGTAGTGGAACCTTTGAAATTTGCTACAGGAGGATTTAACTTAGAACAGCTTACTATTAGAATGCTAGTTGCTGCACCCAGAGATTGTGTTGGTTTTTCTTCTAAACTAAGATTGTGTGGTGTTTTCCTTCATGCTACAACTTGACTGGGTTTCAGAGAAAAGGTGCAATAGGGGCACCCCAGCCAGCCATGGGAATTTGAAAGTGTGGGGCTGGTGTGACAGTGATCAGAGCTCTGGGTCAGAGAGTATACACAAGATAGAACAAGGCTGGCTGGTGCCATGCCAGAGATAGCAAGGATTGCATTACTCAATATTATCATTACACAATATTACTTCCCACTACAGGATAACTCTAACCAACTAAGTAAAACAAAAAACAACAACAAAAAAAACTTGTATGATAAAGACATCAAGCCTTTAAAGGAAAAGAACAAAGAAAATATCAGATGATGGAAAAATATCCTGTGCTTAGGGATCAGTAGAATTAAAATAGTTAAAAATAACCAACCTAAAAAATATTCTATAGATTCAATGCAATCCCCATCAAAATTCTAAAACAATTCCTTACAGACCTTGAAATGACAATTTTGAACTTCGTTTGGATTAACAAAAAACCTAAAATAGCCCAAACAATCATGAACATGAAAAGAATTGTTGGAGGTATCATGATCCCTAATTTCAAGTTGTACAACAAAGCTATAGTAATAAAAACAGCTACTATTGGCATAAAAACAGACACATTGAGCAACTGAATCAAACTGGAGACCCAGACATAAACCCCAAAACATGGACACCTGATTTTTTATAAAGAAGCCAGAAAAGTCACTGGGAAAAAAAAGACAGTATCTTCAACAAATGGTGCTGGTTCTAACTGGATGCTTGTATATAGGAGAATGTAAAATAGATCCATATTTATCATCTTGCACAAAACTCAAGTCCAAGTGAATCAAGGACCTCAACATAAATCCAGATACATTGAACATGATAGAAGAGAAAATGGGGAATAGTATTGACCATACTTAGCATAGAAAACAATTTCCTGAACAAAACACCACAGACACTAAGATCAGTAATTGCTAAATGGGATCTCATGAAACCAAAAACTTCTATAAAGCAAGGAAGCCTGCCAATGGGACAAAAAGCAGCCCATGGAAAATGAAGAGATTTTCACCACTTCCACACTGGACAGAGGGATGAAGAGATGGAAAGAACTCAAGAAACCAGAAATCCACAAACCAAATAACCCAATTAAAAACTAGAGTATAGATCTAAACAGAGTTCTCAATAATCTCAAGTGGCTGAGAATCAGTTAAAGAAGTGTTCAGCATCCTTAGCCTTCAGGGAAATGCAAATAAAAACTACCTTGAGATTCTATCGTATTTCTGTCAGAATGGCTAAAATAAACAACACAAGTGGTAGGTTATGCTTGTGAGGATGTCGAACAAGAGGAACACTCCACCATTGCAAGGGGGAGCATTGTCCATTCATTATGGAAATCGATATGGTGCTTCCTCAGAAAACTGGGAATCAATCTACCTCAATATTCAGCTATACCACTCATAGGCATATATAGCCAAGGACACCCCATCCTAACACAAGGACTCTTGCTCAACCAAGTTCATTGCAGCTTTATTCATAATAGAAACTAGAAACAACTGAGATGTCACTCAACAGAAGAATGGATAAATAAAATGTAGTAAATTTAGATAATGGAATACTATTAAGATTCTTTTTAAAAAAATGACATCATGAAATCCACAAGCAAAAAGAACTAGAAAATAAAATTTATTATGTATGATATTACCTAGACCCAGAAAAACAAATATGGTATGTATTCACCTATAAGTGGATATTATCTGTTAAGAATATGATAACCAAGCTACAATTCATATACCCAGATAGGTTGGGTAAAGAGGAGAGGTCTACGGGGGAATGCATGGATCTCCCTGGAACTAGAATAGGTTTTAAGAGTATACTGGGGCAAGGAGGGATCAGGTATGTAGGGGAAGGGAGATGGAATGAATGAATTGTAGAGAGAATCAGCAGTAATTGGGGGCATTTTGGGAGCAGTGTGGAAACCTAGAATAGTGGAAACTTCTTAGAATTCTAGTGAGCACTCCAGGTAATGAGGAAAATGGTGTCTGAATTCGCCATTTGGGTAGCCAGATGACTCCCAGTAGCATAACTACAGTATATTATAATGAGTTGTTGGTTGAGGGGGTCCCATTGAGACCCTCAAACACCCCTGGCTGATGCTAGGATAGAGGGTTGCTTTTCACAAATAGACGCTGGGGCCCATTACCAAGGACAGTATCCACACAACTCCTTGAACATGGAGAAGTCTAGCTGGTGTCTACATGGAGGCTTCACCCCTGTGTTCTAGTTTCTTTGGTGCAGGAATGTACTTACTAAAAGAGAAATAGACACCAACCCAACCACAAAACCTTTGACCTACAATCTGTTCTGTTTGTAAAATATGCTACAGCAATGGAGGCATAGACCAAATGTCTGATTTGACTAAAGATCAACTCCACAAGAAGGCACCCATACCCAACAGTGCTTTAGCACCCAAGAACCAGAGATTAGCCCAGAGACCTACTGTAAAAGTAAATACTACTGATAAAAACAAAGTAATAATAAGAACGAACGAAGCAAACCAAAAACAATAAAATGATTCCTAGTGATATTTATCTATACTCACAGATCAATGCCTTATTAACTAGTTAGTATCAGAGAGGCTTCCTCCAGAAGTAGATTGAGATAGGTACAAAGATTCACAGCCAGATATTATGCACAAAGAGTCTCAATTGGAGGTCTCTATCACCTTTCTCTCCTCAGAGCTTGACAACCCCAGGTCTGAGGAGGCAGTAAGATTCTAGGAGTTGGGTAGGGGAGTAGAGACAACAGAACATAGCCCTCTGAATCAATTAAGCAAGGTACATATGAACTCACAGAATCTGAAGCAGGAATCAGAGAATATAAATGAGTCAGCACCAGGTCCTCTGCATATGAGTTGTATGCATACATATGTATGTATGCATACATAGATATATGCATGTGTATACACATGTATGTATATATGTGTGTATATGTACATAATATACATACACACATATATATGTATACACACATATGCTATTAGTTCTATTTTTATGGGTATCCTGACTATAAGAACAAATGGATCTCTGACTCTTGTGCTTGCTCTTAGGACTCCTTTCTTCCTGTTGGGTTGCCATGTCTAACTTTAATATGAAAGGTTTTGCTTCATCTTATATTTTATTTTATATATAAAATATATATCTTATATATCTTGTTTCCTTGTTATCTCTTAGAAGTCTTTCTTTTCTAATGAGAAATGGAACGGGAGTGGATCCAGAGGGGAGGGACAGTGGGGAGGAACTGGGAGGAGTGGAGGGCGGGGAAAGTGTGATCAGTATATATTGCATGAGAAAAGAATCTATTTTCAATAATAAAAAAGAAATGAAATGAAAACGTACCCAGTAGAAGGAGCATTGTTGCTAATAAGAAGGGGCTCAAAGAAAATGGAAGGGGGTTGAGAAAAGGCAATTAGGGACAAGAAAGCCCCAAATATATTATTATATGAATATACAAAATTGTCAAAGAATACAACATAGAGAGAAATGAGAGAGAGAGCAAGTGAGAGACAGAGACAGAGAGAGACAGAGAGAGACAGAGAGAGAGGAGAGAGGGAGGGACAGGGGGATGGAGGAAGAAAGAAAGTAGGTAAGTTAGTGGTACTTCTTTTCTAGCTTCTTCTGGTCAAGACAACATGTTTGAGATTTGTCTGTGCTGCTTGTATGTCTAGCATTCTTTTTCTGTACTCCTGTTTAAAAGTCTATTAACACTATGAGTATGAATACATACTATGAGTTCTTCCATTATTTTCTTGGTAGATATTTAGAGTATTTCCTTCCGTATACATGTAAAAAAGCTATTATTTTTTATTTATTGAATATAATATTCATTTACATTGACAATGGTAAAACCTTTCCCGATTTCCTCCCTCCGCAAAGACCCCCAACCCTTCCTCCCACCCCCTGCCTCCACGTATATGCCCCTCCACCCGACCCACTCCCACCTCTTCCCCCCACTGCCTGATTTCCTTTTGTTGGGGTATCTATTGAGCCTTCACCTGACCAAGGACCACTCCTCCCACTGATGTCTGACAAGGCATTCCTCTGCCACATTTTTGGCTGGAACCATGTGCATCCCTTGGTTGATGGTTTAGTCCCTGGGAGTCCTGGGGCATCTGGGTGGCTGACATCATTGTTCTTCCCATGGGGCTGTAAACCCCTTCATCTCCTCCAGACCACCCTCCAGCTCCTCCATTGGGGACCCTGCGACCAGACCAATGGTTGGCTGCTAGCATCTGCTTCTATATTTGTAAGCATCTGGCAGGGCCCCTCCGGAGACAACCATGGCATGCTCCTTTTGGTATACTCTTCTTGTGGTCCATAGTAGTGTCAGGGTTTGTTGACTGTTTATAGGATGAATCTCCAGGTAGGGCAGTCTCTGGGTGGCCTTGACTTCAGTCTCTGTTCCACACTTTGTCTCCTTTATTGCTCTTGTGGGTATTTTGTTTCCTTTCTCACAGGAACCAAAGCACCCTCACTTAAGTCTTCCTTCTTCTTGAGCTTCCTGTGCTGGGTAAATTGTAACTTGTTTATTTTGAGCTTTTGGGCTAACAAACACTTATCAGTGAGCACATATCATGTGGGTTCTTCTGTGATTTGGTTACCTCACTCAGGATGACACTTTCTAGTTCCTTCCATTTGCCTAAGAATTTCATTGTTTTTAATAGCTGAATAGTAATCCATTGTGTATATATCTCACAGTTTCTAACCATTCCTCTGTTGAAGGATAAAAACGCTATTCTAAATTACAAAATTTTGAACATACAGCTCAGAAAACATTGAAAAAACTTAAGGCTCTGTATCAAATCATCTGCAGAAATGAATCTGCAGTAGATTGTAATGCTGGACACAGAGGCTAAAATGAAAATTTCTAAGTAAATGAAATCTCGGGACCATCTTTAGAACCTTAGGTAAGTAGAGATTTTTAATGAAACTATGTAAAATATAATAAACATAAAACAAAATTGATCAGTTACATCCCACATAAGTGAGAATTCATCCAAATATTCCATTAGCAAAGTAAAAGAACTAAAGAGATGGTTTGGTTGTTAAAAGTATTTTCAGAGAACCCGGGTTCAACCCTTGGCACCTACCTGATGGCTCACTACTGTCTGTAGGTATAGTTCCCAGAAATCTGATTCCTTCTTCTTTTCTTCTGTGGGCATCAGGCACATACATAGTGTACAAACATACATATAGGCAACACATTTATCAGTCTAAAATTTTAAAAATGAAAAAAGTAAGGTCATTCCCAAAGTGTTGACACTGCCAATAGATTGTAGACATTGAAAAACAAGGACAGGTTCATTAAACATGTAAATTACATAGAAATTAAGTGACCTAGAAGTCAACAGTAAAGTCACATGCTAATAAACAAATTGACAACAAATTTGAAATTATTTCATGTAGGAATATTTGTGAGTATCCAATCAACATATGAAAATGTTCAACATTATTAATCCTAATACTATATAATAATATTTCATGGTATCATGAATGAACAACATTACCCTAAAGGGCACACCTTTAATCCCAAGCACTTGGGTGGTAGAGCCACATGGGTCTGAGTTTAAGGCCAGTCAGGGCTATATAGCGAGACCCTTGTTTCAATATAAGCAAGGATAATAACAGTAAATGAAACATACACAAAAAACTGCAGCTCTATAATCTGCTACTCACAGGAATATAATATTTTTATAACTACTTTAGACAAAGTTGCTATAATACATGCAGGTTGACAGCCCAGCAGCAATCAACCCTACACATAGAGCTGCAGGCAACTAAAGATGGCTGAGAGTATGAAAAACAGTCTTCTTCAGGGAAGAACACATCAATTTGTTATCCAGCACCAAATGTGCAGCCTTTTAGACATACACAAGCACGTAACATAAAACAGATGAGCAGGTTGGATTTACACATTTAGGAATATGTCTATATATATGTGTGTGTGTGTGTGTGTGTGTGTGTGTGTGTGTGTATGTGTATACACACACACACACACACACACATATACACATATATACATATATATATGCATGTATGTATGTAGCAACAAATAATGAATTTGGAAGAGGGCAAGGTGAGTTGGAAGGAAAAGAAGGGAAGGAGGAAGTGACATAATGTTATAATCTCAAAATATAATTTAAAAAAATGCACACACATTGTCATAATACTTAATAATTATGAATAAATATAATCACACACACACACCCCTGAAAATGAATGTATAAAAAATTTGTTAATGCTCCAGCCAAACTAGAATAACTCAGTTACCCTTTAAAAGATTAATGGTTAAAAAGACTCTAGTCCATCCATGAAAATGAAGGAAAATTAGGTACATGTGTGTCCATTTTGTATTAAAAGCTGGATATGTTCTATTTTAGTATCTGATATTGAGGCCCTTTAACAGTTCCTACAATTTTAAAAATCACTGCAAATCAAAATAAAATAATTGGTCTAAATGTTCTACTGACTCAATGCTATTGCTACATGAAAGGGAACATTTTGATTATCTTCAAGAAAGTAATTTACTAAAAACATCATTACTGAGATTTATCCTAAGGACATAATGAGCTTCAAAAACTTTTAATAATAATGTCTGATGGCATGACTATAGTGACTATTGTTATTCTGACTTTTATATGAACTATATATAAAAGGAATAAGTATGTCATTGTCATGAGAAAATCAAGAGTTTACATAATAGCAACCAAGAAGAGATGGAAGTTGACAGATGCTGAGGAAAACTGTAGCATCCTACTGATGGCCTGTGAGCATCTACTTGACACCTTGATCATGTTTCTTTATCTTCTTCATTTGTTCACTAAAAATTAGGAAAACAATAACAAGACCAGGGCCAATAATCATCTTTAGCTTAGATTGTGACCTTCCACTTTAAAATAAAAAAGGACCTAAGTTTCTCTGAAATACTTATGCATGACATGCCGAAATAATATTCTGTCAGGACAGAAATCAAATGAAATGCAAGGTTCACCAAGTTTAGATCGAAAGTCATGGCAATTTAAGAGACTCCTACTAGTCAAGATTCAGATAATCTAGGAATCAAAAATAACCAGAATAAGTTAAAACACTATAAATATTGTCTTCTCTGTGAAATGATAAGGTTATTCTATGTGCTGTTTTTGCTTTGCTGTGACCAAATCTCTGAGCAAATCAGGAAAAAGAAGGCAGAAGAATTTATTATGGTTTATGTCTTTGGGGGGGTCAGTCCATGTTTGTTCATCTCTAAGTGCTTTGTATAAATGATTGTCATGGGAAAAGTATGTAGCAAAAGAGATTTCTTCCATAATAGTGGACAGGAAGAAGAGGGAGGGAGGTAGAAAAAGAGGGAAGGAAGAGACAATGGGACAAAGAGAAGGAAAAATGAAGAGAGAGTGAAACATTAGAAGATAAGAGACATGAAGGGGGAGGGAGAGAATGGAAGGAGATAGAGGTAGATGATAGATAGATAGATAGATAGATAGATAGATAGATAGATACAGACAGACAGACAGACAGACACACACTCACAAACACACACACACACAGAGAGAGAGAGGATGGAGAGAGAGAGAGAGAGAAGGAGGGAGGGAGGGAGGGAGAGAGAGAGAGAGAGAGAGAGAGAGAGAGAGAACAGTAAAGGATTCTCCTTCAGTGATACCTTCCTCTAGCTAGTCTTCTAAAGTTTCCACAGCCTCCCCAGCTGATAATAGCAAGTGAGGGGCAAACATTCAACACATGAGCCATTGAGGGTACTTCTTATTTCAATGTAACAGTTTTGGCCTTTGGAAGGTGTTATAGAGTTCTCACATTTATTTCCTGAGCTAAAATAATAACAATATAGAAGAAGAAGAAGAAGAAGAAGAAGAAGAAGAAGAAGAAGAAGAAGAAGAAGAAGAAGAAGAAGAGCAAGAAGAACAAGAACAAGAAGAACAAGAAGATATATTCTTTTCTATAATACTTTCTTCAAAGAACTCAATAGTTGTAAGGGAAGTTTCTCAGAGGATGTATTTGTGAATATAAATGGATGGATGGCAGGATTAGAAGTGGCCATTTAAAATGATGAATTCTCTGTCAGAGGATATGTTGTTTTTGACAGTGATTATCACTGGCTGCCAACTTCTCACATAACTTGGACTTGCTCATGGAAGTGCAAAACGCTTCTGAGGAATTCATGACAAGAATCAAGCAAATCTGAAAAATAATTCTCTGAATCCAACTTTTCACTTGAAGCTAATGCACAGAACTGAAGGTGTTAAATATAAAAATCCAAATGGCAAGGAAGTGTAGAGATTGAAAAATTGGCTTCTGTAAGGCGGTCCTAAGAACACAGATCACAGAAGGAAAATTCTGTTCAATAAATGGCACTGGTCCACTTGGTTCTCCACATGCAGAAGAAAGAAGCTAGGGTGTTACAAAAATCAACCCAAACAGTTTAAATATCTAAGTGGAGGGCATGACCTTTTGGAGCTGCTTGAAGCAAGCAGAAGATGGTTCAGGACATGGATAAGGACTTCTAGGGAGGATTCCCAAAGCATCAAAAACAAAAGCAAAATTAGGGCCAGTGAGATCATACCAAGTTATAAGCCTTCTGCCCAGCAAGGAATCAGCAGAATGGAGGGACAACATACCATACAAATGAAGAATAGCAGAAGCATTTAAAACTTCACCATCGTGAATCTCCTGGATGAGATAGATAGGCTCTTCCCAGTTTCAAAATTAAGTAATGTATACGTACATCAAACCATCACATCCTTTAATATGCACAGTGATGACTCTTACATATCTTTAAACAATTTTATTTTAAGAAAATACTTTGTGAAAATGAGGAAAGGTTAAAATGATGAGCCACAAAGAATGAGAACAGAAAAAAGATAGTCCCAGAAAGAGAATAGGACATTGAGTAGGAATTTCCAGATTTTAAACTATCCAAGAGAAATACAGTCTAGTTGCATTCATGCATCGAGTGCACTATTCTTATTTTGATCTTCATTCAAAAAGTTTTTTTTTAAGCTCAGATAAGGAAATCTTTTCATTCTAGGGATGATATAATGGTGATGTTAGATTATATTCTTTGGACTTGGAGAAAAATTCTGTTAATGAAAACATAGGATCTCTGACCCTGGTCTTAACTTAATGTTCCTGGGGGATGGCTACTAGAAGACATAGGTGCAACCTTCTTGGCAAAAGCTCAACTAAGGGAAGGTTAAACAAGTCATCAAGCTCCTTTCTCAAAGTTGTACATGTTAAAATCTGTAATAAAAGTTCACAAAGTTTCAGCCAGGAGGAGAGGCATGCCTTTGTGGATTTAAGGACTCTGAGAAAGAAGTCACTGGAATCAGAGAGCAAGTATTCAGAAAGGAATAAGTCTGAAGGTCGCCCTACAAAGTAAGAGAATGGAGCTGAACAGAAACAGGTAACCACACCCATAAGTCACACAGCAGGGAACGAGCCAGGCAGATTCGCACTAACGATATAAGTAATGTCTAAATATAGGCAGGTGCTTTAAAAGGCAGAAATGAATCTATGTTATGTTGGAATGTACACATGGGTGCCAAAATGATAAGGAAACTCTAGAGATTGGATTATTCAAAATGTGGGGATTTTGAACTCTCTCTCTCTGGGCAAAGGAGGAGCTTCCGGCAGACAAGCAGAGAGCAGTGTGCTAGGCTCAGGCATCGGACATGAAGGAATTAACAAAATGTATCTAGTCATGTGCATGTTCTTGTGTCCACATACTGTATGCCACAAATGCATGGCAGTCAGAGCACAGTCTTGGATGTCAATTCCCATTTTCTATCTTTTGTGAGACAACCTCTCTTGCTCATCGCTAATGTATTCAGGCTAGCTAATTATCTCACTTCTAGATTCCCCTGTCTCCTTTCTCAGTCCAGGATCACTGGGATTAGTGTTGAGAGACTGAAAATCAAGTCTCCATGGTTGAAACTATTTTTAAAAATATTGTATCTCTTAGAGAGCCATGTGTAAAGGACTTGTGTTATTTGGGAAAGTTGTAGAATATGTAAGAGGTGAAGCTGAGATAAGGAAGCATGCCTTCCAGAGTATAAGAGATAAGGAAGTATACTTCCAGAGTATGCCTATGAAGATTACTCCTGATCCACTTTTTCTTTCTTCTTGCATCTTTCTTTCCATTTCTTCTCCATGATGTCAGTTGCTCTACCATCTCCTCTCCACCATGATGGAATGAATTCATTGAAACCTGGAATCCAAATAAACCATTCCCCTTCTCAGACATTTTTGTTATAGTACACGAAGGTAATGAATACAGTTCTACATTTTTCAAGCAATTCTAGGCAGAAAGGAGCAAGGATTCATAAACCCTGGCATAGAATAAAGAAGTTTCCACACTCCTGGCCATGGTCCTGAATTCTGTGCAGAGGACTGCGTAGGGACAGAGGCATTAGCCGTGTAGTGGATGGGAGGCAGAACTGGTCCACAAAGCAGAGAGCTTAGCAAAGTGAGTTCCACACCAGTGAGAAATCCAGAGAAGTAACTGTAGTCAAGGAACGTGGTGGACATCTTTTGGTGTACAGTGTTAGAAAGACAGGACAGAAGAAATGGCTGTGTAGCAACCATCCCAGAATTCTGAAAGGAATTTTAGCACAAAATTTTTTTGGTGCCTAAAATAGTACAGCATACTCATTTTTGCTGGTTCCATATCTACCAAAGCTTCAACCGTGCTGAGAACGTGAGCTCTTGGCTGAGGTGAAGCCACCAAGGTTTAAGAGCTCTCGCATCCATGCCCATATTTGATGGACCCGGGTCCATTTTTTTTCCTCCTCTCTGTGGTAAGAGCTTCTCAGCCCTCCACACCCTGCTTGCTCCAGAATCCAGTAAAGGTATTAGAGAGGTAATAGTGTCAGTCTAGGTCTGACTCTCAACTAATATAAGAAGAAATCAAGGGTCAAGGAAGTATAGGGCATGAATAGAGTCCCAGTGACACAGTAGCTACTCACTACATGTGATTCGGAAATACTTGTCATGAGGCTGATCTAAGTTGGAGGTGCTATTAGTGGACAATCCACATCGTATTTCATAACCTAGTAAGAATACAACATTATCTCACTGAGTCTTAACGGTAAATTGTAATAGTAACATCATAGACATATCATGGCAAATAACATATACTAACAAAATTAGAAATACCTGATTATTGTTTTATTTTCTTTACATGCCTGTGAGAAAAAAAATAGCCCGTTGCAAAATTTAGGTGTTGCACACAGCACTGTATTTCTATAATAAAATAACATTCTATAGAACTTGGAGCAGAGCATGAATTCCTTTCATTTGCTGTTTACCTACAGGGGTTAGAGGGCATTACTGGGTCAGGGTGCAGCCAGAGGCAAGGACACTTATGGAGGTGACACCAGCAGCAGGTGGTGGATTTTAACACACGTTGTTCATCTTCCGAACAAGTTCCTGTCGTGTGAGGGATGACACTCCTCTTCCTCCCTCTCTCTTCCTCTTCTTATTGTCCAAACACTTGGAATTTGTTTTCTCGTCTGTGCTCAATCCTATTCACTCATCCGTTTCCATAGCTTGCTTTATATGCGGCTATCGTATCCCACCCTCTCTGCGGCTCCCGACCTTCTAACATAAGCTCTTTCTGCTCCTGCACACGATACTCTGACCTGCAGAAGCAACTTGAGAACATTTTACATTTTACTTTGGAAAAAAAATCCTACAGTGAGCACTCACTACAAGAATGAAAGGCTGTTTTCCACCCCCTGTCTTGTCCTATTATAACCTCGGCTTCCCAAACGGGGCTTCAAAAATAAAGAAATAAAATTGGAGGAGTTTGTGTGGAACGAAACCTCAGGCAGCTTGTGAAACACTGCTGAGCGTCAAGTGTGATTAAAGAGTCTGCTCACGGACGCTCTAGTTCCTCTCTGTGTCCTTTCTGGAATACGGGATTTCAAAGTCTCCATGTGTGTGAGGGGGAATGGGAAGGGTGAGTAAGAGAAAGTGCATTATTCCATGCATGCGTGAAAATGTCAGAATGAAACCCATTATTCTGTACAACTAGCACTTGCTATTTTTTTTCAAGGATAGAATGAAAGGATTCTGTCATTTCTTCACTCATCCTTTTTTTTTTTGAAGATTTTTTTTTTATTTATAAACGAAGAGGAGTTTATTTTCTTTTTGGGGGGTTTGTATTTTTTCTTTTCTTTTTATTCTATATTCTTTGTTTACATTCCAAAGGCTTTCCCCTTTCCCAGTTTCCCCCTCACCATATGTCCCATAAGTCCTCTCCCCCCCAACTATTCCCCAATCACCCTCCTACCATTTCTCTATTCTGGCACTCTCCTACAAAACTGGGTCCAATCTTTTCAGGCCCAAGATCCTCTCCTTTCTTCTTCTTGGGAATCATTGGACTTGCTAATTGTGCCTTGAGTATTTAGGGCTTCTGGGCTCATTAATATCCACTTATCAGTGATTGCATTTCATGTGTATTCTTTTGTGATTGGGTTAACTCGCTTAGGATGATATTTTCCAGATCTAACCATTTGCCTACAAATTGCATGAATTCATTATTTTTAATTGCTGAGTACTAAGATCAACTCCAAGTGGATCAAGGACCTCCACATAAAACCTGACACACTGAAACTATTAGAAAAGAAACTTGGGAAGACCCTGGAGGACATGGGCACAGGAGGAAAGTTCCTGAACAGAACACCAATAGCTTATGCTCTAAGATCAAGAATTGACAAATGGGACCTCATAAAATCACAAAGTTTCTGTAAGGCAAAGGACACTGTCAGAAGGACAAAATGGCAAACAACAAAGTGGGAAAAGATCTTCACCAACCCCACATCCGACAGAGGGCTAATATCCAATATATACAAAGAACTCAAGAAGTTAGACCACAAAGAACCAAATAACCCTATCAAAAAATGGGGTACAGAGCTAAACAAAGAATTTTCACCAGAAGAAATTCGGATGGCCGAGAAACTCCTTAAGAGATGTTCAACATCATTAGTCATCAGGGAAATGCAAATAAAAACAACCCTGAGATTCCACCTCACACCAGTCAGAATGGCTAAGATTAAAAACTCAAGAGACAACAAGTGCTGGCTAGGATATGGAGAAAGAGGAACACTCCTCCACTGTTGATGGGATTGCCAGTTGGTACAACTGCTCTGGAAATCAGTCTGGCGGTTCCTCAGAAAATTGGGCTTGTCACTTCCAGAGGACCCTGGCATACCACTCCTGGGCATATACCCAGAGGATTCCCCTGCATACATAAAAGACACATGCTCCACTAAATTCATAGCAGCCTTGTTTATAATAACCAGAAGTTGGAAGGAGCCCAGATGTCCCTCAAAGGAGTAATGGATACAGAAAATGTGGTATATTCACTCATTCTTCTAACACAGCAACCACCTACAATTTACTTGGCTTGTCAGACATTTCCAGCCAAGTTTTATTCCGTTGTAACAGTTCCTACCATGGTAGTCCATACTCAAACTACACTGATTAGGTTGCTGCCCTCAGACTTGAAATACTATGGATTATGAATATGTGTAGGTTCTATAGTACAGCCATTGTCTTGCTAGTAACAAGAATGACATAAATATATGTCTGGTTACAAAGATCAAGTGTATGACTATCACAAAACTCTTCCACCTTTGGGGTCTTCTTTCAGTCCACAGAGGTGAGAGAAGCACTTGTTGAATTACAAGAGCTACCAGCTGCTACTAAGAAGGATCACAACCAGTTTTATAAGCAAGGTAGCCAAGGATCTTACAAGTGGTGGTGTTAACATTTCTCAGGTCCTTAAGAACTTAATGAAAATTAATTTTATTTGATATATTCTTTATTTACATTTCAAATGTTGTCCCCTTTCCTGGTCCCTTCCCCCCCCTCTGAAAATCCCCTAACCCATCCCCCCTTCCCCTGCTCACCAATCCACCAACTCCTGCTTCCCTGTCCTGGCATTCCCCTAGCTTTCTCAGGACCAAGGGCCTCTCCTCCCTTTGATGTCCAACAAGGCCATCCTCTGGTGCATATGCATCTAGAGCCATGGGTACTCTTTAGTTGATGGTTTAGTCCCTGGGAGCTCTGGGGTACTGGGTGGTTCATATTGTTGTTCCTTTTTTGGTGCTGCAAATCCCTTCAGGTCCTTGGGTCCTTTCTCTAGCTCCTCCACTGGGGACCCTGTGCTCAGAACGAAAGTTAATTAACTGTAAGATACTCACGTACAGATCCACCTGTTCCACACTCCATGAACATCTATCTGCTAAACACTGGACAGGGTTCCATGTTTAGGGGAGGACTTGTGCAGCTACACTGCATGGCCCTTGACTAGGAAGCATGTACTGACTCTATGGGTAAATGCCTGTGACACTAGTTCATAGAAGCTGTCTTCCCACTCACTCAGAACCCTAGGTAAAAAGTCAACACTGGAGTATGCTCTTGCCAGTGGATCTGTGCCAGGCTGTCTGTTGTTTAAGGGAAAGTTCAGAAAGTAAACAAGACTGCAGTGTTTCTAGTAACATAAACATCAAAAGGCTACAAGATGAAACACCAATTAGAACAGCCTAAAGATGCTGGTTCTCTCTTAATCTCAAGTCATATATCTTTATGTTCATTTGGAGAGGGTCCTTCTTCCCTCCTAGGTAGGAGAGGAAATGGCAGAAAGTTTTTGTAGGAACCATGAAATTGGAGCCATGCAGAGATAGGGCAGTGCTGGTGATAAGTTTAAAAGGTAATCTGACAGCCTACATGGGAGCTGTGTGAAACAATGCAGCGGGATGCAGCCTGGCTTGGGCTCCCGATAGGCTCAGCTTTCTACTAAACAAATAAAGAATCTCCCTCAAAAGATTCATTCATTATCTTATAAGTGCATATATATGTTTGGGTTGTGTATGTACACATCACCTACATGAAGAAACTAGAAAAGGTAATCACATCTCCTAGAACTGAAGTTAAAGGTGGCTGTGCCTGATACGAAAACTGGAGGCCAAAACTGGGTCTTTGGAACAGAAGCCATGTCCTCCCCTGCTCAGCCATCTCTCAAACCCTGAAGAAAATGGGAAGGCCAAGTTTCATTTTTATCTCTGTAAGAAAGGAGATATCTAAGGCAAGGGAGCAGCTTAACTATTTATTCCTCCATGAATCAAGGTCACAGAAACATCCGGAGAATTGAAAGGAGACTTAACTTCTTGGAAGAGGGAAGGGCTGAGGGTCAATAGAAGAGAGTAGCCTCCAAGCCAGGGCAAAGCGATGGCCAAGCCTGGAAAGCCAGAGTCCAGGGATGAACTGAAGGTTCCACAGGGTCTTAAAAAACGAGCTAGAGCCCTCTACTGTGCAAATCCCTGTAAGGGTGAGGAGCTCCTTTTACCTGACATCAGGCTTATGAGAATCAATAAAAGTGGTCCACACACCCCGGATTCTGTTTCGTGAAACTATTCCTTTACTGCCGCTTTAAGTCAGAGTTGGCTCAGAAGATGTATCTTTATCTGACAGCTAGGCTGTTAGAGCAGGGACTGCTCTGCAGGGCTGTGGCCAGGCAGTGGAGTAGCCTCAAGGGCTGCTCAGCAGATTCTGGCAGCAGTGCATAGCCAGTCTCCAAGCTCACTGGTGGTGCCAGAACTAGGAACATCACTCTGGGACTTCTCAGAAGGTTGGGTCCATTGTTCCTGGGTTATCTGGGTAGCAGTCACATCAGAACCTCCATAACCTGTAGTCTGTTCTCAAGAGAGCAGCAGTAGTTTCCATTCTGAACAAAGGACAGAAAGAGAAAGCCTAGAGACAGTAACTTTCTTCTCTCTAGGAGCTGTTTACTTGTTAGGGATCAGGGAGACTGCTTTTACACTTCAAACATAGGAATTAAAGATAGGCAGAAAAAGCAACAGGAAATACCCTCAAGTTCAAAACAAAGGGAATCTAAAGTCATCATCTGAACAGGGACAGAAGCCTCCATTAGCTGCAATACTGTCCCCAGAAGAACAATCCCCAGAGGCTGGCAGTGACATTTGTTGTTACAGAGGAACAAAAAAGGCTCTTCTTGTCCCTGGCATTCTGGGGTTTGAAGCTGTGAAGTCAGAGAAACACAGGGATCTCTGTATAAAGTAAATAACCCCCCTAGCTAACCAAGAAGGATATAGATGTAGAAACAAGGTGGTTCAGAGATTCAGAATTTTTCTTTTGCCAGGTTTGGTTGAAGTTTCCTTTATGATTCCTGAAAATGTTTCCTATAGCCATGTCAGGAAGGAAACACAGGAAGGTGTGTGTCTCAGCTAGAGTACCCAAGGTGATCTCAGAACAACCATCTTTCAGAAGGTCAAAAATTCATTTGATCTGATCTGGCAAAAAAGAGTGTAAAACAGTTCTCTATCATCTTTCTGTCTGTGTGTCTGTCTATCTACTATCTATCTATCTATCTATCTATCTATCTATCTATCTATCATCATCATCTATCTATCATCTATGTAGTTATTTATCATCCATTTATCACATATCTATATATTCTATCATATATCTATATTATCTATCTACATATATCTATCATCTATCTATCATCTATCTATATCATCTATCATTGATCTATATCATCAATCTACCAATCATCATCATCATGATCATCTATCTTTCTATCTACCTATTACTAATATATCTATTCTATTATCTATCATCTATGTGCCTATCTACCTAACTATGTACCTATCAATCCTCTTCCTTCCTCCCCTTCCCTCTGTATATATGTGTATATAGGTGCATGTCAAGGGACATATTTGGTGTCTGCCTCCATTGGTCTCCACCTTTGGGGACAGAGATTTTCACTAAACCTAGAGATCCCAGACTTGTCTAGGCTGGCTGGTCTTCTAGGCTAACCTCGCACCAAGGTCTTTGTTCTCTTCCTCCCTTTCTTCCCACCACTGTGATTAAAAATGCCACATCCAGAGTTGAAATGAGCACCGGGAATCAGAAGTGGGGACCTCATGTTTGCATAGCAAGCACTTAGCCTGCTGGACCATTTCCCCAGCCTCAGGACAGGTATGTCCTCACACATCTGCAGTCAAAAGGTGCTATTTGCCCAGGTCACCCAGGTCCTTGATTCACAGCATCTTCCCATAAAGCATCTTTCTCCCAGGCCAGAGTACTCAGTAGGTAAAAACTTTGTCACTAAAGTTCATATTTTCTCTGCTTGCCTGGTTCAGGATGAATGGAAAGAAGGGAAGAAAGAAAGAAGGGGGAAAACAGAGATGCCTTGGTCTACATGACTTAAAAGCTGCCCTAACTGAGGTAACAGGCAATAAATAAAAGACAGATATAAACATAGAAAGTTATGATGGGCCAGGACGTATGTGCTGATGGATACATACAAAATGTAGAAAGAACCATGAAACTCAGCATTTATTTTATACATCTGAATTGGGTTTATTAGGATGGGGGTTTATTAAGATGTGGGTTATTGTATGACCTGAAGAAGGAAACAGATGGTTGAGCTCAGTAGAGGAATCTTCATAGGGGAGCAGTCATCCTAGAGGAGGAAGCCATGGTTGGTACTTTTCAATTACAAGGACCAAGAGGGAATGGCTTGTCATTTTCCTGAGCCTCAGCCCTCAAAGGCTTTGGTATGTCCATGGGTCAAGGCACTGGGAGCTGGGGGCAAATCTACGTTCTATCTACTCACCCTGGACATTGCCCACTCCTTACATCCACTCAGATTCTCCTCCCCACAGAAGGAAGGGAAGACACAGAGGCTGAGTGATAGTCAGTGCAGAAGTGAAATCTGCTGCAGGCACATCTGGGGATTGCAGTTATGTGCAGGACCAAGCACACTGGCCAGACACTGTGCCACCTTTTACAGTACTTTTACTCTCTGTCTGTTTCCTCATAAATTAGGGGCTGTGGTGCCAATCAGTTCTCAAGGTTTGTGAGTAGCAAGTGTTACAGTGGACGACATTCTAAACATAGTGCCTAGAACTCATGGAAGTGAAGCCAATGTGAAAATAGCAATACAGCCTTTATGTTTGGGTTCAGATAGGGGAGAACAAACACCCCACTTCCTGTGCCAAAGACCTAGAACTTCTGCTCCCCCCATGGTGCTGGACAGAGTCCTTGTTTCCATCACTAACTGTAAAACTGCATGCAACGAGTAGGATCCAGAGAAAGCACTCAAGTCCTGAAATCACACCTGGTCTCTTCACACACATCTGCTTGAAAGAAAAAAAATAAATGTTATGCTAGCTGAGCTCCAGCCTCCCCCTGCAATTTAGGGATTACATATTCCTGTCAGATAACTGTTGAGAGGATGATGCATGAACTTAAGCAGAACTAGGTCATTAGCATGTACCCAGTGAACCCCTCATCCCTAGTGAATACTTCCATTTACTAAGTGCACAATAATGCATTGCTGTTTTCTGGTTGAGTGGGAAATGACCTGACTGATACGGGAGCAGAGAAATTTGACAAGATGGAACCTTACTTCGACATGTTTTGCGGTTCTTTCATGTTTGTGATAGACAGCACTAAGTACTTGGTGTCTCATACAGCCAGACACATCAACCTGCCGCCAGCACTGGGGACAGATCACAGTCTTGTGGCACTGACCCTTCCAGAAGCCGAATCTTTAGCAGCTATCAAAAAATGCAAATCAGAACATGTGTGGCTTTCGAAATGATCTCATCAATTCTCACACTGGCCTGCTCCAAGCTGTCTAGGAGACTGAGCAAATGAAAAAAAAGAACAAAAAGAAAGAGGAAAAAAAATGGGAAAAACCCATAGGTTCCTAACAGAATTTTATAAGCGAGTCACAAATGACAGCCATCTCATTTCCAATGTGTTAGGCACTGGTGGTGTGAAGGAGGTTCATTTCTGCACATACCTTGCAGGGTGACTTCAGGCTCTAGGGAGAGGGAATTTGGTTTCAGAGGCAGGAAACCACCGTTCAGATTTTCTGTTCCTGTTTATCTCCTTTCTAAACAGTTAGAAGATGAAGATGAATTCTTAAAAAAAAAAATGAAGTGCAGAAAAAAGAAATCAAGGAAATGGGGAATATTCGACTCACAATTTTTAGTAGCATTTTTCTTCTTTTTACTAGTTAACTTTTTCAATTAGAAAACATTTCAAGTGTGTATACAAAACAGAATAATCTAATGGAATCACATTCCTCTATTGAACACTAATACCAGTATCAGTAATTTTCCTGTCTTGTTCCATGACTATTTTCATTTCCTTCCCTTCCATTCTAAGGAAAATTTAAGGCCTCCTATCACTCCGCTGGCAATATTCTATCAGTAGCTTTTAGTGAGCACATTCTCTATTCACTTTCCAGTCAGTAGACACAAGTATCTAAGGAAAGTTGCTTATCCTTATTTCCATAGACAGGTTCTTATGTCTTAAAAGTGGAAACAGATTTGAAAAATAAAAAGATGGTATTTATCACATCAAATGTGTAGAGACTAGAGTGTAAGCGATACTAGGCATATTTTTCATGCTTTGTAATTTTATTTTACACAATGTTCTTCTAAACAAACTTGGTAATACAATCTCAGTTTTACTAATTAAAACACTAAAATAACAAGAGCTTATTTTCTATCAAGACTGCAAAGCTAGAGGTGAGCTCACCAGGAAGTGCACTGTGTTATGAAAGCAGAGGAATAAAGGAAGTCAATCTATACCAAGGGCAAGTCTGAAAGGAAAATAGAACACTGCTTTGTAGGCAAGAGGAACAGAGGTCCAGATCAAAGCAAGAGCTTGAGAGATAAGCCAGCAGTGGCCAGAAATAGAACTGAGAGGGCAGGTGAAACAAGGCTCTACGGACTTTTGCGAGCTAGCATGGGGAACGCAGAGAGGAATGGACAGCAGCTGTAAACTAGATAAATAGCAAGATTCAATAGTAATAGAAACAAATCTCTGGAGGTTGAAAAAAAATTAGAATGCAGGTAGGAGCTACAGAATGCCTATGGAGTAAAGTGAGAAGGAAGTAAGTCTGTGGAAATAAGTATTGAGTTCATTTTGTGTACCTGCACCTGAGCACTTCATAAAACATAGAGATTTCTTTGCTCTTAATTCTGGTTGTTGGATTGTTCAGTTTGGTGACAGAGACTTGGATGTCTCTGAGGATGTGGGAGAGAAGCAGAAAAGATGCATGGCAATCACATAATAACCCAGTAATGGATGCAGGAAGGGTGGCTGATGGGGAACTGGGAAAGGGGAAAGCCTTTGGAATGTAAATAAAGAATATAGAAAATAATAATAATAATAAAATTTTTCAAAAAATTAATACAGTTACAAGACCTGACCCATTTTAATGAGAAAGCATTAATCCTATCTCTGTGAGCCAATTGCTTTTCATTAGGTTCCACCTAGTAAAAATTTCACTGCCTTATTATTGACACATTGTGAACCAAGATATTTTCACATAAGGGCTGGAAAAGATAGCTCAATTGTTTAAAGTTCAAAACCAAAGCTGTCAAGAGTTCTGTTCCCAGCACCTGTGTCACTATGGAACACTATTTAGCTGTAAAGAACAATGAAATTTATAGGTAAGTGGATGGAACTAGAAAGTATTATATTGAGGGAAGTAATCCAGATGCAAAAAGATAAACATCAAATGTTCCTTCTCATCTGTGGTGCCTATCTCAAATCGTGTGTGTATGTGTGTGTGTGTGTGTGTGTGTGTGTGTGTGTGCGCGCGTGTGTTTCAGATATATAACCTAGAATAAGCACAAAAATCAGGAAAGTATAACAGGACTATAGGGCAGAAGCAATAGAGAGAAAGAACAAGCAAGATGCAAGTGATTTGAAGGGGCATACTGCTAAAACTTGGGGGAGGGGAGTTGTAATTTAATTCAGCCACCAATGGCCAGAAATAGAACTGAGAGAGCAGGTAAAGGTAAGGAGAGGAGGTAAGATCAATTCAGAAATAAATGGGAGTTCAAGTAAAACTAAAGATGTCTAAAAAAAAAGCCATATGGAATTTATTTATTTATTTATTTACCTAAAATTACATACAATTAAGTCTCTTTCTACATATAGTTTAGATGAAGTTATACCACTTGGGCTAACAATGGCCCTCCAAAAATCATAAACTAACAAAATTCTTAATACAAAGCATGAGAAAGCCCCTTTCTAGCTTGTCACGAGAGTTCAAGAGTAACCCAAACCAAAATATAGAGTCTTGATTTTGCCCTTTGTTACTTCCCAGAGGTTGAAGGTAAATTCCTATTGCTGAAGATGCCATCTATTTTGGACATGAGGATAGAAGACGAATAGGATCGGAGATGAATATGACATGAAAGTCTGCTCTCTGGAGACTAACTTTTATTTTACAACAAGTGCTATTGATAGAAGTAAGTAAGCAAGCAAGAGTCCTACCTGACTGCAGTGCCTTGACGATCATGGCATAGTAAACTGTAATAAAACAATATTGGTATATATTGTCAATAACCAAGAACTCTCTTAATAATTGCCCACTCCATGGGAGAGAAATCTGGTTTGGTACTAAACACTAAGACAACTACTCAGAGCTAGAGAAGTCATTGCTCTTAGAGAAGAACCTAAAACTTCCACTTTATTAAGATGGCACAATCCCTCCCTAAATACTTATTCTTATATTCTCAGATAAATGTAGCTCTCATTGCTCATAAAAAATTCTCTCTTTTCAATAGACAGAAGACCATAACTGGCCAAAAGCAGAGAAAAAAATATTCATGTGGTTTATAGCTCAATCTACATTACAACTCCTGCTCCTAAGGCTCAGGAAACATTCCAGAAAAAGAGAATAATTTTAAAAGCCAGAGGAACAAGAAGTCTGTTCTGAGTCCCAGAAATGGCAGGAGAGCTACATCTGTGTAGCTTTCTACACAGTTCTACAATATTCCTGCCTTAAATGACATGAAGAAGTACCATGCCAACAGGTGTGCTAATGGAAAGGGAGGAGTCCTAGAGGTCCATCTAGAGAAATAGAACTGCAAGCATCCAGTGAATGCTGGGGGCAGGAGAAATAGTTTTCCTTGGGGAAGAACCCTTTAATTGGTTATCCAGTTTCAGAAATGATATACATACAAGTAGCACTAAATGTATAGCAAGCTGAATTTATGTATTTAGGTGTGTGTGTGTGTGTGTGTGTGTGTGCGCACGCGCACGTATATGTGTGTGAACATGCATGTATGTCTGTATAGCAATAATAATTAAAGAAAAAAGGCATGGTTTTGAGAGGGAATGTGATAGGGAAGATCTTATATGGGAGATATTTGAGAGAGATATGGGAAGGGAAAATTAAAAAAAAAATTCCAAAAAACCAGAAGATTCTGGACAGATGCTATGCAGACTCCAAGAGATCACAGATGCCAGTTCAGACTACTATACCCAAAAAAGTTTTCAATCACCATAAAGGAGATATTCTATAATAAAACCAAATTTAAACAATATCTTAACTACTAAGCAAGCCCTACAGAAGATACTAACTAGACAGAAAACTTCAACACAAGGATGGTAACTACACTCAAGAAAACACAAGAAATTAATCATTTTATAACTAATCCAAAAGAAGAGAATCACATACATACATATAATACCACTTCCAACAAGATAACAGGAACTAATAATCATTGATCATTAATATCTCTCGACATCAATGGACTCAATTCCCCAATACAAACACATAGGCTAACAGACTGGATACATAAACAGGATCCATCAATTTGCTACAAACAAGAAACACACTTCAGCAACAAAGACAGATACTACCTCAGAGTGAAGGGCTAGAAAAAAGTTTTCCATGCAAATGGTCCCAAGAAACAAGCTGGAGTAGCTATTATAATAACCAATGAATTAGACTTTCAGCCAAAAGTAATCAAAAGAGATGGGGAAGTACACTTAATACTTAACAAAAGAAAAGTTCACAAGATGAAATCTCAATATTAAACATCTATGCCACAAATGCAAGAGCACTCATATTCATAAAAGAAACTACTAAAGCTTAAAACACGTATTGAACCTCATACAATAATTGTGGAAGATGTCAACACCCCACTCTCACCAATTGACAGGTCATTGAAATAGAAACTAGGGACTAGAAAAAAATGGCTCAGCACTTAAGAGCACTGACTACTCTTAAAGAGGTCTTGTGTTCAATCATATGGTGGCATACAACGAACTCTAATGGGATTGGATGCCCTCTTCCAGTGTGTCTGAATACAACTACAGTAAACTCATATAAAATAAAATAAATCTTAAAAAAACAAACTAAACAAACACATAGTGAAACTGACAGAAGTTATGAACCAAATGGATTTAGGATATCTACTGAACATCTTACCCCCAAACAAAAGAGTATACCTTCTGCTCAGCACCTCAAGAAACCTTCTCAAAAATTGACCATATAATAAGACACAAAACAAGCTTCAATAGGTACAAGAATATTGAAATAATCCCTTGCATTCTGTTAGATCACCATAGACTAAGGCTGGACTTCTATAAGAAAGCCCACATATTTATGGAAAATGAACCATTCTCTATTCAATGATGACTTGATCAGAGAATAAATAAAAAAGAAATTAAAGACTTTCTAGAATCCAATGAAAATCAAGGCACAGCATACCCAAGCTTATGGAAAACAAGGACAGCAGTGTAAAGAGGAAAATTCATAGTACTAATGCCTTCATAAAGAAATTGGAGAGATCCTATACTAGCAACTTAACAGCATCCCTGAAACTCTAGAAGAAAAAGAAGCAAACACACCTAAGAGAAGTAGAAGGCAGGAAACACTCAAACTCAGGGCTAAAATCAACCAAAGATATTTATATTTTAAAAGATCCTATCACATGAATCTCTCAAGGCAAACTATATGAAAATGTTTATGGCTCAGAATTTTGTCAAATGGCCAAAATTCAAACCAATGAAGAGCAAATATTGGAAATTGAGAAAGAATAGATAGGCCCTTGCTAAACAGTGGCCAAAGCCCATTCCTTGCCTCCAGGCATTTATAAGGAACAGCTTGGGGATTTGTCCATGGTTTCTTTCTAGAACATTACTGGTTTCTTAGCGAACACAGCAGAGTATTGCTCTTTTTCTCCAAGCCAGAAAAGGGAATTTAGTGGCCCCCATGATGATGAGGTGACCACAGTTTGGAGAAAAGTCCCCAAGGAGCTATGATGGGATACTTCGACATGTGGTAAATTAGAGTTCTATATCTGGCACCAGAACACTGCTGGAAGTTCTCATAGATCTAAAGTATACAACAGGGTGTTTAGATCTCATAGATCTAAAGTATACACTTGTGTGACCATGGATGAAAGATAATTTAAAAAAAGGACATGTCCATAGACGGTAGACACCACAGCCTGCATTGGCTGGGCTAAGGATTCCAAGAGATGTACTGGCAGTAGCATTCACTGGGAGTTAGATCTGTTATGTATATTTAGTCAAAGTCTTGAAGTGCAGCATGTGAGTGGTCTTGAATTGGTGGGGTTCTGTCTTGATGCTGTACAGTAGAGGCTGTTACGCTCTAAAAGGCTACCTTCCAAGACTGGCCATGGACTGCCTTTAGCGACTACCTTGGAATGTGAAGTGTTCTTACCATACCTGGAACTGAGAAGAGTGGGATGTCTTATCTAAATTTTTTATATAATTATTTATCTGTATATATTATTTATGTACATGTAGCATTTAATTGTTACATATGTATAACAATAGACATAATGTTTGATTGCCACATTCCATTTTGGAATCTGGAATTTTGGTAAATACCAGAATGCAGCTGCCCATACACCAGCCCCAAAAGAAACCCTGATCATCTCTCCTGAGCTTCTCAAGTCGTCCACATTCCATACATGGCACCACATTTGTTGCTGGAAACTAATAGCTCCTGTGTGACTATGCATGAAAGGCTCACTTGGCATTTGAGTCTGCTTCTCCTGCATTTTGACCCAAATATCTCTTCCTTTGTTGCATTTACCCTGTATTCTTGCTGTAAGAAGTCACAGCTGAAAATACCATCCCCCGACACTGTAACTTGAGATGCTCAAACAAGGCATCAGACCTAAGGCTGCCCCCAGAGAACCTGCCATTGCCCCTAAGAGTGGTTTTGCAGCATTTGAATTCCTGCCATGTGGAGAGAGCAGATGCAGCATCTGACAGCATCCATCATGTAAAGCCATTTTTAGACTTTAATTTCTCAGTTTTCTCCCTGAGCTGATCCTGGAGAAAGTAGACTCAGCCCCAAGCATGGGGGAGGAAGGAAGAAAGAGCAAGTGGAAAAAGAGAAGCAGATGAGGATCAGGATCGCGAACAAAACAGGAATACTCTTACCGCTCATTTTGCAGATCAAGAAACCATGCATCCTACCTGAACTAGGGTAGGAGAAAATTTTATATACTGGCCTGAGTCAGATATAAAATTTTGATCATTTTAATATCTGCATTGCAGAAAGGAGAAAGAAACAGGTTAGAAAGGCCACATGGTCTGATAGACAGCATTCTCAAGGGTGGAGGATTGTATCAGAAGGAAAAATAAGGGAGAACATCATTTCTTAAATGAAAACCACAAAGTACACACAATTCAGGGAAACCAGTGTCCTAACAGTCTAAACACAAACAGGTACATGAAGCCTGCAGGCACATATGTCCATCTGGAGTAAAAGAAATATTAACATGGAAGTTCGGCTATGACTTTTCCAGGCCATGTGACACTTTTAAAAAGGAAGCTCCCCAGCCTTAGAACCTCAGTTTCTACCTCCTTAGAATGTGGCCTTAACTATTAACCTCACTTTTGAGAACAACAGGAAGTACACATTAGGGACCTTCGTGTAAATTCATCTCTTTTATGATTCTTAGGCATCCACTGTAGCATAGCGTGCCCTCTTCAAAATTAACTTTGGGAAAGATGAGACTGCGAGTGTGAGCTTGCACAACCTTTGTTAGTGAGCTTGAGGACTTGCTTAGGTCTTCAGAATTTACAGTTTGTATTATTTGGCTTGGTTTTGGATATTTTTCTCTCTCATTATTATTTTTTCAGTTCTTTGACCATTTCAGAAAATGTATTTAGACCAATTTCGCATCCTCTCCTAACTCCTCCCAGACTCACTATACCCAACTTGGTATCTTATTTTGTTTTTAGACCCACGGTGTAAAATTGCACTGCCCCACATTCTTGGATATGGATACTGACCAAGGGCTTCGACATTAAAGAAAGCAGATTCTCCCTCTCCCAGAAGCTATCAGTTGCTAAGAGCTCTTTATCTAAGAGTGGAACCTCATGCTTACCTCCCCTCCTCATACTGGAATATTGTCTGGTGTGAGCATGTGTGGTTCTTTGCTGTCTTAACTGCTCAGAATTTGTATGTGCCACTGCCCCAGTATACCCCCAAACATTGTTTTCTTGAAGTCCCCCACTGCCTATGCTTCTTACGATATGTCCATTCTCTCCTCAGAAAAATTTCCTGAACCTTGGGAATAGGGTTGTTTTAATGGATATCACATTTTATCTGCATCTTGACCAGCTGAAGATTTCTGTGTTAATTACCATCTACTAGAAAAATATTTGACATATTTTTTCCACAGATGCTATGACCAGCACAGCTTTGGAATTCATATGACTTGGGTGGCAGAGATCGAAGAGGAAATGAAAGACACACACTGGGACTGTGTGGGCTAAGTGCTTTGATGGAGAGGTACAAACTGGAGAGTTACCTGTTATGCACAGCAAGAATGAGCAGGTGGTGTCTAGCCACATTTGGTAGATTCCTGTAGGCATAGCAGTCATCCTGGAGAGGAAGCCACAGTTGAAACTCTCTACACATAATGTCACCATCAGCACTCAGCCTGAGGTAGGCTTGGCTTTGTCTTTTCTAGGAGCCTTATAAGGGAATACCTTGCTATTCTCATGAGTCTGAGACATTGGGATTCTTGTCATGGCCATGTTCATGTTCATAATACAGTTCACTCAGGACTCCTTCTGTTTCCCATAGACAGGGTTTCATTCTGTAACCATAATGGGTCTGGAATTCACTAAGTATCTTAATCTGTTCTTGATCTCATGGAAGTTCTCTTAGCTCAACCTCCTGAGGGCTGAGATTATAGGCATTAGCCTTTAATGCCCAAAGTGGAGCCTGAGATTCAGATCCATGGCTTCTGTATTATCTTCAACCATTTGGCTGTGAGACCAACAGCCAATTGTACTCAGCTCCTGCCTGTGTCTCCAGCATAAAAGTAGGACAGCCACTACATCCGCCACCATCCATCACTATCATTTTTCTCAACAAGAACTCAGTTTATATAGCCTTTCCTATTAATTCCACTTGCAGCTACAGGTTGAATTTTATTCTTTCAATAAGATCAGAAACCTTCACAATCCTTTTATAACAGAGTTCCACAAAGCCTTGCCTACTGGAGATGTGGAAAATATTGAACTCAAACAAAGCCAAGGAGAAGGAGGTGTTTCCTCAAGTCAAGGCAGCATCCCAAGCCACTTATGAGAGGCACAGGAGGTTTGTGAGCCCCAGGGATCTCACTGTAGCTACTTGGCTGCAAGACACAAGATTGCCTGGCTCCCCCCAGGAACTGCCAGCCAGTCTTTCTGCCAAAAACAGTTGGAAAGGATCCTTCTCTATAGCTCCTGGGTTTCCCTCTTATATTTCCCACTGCATATGGAGTCTTAATTAGAGAGACTTCAAAGCCAGTAGAAAAACCACACATAGAAAATACACTTAGAGTAAACTTGCATTTTCTCTTAGATTCTTTTTCTCTCTCTCTCTCTCTCTCACTCTCTACTGAGAGTGAGGAAGACAGACTCCATCTGAGGGGCTCATTCTTGGATGCACCTAAAGTCATCTGGGAGCGTTTAAAAATACATATGCCTAATTAATTCAGAATCTCTGGGTAGTTTTCCAAAGCTCCCTGGATGGCTCTAACAGGAAATTACTACCAAGTTAGATGATGCATGTCATTTCCTCTACCTTCACCGTTCAGCTAATTGTCCTTCATTTAAAGTATGACCATAAAGCAATTAGGCTGGCTTCCCATATCTCCGTCATGAGCCAGTTAGTCACTCGTGTTTCCCAATGTGTAGTATCTAATATAGACCACACCAGCCATAGTGTGGTTTTAGGAACGTGTCTAATGCTAAAATATATAAAAGGCAATGCACAAACTTAACCAAGGTAGGCAGCACCGTGAGTGCTTTCGGAGCCAGGTGAGGATGCTTCATGTGTCAGAGAGTGTAAGGGTGAGGTTTGTGGTGTGAGAAATATGATCTCTACTCATAAACATTCATAGATCTTCCCTCCTTCCATCCCTCCTTTCTTTTTCCTTTGTTCTTTCATTACTAAACATTGGGATGGCCAGATGAAAGATTAACCTGCTGTTATGGTTTGTATATGCTTTTTCCCAGGGATTGGCACTATTAGAAGGTGTGGCCTTGTTGGAGTAGGTGTGTCACTGTGGGTGTGGGCTTAAGACCTTCACCCTGGCTGCCTGGAAGTCAGTCTTCTACTAGCAGCCTTTAGATGAAGATGTAGAACTCTCAGCTCCTCCTGCACCATGCCTGTCTGGATGCTGCCATGTTTCTGCCTTGATGATAATGGACTGAACCTCTGAGCCTGTAAGTCAACCCCAACTAAATGTTGTCTTTTATAAAACTTGCATTGGTCATGGTGTCTGTTCACAGCAGTAAAACCCTAACTAAGACACCTGCTTTCTGAGTTCACCCATTAATCACCTGCTCGAGACTTCTAGGCAAAATATTCTGATCAGCTATGAAAAACAAAATTGCAAAAGTCCTAAGACATCCCTAGATGTTCAAAAGGCATTGTCTCTGAAGGCAATCCCCTGTTGCTGAAGACGTCGTATACTTCAAAAACAGGACTTGGAGGGATCATGCTGGATCCTTTCTGAGATTAGCTCTCATAATCCTGGAAGGTGCTATGTAAACTGCCAATGGAGACAAGCAATCAATAGTTCTACCAAGGATATCTAAGAACATCAACCTAAGAACATCAACAATGACCAGAATGGCAAGATATAGACAAAAGTGCAGTAAAGGCTCTTTATCTTAGGGTTAGCAAAGAGCTGTCTAATTGCACTTAAGGTCTATTGAATAGGAAAGAATTCATGCTTAAGTTGTTTGTTTGTTTTTTTACCTTTTTTGGGGGGTTTTTTTCGAGACAGGGTTTCTCTGTGTAGTCCTGGCTGTCCTGGAACTCACTCTGTAGACCAGGCTGGCCTCGAACTCAGAAATCTGCCTGCCTCTGCCTCCCAAGTGCTGGGATTACAGGTGTGCGCCACCACGCTGGGGGCTTTCATGCTTATGTTGTAAAACTAGACAACTAGTGCTATAAAACTAGTTGGTGAGGCCATGATATGAGGGTATATGCCTAGTCTTATTGGACCTTGTTATTTCATGTTCAGTTGATATGCCTGGTAGGCCTTCCCTTTTTTGTAGGGAGATGGAGGAGGAAAAGGAGGAGGAGGAGGAGGTTGAGGGGCAGGAGGAAGAGGAGGAATGGATCTGGTAGAGAGGGGAGGAGCAGGAAAGAGACTTGGAGGAGAGGAAGGAAAGAAAACTACAAAACTGCATTTGGATATAATACAGGAGAGAAGAATAAATAAATAAATAAATAAATAAATAAATAAATAAATAAGGCATCATCATAAACAATACAATGATACCATCTCCTGTACATTCTACATTGCAGTGGACATTAGCATTGAAGGACAGACTAGAATAATGAGCAAACCCTGCTGCAAGGCTACCTACCCATCACTTCGTTTTACATACCTCTGTCATGCTACATATTACAATCATCATCTTGCATCTGCTACCTGGGTGTGCCTAACTGTCCTTTGATCTCTTTGCACAGTTTCCAGCTTTCCTCTTGGGTTTGTTGTCCCTCCATTCTACGCATAATTGTGAAAGATACTGTTGACAGTGTACTCGCATAGCTTCAGGAAGGGGAGAGTTTATCTGCCCAGTGCAAGAAGACGTTCTCAATCTGCTGTCCTCTAACTCAGCATGCTAACCCCCACATTATTGACCTTTTATGCTACATTGTAAAAGCTGTACGTTGTAAAAAATATTTACAACATCTCTGAACTGTGCTTATTAGATGACAGTAGACATCCTGCCTCTCTCTCTGTCTCTGTCTCTGTCTCTGTGTCTCTCTCTCTCTCTCTCTCTCTCTCTCTCTCTCTCTCACACACACACACACACACACACACACACACACACACACTGTGACAATCAAAATGACTCCTAATACTGCCAAGTGTCTCCTGGGAGACAAATCACCCTAGATGAAGCTCCATTGCTTTAATGGAACACAGTATCCCAGTGCCTACCAGGAAATGGCACAGTAAGCTCCATCAGTTTGGGACCTGGCCAGCTTTATATCCAGCATCCAAAGGAGAAGCCCCAGCTGAAAGGAAGTGAGCTTGGGGAAGATCAGCTGTGTCAGTTCCATTTAATTGTAAATTTGGACAGGCTCTGCCAAGGGAAGTACAGAATACTTCTTGCCTTGGGCGCTGATATTGTATTAGAATAATAGCAACCTGAGAGGCATCTGGGTTTTGTGTTTGTCTGCATGGGCAAAGCTCCACTCATTGGATTGTTTTGAATTAATGTGGAAGCTATAAATAAAGTGTTCTCTCTTTGGGGGACTGGCTTTGATCTATTGTTATCCCCCTCTTTTTTAGTATTCTTTAAAGGCAATTTTCATTCAGATCCTTCATCAGCAAAGCAGGCAGACTTCAATAATTCCACTCAAAAGCTTTCCTTACCTTCTGCACACAGCCCCATGTCAATCAACTGAGCGTCCCTCGCTCCTCAGCGGCTGTCCCCTGAATGCCCCTGGAGAATAGAAGATGGATGGACTACGCTAAGGTAACTAGGGCAGACACGTAATTCAAGGAGAGTAAGTTTGACTGACATTCCCCTCCTGTGTTGAGGTTATTGAATAACTGTGATAGAATGACTGCAATCACAATTCTTTAGTACCCTCGAGGAAGTGGCTCAGCAGAGGTGTGTCTCCTGTTGTGGGAAGAAGCAAGATCCAGAATACTTGCCTCTAGTTTGCTTATTAAGAATGAGTCCTCATGTCAGCAGTCAGATTTCTGTAATTGTTAAGATCTCTACATGAAAGATAACATGAGCTTTCCCTGTCCCAGGCAACCATAAATCCAAAGTAATTGAGTATTAGGGCATCAGATGGTTATGGGAACAAGAGAATGAGTTTTCCTGGGAATAATCCCATCATCTCTTTCTTGCTTTGGAGAATCTATCTATCTAAGACTCAGTTTTCTCATAGATACAATGGGAACAGTCATATTCTACTACCATATTAACAGAAGCTTTTAAAATCTGCTATGTAGAGTGATTCTCATAATGCCTGATCCATGTATAATGCTTATTTCTCCTCTTCTCCCTCTATGCCTGCCCTCCATTTTCCTTCCTGTCTTTTTATTATTTTATGATTTTTTTTATACAAGGTTTTCCTAGGTAGCCAAGGCTGGCTTTATACTTATAATCTTCAACTTGTACCCTCTGAACTTCTTGACCCACTCTTTCTTTTGAACTATCAGCATGTGTTCCTTCTCTTTCTTCTTCACCTTCCCTTCCTCCTAATCCGCAGTAGCATTAGCATTTCTTAGAAAGATAAACAGGTTCGTGGTTGTGTAGTGTGCCCCTCTTTACATATGCTAATGATGGTTTTAGGGTATCTTTTCCATCAGACACAGAAAGAAGAGACTCTTTCTAGAGACCAGAGAAGTTCCCAGAGGTCCACTTGCTTAGACTTATCATGGCTGCATCACATGACTTAAACCAAAGATCCTGAAGGACTATGGAAGTACAGTAGACATCCACTGCCTTTCTTTCCTTGCAGAGCCTGAAATGTGAATTCATGGAGGTCAAAGACTTGGGTGGGTTCCAAAAGTAGTTAAGGCTAATTGGTAGGTGGTATCCATTAAGGTTGTAGCCAATGAAGGCTCCTGCACATACTGTCCAACTCTACCTCTGTTGGTTAAGAGCCCTGATATGTGTTTTGCCTCTGAGCCCCAGAGTCTGACTCTGAATCCACAGACTAAGTACTGTAATTCCAGAGATAATTATAGTCGTGGTTAGTTTTTGGAAGAATTTGTGACATACTTCTGAAGATGCTGAGAGTTAAGAGAATTGTCTCATCTCAAGCAAAAGTAGCACTCACTGAGAGCAGGTATCTTTCCTTTCTTTTATCTCAAGTGAGGCCAAGGTAAGGGTTGACTGAAGGAAAGACTGCTTTAAGAATATAAGTTAAAGATGGAGCTGCTTCTAGGTATAGGGTTAAAAGTCCTACAGGGTAGAGGGCAAAGGCATTCAGAAGATCAAATATACTCTGGAGGTTCAGGAAATCTCTGGACTAGAATTTAGAAAGATGACTTTGAGAGTGAATAATGAATCAGAATAGTCTCTTGATAGTCAAGCTGATGTGTCATTGGAAACCAAGCTTATGCATGGAATTGCCAACTATTCATCTTTGTTTCAAACAGGAAAATCTGCAGTTCTAGTTTTGTTGGAGGAGAAAATCCTATGAAAGAACACTTAAACAGAAGTGAAGGGTTTCATTCAAAGATGTAGCACTGCTTAAGTATGCAATTTGGGTCCTATAGAGCTCTTATCTGTATAGTCAAGTTATTGATTCTGGTAGTAAACCTAAGGTTGTTCCCTCAGCAATTTGGGGACCCTATGTCTGATGTTCTTATAATTTATTGAGGAGTCACTATCCCTCCAGTATTTATGAGGTATCTTAAAGAGATAGCCACCTTTCTATAGCAAAACTAGTAATTAACCTAAAATTATTATAAAATACATTTTACTTTATCCTAAATTTTGGCACTTTTTGTCTGCTCAACCAAGTGCAGCTAATGTTTCTATCTTCCTCAGGGAAAATAAAAGATACTATAGGAAAATCCAATTTAGCCCCTCAAAAATATGTGTTCTTCTGAAGACCATTCTGTCTTTACAGAAGTTAGTCTGCCTGTTTTACTATACACACCTGAGGTGTTCATTGAAGGCACTTGGGCACCCATGGGGAGCTAAAAGTAAACACAACTTCACTTTTCAGAGACTTTAGAGACCTTTCCTCATTTGGAGAAGGTGTGGGGATGAATGTACTAATCTGTGCTTACTGAATTTGAAGCAAATTGGAATCTTGACAACAAGCAATGAAGGTAGCTAATCTAATTTGAAGATTATTTGCAGGTATAAGGCCATGTGAGATTCTGGGGATCCATGTTTTCATGCCATCAAAACCCAAGGGAGAAGAATGATGGATTTACCTCCAGGTCAGGACAGGTCTCCAAGAAATGCCAGCAGCTGTCTTCAGATTTATAATGATGTTACACTATCAGTCTATAGTCCTGTAACCCTTAAAAATTACCTAATGAAAATATAAACATACAATGACAGGTTCACAAATGATATCAGTAGAATTTATCTAAACTAATTGCTTGATCAACTCTAGACTAAAAACAATCACTATTCTTTTCTCTGTATTTCTTCTGCTGTCTATGTTCCTGCCCCCTCTCCCTGCATAGATATGCCCATAAAATTTGACATGTAAAATGATGTCTGAGGATAACATTATTATCAGTATTTTAAATGAGGCTACAGGGATTTTAAGAAGTCAAATTGCCTGACCTGATAGCTAGTTAACACATTAAAGGTTAACATTAGTCTACATTCAAAGTGTTTCATACCATTTCATCTTTAAGGGCATTGATTAGCTCTGCCATCCTAGCAGAAACATAAAGTAAAAGACTTCAAGGGTATTTTGAGGTTAAGGTCACTTTCTAAAAAGTCTTAGTGATTTAACAACGATACTAAGTGGTTAGAGGTTGCTAGATATGTCTTCAAAACAAGAGACAACCTGGAAATGGTTTCCTGTGAGAAATGTCTATAACAAGACTGTGCTATTCTACAAGGAACATCGAACTTTGCTTCTTGAGTGTTTTGCAGTCTCATTGTCAGATGCTGGCCCATTCATTGACCTATGGCATTGATATCATGTGGAAGTTTGTGAGATAGTTTTTAGAGTATGTTCCTACTAAATTAGAACCCTCACTCTTCTTTTTACAAGATCTTGATATGATTCTTATGGATTTTTAAACTTGCAGATATAGCAGTTTAATACCTTAAATTGTACATGATGTGTCTTGTAATAACTGTTCACAAGTCCACAGAGACCGCCACAAAGACACAGTTAAAGCAGAAAAGAAAGTATTTGTTGCCGGTCTGCAGGTGCATGGGAAACTTGCCCAAGTCGGGCAGCCCTGAGCTTTACAGCTGTTTGTCTTTTATGTAAACAACCACAATAATAATAACAACCACAACCACATTCTGGATCCTAGTTGTTACACTCTAGTTATGAAAAGATAGAATTAGAGAAGCCAAAAAGCAAAGTTAGCACATGTAGGGACTTTTTACTTGGGGGATTTCCTTGAACTATGGACTAGGTTTTTGTTTCCATTTTAGCAAGTGTTAGAGCCTATGTGCTAGGTTTTAAGGTCATAATGGCGCCCCTCACTTGGCACCAGGTGTGCTAAGATCTGAGTCAAATCACGGACTTATCTTGGAGCAAGTGGTTATATCATACCCTCAGCATTAACAGTTTAACAGGATTTACCCTCTGTTTTACAGAGCAAAGTAGGCAGTTGAGCAATCTGGTCCTATATTGAAGAATAGAAGCTAAAGGATTAATGGGCCAGTAAAGACTGAAATTAGTTAACCAGGGAAACCTAGAGAACAAAGATCGCTACCAGTTATTAGATTCCTGATGTCTCTTTTCTCTTCCCTTAAAAAGGTCTCCAATTACCCCTGACTGGTTGCCATAGAAGCATCACATTTTTCAGTATCTTCATGAAAAGGAGGTCTAGTGCTCTACAATTCCACTAAGGAGTAAACCTGAGGTTACAGGCAGGAAAGCAACCTTTCCGTATAGCCCAGGTCTATGTCTACTTGAACCCTGAGTTCCTTAGTGTTGTTCCCTACAATTAGGAATGAAGTTCAAGGCTCATCAGAGTCTATGATGCCTGCCGAACTAACAGGAGAATAAGAATGAATGTCTCACTACACCCAGGAAGGTCAGAATCTAGTTTTAGGTGGCCCCTGCCCTCTTCTCCATTATACATGAATACCTGCTCATGTATAATGAACATAATACATGTATTATGTTAGTTTTATTTACAAGGACTAGGATTACAAGTGAAGCTTTTTGTTTGATTAATTCCAATCCCAACATAATATGAAGGTTTTGGGTCTTTCCCAAAAGGAGATAAGAAGAACTAAATAGTACATACAATCGTGGTCATAGAGTCCTTTTCAGTCTTTAGTGAGTCAGAAGACCTTATAACTACCCTTTCAGCATGGTCCTTTGTAGCCTCCTTCTGTTGGGTGTGGTAGAGTCACAGGGTAACACTGGAGACCTTCATTGCTGTAAGGATGATGAGGACCACAGGATATAAGCCTTTAAAGGGACACTGATTCCTGGTTCTGGCTTGGGATATTCTTTGCCCACATAAGGTTACCAGGCTAGAATTTATGGGTGAACTTAGGGTCAAGGGCATGGCATCTTGACCCATTAGATGAATAGTTTTCTGGGCTTATTGAAGGACCTGTGAAGACTTCAGGAAAGAGTGGTTAGTAATTTCTGCCTTATGAACATCTCTTAGCTCAGAAAGGAGAGAGGGAAACCTCCCAAACCAATTTTCTTTTTTTTTCTTTTTTTTTTTTTTTTAGTTATTTTTATTTTCTATATTCTATGTTTACATTTCAAAGGCTTTCCCCTTTCCCAGTTCCCACCCACCATAGTTCCCATAGTTCTTCTCCCCCCCAACTATTCCCCAATCATTCCCCCTCCCCCCTCGGTTTCTTTACTAAACTGGATGCAATCTTTATATGCCCAGGGTCCTCTCCTTTCTTCTTCTTGGGAATCATTTGACTTGCTATTTGTGTCTTGAGTATTTAGTGCTTCTGGGCTCATTAATATCCACTTATCAGTGATTGCATTTCATGTGCATTCTTTTGTGATTGGGTTAGCTCTCTGGAAGTGCCATGCCCAATTTTCTGAGGAACCGCCAAACTGATTTCCAGAGTGGTTTTACCATTTTGCAATCCCACCAACAGTGGAGGAGTGTTCCTCTTTCTCCACATCCTCGCCAGCACTTGTTGTCTCTTGAGTTTTTAATCTTAGCCATTCTGACTGGTGTGAGGTTTCTTTGTTTAGCTCTGTGCCCCATTTTTTGATAGGGTTATTTGGTTCTTTGCGGTCTAACTTCTTGAGTTCTTTGTATATATTGGATATTAGCCCTCTGTCGGATGTGGGGTTGGTAAAGATCTTTTCCCATTTTGTTGGTTGCCGTTTTGTCCTTCGGACAGTGTCCTTTGCTTTGCAGAAACTTTGTAATTTTATGAGGTCCCATTTGTCGATTCTTGATCTTAGTGCGTACGCTATTGGTGTTCTGTTCAGGAACTTTTCCCCTGTGCCCAAGTCCTCCAGGGTCTTCCCAAGTTTCTTTTCTAATAGTTTCAGTGTGTCTGGTTTTATGTGGAGGTCCTTGATCCACTTGGAGTTGATCTTAGAGCAAAGAGATAAGAGTGGGTCAATTCGCATTCTTCTGCATGTTGACCTCCAGTTGAACCAGCACCATAAATATTTTTCCATCTTCTGAGGTCTTCTTCGATTTCTTTCTTCAAGGACTTGAAGTTCCTGTTGTACAGATCTTTCGCTTGTTTGGTTAGAGTTACACCAAGATACTTTATGTTGTTTGTGGCTATTGTGAAGGGTGTTATTTCCCTAATTTCTTTCTCAGCCTGCTTGTCCTTTGAGTACAAGAAGGCCACTGACTTGCTTGAGTTAATTTTATAACCTGCCACTTTGCTGAAGTTGTTTATCAGCTGTAGAAGTTCTCTGGTGGAGTTTCTTGGGTCGCTTAGGTAAACTATCATATCGTCTGCAAATAATGATAGTTTCACTTCTTCCTTTCCAATTTGTATCCCTTTGACTTCCTTATGTTGTCTAATTGCTCTTGCTAGAACTTCAAGTACTATATTGAAAAGATATGGAGAGAGAGGGCAGCCTTGTCTAGTCCCTGATTTTAGTGGGAATGCTTCAAGTTTCTCTCCATTTATTTTGATGTTGGCTACTGGTTTGCTGTAGATTGCTTTTACTATGTTTAGGTATGGGCCTTGAATTCCTGCTCTTTCCAAGACTTTTAGCATGAAAGGATGCTGAATTTTGTCGAATGCTTTTTCAGCATCTAATGAGATGACCATGTGGTTTTTTTCTTTCAGTTTGTTTATGTAGTGGATTGCATTGATGGATTTCCGTATATTGAACCATCCCTGCATCCCTGGGATGAAGCCTACTTGATCATGGTGGATGATCGTTTTGATGTGCTCTTGGATTCGGTTAGCAAGAATTTTATTTAGTATTTTTGCATCTATATTCATCAGAGAAATTGGCCTGAAGTTCTCTTTCTTTGTTGGATCTTTTTGTGGTTTAGGTATTAGCGTAATTGTGGCTTCGAAGAATGAGTTGGGCAGTGTCCCTTCTGTCTCTATTTTGTGGAATAGTTTGGAGAGTATTGCCAAACCAATTTTAAATGGGGGTGAAACTTTCCTGATATGGGGTGCCTGTGGCCATTTGAAGGCCAAATGGTAGGAGGTTGGAACAATTTTTAACAGTCTGAAGGACATATTTAGTTAACATTTCCCTCAAGAAACTATTCATCCTTTTTATCTATTTTGATCTTTATTGACTGTTGAAACAATGTACATTCCAATCATTTAGCACCTTTGCAAGATTTTGTTAAATGTTGGCCATGAAGACCCAATCACTGTCATATCACAGAGAGACAGGCAATCCAAACCTAGGAATCAACTTTCAAGGAGATTCTTGGTGACAATTGAGGTTGTCTCTGTTTAGGTACATAGGCTTCCATCTATTTAAAGAGGATGTCTATAAAAACTAACAAACACTTTTATAAAAGAATCTTGTATTTTATCTCTGTGAAGGTCATTTCCCAATGTTGTCAGGTGACCAAGCCCTTTCAGTCAGTCAACAGGTTCTCCAGCACAGGAGTGAGGATTGAAAAGAAAGAGAAAATTAGACAAAACTGCAGCATGGCCCCAGTCAATTCTGAGACTGAAGGGCGTGTTTAATAATTTTCAATCCCCTTTTATACCAGTTTAATTACATGCAGGAATTAAGGTCAAAAGTAGTTCAATGAGAAACAAGCAAGACAATAAACACAAAATTGTCCAAGGGTGTGTAAGGATGACCAAAATCCCTGACCTACTTCCTTGGACAAGCCCAGAACCTTGCCTGAAGCTCTCTTCTCTCGTTCCACCCTAAGATAAAATTCCAGCCTTAACCTAGTTCCCTATTATGCCTTAATGTCAGATTCCTGCTTATGCCCTTGTCCTTGGTCAATGTCAGGCTACTACCAGGCAGCATGGCACCCCAATAAGGCGTTCCACACTCAGGTGTGGATTCCTTCCAGGGCCTTTTTCTTCTGCACAATTAGTACATTTGGACACATCTTTTATAGGATTGTCTAGTTGAAGGATGTAAGTTCCAGACCTGAATAACTGAACAGGTTTGGATTCCCCTAACCCTAACCCTAACCCTAACCCTAACCCTAACCCTAACCCTAACCCTAACCCTAACCCTAACCCTAACCCTAACCCTAACCCTAACCCTAAACCCTAACCCTAAACCCTAACCCTAAACCCTAACCCTAAACCCTAACCCTAACCCTAACCCTTCTGCCAAGAACTCCCATACATTTTCATCCTGATTAGCATCCTCCTTTTTGTTCTACTTGATTTTTTCCCTATGTGCAGTTGGGGCGCTGGAGCAATTCAGATTGGGGTGTGACAACCAAGATCTGAAGAGGCTACATTGAGTGTAGGGCTTCCTTCCAGAGGTGACAGGTTCGGGTGACTTTCTGCAATTTCTTGTTTTAAGGTGGAGGTGTCAGGAGTGTCTGGTGTGGAAAGATGAGAAGCAGAAGAAAATGTCCCCTGGAATGTCTCAGGGTACACTTCCTCTAGAACTCTCCATTTCCATGCTATCACCCCAGAGGGCATCCAATATCCCCAGGGTCATGGAGTCTCAGCTTCTGAAGATTTTGCTAGAACTTCCAGAATGGTGTGAGGTAAGTCTACCAGAGACAACTACTTGGACATTCTTAGAGCCAGAAATAACATTTTTATTGTCAACCATTGGCTGTATGGAGAATGAGCCCAGATCATGTAACAATGAGGTTTATAGCCTTTTTGATTTTACACACACACACACACACACACACACACACACACACCATCCTGTTTGTCACTCTCCAGTTAGCAAGAAGCAGATCTACAGAAGCCAAAAAGCAAGGTTTAGATATGTAGGGACTTTCCTGGAACTATAGACTAGGTCTTTGTTCACATTTTGTCATGTGTTAGAGCCTATATGCTAGGTTTTAAGGTCAAAATGATGCCTCTAACATGGGGTCTTTTACACAACAGCTCAGGAAACATCTTGCATACCCACAATCTTAGGCAGCTTGTGTGCTGTGACTAATAGTGATTTCTTTTGTTTATAAAAGGGTATGGCATTTAGAAAAATGACAATGTTTATTAGAAACTGACTCAAACGCTGTATTGAGTACATGACATTCATCACTTAGTTTAATTCATATAATAATTGAAAGTGGTCCAATCATTATTCACATTTTATAGAGGGAGAATAGAAGCTTGCAGAGATCAATGACAACCTCAAAGTGACTCATGTGATAAGTCGTGAATCTGGGATTCAAACCTAAGTAGTGCATTTTACTGCCTCTCTAGTTCCAATAAAATAATATTCCACAAATTTCCATAGAGCCTTGTACCTCAGGGAATCTGTGAGCTCTATAGTATTGAAGAGCAGCCTTATTGCTTACTGACAGAAGGTAACTTACTACAAAATGTCTATAAATAAATTAAGCCCAATAATTAAACTGTCAATAATAATATTACAAAAGAACTTTAATTGAATCCTATCATAATATATAGATGTAGACACAGCATTACTTTTCAAATATTTCTGCCCTCATCCCCCAGATTAAATGCTCAACTTAAATCAAATCAAAAGACTAGCAAACACAAATCAAGACTATAACTTGCCTGTATGCTTCAAAACTATCAGGTTCATAAGATAAAAATAAGGCAGGAAAAGTCATGTACATTAAAGAATACTAAATAGACATGCCAATACAATGCATCATGTAATCCTAGATTGAATCCTGAATAGGGCTGTTGAGCATAGAAATGGCTATAAAAGTGATTGCTAGAACCATTGGGAATACCTGCATGTGGACTGCCTGATATTAAATTAGAGAATTATGCTGAGGTTAAATCATCAATCCAAGTGAGGGTGACCGTCTTATTTGGGCTGTACTAAAGAAAGCCTCTATTCTTAGGAGATTCATACTGAAAAGTATCAAGTTCACACATCATTGATATGCAGAGCTCCTTCTTAAAAGACTGGGAGAAAAAGCAGAGAGCAAAATAAATTGGATACAGTACAAGGTTAACATATGAATCCAGATCAAATAAACATGTGTCCATTACGTTATTCTTTCAATTTCTCTGTGAGGTTTGGAATTTCAAAATCAAAATCAATGGGGGAAATCAGTTTGTATTGATTCAATGTTATTTTAATACATACCTTCCTTTAATTTATTTATTTATGCTTTCAGAAAAGACACAGGGCAGCATGAAATGGGGAGAAGACACAGGCATGAGAGGATAAAAGCAAGATAGGCATGAAAGATAAAGGACTGCACTGCTTAATGCACTTCACTCTCACATTTAACCACAGGTGACTAGAAAGATCTGAGGTGCTGGAGACACAGGTCACTGGGCTTTGCCACATAGACATGAAGACTTGAATTCAGATCTCCAGAACTCATCCAATTTTTTCAAGAAAAAAATCCAAGCAGGATAGCATATGTCTGGGGTCCCAGCATTTCTACAGCTGGGAGAGGGAGCCAGGAGTGGTATCAGAAGCTGTGGATCAGTTTGCTTGGCATTAACCAGCTATAAAAAAGCAAACAAAACAATCTGTGTCTTAAGCAAAATGGAAGTCAAAGAATGAGATTGTCCTCTGACCTTCAAGCGCCACCTGCATGACTGCACTCCCATGAACACACACACACACACACACACACACACACACACACACGATTAGACATATGAACCTTTTCTCTCAGAAATCGGAAACACTGAAAATAAATGAGATCCGTGTTGAAAACTAAAAACACATGTTGAACCTGAGTACACACAATCAAATGCAAGCCTACGGCTTATAGAGATGAAAAGACCGAAAGCCAAGTGGTTTACAAAGAAATTTCTGGAGCAGATGTGCAAAGAAAAGTGGAGGCGAGGTATGGTGTGTTTCTAGCGTCAAAGGCAGAATAGAGTTGTTTCATCAGAGCATCCTTGCTACTGCCCCACATTTCCCAGTAGTCAGGCATCCCTGGGAGAATCCTCCCTTCCTCTGCTATTTAAATTAGCTGAGTCGTTTCCATTTCTTGAAATTGCTCTTCATTTCTCAGCTAGCTGTGACCTCCCTCTCTTCGCTTAGCCTGAATCTTATAATCCAATCCACCTGCTCTTCCAGGATAGTGGCTCTTGTATTTCCAATCCTGCTCTGATTCAAGTGGTTATTATGAATCCAACTCCATTAACTCACCTCCAGTTACTGGGTCCAGCACAATAGATAAGAGCCCTAACAGAACCAAATCTCAACTCACACACTAGAAACCTCTGGACATTAACTCAGCAGTGGCTTCTAGCCCCAAGAACGCATATAACCATTCCCTGCTCCTTTTATCTTCTGCAGCATGTCTACAGCTGAGATACTGTGAATGATGGTGTGAATTATTTGCTTTTGAATGGACCAATGGTATTGTATTTTTGACATACTGTCTGTCTCGTGAGTTCTGAATAGTTCTGAGCCATGAACAGAAGATTTAACTTTCACATTTTTATTTTTCAAGTAATGAATGTTTATAATACAGTGGGAGGGACAGAACAGGAGGAGGTTAAACCACTCGGAACAGTTCTAAGGTCCAGAAACCAGTGCTATTAGTCTTTTGGCCTCCTTGCCTTACAGAGTTGGAAAGACACTAGTCAGATTATACACTATAGGTGAACCATATCACTCAGTTTTATGAATTAAAAGCCATCTCATTGAATATTTAAGTGTTCTTTTAAAATATTATCTTAATATCTGTATAATATGAAATATCATCTCTAAAAATTTATGAATAAATAGAAGTTATAAATATATTTTAGATTTTAAATTGTGACTTTCACTGTTTGCTAATATAAATAACCATGGGGTGAATCTGTGTGTTTTATATTTTTGATACAAACTGACATATTTGGTTTCCCAAATGTCTTTTTTATTTGCTTGTGCTTCCTTTATTGGCAAGAAAGGTTCCCTCTTGTGTTGCTACCATTGTGATTTCAATGTTGAGAAATTCAATCAATGAAAATCTAGAAGCTCCTGTAGGTGTGTGTGTAGACTAGTGAGGTTATGCTTTCCCCCCTGTAATTAGATTTGAAGCAGGTAATTAAATGAGCACTGGGTTTATTTTACCAGATGATGGCCACTTGTGGATTTCTACAATGGAGCCATGCCTTCAGCTAGCCAGGGACTTAGAATTCCAAATTAAATTTCACTCCACAATGTAAGGCAAATGTAAGTGCTATACATGGAGTGTTAATATCTCAGAATTTGTCCAAGTCCCTTAAACTCAGATCTAAGCTTGAGCAGTTCTGTAACTAAATTTGGTGTGTGTGGAGGGGGGCATACAACTGAAGCTCATACTTGAAGAGGAAAATAATTAGAATGTCTTTTATACTATCTGCTGGCTGATCATATCTATTTTCAATTAGATACTTTTAGAACCTGGTAGATTCAGATTTGACAGGCAAAGAACTTTAATAGCTTGTGGCTTAAAAGATAGAAACTGTATTTCTTAGAGTAGTTAGAATAATTCTAATAATAAAAGAGGTTCTAGCCTCCAAAGATTGGGTTCTGTGTCAGCCTTGAAAATGTCCAGAAATGAGAATTCAGAAACACCAACCACTGCTAAGCTATATTGCACAATATGTAATTTGTACCCATTGAGTCCCTCCGGTGCCTGGCCAGCTCCTAGCCTGCTGAATTCTGTCCTTCCTAGGGCTAATTTAGAACATATTCCCAGCAGAGGGAATAAAGACAAGAAAGATGTCTAATGACTCTTAAAGATTTCTTTGCATTAGAGACTTTGATTCTTTTGAAATTGTGAGAATTCCATTGTTCAACTGACCCTTACCTCTCGGTGAAGAATATTCTCAAAATTTAAGTAATTCTTGACCTTTTGCTTTTTATATCCTAAATGTTCATCACGAGTCATTATCATCTCTTTTGTTGTTTTGGTAATTGGTAGCAGTAGAAATCACTTTATATATTTGTGGTTCTCCCTTCTCCTCCAGTACAATGCATGCCAGAGGCAATTCATCTTTGAACTCAGGAAAGCCAATTGTTGAGTGTTTACAGTAAGGCTCATTTTAAGTGATATCAGACACTAACTTTAATTACAAAGGTAGTTTATATTCCAAACTCTTCATTTCATGATGCATTGTGTTTTATTGGTATCTATACACTTGCTGTTTGCATGTATGATGATTGTAACGGTGTGTTTGTGTGTGTGTGTGTGTGTGTGTGTGTGTGTGTGTGTGTGTGAAGAATTCTGTATGAGTATACACCACGGCACATCTGTTTTCACTTGAATCTAAACAGATTTACAACTTGAAATGTGTCGTAGCTGGAATATTTATGCTGCTGAGTGGGTAGGTACTACAAATCAGGGGTTCCTGATTGATGCCCAGCAGAAGGGAAAGCTGGTTAAAGGCACATCCTGCACACAATGGCAGAAAAGGTGCATTCATTGGTGGAGCCGGGCTTGAGATTTGACATCAGAGAAGCTTGTGCTCATTCCTGGCTGTACCATCCACCAGGTCGATACCCTTCAGCAACTGATTTAAGTTTCCTGAGATGCAAATTTCTCATCGACAAAACGGAAAGGGAATTTGTCTTTTCCGATTGTTCTGTTCCAATTGGGGCACTGAAAATCAAATGCAAGCCAAACAGTTTTCCAAGTGTTCTCTGTCTTGTCAGAAAAGTTTTAATAAATGCTAACCATATGGTTTTGACTATTATAGTATTATGGCTATTGTGAGTTTGACACATAACATGTAACACTGACAGATCATCGTATCTTTTAAGGAAGGAAAAAAACTTTCTCTTTTTCTAAATAATGGTTCAAGGACTGTGAACCATCCATTCAAATATTAATAAAAAGGGGGAGTGGAGTAGGAATCTGGCTACTGTGATAGCCATGCATGACAGAAAACCTCTGTGTCCCATAGACAACTGGAGCCAAATTCTCATAGTGATTATCAAGCATTGGATGTTATCAAACAAGAGAATGCTAGAGTCAAATTTGTAGTTTAGATAGATAGTTTTGGCACTCGTTGAAATATAAACACCAAAGCTAATAAGGAAAGCAAACTAGGAAGCTAGCTTGTGCTCCAAGGGAGAGATGATGATGGTTTAAACTAGGGTGGTGCACTGGTGGGTTGGGGGAGGAAACAAGTGGAGAGAAAAGGGCAGGAGAGTTCTGCCAGCGGAGAGGGCAACAGGCCCCAGCCCCAACTGCCAGCCCTGCAAAGAGAGAGTGGCTGCAGTTAATACTGGGACTATGCCAATGTACCGTAGGTTTGAGAAGTAAATTTACCTCCTTCTTGCTGAATTCTCATTTAAAATGACATTTGTTGAGAAACACTAAGAGCGTTACTATTATCAGAAACATTTTGTGCAGCAAAACCTGAAGTAAATTAGATTATAATGTCTGAATCTCTCTTCTGTTAAGAATAAATGTTTGTCTGGGTAGGAGTGGTGCACACCTTTAATCCCAACACCTTGGAGGCAGAGGCAGTAGGATCTCTGAGAGTAATTTGCAGGAGAGCCAAGGCTGCATCAGAGCCCTTGTTTGTCAAGACAGAGAAACCCTGTCTTGAAAAACAAACAATGAACAGACATGTCATTGAGTATAATTTAAGTTTGTCCTAGCAGCTCCATTTTGGATTCATTGTATAAAAGCAGACATTGATGATAGTTATATGAGTGAGAATAAGTGTATTCAAATAATATATTTTCTAATAAGTACTTCTAATAAACTTTAATTTACGGGTCTGGAAATTTAATTTTTACCTTAACTTCAGCATTCAAAAGCTTTCATTCTTTCACTGTTGTTGTTCACACATTTAAAAATTGAAAGAACACTGTTCTATAAGTACCGCACGCTAACCGATTGCGCCACTGGAGCAAATCCACATATCAAATGATGTCCAAGAAGAAGGAAGGAGTGGCCCCTGGTTCTGGAAAGGCTCAGTGCATCAGTGTAGGGAAATACCAGAACAGGGAAGTGGGAAGGGGTGGATGGGGAAACAGAAGGAGGAAAAGGGCATATGGGACTTTTGGGGAGCAGGGAGCCAGGAAAGGGGAAATAATTTGAAATGTAAATAAAGAATATATGGAATAAAAAATAAATTTTAAAAATTTGAAAGAACAAAAGAAAACTCCAACAACCTCAGTTACCAGTCCTCCAAAGCCAGATGCCCCAAGATAAGTCTCACTCTATATTTGCTTATTGTTGTGCTGGAGCATGGAAATCTGTAATGACCAGAAAGTTCCAATTTCATGCAAGAGGTCCCAGAGAAACATTAAAAGGAACACACTCCTTAAAAAGGGTGAGACACAGAGAGAGCTCAGGAGAGGAAGGATGTCTGGAGAGCTCATGAAACCAAGAACCACACAAAGAAGAAGAAGAAGGAGGAGGAGGAGGAGGAGGAGGAGGAGGAGGAGGAGGAGGAGGAGGCCTGGACAGTTTGTTACCTATGGCTGCCTTAAGATTGCTCTGCAATGAACAGCAATATTACATCACTTCTGCTTGTTCTGTCCAGGAAGTTCTTATTGAAATGGATTTAACTTGAAAAGAAAATGTAATTGGGAATCGAAATCTATTGACCGACAATGTATGCAGAATATGACACCTTCTGATGAGCTGAGCTGTGCTCAATAGATTACACAGATTATAGGCTTATAGCTCACAGCTTTGATGTGGGTGTCATGGCTACACTATGATATGGAGTAACCCCAAATGTTCATGTGCTGAAAGTCTGGATCTCAGTGAGGTGGTGAGACCTTAAAAGATATGGCCCGAGCTTAAGACCTTCGGGGACTCAGGCCTGGAGTGGGAGTTGGGCACAGAATAGCGGCTGCACTCTGCACTCGAGGGGCGGACCCCAAGCTCCCTGCAGGCAGCTGCCATATTGCCTGCAGCTTCCCGTCCAGCTGGTGGTGAGGAAGCCGGAGTCAGCCAGTGTGCCAGGTGCCCAGACGCAGCCGGAGGCCAAACCAGCCTCCCATCCACCCAGTGGCAGGGAAGCTGGAAACCGGACCCAGCCAGCTTCCCAGCAGCTTGGGACCAGCAGGCTGAACCAGATAACTGAGATATCCCAACTTTAAGACCCCTGGGGAAACAGGATATCAGACAGCAAACCCTGAGCAGGAGCAGTGCAGAGCAGCCGCCCAACAGGCAGAACCAAATACCTGGGATATCCTGAGTTTAAGACCTCGGGGGACTCAGGCCACCTGTCAGCAATCTGTGAGCAAGACCCCCGCAGGACAGTGATTCAGGTATCCTAGTCGCTGGGAAATAGCCTTACAACCCCACAGGAGGGTCAAGCACCAGCTAGTATCTACAGGACCAACTAACACCAGAGTTAACCAGATGGCAAAAGGCAAACGTAAGATCGCTACTAACAAAAATCAAGGCAATATGGCGGCATCCGAACCCAGTTCCCCAACAGCAATAAATATTGGATACCCCGAAACACCAGAAAAACAAGACTCAGATCTAAAATCACTGGTCAGGATGCTGATAGAGGAACACTTAGATAAATCTCTTAAAGTAATACATGAGAAAATAGATCAAAAGCTAGAAGCCATTGCAAGACAAACACAATTAAATCCCAGATATCTCAACACACCAAAAAAACAAGACTCAGATCTAAAATCACGGGTAAAGATGCAGATTGAGGATCACTTAGATAAATTTCTTAAAGTAATAGAGGAGAAAATAGATCAAAAACTAGAAGCCCATACAAGGCAGACACAAAAATCACTTAAAGAAATCCAGGAGAATATAGAGCAAAAAATGAATCCCAATAAGGGGGAGAAACAAAAATCACCTAAAGAAATACAAGAGAACATGGGTCAACGAGTAGAAGTCATAAAAGAGGAAACACAAAAATCCCTTAAAGAATTACAGGAAAACACAAACAAGCAACTGAAAGATCTGAGCAAAACCATACAAAATCTAAAAACAGAAGTAGAAACAACTAAGCAATCGCAAAGGGAGACAATGTTGGAGATAGAAAACCTTGGGAAGAAATCAGGAGTCATAGATGCAAATATCAACAATAGAATACAAGAGATAGAAGACAGAATCTCAGATGCTGAAGATACCATAGGAACCATGGATTCAACAATTAAAGAAAATGCAAAATGCAAAAAGCTGGTAACCCAAAACATTCAGGAAATCCAGGACACAATGAGAAGACCAAACCTAAGGATTATAGGGATAGATGAGAATGAAGATCTACAACTTAAAGGGCCAGCAAATATCTTCTACAAAATTATGGAAGAAAATTTCCCCAACCTAAAGAGAGAGATGCCCATGAATATACAAGAAGCCTATAGAACCCCAAATAGACTGGACCAGAACAGAAATACTTCCCGTCACATAATAATCAAAATCCCAAATGTACTAAACAAAGAAAGAATATTAAAGGCAGTAAGAGAAAAAGGACAAGTAACATATAAAGAAAGACCTATCAGAATTACACCAGACTTCTCACCTGAGACCATGAAAGCTAGAAGATCCTGGGCAGACCTCATGCAGACCCTAAGAGAACACAAACTTCAGCCAAGACTACTATACCCAGCAAAACTCTCAATTGCCATAGATGGGGAAACCAAGATATTCCATGACAAAACCAAATTTGCAAGATACTTATCTACAAACCCAGCCCTACAAAGGATAATAGGGGAAAAATACCAACACAAGGGGGGAAACAACACCCCAGAAGAAACAAGATAGAAACCCCATCTCATCCAACCCAAAATAAGAGAACCACTCAAATACAAATAATAATAACAATTCCCAAAATGTCAGGAAGTAATAATTACTATTCCTTAATATCTCTTAATATCAATGGACTCAATTCCCCAATCAAAAGACACAGACTAACAGACTGGATACGGAAACAGGACCCTACATTTTGCTGCATACAGGAAACACATCTCAGTGTCAAAGACAAACACCACCTTAGAGTAAAAGGCTGGAAGACAGTTCTACAAGCAAATGGTCCCAGGAAACAAGCTGGAGTAGCCATTCTAATATCAGATAAAATCGACTTTCAACCTAAAGTCATCAAAAGAGACACAGAAGGTCACTTCCTGCTTGTCAAAGGGAAAATCCACCAAGAAGAATTCTCAATACTGAACATCTATGCGCCAAATGCAAGGGCACCCTCATTCGTAAAAGAAACTTTACTAAAGCTTAAAGCACACATCGCACCTAACACAATGATTATAGGTGACTTCAACACTCCACTATCCTCAGTGGACCGATCAGGAAAGCAGAAACTAAACAGGGACACAGTGAAACTAATTGAAGCTTTGGACCAATTGGATTTAACAGATATATATAGAACATTCCATCCTAAAACAAAAGAGTATACCTTTTTCTCAGCACCGCACGGTACCTTCTCAAAAATTGATCATATAATTGGTCACAAGACAGACCTCAACAAATACAAGAAGACCGAACTAATCCCATGTCTCCTATCGGATCACTATGGAGTAAATGTGGTCTTCAATAGCAAGAAGAACAACAGAAAGCCCACATACACATGGAAACTGAACAATACTCTACTCAATGACACTCTGGTCAAGGAAGAAATAAAGAAAGAAATCAAAGACTTTTTAGACTTCAATGAAAATGAAGGTACGACCTACCCAAATCTCTGGGATACAATGAAAGCAGTGCTAAGAGGAAAACTCATAGCCCTGAGTGCCTCCCAAAAGAAACTGGAAAGAGCATACACTAGCAAATTAACAGCACACCTGAAGGCCCTGGAACAAAAAGAAGCTAACTCACCCAGGAGGAGTAGAAGAGAGGAAATCATCAAACTAAGGGCTGAAATCAATCAAGCAGAAACAAAGAGAACCATAAAAAGAATCAACAAAACCAAGAGCTGGTTCTTCGAGAAAATCAACAAGATAGATAAACCCTTAGCTAGACTAACCAAAGGGCACAGAGATAGTATCCAAATTAACAAAATTAAAAATGAAAAGGGGGATATAACAACAGAAACAGAGGAAATTCAAAAGATCATCAGATCCTACTACAAAGGCCTATACTCAAAACAACTGGAGAATCTGGAGAAAATGGACAATTTCCTAGACAGATACCAAATACCAAAATTAAATCAGCATCAAGTAGACCAGCTAAACAGTCCCATAACCCTTAAAGAAATAGAAGGGGTTATAGAAAGCCTCCCAACCAAAAAAAGTACGGGACCAGATGGTTTTAGTGCAGAATTCTACCAGACCTTCAAAGAAGACTTAACACCAATACTCTTCAAACTATTCCACAAAATAGAGACAGAAGGGACACTGCCCAACTCGTTCTTCGAAACCACAATTACGCTGATACATAAACCACAAAAAGATCCAACAAAGAAAGAGAACTACAGGCCAATTTCTCTTATGAATATAGATGCAAAAATACTAAATAAAATTCTTGCCAACTGAATCCAAGAGCATATCAAAACGATCATTCACCATGATCAAGTAGGCTTCATTCCAGGAATGCAGGGATGGTTCAATATACGGAAATCCATCAATGCAATCCACTACATAAACAAACTAAAAGAAAAAAACCACATGGTCATCTCATTAGATGCTGAAAAAGCATTTGACAAAATTCAGCATCCTTTCATGCTAAAAGTCTTGGAAAGAGCAGGAATTCAAGGCCCATACCTAAACATAGTAAAAGCAATCTACAGCAAAGCAGTAGCCAACATCAAAATAAATGGAGAGAAACCTGAAGCAATCCCACTAAAATCAGGGACTAGACAAGGCTGTCCTCTCTCTCCATATCTTTTCAATATAGTACTTGAAGTTCTAGCGAGAGCAATCAGACAACATAAGGAAGTCAAAGGGATACAAATTGGAAAGGAAGAAGTCAAAGTATCATTATTTGCAGATGATATGATAGTCTACTTAAGCGATCCAAAAAACTCCACCAGAGAACTTCTACAGCTGATAAACAACTTCAGCAACGTGGCTGGTTATAAAATTAACTCAAGCAAATGAGTAGCCTTCTTGTACTCAAAGGACAAGCAGGCTGAGAAAGAAGTTAGGGAAATAACACCTTTCACAATAGCCACAAACAACATAAAGTACCTTGGCGTAACTCTAACCAAACAAGTGAAAGATCTGTATGACAGGAACTTCAAGTCCTTGAAGAAAGAAATCGAAGAAGACCTCAGAAGATGGAAAAATATTTCTTGCTCCTGGATTGGCAGGATCAATATAGTAAAAATGGCCATCTTGCCAAAAGCAATCTACAGATTCAATGCAATCCCCATCAAAATCCCAAATCAATTCTTCATAGATCTAGAAAGAGCAATTCTCAAATTCATCTGGAGCAACAAAAAAACCAGGATAGCTAAAACTATTCTCAACAATAAAAGGACTTCTGGGGGAATCAATATCCCTGACCTCAAGCAGTACTACAGAGCAATTGTGTTAAAAACTGCATGGTATTGGTACAGCAACAGGCAGGTAGATCAATGGAATAGGATTGAAGACCCAGAAATGAACCCACAGACTTATGGTCACTTGATCTTTGATAAAGGAGCCACAACCATCCGGTGGAAAAAAGATAGCCTTTTCAACAAATGGTGCTGGTTCAACTGGAGGTCAACATGCAGAAGAATGCGAATTGACCCACTCTTATCTCCTTGTACTAAGATCAACTCCAAGTGGATCAAGGACCTCCACATAAAACCAGACACACTGAAACTATTAGAAAAGAAACTTGGAAAGACCCTGGAGGACATTGGCACAGGGGTAAAGTTCCTGAACAGAACACCAATAGCTTATGCTCTAAGATCAAGAATTGACAAATGGGACCTCATCAAATTACAAAGTTTCTGTAAGGCAAAGGACACTGCCAGAAGGACAAAACGGCAACCAACAACGTGGGAAATGATCTTCACCAACCCCACATCCGACAGAGGGCTAATATCCAATATATACAAAGAACTCAAGAAGTTAGACCCCAAAGAACCAAATAACCCTATCAAAAAATGGGGTACAGAGCTAAACAAAGAATTTTCACCAGAAGAAATTCGGATGGCCGAGAAACACCTTAAGAGATGTTCAACATCATTAGTCATCAGGGAAATGCAAATCAAAACAACCCTGAGATTCCACCTCACTCCAGTCAGAATGGCTAAGATTAAAAACTCAAGAGACAACAAGTGCTGGCGAGGATGTGGAGAAAGAGGAACACTCCTCCACTGTTGGTGGGATTGCAAAATGGTAAAACCACTCTGGAAATCAGTGTGGCGGTTCCTCAGAAAACTGGGCATGCCACTCCCAGAGGACCCTGGCATACCACTCCTGGGCATATACCCAGAGGATTCCTCTGCATACAACAAAGACACATGCTCCACTATGTTTATAGCAGCCTTGTTTATAATAGCCAGAAATTGGAAGGAGCCCAGATATCCCTCAAAAGAGGAATGGATACAGAAAATGTGGTATATTTATACAATGGAGTACTACTCAGCAATTAAAAATAATGAATTCATGCAATTTGTAGGTAAATGGTTAGATCTGGAAACTATCATCCTAAGTGAGCTAACCCAATCACAAAAGAATACACACGAAATGCAATCACTGATAAGTGGATATTAATGAGCCCAGAAGCCCTAAATACTCAAGGCACAATTAGCAAGTCAAATGACTCTCAAGAAGAAAAAATGGAGAGGACCCTGGGCCTGTAAAGATTGGATCCAGTATTGTAGACCCAGAACAGAGAAATCGTGGGGGGGGAAGAGTGGGGAATAGCAGGGGGGCAGAGGAATTATGGGACATATGGTGGGGGGTAACTGGGAAAGGGGAAAGCCTTTGGAATGTAAACAAAGAATATAGAAAATAAAAAAAATAAAATTAAAAAAATGCAGGTGTTACAGGAAAAAAAAAGATATGGCCACAGAAAGGTCACACTTGGAAGAAATTAATGTAGGTTTCACAGGATTGACAATTCAGAAGAGATTAGGCTATATAAGAGAGTGAGCAGGACATCTCCATGTCACTGTACTTCCTGTGGCCATGTGGCCTTCCTGTATTCGTCCCTGCTGCTTGATACCATCCACTCACTATACGACACATACCCAGAATGTTTGGGTCAGAGGCAGAACATGGTAAGACTGACCAATAGTGAATTCTCAGCCTTAAAAGTCATAAGATAAATAAACCTCTTTTTGTTATAAAGTAGAAAACTTTAGGTGGTTTGTTGTTGTTGTTGTTGTTGTTGTTGTTTTGTTGATACAAAATGTATAAGACTTCTAGAAACCACATAGGAAAATAATTAAACGTTGTTAGTCTTTGAGGAATCAGCTCTAGGAGACTGGCTAGTTCTGAGATGAGCAATTTTACTTTGATTTTCGAGGAAAAAAAACCCAAAGTGTGTATTTTATAAATAATACGCTTGTATCTTATAACTGATAAGTTAGGAAACCTAATGATGGTCTAGATGGAAATCCATATACTAATGATTAAGCAGTATGATTTTTGTGTCCAAGGAGAAATTAGTTCCAAATAGAAACCAGAGTTTAAAGCCACATCAGCCAGTTTTATCTGTTGATTTTGCTAAGGAGCGGTTCCAGAAAGCACCACACGTAAATTAAGACACGATTCGAAAAAATAAAATCAGAAACCTTCTTGGTATTATTTACACTTAGGGGATCTGGGAATATGGATTGGATGAAAAGTCTATACTGTTTTGGGTAGGAATGGGGAGAGTAATTTTCTGGAGACTCCCTATAATGTTTTATCTTCTGTGAGACAGGGAATAGCTTACTTTTTCCTTATTAACACTCTGGGCTTTATAGGCATGGCTAGGGACTAGATGAGAGGATGTTGTCCAGCATTTTCAGGTCCTGATCTTCCACTGTTCAACATAAATGACAAAAATGGGGGGGGGTCTGACCAGGCAGAGTTCTACCCCCGACAGGACCACTCAGAAGTGTTTTCATTTTTCTTTTGTACCCCCTGAAGTGCCATGGATACATGTTTGCCACAGGATGGCCTGGTGGGGACATGCAAGTATACTGGTATAGTAATGATTGGCAGACATCCTGACTCTTTGCCATAACTTACATATTTTGAGAGCAAGGAAAATGCCTATCAAGAACCAGATTAACTCATCGTGGCTCCTATAATGGTTCTTATCTTCAAAGTGATGCTTTAGAGAGGCAAGGATCAACTGAGAACAGATGCTTAGAGGGTGCTTTGTTGAGTGATTTCAATTTCACTTCAGGTTCCCTGTAGTAAAATTGTTTACATTCACAGAAATGTGTGATTTATCTTCACATCATGCTCTCTTCTCTCATCAGACTCACCTCGTCTTTGCTGACTTGATGAAAAGAATAGGAGGAAGAGGAAGCAGAAATACAGGCCACGTGTCTGATCCTCACTTTATGGGTTTCATGAGTTTGAATCAGTCCCATCTTGATTTTTTTTTCCATCTGTACAATGAGAGGTTAGAGTAGGTCACTACAAAAATGTTCAGTACCCACTTTGTTGCTGTGGTTTCTCTTCGGCCTGCATTTTCATTGGCCTTCCTTTCTCTCCTACTTCTATTTTTTAAGTGCATAGTCCTGGATTACCCAATCTTATCCAGCTGTAAAGCTTGTTAGAAATACAGGCAATAGGCAAACACAGAAATACAATTATATTTTCTTGATCAGAATATTTTTATTTCCTTTTTTTCCTAAGCAGTGGTATCCTTGTCTGGGCAGACTCTACAGTTTATTCATGGTTACTTGGTTGTACATATTTCAGTGCTAGTGTCCTTGCCTATACTCGGAAAGCGTAAGGTTCACTTTATTTTTTTATTAATACTACATTCTAAGAATGTAGTAGAGTCTGTCAATCAAAGGACACCTGGTGTGCTTCACAGAATCAGTTTCCGAAGTCATGAATGAACTCTGAGTCTAAATCGTTGTAGCCCTGATCCTCATTGGAAATGGCTACCCATTTTCTCATGGCTGCTGGAATTTGATCCTGTGAGAGATACTGAAATCTGGAAAGAACAAATGGATTTCTAAAGACAGTTTCTGCCTGGAAGTCCCAGGGAAAGAACAATTTCTGAACAGGTCATCTAAAAAATAAATCTGTGTAATTCTGTGTCTGAATCACAGCTCCAGCTACTTAGGATTAGAGCTTAGTGGTAATGGTGCTCTCATGAGTACCCAAAAGGCACCAAGGCCCCATGTAGCATTCACTGGTACTGCCAAGCTTGTTTGGGGCACACTTTGATACAGGCATCTATCTCTGAGTTTATGTCCAAGATGATCTTTTTTTTTTAATATCTAAATCAAACCTTGACTATTCCTCTGAGGTTATTTTCCCCCTTTAAATTAATTTTAGATATCTTCCAGATTTTTTTTATTTTTTTATATATATTTTTTATTTTCTATATTCTATGTTTACATTCCAAAGGCTTTCCCCTTTCCCAGTTCCCCCCCTCCCTATGTCCCATAGTTCCTCTCCCCCCCAACTATTCCCCAATCATTCCCCCTCCCCCCACAGTTTCTCTACAAAACTCTTCCAGATTTTTTTATCAAATGACCTAAGCCCATCCCAAATCACGCAGTCCATTTCCATCATCCTATCATTAATTTGCTAAAATTAGTGTTATTTATTTCTCAACATACGTTGACGATCTTCCAGAAGGTTACACTGCAGTCAATGTAACCCAGGAAAAGAAAAACAACTTTTTATACTTAAAAAATCACACAATGCGGTGGAGAGAAAAATGAATTGTGAGATTCTTTCATTTCAACAAAGGTGGGTGTGGGCATAGTGGAGGAGAGGTGAGGTCTGGCAGAACGGAAGAACCTTAATCTGCAGAGTGACTGCTACCGCAGGTGTTTGCCATCCATTCTTTCACAGCATTCACTGGGTATCTCCTGCTATGGTCTGAATGATCCTGTCTCAGCAACATTCACATTTTATGTCTCATCCTCCATAGGATGACCAGCAAGGGTGTGGCATTTAAGAGGTAATTAGATGGGAAGGGCAAAGCCCTCAGGAATTGGCTCAGTGTCTGTGATGAAAGGGACCCCATGTTCCTTCTGTCATGAAAATTCCATGAAAAGAGAGTGGGGAAACAGAAGAGCATCCTAATCAACCTGCCATCAATTTGCTTTTAGGATTTTCAGCTTTTAGAGCTGAGACATGAGGGTTTTTGTTGATAAACTATCCGGTTCTGAACTATATTTTGCTATAGCATCCAAAATGAGCTAAGAAACCCACCAAATGACAAGTGTATCTTGGAATTGCTGGAAACATGCTTTTAAACATTCTGAGATTTGAATGGGTCCTTCAAGTGATCAAGAGGAATGACTTAAAGGCATTAGCTGTGGCAGGTAACAAAGGCATAAAAACAAACACCAACAGATCATTCACTGTTTAGTAGTCCCTTTCCCCTGGACTTCCCGTTATCATGATCAACTTTGGTCTAAATAAAGCCAATACAAACACAACTTGTGAGTTTGATATTTGGGGGGGGAGGGAAGGGTTTATTCAGCTTATACTTCCATGTTGCTGTTCATCACCAAAGAAGTCAGGACTGGAACTCAAGCAGGTCAGGCAGCAGGAGCTGATGCAGAGGCCATGGGGCAATGTTACTTACTGGCTTGCTTCCCCTGGCTTGTGCCCCACCCACCCCTGCCCCTATTCCCCAATCACCACCTCACCATTTCTAAGTCATTCTGCATCATGTTATCTGCACTCTCTCCTGATTGGACATGAATACATGAGTGATTGCTTTGTCCAGAGTACCCCTGCTGTGAATGTTCCCTGCCCCTTATTCATGATTTGTGTCATGTTAGCAGACTGAATTTCACAATATCAACATACTCCTCCTCTTCAAAACATAAAAGCCATTATCTTATTTAAAATGGCGATAAAAACACAACTATGATGATTTGCACATGACAAAGAGACTATCTGATGTGCTTTCTCTAAGTCACAGTGAACACATTTAATTTTATGTGCAGAGGATGAACATGATAACTACCCATATCCTCAGCCCAGATGGATCTTCTTGAAAGAAAAACTCATATTCCATTCTTACATATTATTATGCTTGTTCTATCTTATTATTAGTTAGTGTAGCAACCCCTCAATGTGACTGGTTTATACATGCAACTTTATACTAGGAATGTATGTGTACATATTTCTAAAAAGCATACATATGATTCTGTACTTTCAAAATGTACCACCCACCACAGATAACTAGGGACAACTGTTTTTAATTTTCTCTGTTTTTCCTCTATCTCGTTTTTTTTTCCCCCAAAACATAGCAGTCCCTCTTCTGTGTGGCTAATCTCTGTTGCTTAAAAAACAACCCTACTTTTTTCTTTTGAAACTTGTAGTGTAGAGTTTCTCCCACATAGCTGTGCATTTAGAGTTTAATGACTTTGTAAAGGAAATCAAGGGCATTTAAGGTCTCCGGGAGCAAGCATGAATCTGTGCTGAGGTCACTGGAGCACCAGCCCACACCTGCCTGGGTCTTCTTGTTCTGCCCTATATTTCCATACAGCTCGGGGCTTTTTTCTTTTTATATGTTATTTTTACTGAACAGATTAATGGAGAATGGTGTGAATGGTGTGATCCTTTAGTACATGCATACACCGGGTAACTATTAAATAGGCATCGTTAGCATTCCCATCTCTGAAGAACTTTTTGACTTTGTCGTAGTAGTTTTGTGAACCAAGTTAGCAAGAAGCAGTTTGAGAGAGGAAAGGTTGATCTGGGGCTGTAGTTTGAGGGAAGGCAGTCTGTTGTGGTGGAGGGGGAGCCGTGCTGACAGCTGTGTGAAGCAGCTGGCCACACTGTCCACAGTCAAGAAGTGGAGAGAGGTAAAGAAGGCTGGTGCTCCACTCCCTTTCTCCTTGCTACTCAGACTAGGAGCCCAGCCCAGGAATTGCAGACACTTACATTTATGGCGGGTCTTTCCTCCGTTCACCTTTTCTGAAAACACTGTCATAGACACACGGAGACCTTAGCCTCAAGGCCAAGAAGAGATCCATTATCACACTAAATCCAGACAGGAAAAGAGAGAGATTAGCTGTCACATATGCAATAACCAAACACAGTTAGAAGTAATGAGACCTGGGCTGCCTTCGAAAAGCACCATGGGCCTACTTCCTGATGGAGACAGTCCTGAAATTTTCAGGCTTTGGGGAATCCATCTGGTCTCTGAGGCACTGGCAGAGCTCACTTCATTAGACATCAATGTGGTTCGCTTTTTCAGATTCTCAGAAGCAAGGAATTTGCTCATACTCAGAAGAGCCCCTTGCTGTTAGAAGTTTCCAGAAGAGAGGAAGAGAGAGGGTCTGGTAGATGGAGAGACGTTTAACAGCAGAACAGATTGGTCAGGCTTTTAAAAATCTTTCTGGGCTTCATTTGAGTGATTTAGACACAAGAGAGTGACTACGCTGTATTCCAATGTGCGGTTTTCACCCTCCTGTCTAGAGAAGAGTCTCTCCCCTTCCTTCAGCTCCTTCTGACAATTTGTAGCTGGCACTGAGCGCTTGGAACGTGGAGTTTTGATTTGGATGATGACAAGATCTTTCTTGAAACTGATTTACTTTATGCCAAATACAAAATTGGATTTGCGATGGTTTGGAGCAGATGGAAAAGCCATGGGGGAAAAAATATAAAGCCAGAGCAGCCTCTTCATAGGCTTTGGGGGCTGTGAAATCCGGCTGCTTTCAAATAAGGATGGGATGGAATCCTGGGGCTCTAACTCAGGAGAAAATGGGGGAAAAAGTTAAATGCAAGGTAGCACATTAGCAAGGTAGTGGAGGGATTCTCAACCCCCCCCCCATCACCACTGCCTGCTTCTAGTTCCTCAATAAATATCCCCGAGTATCTCTGCAAGTATACCCAGGCTATCTCCCATCAATTGGTTCTCCATTTTGTCTTCCTTCCAGGACTCAACATCCCCCTGATTGCATGGTAAACATTTATTTTCTGACACAAAACCTTAAATGGAGAGTGCTCACACACACACACACACACACACACACACACACACACACACCCTTAATGCCACTCTTCAGGAGGCCCAAATGGGGCCAAGATTATAAAACCATTCCGGTCTACTTAGTGATTTTCAACCCAGCAAGGGCTACCCAGCGAGACCTTATGAGCACAAAGGTTTATTCCCCTGCTCTCTGGCGTGCTTCCTCCTCCTGGGTTTCTTCCTCTCTTCCTTTTGCCATCATCTTCTCTTTGCCCCTAACCACCTACCTCTACTTTCCCTTTTCTCCTTCTGCCTCCTGTTCAAGTGTCTAGAGTTTCCTGCAAGCTGACCGCTCTCCTGCTAACAAATGAGTGTTGGTGATAAGAATGGAGAAGGGAGTTCTCATTCCACTCTGTCTGCCTTTGAGGCCATTTGTTGATGGGAGTCAGGGTCATGAGAACAGATCTGTAAGCCTCCTGGGGACACCTACAGCAGGTCAGGTCAGGACATAGGTATGAACAGCTCAGCAGAATCCCCTCTGGGTTTCGATATTAAACTGCCACAGGAACACCTTTCGCTATGCCACCTATAATATCTGCACTTATGTCCTGCAGACTACAGGTAGATATTCTTCCTTATACACACACATAGCATACCTGTGCAATGTATATCACATATACATTAAAAAATACACTCACACAAATTATGCATTAGCTCTCCTATACATAGACTGATTTCTTTGGCCTACAGAAATAATTTTAGGTTATACATTTCAAATTATGTATTTTCCCACATTTACCCATAAATACATACTCATTTTCAAATATACGTTCCCTGTTGTCGCTCAACACGAAGCTGCAAAGGTTCCTTCTCCTTAGTAACGTGTGCTCTCAACAGTTCTGCAATATTGTACTTTTCTGATGAGCTAGACAACAACTTGTCTCACCTTCTACATCAGAAAGATGTGTGTTGTTCCTCCAAGGCTCCAGAGGCTTAAAGAGGTTAATTAAAAGACATCCAGGATGAAGAGTATAAAGTCCTGTGGGGTTCTTAATAATCCATTTGGTGTAAAGTTGAATATACCTCAATGTCAATTTCTTCCTGCTAGCAAAGTGTTGAATGCCAGTGCAGAAAGTGTCACATGCACAGAATGCAGACAATGCAATTCAGTTCTACAGACCCTGAGAAGGTGCTACGTACCGGTACTGTGGGCTTAATCCGCAGTACAACCCAAAGTTCCCTGGTGAAGCTTTAACTCCCTAGTGCATTTCAAAACTGGGTTTATAACGCGGAATAGTCTCAGTGAGGTCAGACAGGTTGTGCCTGGCTGCTATAAAAAGAGTAAGAAACTACAGGAATTTCTCCCTCTTTGCATTTACTGTAACGAAGAAAATCAGTCTGATCAGGAAGGTAGCCACATACCACCTAAGAAGCGATGTCTTTCAAGAAACCACCCTCTGGGCATCTTAGTCTTGGAATTTAGGTTCTAGAACCACATGAAACCAACCAACCAACCACCCCTTTTCTGTATTTGTGTGTGGTATTGGCTTTTGAGTCCAAAGCCTCACACATATTAGACAACCACTCTACCATTGAGCTGTATCCTCAGCCCACTTAATAGTTTTGGCTTTGAACTCTGTTCTAGTTCAGGTTACTATTGCTATGAAGAGACACCATGACCATGACAACTCTTGTAAAGGAAAACATTTCATTGGGACTGGCTTATAATTCAGAGATCAGTCCATTTTCATTATGGTTTGAAGCATGGCAGCACACAGGTGTACATGGTCACTACACCCAGATGATGGCTTTCAGTTTATTTTAGTTGTTGTTTTTAGCAGAAGCCTAAACAGACTGATACATTAATGTACACTATCCTAACAAAAGGATACACATCAAACTAATGAGACCTTCCCCTCATATAGCTTAAGTTCTAGAGCATATTGGACATAAAGCATAGAGACAGGGCAAGCAGCCGTGTTGCCCTGTTCTTCCCGCCAAAGGATAATAGAGATTTAGCTTTTTCTCATGAGCTAATTTCTGATTCTTCATTCTTGTTTGATCTTCGTTCTGTTCACCACCCATGCTGTGTACCTTATTTCCTGTATTGAGAATACTCCAAATGCTTTCTGTTGCTTAGCTAGGTCAAGGTAATGAAATCATTTTTTGAATGTGATTTCTGAGGATCATAAAGTAATTCTGGTCACCCCATAAGACATATGAATACTATTGAATTCATTTTTACTGTCTTAACATGCACATCAACAAACCCTTCCTCCCTTCCTCCATACAACTTGCTTTCTCTGGAACTTCATAATGTTACACTGCAGATGATTTAGATAATACTGCTAAGACAAATTGAAAATATTTCATTGGTAGCCGACTCCAAAATATCTCTATCAAGGATACTTAAACCAAGGTGGCTATCAACCTATGCCCATGATGATGCTCTGTTCCAATGGTCACACTGTTCTCCAGCCTGCTTAACCTTGGTTTGCATTTTCACTGAGAGGATATATGTGCTGGCTGGTTTTATGTTCTCATTATCAGAGGTTTCTGCTTTTCCACACGGTAGTGACAGAAGAAAGGCTTTGTGAATCATAAGCAGGTCTTTGTCTCTTCTTGGAATTATGGTTTTGATCATACTGTGCTTGAGCTCAGGATAAACAAGAATGAATTGTATTGGGTAGTCCTTTTCAAACAGAAGTTGCTAGCCCGTGGGTCTATTGGAATAAGCAGAAAGGCTTTGTTTGGCCTACATATGCTTTTATTTTTTTCTAATTAAAACATGTTGCCAAAATATCAATCATAGACATGTTAGATTAAAAAAACTCCCAACTTCTGTTGTGTGTCGTCTATTACAAGTCTGAGAAATGTGCACAGAGGCTCTTGCGTGCTTATGATATAATGCAACACCAGCTTCCTAATTCAGAATAAAGCGTTTGTTCTCCAGGTTCCTACAATCACACACTCCCCCAATCACTTACTGTATCCATTGTGCCCTGTAGTCCATTGAGTTTCTGTGCCCCATGACAGAATGTGACATCAGGGAGAAAAGAGTCTATATAATGTTAAACCATGAGATTTTATGATGTTATATGTTATTACAGCACCATTAGCCTATCTGACCAATGCACCTGAGTTTTTCTGTTGTCACTACTACAATCTAGGTGCTAATAAAATTTATTCTTGAAGCTTACAGGTACCAGGTTGTGTTAGTCATGATTCTCCAAAGAAACAAATCAATAGGAGAAAGATTTTAAAGACTTGGCATAAATGTGATCCTGGTAAATCAAAAATCTAGTCTATGGGGAAGACTAGCAAGTCAGAGAGTTAGGTGAGAGTTGACACCACCGGATTTGGTCTGGAGGCTAGTGATTCAGGAATAATGTTGTCATTGTTACGTGGAAGAACCACTTAGCTTATTGATCTAAGGTGTCCATCGAGGGCTTGTGTTTTGTGTGCAGATTGATCTCTAGCTCATGGTATTAGTTTAGAAGGTTACAGAGACCTTTCTAGGTGAGGACTAGCTGGGTGACGTATGACACTGAAGGAGAGACTTTGAAGGTGTACTCACCCTCTCCAGGCATACTTTGTCTACTTCCTGGTTTGCTACCGTGTGAAGAGTCTATCAAAATGCTCCTGCTGCTGTGACCTCCACCATGGATTGAAATAGCCCCGAAGGCACAGACCAAAATAAGTGTTTCCTTTCTTAAGCTGGTCTGTTGTGCATTTTGTCACATCAAAATTACTTGTCCATTTGATTCAATAAGAAATCTATTCTTGGATGAGATATACCCATGTTATAGTGTGAATATTATTAATTAACTGACTACTAACGGTCTGTCTTAGCCACATTTTAACAAATACCTTTATGGAAGCATCTAGAATACATACTATCTGACTAAGCAATTAGTAACACCTATCCACACTGGCAGTTGAAGTTTGTACACAGTCCATACATCTTCCTGAGCCATGAACTTTTTTACTCTTTAACAAGGTATGTATAACAACATTTCTACATTAAGGATAAAATTCCAATGAAACCTTGAAAAAGGTCTCTATCCTATTTTAGCTTTTGCAAGTCACCGGTCAGTCCATTTAAGTGGATATGTTCATGCAATGCTCAGGTACCCAAATGCCATATAGAGAATTTATTAATTCCTTCAAGCTTCATTTTCTAAATGTAAAAGAAGGATCAACAGTATCACTCCTTATCATTAAATTTGGACACCCACATATATACATAGATGCTCATGTACATACACAGTCACACACAGACTCATGTGTTCATGCACACGTGTGTGCTCGGGTACTCACGCACAGACACATGCACTCATGCACACACACAAGTAAAGGTTACAAGAAGCTTTTAGAGATTATGCCTACTTATAATCATTTGATTACCATGACAGTTTCAGGTGGAATCACAGGTGTCCAAATTCTTCAGGTTGTACACAGTACGTATATAGAATTTATTACATGTCAATAGCATCTTAATAAAGCTATTTAAACTGTATTTCCTGGTAAAGATGTGATGAGGGAGAAAATAGATTATTCCAGAAGTGTAACTTAGTCATACTTGCTGCTTTCTTGGGATCCTTTGTTTAATCTGACATGGTCCTGCATATCTTTTCTACATATTTACTCCATCAGTTCTCTAAGTGTCCAGATAAGTAGAGCCCCTGCCTTTGTTTCCTGCTCACTTGGAGCCTGTATACAAGGCAGGAATGGCTTCTGTGTCTTTTCTAATCACTTTATTCACACAGACTGAAAAATTACTCTAATAGAGCATTCATAAGACTATATTGGTATCTTCTGGGAACTGGTTGTTTTGATTTCTATTGTTTGAAAATTTCATATATTCCTATAATGTGCTTCATCAAGTTCACCTGATTCCCTCCCTCCCTCCCTCCCTCCCTTCCTCCCTCCCTCCCTCCCTCCCTTCCCATCATTATTCCTTCCTGCTTTTACATGTTCTCTTTTAGAATCTCGATAATTCCACTTGGTGCTGCCAGCATGAGAAAGGCCATTTACTGGAGCATTGGTAGCTTCTCAGGGTCCACTTTCTTGGAAAAGCAACGTGTGCTGGATACAATTGATGATAAATCTGCACATCTCACTACCTCTGATAAGAATGCTATGCTCTAGGCTAATATCCACTTATCAGTGACTGCATACCATGGGTATTCTTTAGAGACTGGGTTACCTCACTTAGTATGATGTTCTCCAATTCCATCCATTTCTCTAAGAATTTCATGAATTCATTGTTTCTAATGGCTGAATAGTATTCCATTGTGTATATATACCACATTTTTTGTATCCATTCCTCTGTTGAGGGACATCTGGGTTCTTTCCAGCTTCTGGCTATTATAAATAAGGCTGCTCTGAACATAGTGGAGCATGTATCCTTATTGCATGCTGGAGAATCTTCTGGGTATATGCCCAGGAGTGGTATGGCTGGTTCCTCCGGAAGTATCACGTCCATTTTTCTGAGGAACCGCCAGACTGATTTCCAGAGTGGTTGTACTAGCTTGCATTCCCACCAGCAGAGGAGGAGTGTTCCTCTTTCTCCACATCCTGGCCAACACCTGATGTCTTCTGAGTTTTTAATCTTAGCCATTCTGACTGGTGTGGTGTGAGCCTAGAATCTTGGGACACCAAAGACACAATCCACATACCAAATGATGTCTGACAAGAAGAAAGGAGTGGACACTGGTGCTGGAAAGGATCAAAGCATCAGTGTAGGGGAATACCAGAACAGGGAAGTGGGAAGGGGTGGATGAGGGAGCAGGGGGAGGGAAAAGGGCATGTGGGACCTTTGGGGGTTAGGGAACCAGAAAAGGGAAATGAAATGTAAATATAGAATATATCCAATAAAAAAAAGAATGGTATGCTCTTCATCTACCCAACTTGCTTAGTTGGGGAAATAGGTACCTGGATGCCAAGAAACTAGGCTGAGATTATACCAAGGGGTGAAGTGGAAACTTAAGGGTTCTTTGGAAAATCAGTCATGTTGGATGGTGTTCTGTTGGGGAAAATACATGAAAGAGCGATTTCCTGAAATGGACACAGGTAAAAGACTAAGGCAGACTCAGGAAAGAACACTTGGCTGAAACAGACACAAGTGCTTACATTACAGAGTTGAGCTCATTTTGTCGGTACTCCATAGAGAGAAATGCACCAAAAAAATTTCTCTGGTTGTGAGCTGCAGTTTCTTGCAGCTTCCTCAGATTCAGGCTAATGGGCAGAGTGATCTTAGCTGAGACAGATGCATGTGCTGAGGCAAGACCCGTGGAGGACGCGTCATGTTTGGAGGAAGTATAACAAGGACTGGACCGACAGCAAGGCTAAGCTTGCTAATAGAACTCCGTGTGCAATGCTTGCTGGTCTCTAATCTTTGCTTCTCTGACAGAGCCATCTCTGAGAACTGCTCCTGGACCCTCCTGCTGACTAGTGCCTAGGCAAAGGCCTGGCTGTCTCTATTAGGTAGTGTCCCAACAGCTGACTCATGTTTGCTACCCCGACCCTGATGAACTGGACCGCTGGGGTATCCATGAAGTATTTGTGAGGGGATTGAGCTGCTGCTGCTGACTTGTGAACTGAACTGCCAGTTTCCAGGCAACACCAACAAGAGCTGCTCCAAAGAACCATTTCTAAACAGGTCCACTTACCCTGTATCCTTTCTTTTCCACTACTTCTGGTGGGGAGTGGGCTAAAAGAGAGGTTAAAGCATTTAAGAACCAGCACTGAAATAGGCTTTGAAAAAAATTTAAGTCGCAAAGAGGCATCCCTGTGCTCAGAGCCAGAGCAGCCAATAACGTCAAGTACAAAGTAGATTCCCAGTAACTAATAATTTCAGCTATTTCTTTGTTAGAATTGACTCAAATAGGTGAAGAAGACTTTGTTAATGGTTTTTCCTTAAAAAGGAGAGCATTCTAATGAATAAATAAGAGGAGAAAGATATTTGTATGCCACATATAAATTGGCTCACTTTTTAATTGCATTGTGCACCATAGTAGAGTTTTTGATGTTATGATCCAGTCTTTTATGTGTTTAAAATTGCTAATTATTAAAAGTCTGTATCTGTGACATACTTTACTCCCTTCAAAGGGTTCAGAAATAGCTCCAGATTAGACAGGACTCAGGATAGAGTCCAAATTTCACAGGGTAAATGGAGACTTGCCTGAACCTGTCTCTGTATTAGTCACCAGTCACTAAGCATGTTATCTTTTGCTCAGGAACTTAATGCATCCTTAAGAAGCTGGCTCTTGGACTTAGGCCTCCACTGAGTCCTTCCATCTTCAACAAAATGTATAAGATCCACAGTAATGGGAAGCCAAGTTTAGTACCTCACTGAGAGAGCTCACATTTATAGCTGATCCTCTGACAATGTTCTCATCCTGTAGTGCATGCAGGCATGGATGAACAAGGCACCCAAATCCTGTTCATGGATTCACCACATCATGACCTTTCAGCAATTACTCTAACTTCTAAAGCTTAGTTTGCTTCATTGTAGATTTGGGCTTTGATCACACAACAAAGAGTTATTAGAATTAGATGAGTTTAGGTATGTAGATATTCATAACAGGCCTTGAAACGGATTTCCATACAAGTGACCTTATAGACCCATGCATACATTTCTTTCCTGAAGCCAAAATAATTGTTCTTTGGGGTCAGTCAGGAAACAGGGAAGGCTTTTGTGAGAAAGAGAATGCCCTTGAGAGTTTCCTCAAAACAGTTAAACAAACATTTCTTTTGAAAGGAGCTCAGGATGAGGATCAGTCTCCCATTCAGCAAACTCTTTTCTCCATTTCATTCGAATGAATTTCAGAACCTCACCCATGCAAGACAAGTTTCCATATATCAACAATAGCTTGCCAGTGACTGGTAGACAAATGTAGAATTTTTGAGGATGTCTTTTGAAAATATGAAACATGCTTACCTCTTATTTAAAGAGGATATAAAAACATTGCGTATCTTTTTATTAATGACTCTGGATCCGCTTTTACTCCATTCATAATAGCCATTAGAAAGCTGAGTTGGACATCTCCCAGACCCATGAAGTGGGAAGGCAGAGACATAAGGTCTCCTTCTTGGTGACCAATTATACCAACTTCAGTTCCATATCCATGACCAGAAGTGTGACTTCCATGGAGCATGGTCCTCACCATGCTGTCTAAGTGTGTATCCCAGAACCTGCAAATATGTCAGTACCACTGAACTTGTTAAAGCTGAGATTTCAGGACCATATTATTACATCTTAACACTAAAAGGAAAGATGTTGCCAACTGGGCTATCAAGCTTGCTGTCTTAGTCAGGGTTACAACTACTATGATGAAACACCATGACCAAAGCAACTTAGGGAAGGAGAGATTGGATTATGTTTCCATATCACAGTTCATCATCAAAGGAAGCCAGGATAGGAAGCAGAGCAGGAACCTAGATGCAGGAGCTAATACAGAGGTCATGGAGGACTGCTGCTACTAGCTTACTTTATGTAATTTGCTCAGCCTAATTTCTTATAGAACTTAGGACCACCTGCCCAGGCATGGCCCTACCAACTATGAGCTGCCCCCCCCCCCGATTAATTGCTAATTAAGAAAATACCCTATAGGGTTGCCTTCAGTCTGATCTTATGGAGACATTTTCTTAATTGAGGTCTCCTTCTTCCAATGACCCTAGCATGTGTCAAGATGGCATAAACTAGCCAGCAACCTTGCTTGTTAAGCAAATATACCTGTCAGAGTTTATAGAGTATGGGAAATACTGCTTACATTCAATGAGATATGAGGTGCTAAGCCCATGGTGGACAACTGGTTTGTAAATAATCTTAGCTCTGCTTTCTGTGTTGCATTTCTCCTCTCCAATTGTGTGTAGCAATCTGTCACTTGCATGTGCTGTTGCTAGAAGAGTTTCTCTTTCTTATGCAAATATGGAGAAATCATACTATAATGTCCAAAAATTTAAAACTCTAATGTAAGCCAGATGTATTTTTTTGGTAACAGATAAAAAAAAAAAAACTGGGATCCAGGTAGATGACATGACTTTTTTTCCAAGGTAATAATCTTAACAATGATGATGGTAATTAAACATTGTGGAATCCTGGGAAGACTTTAATGGGTTGATTAATGAAATTTTGTTACAGTTTTTAACTATATTGTACCAATGTTAAAGGCCACTTTTGAAAACTGCATCACAGTAGTATATGAAATTAATATTAGGGAAGCCAAGTGACTTACATAGGAACATCATACATTCTTTACTTTCTGTGCAACTTTTAACTAAATTCTTTTTTCTTTTCTTAAGTATTAAAAATTTGCAACTCATTTGTTCACACTATGACCCTGAGATTGTGTTCTTTACTGGAAAAATCTGTTTCTAGTGGTGGTGTGGCTCAGACTTATCACAAACCTTTAATCTAAGATCTTTCTACTTATTGTAAGCAGGATTAAATAAAGTCAACTACAGTTCAAGAGTCAGGTCAAGCAACCAGTTGTCAGGAAGTGAACATAGGAAAATAACATATAGATCATGAGAGGAAGTTGGGAGAACAAATAGACGTGCAGGAAGTAGAGAGGAGGGACATTTACTTTGAAGGGCCGGACCCAGAGCTCACTGATTGGTTTGAATGGCTGGTCAAAGAGCTTCAGGGATTCATTTCCCTCCCAATGAAAGGGCAACAGGTGTGCATGATCACCTCTGGCATTTATATGACTGTTTAAGATCTGCCTCAAGTTCTCATGCTTTCTCCAGACACTTTACTGACTAAGTTCTCTTCCCCAGCCCTACAATGCTGTATGCTGGCTGTCTACCTAGCTGCCTACCTAGCTGCCTTTCCCATCATCCTCTCTGTTTGATTTTGAGTTGATCCCATAGATTTCTTTCTCTAGAAGTCCCAAATCATTGTTCTAACACTTGATAACATACAAAAATAGAAACTAAGGAAGAATGTGAGTCAACAGAAGCACAGTGTCCAATCAGGATAGTGGCCTGAGTGGATTTGAAGACCGTTTCCCCCGTTTCTTTCACTGCCACCCACAGCAGCAGAGAAGCAAAAGGTAGATGACCTGGGCAGGGTTGGCTACTGGGATCCTTGTTAGAATATGAGTATTACATACTCCTTCCATGATGGTATCATCAGTGAACACATGCTCTTGGCTGAATCTGTTTTTGCACCAGGGCTGATTTGCTCCCATTGCATCCTAGGGAGTTCCCAGTAGCAGAACTGGAGAGAGTGTCCTAGTTAGATCGTCACCTTCTCCAGGAGAGGCCAGGCGACAAGTCCTCTGAACATCAAGGGGGTCTGTACATTTCATAGAACAAGCTATGCAGAACCGCTGGAACCCAAGTGTTCTAAAATTAAGTTTCTTTGTTTCCTTTCTGTTTGTTTATCTTATATCACATCATACCTGAAACAAATAAGTCTGTCATCTACTCCAAGTGTTCTTTGTCCAAAACACGTGGAGAGTTGAGCACCCACAAATGGAACATTGATCAATGTTAAACAAGGTGTTCTAGGCGCCTCCTCCCCCACCTGCAGGGACGGAAAAGGGAAGTTTTTCTGGATTATATTGCCAAAGGAAACTTTCTAAATGGTGAGTCTCCAAAGGAGCGTGTACTCTACAAAGCATATCAGCAAAGAATTTGGGAAAAAAAAAAAAAAGCAAAAGCATTCCTTGTCAACTATCTCTCCTTTCTCTGGAAATGTTTGCTCTTTGCCATTTTTATACTGTCTGTCTTTACCAGAATGTATGGCTAGTGTGGCTTTTCATTTATTTGTTAGTTTTGTTAAAGGTCTTTTTTAAAGGAGATTGATATTGGGAAATGGACTGTCTTGGTTACTGTTGTATTGCTGTAAAGGGCAACCTATAAAAGATAGCATTTAATTGGGGGCTATCCCTGGTTCTGGAAAGGCTCAGTGCATCAGTTTAGAGAAATACCAGAACAGAGAAGTGGGAAGGGGTGGATGGGGGAACAGGAAGAGGGAAAAGGGCTTATGGGACTGAGCCAGGAAAAGGGAAATCATTTGAAATGTAAATAAAGAATATATCGAATAAAAAAAAGAAAAAAATATTTTGTACTTAATATTTTCATAAACATGTTTAGAAGTTTTATATATACATACATATATAGTTTGTTTGTTTAAATGTCCTCATACAAAATAGTATGAAGAGGTTGTGTGCATCCTTTACCCAGTTTCTCCAATGGTTATAACTTAAGTCACAGAACAGTATCAAAACCAAGAATTTGACATTGGTACAGTGTGAATGTATAATCTTCTGTCTGTAGTTTTTGTGTGTATGCCTGTGTAACCACCACAACCAAGATGCAGAACTGTGTCATCAACATTTGCTTTGTGCCACCACTTTATATTTAACATGCTACCAACAACTCATATCATTTTCAAATTTGTTTTTCCTTCACTGTAATTCTGTTGTTTTGAAGATAGTCTATAAATAAAATTATATAGTATATGCTCTTATGGAAAAAAAATAATTGGAGATTATCTTAACCCTGATTAATGTCACAGAATAAAATCTCGAAGTGGGCTTTGTCAATCAGTCTAGGATCTCACCCAACTTGCAGATGGCTACAGAGTATCAGGTTCAAGGACCTTGCTATGTCTCCTGAGTGCCCTGGCTTTTTGTCAGGCTTCATCACAAAAGAGTCATTGATAGTATATGCAACAGAAAAGGTCTATTTTCTTCATTCAATTGATTAAAAAAAAAAAAAACAAGGGTTCTGGAGAAACTAAACACATCTGCATCTAGAATTCCACAATTCTTGATTATGTTGACTTTCAAAAGTTAATAACCTTATTTAGGTCTTGTAAAAATAGGATAACAGCACAATGGCATTAAATGACACCTTGGGTGCAAAGCACTCTCCCATGTTTCCTGTCTCAAAACAAGCAATCAAAGGTAGTTTTAAAAATAGTTTATTAATAATAAACCATATAAAAGGCATTTTCCTTCTGCCTTTGAGAGTTTGGTAACTAAATCTGTGAAATAAACTGGCAAGAGGAATATCAACAGAAAAAAAGACATATGAATTTATTATATGTCTAGGGAATCACAGAAAAATGGATGCCCCCAAATTCATCACAAGATGTGATGGCTTCGCACATAGCACTGTTTATAAGAGCACCGAAGGAGCATGTGGAAAGGTTAGGGTGCATTCTTAGAAGCTCTGGTAACACCTTATAAGACAAGTTTGTGTGGGTGTGGTATTGGTAACTAACCAGTTTCCAATGATAAAGTGAGCTCTTAGGTTGTTGAAACTACCAGAAAAAAAAATAATGAAGGCTAGTTTTTAAGTCCTTAAGTAATCAATAAACTTAAGAAGTATGTTTAAGGATGTATGTCCTAAATCCCTTCAGTAGGGAAGTTTAAATATATATATTTAACATGCTCCCCTATGTTCATAGCAGCCTTATTTATAGTAGCCAGAAGCTGGAAAGAACCCAGATGCCCCTCAACAGAGGAATGGATACAGAAGGTGTGATACATTTACACAGTGGGGTACTACTCAGCTATTAAAAACAATGACTTCATGAAATTCTTAGGCAAATGGATGGAACTAGAAAATATTGTCCTGCATTATTTTTCATGATAATCTTCAATTTTAATGTCTTTCTATATACTTCCTCTATTTTATCAGAAGTTTTCAATGTAAATCTGATAGATTAAAATGGTAGACATAAAAAACATTGCTGGTGGGAATGCAAGCTGGTACAACCACTCTGGAAATCAGTATGGCGGTTCCTCAGAAAAATGGGCGTGATACTTCCGGAGGACCCAGCCATACCACTCCTGGGAATATACCCAGAAGATTTACCAGCATGCAATAAGGATACATGCTCCACTATGTTCAGAGCAGCCTTATATATAATAGCCAGAAGCTGGAAAGAACCCAGATGTCCCTCAACAGAGGAATGGATACAAAAAATGTGGTATATATACACAATGGAGTACTATTCAGCCATTAGAAACAATGAATTCATGAAATTCTTAGAGAAATGGATGGAGCTGGAGAATGTCATACTAAGTGAGGTGACCCAGTCTCAAAAGAATACCCATGGTATACAGTCACTGATAAGTGGATATTAGCCTAGAAGCTTGGAACACCAAAGACACAAATCACATATCAAGTGATGTCTCACAAGAAGAAAGGAGTGGACACTGGTGCTAGAATGGACCAAAACATCATTGTGGGAGAGTACAAGAACAGTAAAGTGGGAGGGGGTGGATGCGGGAGCAGGGGGAGGGAAAAGGACATGTGGGACCTTTGGGGGTGGGGAACCAGAAAAAGGGAAATGAATTGTAAATATAGAATATATACAATAAAAAAAAAAGAAGGAAAAAAACATTACTAAATAAAAAGGAGAATTGCAAACATTTTCTGATAAATTTGAAGATTTACATGAGAAAAAAAAATATCTTCCTGAGTGAGGTAACCAATCACAAAAGAACATACATGGTATGCACTCACTGATAAGTGGATATTAGGCAAAAAGCTCAGAATACCCATGATACAACTCATAGATTATATGAAACTCAAGAAGAAGGAAGACCAAAGTGTAGATGATTCAGTCCTTCTTAGAAGGGGGAGCAAAATAGTCACAGGAGGCAGAGGGTAGGAGGGACTTGGGAGGAAAGAGAGGAAGGGGAGGAGAAAAGGGGGACAGGATCAGGTATGGGAGGAGACTGGGGTGATACACAGAGGGTTAGGAAATTGAACAGAGGTGTGTAGCAAAGGAGGATAGGGAACTGGAGGTAGATACCAGAAAGCCCCAGATGCCAGAAAAGCAAGAGGCTTCTGGGACCCAACAGGGATAAGATTAGCAGAAATGCCAACAAAGAGGAGGGAGAACCTGTAGGGACCATATCCAGAGGTTAGGCAAGGCACTCAGTTGGGGAATGGGGCCACCCACTCATCTCCAAATGTTTAACCTAGAATTTCTCCTGTCTGAAGGAAATATGGGGACAAAGTATGGAAGAGATACTCAAGAAAAGTCCATGCAGAGATTTTCCCATCTGGGGATCCATCCTATATATACAGATACTACTGCTGATGGAAGAAGTGCTTGCTGACAGGAGCTTGATATAGCTGCCTCCTGAGAGCCTCTGCCAGAGCCTGACAAATACAGAGGCGGATGCTCACAGCCAACCATTGGACTGAGCACAGGGTTCCCAATGGAGGAGTTAGGGAAAGGACAGGGGAATGCCAGGGCAGTGAAGTGGGAGTGGGTGGGTGGGGGAGCACTCCATAGAAGCAGGTGGAGGGAGGATGGAATAGAGGGATTGTGGGGGGTAGAATGGGGAAACAGGATAACATCTGAAATGTAAATAAATAAAATATCCAATAAAAAATAAAGTGTGAAAGCCAAAGTTATGTTTGAATTTTAATTACTATGCCTAAGAGATGCATGGAACAAAAATGCCTCTTACCATGTAAGCCCCATGCCCAAGGACAGATGCTAGAGGCTGTATTGTTAATGTGGGGTAATGAGCCATGTGTTTTAACTCCCCTAAACAAGTTTGTTTGACCCAAGAGCACCTGAGATGCTTGATCACATGTAGGTGGGAGTTATGTGGGCAGGGAATGTATCGGGATGTATGACCCTGAATGAACTTGCTGGGAAATATGGTGGCCTTGAGTGGTTGCCTCTTGAAGCCTCTGCAAGATGTGGCCATTTCCTAGGAACCCCCAGAATGGGTCTGGCCAAAGTCCACCAACCTCGCCTGTATGTATTTAAAGCTTGCTTAAAATCAGGCTTTAAAACTGTGGTAGTGGTCTTACTCTCTCACCCGGGAGGATTAACAAAAGATTCAAAACCTGAGTTTTCAAGAAGCTCTTCATAGTGAACAATGTCAGTAGGGGAGAAGAGAGCTTCCATAGGTGAACATTGCTTCATCTGACTAAACCATGAGAGAGTGTCTGCTCCTCTCCAAATGACTGCTGTCTGTCAGGTGCAAAACCCACTTGGCTACCAGTGAATAATACAGAAAAGCAGACATATCAGACAGGCTTAACAACTGCAAGTAATGGAAAGGGCTGTCATATTTCTGCCCATAAACTTGCTACCCTCTTTGGTCACTTCCCTTACACCCACGCAAGACTTCAGTCTACAATTTTACAAAAGAAGCCTGTCTTTTCTGGTAAAACCATCCTACTGGTACTTCCAGGGCAAGTGGTCTCATGGTTTCACATATGGGAGATTTCTTTATTTATTCTCATATATAGAGATCCACTGGTCATTCATCAGTCATTAAGTCCCCTTAAATAGGGAAGGGGAGGGAAAGGAAAGAGACTTCCAGAGAAGCACAGCAGCCTGTGTAATGAGAGCTTTGGGAGTGGATTCCCGGATGCCCATGTGTGCATTGGTTGCTAGGATAAAAATGTGTTTGGGAGTGGGAAAGGTATTTAAAGAAAAATTTCCCACAGACCCCGGAGCATGGAAAAGTGGGCTATAGCCTCAAACAGAGAGCAGGCTGCATTCCCATACCCGGGACCTCCAGGGTCAGGGTGCTTCCTCTCTTTATTACCCAGGGCCTTCTTCTGGCAATGCTTAACCTGCCTCCTCCAACCCATCCAAGGGAAGGAATGCAGAGAGCCTCATTAGGAGCGCCTTATCAATGCCCTAGCCCTGTTGCTTTCCATGGGCTATTATTGACCTTTTGAATGGGAGTGGTTTGGGCTCTCCCTTTGCTCCTTTAAAGAAGGTATTGTTCAACACCGTGTGAGAATCTCAGATGCTACATTGAATCACCCTGAATACAGGGCCTATTTATTAAATGCTTGAGACCTGATTTCTGAGTTCAAGCTTCAGTCCTCATGTTTAATCCTTAGAAGTATCAGAAGAAACAACTTTGCTTCTCTTAGCTCCGTTTTCTCAGATCTGCAGGCTAAATGAGACGTGAGTGTGAATTCTTGTTTACCAACTAGGACCCAGATTAAACCTTCAATTAACAGAAGTTGTAAAAGAGCCATTCGTGTTTCATCAGATCAGCTGAGATTTAACTACAGGCGCAAAGATAAGGCTGAGAGACTTAGCTCAGAGAAGTTCCTGACTGGATGTGAGAGTCTTGTGTATAGACAAACAGTAACAATGGGCTTTGATGAGACCACAGTCCCCAGAAAAAAAGTAGACAGATGCCACGCACCTATGTGGAAAGGGGAAACACTGGCAGATGGCAAAGTGGGTGCAGTTCTGGCTCAAGATGTCTGATTTGAGGGATAATAGGGGAGTTGTGAGAATGAGAGAGAAATCAGTGTGAGTCCTGGGGATGTAGTGTGAGACCAAGCCAGGAAAAGTGATCTTCCAGGTTAAGAGTGCTGTTGGCAGTTGAAAATAAGTTCCTGTTTCTTCCATGCTTGCTTGGCCCATCTGTACTAGATGTACTTGATCACGTGTAGGTGGGAGGCACATGGACAGGAAATACATCAGGATGCACAGCACACTTGCCCTTGATTGAATGTAGGCAGGAGACACATAGGCAGGAAACAGTCAGGATATATGTTTGCCTCTGACTGAACGGATGAAAAACACTGTGGCCTTGTAGAATTTTTTTTTTTTAGGCCTTTGTAAGGTGTGACTCCTGACTATATTTTGGGAATCCAGAGATGGACCAGAGATGGACCTGGCCAGTATTTAATTAAAGCTAGCTTCCAATTTGGCTTTACACTGTATTGTTGGTCTTATTCTGGCCCAGTAGGATTAACGGTAGCTCAGTACTTGAGCACGTCCTTCATATGTACACAACTCTGGGCTCTGTCTATCCTCAGTGCAAGTCAGCAAGCAACATCCAAGGATCCTGAAGCAGATCTGTGTACATGTGTCTAAGGGCATTGAAAATGTCCTCGTGGAAACAGGAAGAGCATGAGTAAATCTCTGCAGAATATATGGTTATATCTAAACATATGTTATATGAGCTGGTGTGTGTATGTGTGTGTATGTGTGTGTGTGTGTGTCTATGCATATGTGTGTCTGTGTCCATGTTTTGAGGGAATGTGTGGAGCCCCTAACCCCATAGAACACAGGAACCATTTGAAATTAATTCAGTATTAGATAATTTAGGAACTTCTACCTCTGAAGACTGAATGTTCAAGGGAAACTCCTTACATTTAGGGAGCTGTATATATCTTTATCATTTGCTCCTTCAGTATGCTCCATCCTGTACTTTAAATGATGTTCTGCCATCCTGCATATTAGCCTGGAGCTACCACACAAAATTGACAGATAGCAGGCATAGCTCTGTGTAGTCAGTCATCTGTTTACTCTTTCTATTTAATACCAACAGCTAGCTAGCTCTTAGACATCCAACAAATGCTCAAAGACTGTCTGCCACCTCTGGGTCATTGAATGCCAAGGTGAACAGTGAACTCAGAGTACCTGCTTTTAGGAAAGTTGTAGACTCTTAGAGAATCATTCGAAGGGGAATGCATTTCCTCAGTGGACTGCTCCTGACAATGCTCTACGAGGCAGGTTTGTTACCAGCACCTTGGAGATGAAAGGATGAGTCAGAGAGAGGTGAGGCAATTCATTCAAGGCATATAAACATAAATTCTTTTCAGAACCAGGTCCAGGACCTCATGCATGCTAAGGAAGTGTTCTGCTTCTGACCTACAACCCCATCCCAGGAACTTGCTTTATGGTGATTGCTTTCCTTCCCTTCCTAATCACCACCCTAAGAGAAGACAGTCTTCTTTTCTGTTCCTGATGTCTCATTTCATTACAACAATATTCTATTCAAGTCACAAAACCCACGTGTCCTCTCCAAGCAAACCTCCTGCTATCTTCCTGTGTCCACTCATCATCCATAAACTGTGAGCACTGGGTGGTGACGCAGCTTGCTCATGGTTGCATGGGCATTTGAAGCAGGGCATCTCAACCCAGAGACTAAATCCTTGGTCACTATCTTAGTGGGTTTAACCTTCATAGTAGGAAATATCAAGAACACAATTTTGTGTTCTCATGTTTCTAGAGAATAGGAGACTGACAACAAGGTGTTAGGAGGGCTGCTTTCTGCTCTGTTCTCTCTCACTAGCAACACCATCTTGCAGGGTCTTCACATAACTCCTTGTCTCTGTCATTCTCTCTATCTCTCTGTCGTTCTCTCTGTTTGTCTCTCTATCTCTCTGTCTCCTCCCTCTTCCTCCACCCCCTTTCTCTCTGTGTGTCTATGTTCTAGTCTGTTATTTACTAAGGACATCAAACATTGGACTAGAGTTTTCCCAAATAAATTCACTGAACATTAATTACCCCATAACAACTGCATCTCATAGGGGTGTCTTACTCTATTTGTGCTGTTCTGTAGAATAGTATAGATTTGGTAATTTATAAATAATAGAAGTCCATCGAAATCCTAGAGGCTACGAAGTTCATCATCAACGTGCCTTAGTTAGTGGTAGTGGTGCAAGAGGGGCTTCATTCTTTCTGCATTGCAATATAGCAGGGGACATTTTATGGCAGAAGACAGAGATGAAGGGTTGATAATGAATCCAGCTGACAAAGTCAAATTAACATGTTCTTGAGAGCAGAGCACATGGGACCTTAACATACCTTAGAGGTTCCTCATCTCTCACCACTATTGCACTGGGGACTGAACTTCCAGCAAATGAACTCAGGAACTTAAAGAAAGGGTGAAGGAAGCTTAAGGGTCTGGTTCTAAGGAAGGGCATGCAAAAACTAAGCAGGGAAAATAGTACTACGAAGAGGAGATGTCTTGTTCCTCCATCCAGAAGCTGCCAAAATGAACTTGAGCAATATATTAAAATATGTTAAGAAACCAAGGCTGGAATATGTTCAGGCAACCACAGCTGCTATGAATTTTCAAGTATAATAGCCATGTTATGTCCAAAAAATAGCATTTCACTGCACTCCTCCTTCTCCAGCTCTGACAATCTTTCTCCTTCCACTATATTCCCTGACCATGTGAATGCATGCGCGCGTGCGCGCGTGTGTGTGCGTGTGTGTGTGTGTGTGTGTGTGTGTGTGTATGTGAAGGGGTGGTGATGATAAATGAAAACCATTTAGGGCAAGCCAACTGAAATCCCAGCATAGATGTAGAATTCTCAAGGCCCTACACTTTACAGAAGAGCCCCTCCAATTAATAACAACAGGGAGAAGACTCATTCCTTTTTGATGGTGTGGATGCTTGGTAGGTTACCAAGCTCTATTGGTTGGCCCCACATTCATACAAGTACTAATTTGCCAGAGTGGATTATTTTTGATTCAGAAGAGAAAAAAACGATATTCAGTTAGGAGGGGAATGTGCTAAGAGGGAACTAGGGAGAGTTGCAGGGGGTGAAAAGTGAAGATGATTGTATATATTATGAAACTCAGAAAAGGAGAGAAAAAAGAAGGAAAAAGGAAGAAAGGGAAAAAAGAAAAAAGGAAAGAAAGAAAAAAAGAAACAATGAAAGAAAGAAGAAAGAAAGGAAGGAAAAAAGGAAGGAAGGAAGATATGTTAACTTAAGAAACCTAGGCTTGATAGAGTTCAGGCAACCGCAGCTGCTATGGTTTTGTGAGTATAATAGCCATGTTATGTCCAGAAAACAGGAAGAAGAAAAGAAGGAAGGAAGGAAGGAAGGAAGGGAGGGAGGGAGGGAAGGAGGGAGGGAGGGAGGAAGGAAAAAAGGAAACCTGGAAGTCTGGACTTAGAAGAAAGTTGCTTGTGCTAAGTGATGTATTCTTTCTCTGTGTCTCATGGTGGCTACTTGCTCCTAGAATGAATATATTAATGTGTGCACAAACATATAAACAAAAAAGCATGCAGATATCTAAGTGAGCTAAAATTCTGAATTTTCAATGTAGTAACTTGTATATGTTTTCCCTTTCAGTCCTAAATGGCACTAAAGGATGAGAAACACTTAATAGGAGGGTTGTCTATCTTGATGTCATTAATATTCATTGAAAGAACTGGATTTGCATAACCCATATTATACAAAGGAAGAGCCAACTGCCTGTTTATCTGGACACTGTCAAGCTGAGGAATCTTTATACCTAGCTCAGCTATTACAGGTCACCTTCACTTGAATGCCATTTAGGTGGCCAAGCCCACCGAGTAGGGCTTATGTCCAACTCTGTGTTTGCAAAAAAACACATTACATAATGCAGGATATTAAAAATGAAATTTAACATTAGCATACTCATACTTCACACAAAGAAAAGGTTATGGCCCCATAGTTGGGGAAGTACATTTGGGATAAGAACAGGAAGGCAGCAGGTCCTATAATGGTCAAGCTATCTAGCATTTATTGAACCTACAACTATGTGCCCACTGCTATGCAACTCACTACTAAGAATGGTCTATCAGTAGCTCATAGCTGCTGCCCAGGAAGAAAGCATCAGTAAATGAAAACTTAGCTCTGTCTGTGAAAAATGTACATTGTTCCCAGTGCTCTGGCTGGGGGCTCATGAAGATCAAGGCAAAAATAACAAATCTTAATAGATCAGTACAGATGTTATTACAAAATGCAATTGAGTATCCCCAGATTTGTATTGAATTTTGGTTGTTGAAGTAGAAAGAAGATTGAATTGAGTTTGAATCTCTCTCTCTCTCTCTCTCTCTCTCTCTCTCTCTCTCTCTCTCACACACACACACACTCTGTGTGTGTGTGTGTGTGTGTGTGAGAGAGAGAGAGAGAGAGAGAGAGAGAGAGAGAGAGAGAGAGAGAGAGAGAACAAAAAACAGGATCTTTTCAGATGTAATCGAGATGAATTTACACTGGCTTAAATTGAACCATAAAATAAGTCTACAAAAAGAAGAAAATTTGTACACAGAGAAAGATACCAGAGAAGAGCACCAAAGAAAAATGAAAGGTTTCTGGTATCCACCACAGCATAGAAGAAATGTGAAACTTTCTGAGGGCTTTCAGAGAGAGCCCAGCCCTTCAGCCTACTTGATTTAGACTTGTAGCCTCCAAAACTTGCTTAAAGATGGAAAACCTGTGAAATTTTATAGAAGTTTTGGGAAATTAAGGATGTTAACAGAAACAAATGGAAAACTCCAAATAAAGGCTAGAAATTAGCAGTGATGGTATATTGATCTTTCAGATTCTTGATTTGATAATCCACCACTGTATAGTAAGATGGTAACCATAAGATGAACTGAATAAAGGCTATACTAGAATGCTGGGTATTATCTTTCTTAGTGTTCTAGAAACATAAAATGTTCAAATAAAAAAAAAGAGTCCTTTTGGAAAAATAAAAGTCAATTTGTGTGATAATGTCCTTTCTGAATAGTGAGGAATCACCTCCCTAAGCTTGGGAGTCCTCAGTTTTAAAATGGAGGTCCTACTCAGTCTTATAACATTAAACATATCACAACGTACAATAAACACTCAGAGATTACAGCCTTCCTTATTTTTACTCTATCATTGTTTATGTCTCATGTTTTCCAAAATCTGGTTTATGATCTTATCCATGTCATTGCTTAAAGTGTTCACAAAGTGGAGGATGGAAACCTTGGAATAGTTACTGGATTGTCTGGATTCCGTTGAAACATCACTGAAGAAGGGTCCTGTTTCAGCTTTCTGTTGACCCAGTAACCTCACATGAAACATCTGAGCTAAAAATCTAGGCAAACCATGAGACAGTGGTCACATGACCAGCAGTTTAGTGATTGTGCTTAAAGGTGAGGTTACACTAGAGCATTAGTTACTTGTCTAATGAGAAACCAGCATGTCAGCCTGTTGTTTGGAGGAGCTATTTTCCATCCTTGGCCAAGAGAAGTTTCTGTTTAATACAAAATTTGGTTTCTGTTTCTCAGAGTTGGACTATGCCCTACCCCAGAATCCTTACAATGCACAGTAAGACAACCTTCAGAGCTGTCTGTTCTCAGAAAGTTTCTATACACATTGTCCCATAACCCACTTTCCTCAGCTGCCTGGTTTCACTTCTGTAACCATACTTATGTGCAACTCCCCATGACTCTGACCTATCAAAAAGGGCTTGACATATTTGCTTGAAGCTAATTTTCTGGACTTCAACTTAGAGGGGGACAGCAGTGTGCACAGAAAAAATGGGGTTTAACTTGGTCATGCTTTGGGACAGTGGTCCCTCTCCTTGCATCTGTAGGATTAGCACAAACTATTGTGATTGAATATTTGCTAAGAAGAACTTTAGGGAGCAGTGATTCATTTTTGGCACATGGCTCAGGGAACAGTCCATCTTGGCAGAAAAGCATGATCTTGAGAGTGGTTCTTAGCTATGGCAGCAAGAGTGTGAAGCTGCTTCCTCATTTCTGGGTAGATTAGGAAGCAGAAACTAGACAGGAAACAAGGCCAGTCTACAATCCCCAGGAATCCTCTCCAATGAGAAACTTCCTTCAGCTAAGTTCTCTCTCCAAAAGTTCCTGTTATTCCCCAAAGCAGCAGCACCAGCTGAGAAGCAAGAGTTTAAACACATGAGTTTGTGGAGGACATTTTGTATTCAAACATGAAAGCTTTCTTCATCTCTTTTAGTTGCTAATACAGCATAATGTTTAGGTGAGTCCTAGCTACATGATGCAATCGTGTTGTCACTGGTAATTTGTTATTATTTGCACAGCCGCACTTCAGTTCTCCTATCTGGAAAATCAGAAGATGTCATCCACATACAGTAGTTACAAAACTTAAAGAGGCTATGCAGAATTAACCCATGTCTTTGCACATAGTGAGCATTAGAAGTTGTGTGTGTGTGTGTGTGTGTGTGTGTGTGTGTCTGTCTGTCTGACTGACTGCCTATCTATCTGCTTTAATTAGCAGATGTTTATGTCACTGCTATTAACTGATGCAGTGATAAACACAACTGAGTAAATAATCTGGTATAGGGGAGAATGCTACAAAACTAAATATGAGCTCAAGTGACTGGAAGAGAATTGCCAAAGCTCCAGCAGAATTTGGAGTGCTGCTATTGCAAAGATATGGAAAGGAATAATTGGGACTAAGTGAGAGCACTCAGGCTGTGGGAGTAAGAATGAGGCCTCCATCCACACATTCCAACCCTTTTTCTCTCTACTTGTTTAATGTCTACTTCTGGGTTTTCAATGACACCATGTCAAATATGTACAAAATACATCAAGTGTACTCTGAAAGACTTAACTATTGGTATTCAGCATCTCAGAGGCCAAGCACAAATGGGAACATCCTCAGCTTGCACTGCCCCTGGCAGGGAGCAATGGGGAAGTAGCTGTGTTTAAGATATACTCTTTTACCAAAGAACCAGGTGCCTATACCTGAGTGTAAAAGCTAGGAAAGGCCCAGAGTGCCCAGGGCACTTCTGTCATAGCAGAATAGAACTTGAACACCCAGGCAAGCATTGAGAACATTCCAGCCTATCCCTGCCCCCTTCATACTGTGGAATCAGATACCAATTCTTTCTTCCTGAGCTACAGTGAGTACTAGAAATGAGGTATGAAGTGCTTTCAGAGCTTCAGGGTGTTTTGTTTTGTTTTGTTTTGTTTTGTTTTGTTTTGTTTTAAATAAGCAAGGTCAAATTTGATCCTCCCCAAAGCACTGTGAGATGTGGTCATCACCATCAGGGACATTATCCTTATTATGTAAGGACTCTCCATGATGAATGAGGAAACTAGTATGCAGATTGTTAACATTATTAGTGACATACATATCATCAACAATACAATAAACAACTTAAGTTGGTCATGGCAATGGTTAGAATCATAGCACTTGGGGAGCAGAGATGGGAGGATCTGGACGTCAAAATTAGCCTAGACCACATCAAAAGTTCAAAGCCAGTCTAGAATACATGGGACCCATGTAAAAGAAACAGAGAAAAACAGTAGGAATTCTGAACAAGATCTTGTTTTGGAAAGAAGCTGGGTTGGCAAAGGCCAATTGATTGATTGATTGATTGATTGATTGATTGATTGATTGACTTGACTTGACTTGACTTGAAATTCAGTGCTGTGGAGTAGTTAGGAGGTTAAGTCCAAAGCCTGATTGCTATTTATCTTAGGCTATCCTTAGCCCTTTAAATAGGCATTTCTTGCTAGCATCTAGGTCACACCTAACTCCTTGTGACTAGCAGATAAAAGTCCATTGGAATACATGAACAAAACTTTAGTTCCTCAAAACAGGCTAAGAACCCTGCCAAAGAACATCTAAGGCTAATAGCTGAGTTTCCCACCCTTACAATACTTTAGTATAACTTGCCAACTTGATATTCCCACCACTGTATGGGAAAAATATCTTGATTAATGACTTTGTTTTATTACTATAAACACTTCATGCAACTGCTTCCACATTGGAACACAGAATTTGAAGTGATTCGAAGGGCACCCCTAAATCTGTGCTCTTGGATCATATTCACTCATATTTGGCAATTGAATAAACTATCTGTCACCCCACTTTCAGGCAAGAATCATGTTTTTACATTGACATTGTTTACTATTTGCTGTGTAATATCAGTGTTCCAAGCATTTCACATTTGTTTGTTATTTAATTCACTCGACTCTGTGAGGTTGGTGATAACGTTATCTAGTCTTACCCTGAAACAGAGGTTCAGGATTTGGCTCAAAACCACACAGCTAGGAATGAAAACAGTCAGGACATGATCCCTGCCAGTCTTCTCCACAACTCATCCTCATCCCTGTAAACAGTAAATACAACTGTAGTCCCTTGCTGACCAAGCTCTTGAGCTGAGGCATTTGTATAAGCCTTCTCCTTCAGGGATAGGCCAGTTACACGGGTAATAGATCATTACAGTTCAAAGCAATAACAAAATATAAGATGTATTATGAGAAAAATTAGGATTCCTCTAAGGAAATCCCATGTTGGGAGTGAAGGTGGATGCCACACAGGGACTGTGACACAGAAGAAAGGTCCACTTACCAGGAAAATGACTGCTTCCATATGATTTCCTGGCTTTTGGTTAATCTTTTTTTGCAACTTGTTATATTACTTCAGGAAAGGCATAGATGAACTAAGAGTCTCTCCACACAGTTTTGGAGTCAACTACAAAGGTGTGTGTGTGTGTGTGTGTCTGTGTGTGTGTGTATACATTCATTAATAATATAATATATAATATAATAAGTATTATGTATCTTCTTTCCTTAATACAGGTAAGCATTCTGGTCTCCTTTAGCAATAGTGATTGAAGTCAATATGTCATGGAGGTTGGGTTGATGCCCAAGTCTTTCGTCTGCATAATCCATGTACAGTCATTCTCTACGTCATTCAATAAACAATATTAAGTGCCAAGAATTGAAAATCATCTTGGTCGAATGATATAATTCTATTTATGAAGCACCAAGCCTTGCAATGTAAAGAAATAGATTTTCCAAACACAACAATGCAGCAGTAGCCTTAGTGCCAACAAAAATATATCAAATCTTCAGTGTTGGAGTGTTGTCCCCTAAGCTCCATTGTCTAGCCACCATTCTGCTATCCTCTACCAGGCCTGCCTCACAAGGAGCATCTAGGTTAGATCCCTTTCCCTATCCATATCCCAGATGCATCAATCAAAGAAAATGTTAAATCTAAAAAATATATGGACACAAAACATCCAGGAAACCTGTGATTCTATGAAAATACCTAACTAAAAAATAATAGGAACCAAAGAAGATGAAAAGTCCCACTTCCAAGGATGAGAGTATATATTTTCAACAAATTCATAGAAGAAAATTTCTACAACCTAAAGAAAGAGATGCCTATAAACATGTGAGGAACTTCCAGAATACCAATTAGATTGGACCAGAAAAGAAAATCTTCCTTTGACATAATAATCAAAACACTAAATCTACAGAACAGAGAAACAGTAAAAACAGTGTTAAAAGATGCAAGAAGAAAAGACCACGTAATGCACAAGGCAGATATATAAGAATTACACCCAAATTCTCAACAGAGTCTCTAAAAGCTATAAGGGCCTAGCCTCTAAGAAACCACAGATTCAAACCTAGACCACTAGATAGAAAAACAGTCAAATACCATACATGAAGAAGACAAGATATTCCAAGGAAAAAATTTAAACAATATCTATCCACAAATACACCCCTACAGGATATACTTGAAGGAAAACTCCAACCCCAAAGGTTAAATACACACAAGAAAACACAGGATAGAATTCCATACCAGAAAAAAAAAACATAAAGGAAACACACACACACACACACACACACACACACACAAATAACCAGCAAATCAATAGGAATTAGTCATTGGTCATCAATGTCTCTTTATATCAATGGAATCAATTCCCCAATAAAAAGACACAGGCTAACAGAGTGGAGGCGAAAATAGGTTCCATCATTCTGCTACATACAAGAAACATACATCAGCAACAAAGATAGACATTATTTCAAAGTAAAAAAAAACTTGAAAAAACTCTCCAAGCAACAGACCCAAAAAGCAAGCTCGAGTAGCCATTCTACTATCTAATAAAATAGACTTTCAACCAAAGTTTATCAAAACAGATAAGAAAGTATACTTCATACACTTTGAAGTTAAAATCCACCAAGATGACTTCTCAGTTCTGAACATCTATGCCCCAAATGCAAGGGCACACACATTACATACATTCATAAAAGAAACATTACTGAAGTTTAAACCACTCATTTAACCCCACACATTAATAGCAGAAGATTCAGCACCCCACTCTCTCCAATGGAAAGATATCAAGACATAATAACAGGCACTGTGGAAATTCAAAAGATCATTAGGTTTTCAAAAGTTTCTACTTCACAAATTTGGAAAAATCTAAATGATGATCATCCAATCCAATGGAAGATTTTCTATATAGATGTCACATACAAAAGATAAATTAAGATCAAGTAAATTATTTAAATAGTACTATAATTCCTATGGAAACATTAGTCATTAAGTTTCTCATAAAAAAAAATCCCAGGGCCAGATGGTTCTAGCTCATAATTCTATCAGACTTTCAAAGAAGAGCTAATACCATCACTCTTCAAACTATGACACAGAGTAGAAGCAGAAGTAACATTGCAAAATTCATTCTATGAGGCCACAGTCACCCTGATACCTAATCACACAAGGACAAAACAAAGAAAGAGAATTTCAGAGCAATTTCCCTTATGAACATTGATGAAAAAATATTCAATAAAATACTCACACAAACCAAAACCAGGAACACATCATAAACATCATTCACCATGATCAAGTAGACATCATCCCAGGGATGCAGGGATAGTTTAATATGTGAAAATCCATCAACGTAATCCATGACATAAACAAACTGAAAGAAAAAATTACATGATCATCTTATTAAACACTGAAAAAGCCTTTAACAAAATCCAACACCCCTTTATGTTAAAAGTCTTGAAGAGATCACGGGTACAAGTCCATGTCTAGACATAATAAGAGCAATATACAGCAAGCCAATAGCCAACATCAAGCGAAAGCAACTGCACTAAAAGCAGGAACAAGGCAAGGTTGCCTACTCACTCCCTATCTATTCAACATAGTATCTGAAGTTATAACTAGAGCAATAAGACAACTAAAGGGAATCAAGGGGATAAATATTGGAAAGGAAGAAGTCAAAATATGGCTATTTGCAGATGATGTGATAATATACATAATGACCCCAAAAATTCTACCAGAGAAATCCTACAGCTGACGAACACCTTCAGCAATGTGGCTGGATAAAAGATCAATTAAAAAAAAGTCAGTAGCCTTCCTTTATACAAATGATAAATAAGCCAAGAAAGATATTAGAGAAACAACACCCTTTACAATAGCCACAAATAATATAAAATATGTTGGTGTAACTCTAACCAAGCAAGTTAAAGACCTGCATGACAAGAACTTCAAGTCTCTGAAGAAAGAAATTGAGGAAGAAATCAGAGGACAGAAAGATTTTCCATGTTCATGAATCAGAATCATTAACATAGCAAAAAATGGTCACCATACCAAAAGCAATCTACAGAGTCAATGCTATTCCCATCAAATTTCCAACACAATTCTTCATAGACCTTAAAAGAGTGATTTTCAACTTTATATGAAAAACAAATACAAAACAAAACAACAACAATAACAAAAACAAGGATAGCTAAAACAATCCTATACAAAAAAAAAATCTGCTGGTATTTCCATCCTTGATTTCAAGTTAAATTACAGGACAATAGTAATGAAGGCCCCATGGTATTGGCATAAAAACAGACAAGATGATGAATGCAATAAGATCAAAGACCTAGAAATAAAACCCACACACCTATAAACTCTTGATATTTAGCAAAAATGTCAAAACCAGTGAACAAAAGAAAACATCTTCAACAAATGGTGCTGGTCTAAATGGATGTCTGCATATAGAAGAATTAAAATAGACTCATATTTTTCACCCTGTACAAATCTCAAGTCCAAGTGTATCAAAGACCTTACCATAAAACTGAACATGCTACTTCTAATAGAAGAGAAAATGTGGAACTGCCTTGAACTCATTGACAAAAGAGACAACTTCCTGAACAGAACACCAACAGCTCAGTCACTAAGATCAATGACTAATAAAGGACACCAAGAATAGGACAAAATGGAAACCTATAGAATGGGAAAAGATTTTCATCAACCCTATATTCAACAGAGGACTAATATCCAACATACATAAAGAACTCAAGACATTAGACACCAACAAACCAAATAACCCAATTAAAACCTGCAGCACAGAGCTAAATAGAGAATTCTCAACATAGGGATCTCTAATAGCTGGAAAATACTTAAAGAAATGTTCAATGTCCTTAGTCATCGGGGAAATGCAAATCAAAATGATTCTGATATTCCATATTACACCCATCAGAATAGCTAAGATCAAAAACTCAAGAGACAGCACATGCAGGCAAGGATGTGGAGCAAGGGGAACACTCCACTGGTGGTGGGAGTACAAACTGTTACAACCACTTTGGAAATCAACTTGGTGATTTCTCTGAAAATTGAGAATATTTCTCCTGTATGACCTTGCTATATACTACTTCTTGACATATATATCTAAGATTCCCCCATCATACCAGAAGGGCAATTGCTCCACTATGTTTATAGCAGCCTTATTCATAATAGCTAGGAACTAGAAACCACCTTAATACCCCTTAACTGAAGAAAGGATTGAAAAAAATGTGGTGCATCTACCCTGTGGAATACTATTCAGCTACTAAAAACAGATATCATGAAATTTGCAGGCAAATGGATGCAACTAGAAAATATCATCCTGAGTGTGGTAACACACACAGAGAAAGACAGGCATGGTATGTACTTACTTGTAAGTGGACACCATATGAAAATGTGTAGCACCTAATAATAATAATAATAATAATAATAATAATAATAATAATGAGGGCCAAAGGGAGGGTGCATGAATCTCACTCAGAAAGTGAGGCAAAACACTCATTGGAGGTGGATGGAGGGAGTGAACTGGGTGGGAGAAGTGGTGAGATGGGGATCCAAGCGTGGGGAGAAGGGGTGTGGGAGAGGACTGGGAGTGAGAACAATAATCCATGAAAGGCACCTATCTCTGAGAGTCTATGGAGGTGAGCCTAGCTGAGACTTATACTAGTGGGGCATATGGAAACTGACGTCACCACCCTCTGTAGATAAAGATGGAGCAGAGATTGAGGGAAAGGTCAACTGATGGCTGGTCCAACTTGAGTCACATCCCATGTGAAAGAACTAATCCCTGACACTATGAATGACACAACGCTATGCTTACAGACAGGAGCCTGGCACAGTGGTCTCCGGAGAGGTGTCATCTAGCAGTGGATACAAAAAGAAGCAGACGCCTACAGCCAAACATCAAGCAGAGCTCAGTTAGTCTTGTAGAAGAGTAGGGGATAGAATTGAGTCAAACAGAGGGGTGAAGGACACCACAAAAAGACCGACAAAGTCAACTCACCTGGGCTCATGTGGGCTCACAGAGACTGATTGACCAACCAAAGAGCATATAAGGGTTGCACCTACCATCCTCCCGCCCCCAAATTTGTAGCAGATGTGCAGCTTGGTCTTCATGTGGGTCCCCTAACAACTGGAGCAGAGGCTGTCTTTGACTCTGCTGCCTGCCATTGGACCCCTTTCCCCTAATTGAACTGTCTGGTTGGGCCCCAGTGGGAGGGGGTGCGCTTAGTTCTACTATGACCTGATGTCCCAGAGTGGGGTGGTACCCAAGGGGACTTCCTCTTCTCTAAGGAAAAAGGGAGAGGATATGGAAGAGGGCTTGTAAGAGTAGGGTTGGGAGGAGAGAAGCAACAGGGAGGCCTCAGTAGGGATGTAAAGGGAACAATAAGAAAACCTTCAAAGTTCTGAAGCACAATGAAGACTTCCCAGCTCTCTACCCATCCCCCACCCCCTCAGCTCCCACCCTGAGCTCTGGCCTGAAGAGCCACCAAAGCAAATTCCATTACACTCAGTTAGCAGTAGTGGCCTGATTTAGCATGACCTCAAGTTAAATTGCTTTCACTAATGCAAACTTAATTGGGGTCCTTTTAATCCCTAGAAGTGATTTTCTTGTTTGGGCCTAGAGTTGGCTCCAGTAGGAGCCTGGTGGTTGCTGGCGGAGGATTTAAAGTTGAGGCTTCTTAGAGAATTTCAGGAATGTAGCAATGCTGTGAGTCCTCTGTAGACAACAGCTAGTGGCTTTGAACTATCTCCTCAGAAATGTTTTTTTTTTTTTAAAAAAAAAAAACTAAAAAAGAAAACATGGTTTCATATTACCGTATCTATTCTCTTTGGGGGCCAGGAATGTCTCAGACTGCGCTTTCTCCAGTAAAAAAAAAAAAAAATATTTGGAGGAATATTGCAACCAGAAAAGACAGAAGCTGGAGTTTCATTCTTCCTAAAATAACTCTTAAAATTCAGCTCTAAATTTCTCTTGTCAAGCTCAGGGCACATGAGGTGAAACTACAAAACAGGCCTGCTTCAGTGTGACTTCCAAATATGGTGATAGCTGGCTTGTGGGGTTTTTTGGTGTGTGTGAATAATCGCAAAAAATACCCACCTCATCTCTAAGCAGGGAGACACACACACACACACACACACACACACACACACACACACACACAAAGAGAGAGAGAGAGAGAGAGAGAGAGTGTTCATTCCTCCCCCACCACCTCCCAGTAGCTGTGGTAGAAGCCTGTCATCAGATCTAGCTCAATCTAATGGGAGCTATTCAGATTCAAAAGAGAGAGAGAAAGAAACCTAGTGTCTGGCCTGCCCACTCTTCTCCCTGCCACGTCATGTCACTCTCAGACTGGTCCTGCGTAACTTGGCAATTAGTGCCCGTCCGCTGCAGACTGGTGGATACAGCTCACCGATAAGAGGACAAATGCCTTGGACAAGGTTAGCCATCTGTCTTCCAACCAGTATGCCCAGACCTAGCTTCAGCCTTAATTTAGCCAAAGCCAGCTCTCCTCCCCAACCCTCTCTTAAGTAAAGTGGTTCTATGGGCCTTGTCCACTTATCTAAGCTCCTCTTTGTAGACTCCTTTTGATCTTTCCAAACTAAGCTTCGGCTGAACTGTCCTCGTCCATACTGATCCATCGTCTGTGCTTCGTGTCAATCAGCACGGCTTTTGATCTTGGACTCTTCAATGCACAGCGACCCTTTCTCTCCTCCACGGAAGTCAGCCTGCCACTCCAAATGTCTGTGATGGCTACTCTCATAGCCGGTTCCACAGATCTCTGTACTAAACCTGTTCATCGGATGGAAGTCATTCAGGGATTACCTACCCCCCTCCAACCCCCCACCGGGACAGCAGGAGCTCTTTCAAGACCGGTGTCACCATCTCTAGTGTGAGGAAAGGCTGGGCCGCTTTAGAAGCAGCAATTTGATCCTTGTAGCAGCAATAAGCACCAGCACTGCCCCATCAAGAAAGCAACGCGGGGATAGGTTGAGAATCCTTTCCTTTGTGTCATCCCACATCCCGTGGCAACATGTTTGGTCCTCAGATTAACTACAGCCCCTGTGGCACACTGATCGTGGACACACTGTTCAGGATGAGACAGCACGTGGCAGTGGTAGACAATTTATGTCTCCCTTTGTGTTTTCTAGCCTGGTCTGGAAGCCAAGCCATTAGGAACCAGGCTACCTGAGCTTGCCAAATGGCCAGCAGAGGGCGACATTGGAAACAGGTGACTATGGGTAGAAAGGTGGCTCCAAGCCTGGGCAGCTGCCCCAGCATAATGCCTAAACAGATTCAATCAGCTGCCCTCAAATGATCAACTCTGGAGGTGGCAGGGTTAGACCAGCGGCAGCAGTGAGGTGAGCTCGTCACAACTTTGAATTCATCCCAGCGAATTGATCTGATGTGCAAAAGGCCTTGGTCCCTTCCCCATGCTGATTCTGGAGCCTAGAGCAGCTGCCCTTATCTGACCACCCATACCCCTCATCCTCTAGGCAAACAAATCAATCAAAAACATGAGTTGGTTAGAGGAGCAAAAATACAGGCACCAGCGGGATTGGGCCTAGAAGGCTGAGCTCTGTTCCTGCTGCTCTGGGTTACAAATACATTCCAAAAATATAACTCTGCCCACACCAAAAACACAATGTACAGTATACAATATTGACACATAACAGATGGAACTTTGAGACTTTGGAATGCGCTCTCGGTAAAGGGGAACTAGACACGATACTTTAACTTCTTGGTTAGAATGTAGACTCTTCCCCCACATGGCCTACACAGTCAACACAGGAATCCTTTCTTTTCACTCTTTTACCTACCATCATTTTCTTCTTCTGTGACTAATAGTCCCCAGAATTCGCTTTTCTCAGTGATCAAATAAGATTGAGTTTATTGGTCACCTGTACCCCCCACCTGGCTGAGAACCGGCAGCGCTGGATGCTGGGACCCCATTGAGCTTCCTGGACCTGCTGCCCATAGAGTAGTGATGGTGAAAATCCATGGCTGGAAGCGGATGGACGGTTTCCCTCGGCCTCCCTACATAAAGCGACACACACAGTGAAAAAGGTGGGTGTGCTGTTACAAGCTGGCTTTAAGACAAGCCCCAACACCCTGACAACACCCTGCAAGCCCTTCCTGAGCTGATCACAGCGTGTCCCTCCCAAGCGCTCCTGGAACTGCAGATAGTCATCTTTACAGAGTTCAAATAAATTCAGGATGTTCTTGGGGGAGGAGGTGCCCACCCCCACAGGCTTCTATTTCCACAACGCCGTTTGTGCTGGGCCAGCTTGTACTCGACACTGAGAGCTGCAGGTTCAGCCCTGTCATGCTAACCCCAAATTGTTTTATTGGGTTGTAATAGATGTGACTGGGCACTTGCTCAAAAACATTTTTCATTTTTAATCCATGCCAACACCTCATTTTCTTTTGTTCTGGGAAAATAAATACAGGGAATGACAGAGGGGGAAAGGGTTGTCAGGGAAGCAGGTTTAGAATTGCCTGGCCTTTGTTTTAACCAGACAGGGTCTTCAGACTCTTGTATTGGTAATGGGATATAGAAGGCCTTGGAAGGAGGAAAGGAATATTGTGTTGCCTGTCTCAATATCTTATCAAGGCCTTCCTATTCTAAAAGGCTTGTTGGAATAGAAAGGAAGTCAAGGGGCTTTTCTGGCTTAAGAAAGCTAATGTGTGTTGTGTTATTGTGTCCATGTTAGCATGTATATTGGTGCCACCCTTGTTTGGTTCAGGCTGGTGAGACTTTATGGGTGTAGCTTCTGATATGTCTAGAAGACTCAGTCTCACAGGAAACTCCTTAATCCTCTGTCTCTTCCAACCTTTCTGCCACCATTCCCAGTGGCTCCTGACAGGAGCATGTTGTAGATGGATCAGGGAGAACTGGACCCTACACCTCTGCAGTTTGATGAGCCGTAGTTTTCAGAAATGGTTTCTGTCTGTTCCAAAAGGAAGGCTTCTTTATGGGAGAGGACTACACTCATCTGTGGTTGTATAAGGACAAGTATTTAGAATGTAGTTAGGGATTATGCTGACTTGGCGAAATGCTAGATGCAGATTCTCTCCTCCAAGATCATTAGCTTTGGGCAGTTGGCTTAGTTTCCGACTCCAGGCAAAATTTGTTAGGCTGATTTTTAAGAACAGTCAGAGGTCCATTGTCTGCCACCAAGGTATGTATGCCACTGCCATACCCTAAGGGTTGTCATGCCGTGCTGGTCATCGTTGTGGTTCCGAGCATCACAGCAGGGATCCACATGTGAAGCTGTGAGCTTCCCTCCTTTGGAAGCTTGCACAGTGCCTTCTGGTACCCAGAAAGCTCCAGATATTCAACTCTAGAAACATACACAAACAAGTGACAGTATGCAGACTACATAGGTAATATTTATGCATCTAGGGATATAGATTATATATGTGTGTATATGTGTATGTGTACATGTACATGGTGTGTGTGTGTGTGACAACAATTAAAGAAAAAGAAGCCATGAATTTGAAAGAGAGCAAGAGGTGGTATTTGAAGAGAAGAGAGGGAAGAAATTGTGTAATTATAATATAACTTCAAAAAATAAAAAAAAATTAAATAAAATTTAAGAAATAAAAGGGCACTGGTGGCACCTGACTTTAATCCCAGCACTCGGGAGGCAGAGGCAGGTGGATCTCTGAGTTCAAGGCCAGACTGGTCTACAGAGTGAGTTCCAGGGCATCAAAGGCTTCACAGAGAAATCCTGTCTTGAAAAATAAAAACAAAATACAAACAAACAAACAAACAAACGAAAAACAAATAGAAGAAACTGGTAGGATTCCACATCTGAAATATTATTATACCTGTTTTTATAACATAGCCTGAATAAATAATTCCTCCAAACAACTTTTTCCCACACAGAGAAAGAAACTAATATAATTAGTTAATTAACTTTCAGAGACAATGAAGGGATTGGGAATGACCTCATTTTGAGAAGAAGCTAGAGAGAGAGCAGCCTGCTTCTATTTTACACACAGGTCACATCCTCTGTGGTACGTGACCAAGAGGGCACTTACAATTTTGCTTGACCTGCTGCATCATAAACGCTCCGGCACTCAATGTGCTCAATAAATGCCTTGACTTTGTCAAAATTAAGGTTGTTTCCAACATCCTTCTGGAGTCCATGAGCATGTGATAAGCAAGGGTCAGGGGTGACCCCATCTACTGTGCCATCAATGATTGTAATCCTTAGAGCAATAAAAGGAAAACCGTGGTTTAAAAAGCAGCTGCATGGAGCCCTCTTCTCATTTTACGGTTCCTGTGTTTGAGTGAGGTGAACCCTGTCATGGTCTGAATTCAAATCCTATCTTTAGCATGTATCGGGATATTACTCAGAAACTCATAAGTTATAATTAGAATAGAGACTTTCTCACAAGCTTAAAAAAAAAGTTATATATCCTGTGTAAACGTATTTTGTAAATGAGGCCACAAATAGAAGGCAGCAATTTTATTGTAAATCTTAAGGAGTTATGTGATTCTTTCAGCATCTACCCCAGGCTACCTGGCCCAAGCTCCTGGGAATTCTCTCATCTCTACCCTTCATCTCTCCATAGGTGTCCTATGCACACACCACTGCATCTGGCTTTCTGCAGGCACTCAAATATCAAGTCCAGATGGTTAGGCTTGTAAATTAAGTGCGTTTATCCTCTAGGACATCTCATTTGACCTACTTTCTCTCTGGTGAGCCTGGGAAGGATCTGTTTCCAAGTTTACCTAGGAAGTTGGCAAAATGCAGTCCCTTGTATGATAGTGCTGAGGTCCCCTGTTTCCATGTTGACTGACAGTTATTTCCCACTGTCCACGTTCACAGGATGGTCTTAGGTCTTTATCCCAAGGATCCCTGCATCTCAATGAAAGTCTCCCCTTCTGCCTTTCTTTTCTACTCCCCGAGAACGATCTAGTTTGAAAGTGATTGATTACACCTAGGTTCACCATAATTGTTTTTACTGGTGGTCGTGCATGTATACAGTTGAGATGCATCCCAGGTTGATGTCAGTGTCTTCTCAACTGGATCTCCACCTCAATTCTTTGAGGCTTCTCAGTAAACCTGGAGCTTTCTGCTTTGACTAGCTGACCAATAAGCTCTGGAGATCTGCCTACCTCAGCTCCCTAGTGTTAGTGCTGTGAACCATCTCACCTAGCATTTACCTGGTTGCTATGGACGCAAACTCAGGTCCTCATATTTGCCAACAAGCACATTACCAACTGAGCCATTTCCCCACCACCCAGACTAATTTTTAATTAGCCAAATATCCTCATATTTTATCTCTACAAAAGACTTTTACAACAGAGTATAAATAAGCATGGCTGTGGTCCCATTACTCAGAGTCCTGAGGATTAGGGTTGGGCATCTAAGGGAACGGGACATCTTAGTGTTATAATAAACCCATTAGAAAATGGCTTTAAGTGGACATACAGGCCTATTGTTATTCAAATAGTTTGCTTCATTAAGATTGATGATAACAGAGACAAACTCAAATCTCAAGTCAACTGCAATAAAATACAGGTTTGTTAGTAGAGATGTAAGGCTTTTTGTCAGGATACCTGCTTTGAAATCTGAACTTTCACCGAGAAAATAATGAAAATGTTTCTGCCTTAGGTAATAGTTTTGTATTTACCTCTTCTTCTTAGAAAAAAATACCTAGGTATAACAGAGTTACTGATACTGAGTGAATGAATAAATGACAGAAATTTTCATTTACATTTAATGAAGTCTGATCTACACAATATCCTTAGTACTTGGGAAAATATGTTGATGAACACTTAGTGAGATCTGGGTTCTTATTTTGTCTTTTAGGTGTGTTAGTGTGTGTGTGTGTGTGTGTGTGTGTGTGTGTGCGCGCGCGCGCGCGCCTGTGTGTGTGACACTTCCTTGGGAACTTACTCCACTATAATCTTTTTCTATTGAACAAGATTTTACACTGTCCTTGCTCAGTGTTAAGGGGCCAGTGCTTTCAGACTGCAGAGATTTGCAAAGATCAATGAGAGTTCTGCCTGAGGCAGCAGCAGGCACCAGAGAGTCAAAGACAAGGGTCTTTTCCTGAAAGAATACATGTGTCTCGCCCTTTTGACTGCACAGTGCATCATGCACAGCAGACTTGATCTTAGTTCAGCAAAACATAAATGGCCCTGACTAGGCAAAGCACAAAATTTCTTTCTGGACCCGTCCTTGATCATGACAAATCCTCCATACTGTTGCCAAAGCTTTCACTGAATAGCGAGATGGATAGATCCAGATTGAAGTGAATCAGTGTGGCATCCATGACATCAGCCAGTAGTGAAGCAGGGAAGCTCAGCCCACCTTCCTACGACTAAACCAATGTCATTCTCTGGGCCATCAGTAGCTGGTTATCATTTAAAAACAAGCCTGAAATTTTCTATTAGTTATACATTCCTAACGTGTTATCGCCAGAATGATTCTTTGGTGGTTCTTCTGTTTCCCAAGTTGCGCATAGCCATTTTCCAGGAACCACACTCTACCACTGCCTGCTTGTTAAAAGAAAGCCAATTCTATAATGGGCAATTTCACACATGCACACACAGAAATACGCACATAAGCACATTATCGAGTGTGAATGCATTTAGATAGTGCAAACCTCCAGACTGCAATAACATGGGCAGAACCAGGCACACCTTCGTACCATGAAATAAAGGAGTATAGTTGAATATAGCATGCACTTTGTACACTACCGAAAGCGCCATCCTTTGATTACTCGTTCAGCCCAGCTCAGGAGGAACTGCACTGCTGCCATTCCCCCATTGGCATGGAGAGAATGGAGATATGAAGAGGAAGAGTGCTTGGCCAAGAGGAAGTAGCAGAACTGGATGCTAACTCCAAAAATCCTGCCTCCAAAGACCATTCGATGATGATGACTTGTACTCTTCCTGATCTGTCACACTGGGCTTTCCATGCTCTGTAACTCCATGACCTTCCACCACATGGCTAGGATCTGCCTCCTGCTATGAGTATTAATAAGTGCTCAATAAGTAGCCTTTTGAAGGAAGGAATAATCTTCTCTGATTCCTGGACACAAGCCCTATTTCTGATCTCCAAATGTGGCAACAGAGGCTTGGCAGAAGTGGTTTTGTTTTCTATGGTGGGTGGCAAATCCTTGTCAGGTGATGATAAATTAAGGAGTTTTGAAGGCCTACCGTGGTGGCTCTGGAAGAGTGTTGGAGCCCATTGCAAAGGGACAGACTTTCTGGGATCAGAAACCGGCATTTCTCCTCTTTGTCAGATGCTATACTGAGCAGCAAACAGAAAATTAACATAGCTCCTTCCTTCAGGAATCAAAAGCTCTGGTTTGGGGGACAAAACAGAAAGCCGTAACAAATTTCGCATAATATACTGAAGCTTACATCAACTATTGAAAAACATGAAGCGTGCAAGAGGGAGGGATGCTGGATTGCAGTGTCACTGAAATCCAGAATATCTTCCCATGTCTCCCTCCCTTTCATGGCCAATCAAATACTACCATAGTATTGATGTGACACCATCAGTCATGTTTTAGTTATCTGCGGAGACCATTCTATTATCTGAATAAGACCTCTCCACAAAAATGAGGCATGGGGAAAAAAAAGAGAACAGGAAAGAGGTAGGTAGCCTGGGAGTGTGCAAACAAAGCAGGAGCTCTGCCGACTTGCTGAGAGGAGTGAGCAAGGAAAATATAAGAAGAAACATAATCTCATGTTGGTATTACCACAAATAAGTGCTGGCTGACAGCCAGCTTGGGAACAGTGACTCCAGTTCAGAAAATACAAAGGACTGAACATGCCAGTCAACCTGAGTGAACTTGGAAACAGATACCTCTCCAACGACCTTGAAAACGGAGCACAGCTTGTTGAGACCTAGGTTTTTTTGGTCTTGAGAAACTAGGAGTAGAGAAATTTGCAAAGCATCACTGGATGTGGTAGTGTATAAGTATTCCCAGCACTTGGTGTCCCAGAACTTGGAGGCAAGAGGATCAGGGTAACAAGAAGCTTGCTGAGGTCGGGAACAGGAGGCCAGCCTGGGTTCTAGGATGCCCTGTTTTACAAGATATGAAAGGAGAGAGACAGAGAAACGGAGTCAGAGAGAGAGGAAGAAAGAAAAAAGGAGAGAGGGAGGGAGGAAAGAAAGGAGAAAAGGAAGAAAGGAAGAGAGAGAGAAAGAGAAAGAAAGAAAGAGAGAGAGAGGGAGGGAGGGAGGAAGGAAGGAAGGAAGGGAGGAGGGAGGAAGTAAGTAAGTAAGAAAGGTAGAAGGGAGGGAGAGGGAGGGTAGGAAGAAAGGAAGAAGGAAGGATGGATGGAAGGAAGGAAGAATCTAGCACATCTAACTCAGCACTGACACAGGATTGTAAGACAATACACATGTACTATTCTAAATCATGCTGAAAATTAAGTACCATGTGACACAAGGTGAGTATTTCTTAGGTAAGAATTTCCTCAATTCTTTTCCTGTCTCTCCCTCTCCCTCTCCCTCTCCCTCTCTCCCTCTCCCTCTCCCTCTCCCTCTCCCTCTCCCTCTCCCTCTCCCTCTCCCTCTCCCTCTCCCTCTCCCTCTCCCTCTCCCTCTCTCCCTCTCCCTCTCCCTCTCCCTCTCCCTCTCCCTCTCCCTCTCCCTCTCCCTCTCCCTCTCTCCCTCTCCCTCTCCCTCTCCCTCTCCCTTTCCCTCTCCCTCTCCCCTCTCCCATCTTCCCCTCCCTCCCTCCCTCCCTCTCTCTCTCTCTCTGTCTCTGTCTCTCTCTGTCTCTGTCTCTCTCTCTCTCTCTCTCTCTCTCTCTCTCTCTCTCTCTCACACACACACACACACACACACACACACACACACATTCTCTCTCTTTCTCTCCCTCCCTCCCTTCTCCCTCTTTCCTCCTGCCTCCGTGTGTGTGTGTGTGTGTGTGTGTGTGTGTGTGTGTGTGAAAGGCCATGTCACCAAAGTGCTATAAACAGTTTTCTGTGGTAGAGGCTTCTATGCAAAAGGACTGAGAGACTGAGAGGGTCTTTGTTTCCTGTCTCCCTGCAGCTGTAGAAGCATTTCCTGGCATTAGCCCTGGGCAGCAGCCTTTTGAAGTACTGGAGAGCTAACCTCTTCACTGAGCTCATAAAGTATGAAATGCACTCATGTTCTTGACTGAAGCTCTTACTCTCCCAAGACACCTGCAGCTGCAGTTCACCTCAAGGAAAGTCACAAGAAATCTCTAGTTTTGGTTTGTTGGTTTCTTTTTCCCCTCTGTGGCAACAGAGACTACATAACACTTAGAAGTTTTACTGCCTTTGTTTCTTTGTTTACTTACTTAAATTGCAGGGCTGAGGCAGTCATGCGCATGCCTGGGCATGTATGTGGAGATCAGAGGACACTATGTGGAAGACAGATTTCTCTTTCCACTGAGTGGATCCTCAGAACCAAACTCTGGATCTCTGGTTTGGCAGCAAACACCATTCCTCACCGTCTTACCTTACGGAACGAGTTTTTTTTTTTTCCTTTTATTTTTTATTTATTTTTTTTTTTATTTTCTATATTCTTTGTTTACATTCCAAAGGCTTTCCCCTTTCCCAGTTACCCCCCACCATATGTCCCATAATTCCTCTCCCCCCATGCTATTCCCCGCTCTTCCCCCCCCACGATTTCTCTGTTCTGGGTCTACAATACTGGATCCAATCTTTACAGGCCCAGGGTCCTCTCCTTTTTTTCTTCTTGAGAGTCATTTGACTTGCTAATTGTGCCTTGAGTATTTAGGGCTTCTGGGCTCATTAATATCCACTTATCAGTGATTGCATTTCGTGTGTATTCTTTTGTGATTGGGTTAGCTCACTTAGGATGATAGTTTCCAGATCTAACCATTTACCTACAAATTGCATGAATTCATTATTTTTAATTGCTGAGTAGTACTCCATTGTATAAATATACCACATTTTCTGTATCCATTCCTCTTTTGAGGGATATCTGGGCTCCTCCCAATTTCTGGCTATTATAAACAAGGCTGCTATTAACAGAGTGGAGCATGTGTCTTTGTTGTATGCAGAGGAATCCTCTGGGTATATGCCCAGGAGTGGTATGCCAGGGTCCTCTGAGAGTGGCATGCCCAATTTTCTGAGGAACCGCCACACTGATTTCCAGAGCGGTTTTACCATTTTGCAATCCCACCAACAGTGGAGGAGTGTTCCTCATTGTTCTTCCAGTTTAGAATCTGTGCTTATATTTCTTCTGTGTACATGTGTGGAGTCAGATGACAAACTTATGGGCATCTTTTCTTTCCTAGTGTGAGGCTCCCGAAGATCAAACCCAGAGCAGGCTTCACAACAAATGCCTCTGCTGTATTATGGCCCATTATATTTCTCTCTCTCTCTCTCTCTCTCTCTCTCTCTCTCTCTCTCTCTCTTAACTTTTTATTGGTTCTTTGTGAATTTTTACAGCATGCACTACAGTCCCACTCATACCCATCCTCCACCCTTGCAAGCTACTCCCCAAGAGAGGGAAAAAAAAGTCGTGGAAGCTGCAGTGTGTCATACACTTCTTTCTTGGCAAATGTTCATTGCAGTGACTCCTTGGTCTGGTACTAGGCTTCTGGCTTTTGCTAGTCTATCAATACTGGCACCTCACCAGAACTCTTCCTGGGTATTGTCTTGTTGCCCTGTGTTGTGGGCTTCCTGCAGTTTCGGATGTATGGTACCAGCCTCTTCATTTTCTCCAGAAGTTCGTTGATTGGGTAGATGTTGGGGTGGGTCAATCCAAAGCTCTGAATCTGGGCCTGAGTGGTATCTGAGATGGTTCGGCTGCCGGCTCTCCCACTCCCATGCTTTCAGGTCCAGCTCACCAGCAACCCCCACTACCAGGTCAAGCTCGGTTCTGCTGCCCACATGAGTGCAGGGACTGCTCTCCCCAGTGTTGCATCAGGGAAGGACATGGCAAGTTCTCCTACTCTCATGACCCCAAGGCCAGCTCTCCTGCATGCCATAGATGGTGAGGGACAAGGGAGGGGAGGAGGATGTCTCTCACTCATCCGTGCCACCCCCCAACAGACAAGAGGCAGGGGCGCTGTCCCACACACACCCTCAGGGCCAACTCTACCTTGCCACGCAGGTGAGGTGCAGGGCCAGCTCTCCCAAGAATTGTAGCAGGTGAGGAGCAGGGATCCCATCAAGGACAACTCTCCTGCTTGCAGGCAAGGGCAAGGGCAAAGGCGAATGAAAGGAATCTCTCCCTCACTGACATCCCTGCATGGGAGACAGGTGGTAGGGCCAGCTCTCCCATGCTCCTATCCTTAGGGTGTCCTGGCAATGCAATGTGTGGGGCCTGCCCTACTAAGTGCAACAAATGGCTAGTGTCTGGTCAGCAATGTTCCTGATCACATGTCGCAAGGGCCAGATCTCCCATGATCCCCAGGTGAGGGGCGGGGTCAGTTCTGCCCAGCCCCCAGACATCAACCTGTCCCTGGGCAGCACAGCTCAGACATCTGCCTGGCCTTTAGTGGGGTAGCATATGTCTGCTGCTATAGGGTCACAGACCCAGATGTGGCCCCTGGTGGCAATACAGGTCAGGACCCCACCATGGTCCCAGGTGGCATCACCTGCTACTCACATCAGGCTGTTTCTTACTCCCCTCAAGTCTGCTCTTCTGCCTCTCTTCATTGTGTCCCACATCCTTTTGTTTCTCTCTCTCCTTCCACTTCTCCACCACTTAACTTGCCCCTCTTAGTTGTGCTTGGGGGCTCTGAGTGTCTGGGGTCATGTCAGGAGTGGTCTCAGGAGTCCCGTGCCCCACCCATGCAGTATGGTGTTGATCAGAACTCATGTTAGGCACCGTCTGCATCCCCAGGTACACAATCAGTGATGATCTCAGGTTACCATCCTGTCATGACCACATGGTGCTAGTTTGGTGGTCATCTCTGCTCACTCCTCTCCTAGCCCAGCCGAACGGTCCCATAAGAGGGTTGTCTGTCTTGGGATCACTCTATTCTGGGTCTTTCAGACCCAGGCAGGTTCTTCTAGCTTCTGGCTTGCTCCTTGTCCTAGGAGTCATAAGGGCCTGCACAGCACTGGACTGGTAGTCATCTCAGGCTTATGTTTTTCAGGGAATGTTAGGCTACTAATCATTCCACTGTTCATAGGTCAGAACACTATACGTAGATATAGCTTCTCTCCTCTTTGCCACCTACTGATGCATGTGTAACACAACAGCCATACCTGCGACCATTTCTGAAATGCCACATTTAGTGGCATCGAATGAGACCACGTTCTGTACAGCCATTGCCACCACCTATTTCCAGAACTTTTCTTCTCACAGGCTGAAACTCCAGACCCATTAACTAGCAATGTCCACGAAAGAAAATTAGCATTTAGGGGGGAAAGGTCCATACCATGTATATAATGATTTTGTGCGTGTTATCACACTTATTCAGCACAGAAAAACTCTATGTTGGTGCTCCTGTGCATCTAGTGGGTGAGAGAGACTGTGCTTCAATGAAATCCTTTCTGTAAGACTCAAAGTCAGTGGCCTTTCTAATGTGGATATTCAATAAGTGATTATAATATGCATACACACACACACACACACACACACACACACAGAGGACTATTTTCTAAACTACCTGTAGGTGAAAATTTCCTACATTTTCTTTTCTTTAATCACTACACTGTTGTTGGCTTTAAGAACTCATCAAGGCAATGTTGACAGATATAACATTAACTGCCAGGCACTGAGCACATAAAAATATTTATCTCAAGACTTCACTAGGTACAGACTCTCTCCCTCTCACTCCCCCTCCCCCTCCTCTTACCCCTCCCCCTCCCCTCTCCCTCCCCCTGTCCCTCTCTCAGTTTCTTTTTTTTACACTGATAGGTTTACTTTACTTTTCTTTTTTTTTTTTTTACTGTTTTCTTTTTTTTCTCTTTTTTTATTGGATATATTCTTTATTTACATTTCATTTCCCTTTTCCTGGTTCTCCACCCCCAAAAGTCCCATATGCCCTTTTCCCTCCCCCTGTTCCCCCATCCTCCCCGTCCCACTTCCCTGCTCTGGGATTCTCCTACACTGATGCATTGGCCTTTCCAGATCCAGGGTCCGCTCCTTCCTTCTTCTCGGACATCATTTGGTATGTGGATTGTGTCTTTGGTGTTCCAAGAATCTATGCTAATATTCACTTATCAGTGAGTGCATACCATGGGTATTCTTTTGAGACTGGGTTACCACACTTAGTATGATGTTCTCCAGCTCCATCCATTTGTCTAAGAATTTCATGAATTCATTGCTTCTAAAGGCTGAATAGTACTCCATTGTGTATATATACCATATTTTTTTGTATCTATTCCTCCGTTGAGGGACATCTGGGTTCTTTCCAGATTCTGGCTATTATAAATAAGGCTGCTATGAACATAGTGGAGGATGTATCTTTATTACATCCTGGAGAGTCCTCTGGGTATATGTCCAGGAGTGGTATAGCAGGGTCCTCCGGAAGTGTTGTATCCAATTTTCTGAGAAACCGCCAGACTGATTTCCAGAGTGGTTGTACCAACTTGCAATCCCACCAGCAGTGGAGGAGTGTTCCTCTTTCTCCCCCTCCCCCTCCCCCTCTCTCCCCCTTTCTCTCTCTCTCTCTCTCTCTCTCTCTCTCTCTCTCTCTCTCTCTTTCTATCCAGGCAATGGAAATTAAGACAAAAAGATGCCATTCCTTGCGGGAGAGAACCTAATGACCCTTTTTTCTCTTTCTTTTTTTTTTTTCTTTTCTTTCTTTTTTTTTTTTGGAAGATGCATATTATGCATTTCAATGGCTAGATGATTATGTATCTAATACTTATCCTCCTAATTCCCAACTGCTCATCTACAAAAATGGCACAACATACCTCTTTCATGGGGGAGGTAAGTGTGGTGTCTTTTCTATGTGGTTCAAAGAAACTCCTGAAATGAAACATTAAAAAAGTAGTAATTCCATTGAAAAGACACTCACCCTTTTCTTTTTCAGTTCAAAAACTATCTAAAAACAAGCAAAAATAGTTTTAAAGTTATACCACTTCCTAATATAAATGAGAAATGTTCATTATTTAAATGTTTTGTTTTACTCTGCTAGAAGATAAGTTCCATGAAAACACACCTTTTTTTTTTTCTCCCTGCATTGTTTATTGTTGTATATCTATAGCCCAGACAGGGTTTCTCAATCTTCTCAGTGATATTTGGAGCAGGAAAGTTTTTTGTTACAGGATATTGTCCTGTGCACTATAGGACATTTCTGATCACAACCCACTAGAAGCCAATAGCAACTTCATAGTTATTACATGCTAAGTATTCCAAAATTGTGTCAAGTGTCTCCAGAGTGCAAAATCTCCCCTTCTTTAATATGAATGACCTAAAATAATGCCTGACTCCGATAAAAATGAACAGTAAGCATTCGCTGAATGAAGGTAGTAATATCAAATTAATTAGCATGCCTAAAACATTCACAACAGTTCTTGGTGTGTGGTAAGTACTAACAAATACTAGTTACATCACATGTTTTTGTTGTTGTTGTTGTTTAATTGTTGCTGTGTCTTTGTCTCCTTCTAGAGCAAACCTTGGAGGCAATCAAACTATTACATTGAGACTTAGGGTTTGCTACAAATTATGCTTTAAATGCAATCATTTTATAAAAGCTTCACTATGTTTATAGCAGCCTTGTTTATAATAGCCAGAAATTGGAAGGAGCCCAAATATCCCTCAAAGGAGGAATGGATACAGAAAATGTGGTATATTTATACAATGGAATACTACTCAGCAATTAAAAATAATGAATTCATGCAATTTGTAGGTAAATGGTTAGACCTGGAAAATATCATCCTGAGTGAGCTAACCCAATCACAAAAGAATGCACATGAAATGCAATCACTGATAAGTGGATATTAATGAGCCCAGAAGCCCTAAATACTCAAGACACAAATAGCAAGTCAAATGATTCCCAAGAAGAAGAAAGGAGAGGACCCTGGGCATGTAAAGATTGCATCCAGTTTAGTAAAGAAACCGAGGGGGGAGGGGGAATGATTGGGGAATAGTTGGGGGGGAGAGGAACTATGGGAACTATGGTGGGTGGGAACTGGGAAAGGGGAAAGCCTTTGGAGTGTAAACATAGAATATAGAAAATAAAAAAAATGTCAAAAAAATAAAAAAAATGTCAAAAAATATATGCTAACAGAATGGATGAAAAAACAGGATCCACCATTCTGTTTCATACAAAAAAAAAAAGCTTCATCACACACACTCACACTTGGAAGTGTTACTGTGTTGAATATCACTGATTCATTAACTTGCATTGCCATGCTAACTTGTTTTCAGAGAGACCTCAGAACACATCATCTTCTGCTATTTCAATACATGCACATTAATTTCCTATCAACGTGTGCTGATCAGGAAGTCTGTAATCTTGCAACGGTGTTTATTTTTATTCTTGTCTATTCCTGTTGGCTCACGAAAAAAAATCATTCCAGCGAGTTTTTTTTTTATCGTGAGTTGTATCATATGTACATTGATTTAATCTGCCCACATTCAGTTCTGCAAGCAGAGCCAAAAAAAATAGAGAAAAAGCATAATTTTCATTCAACATGAGCCCCTCAATGCAAGCCAAGTACCTCATCTGGTGCTCAACTAAAGCAACAGCAATCTGTTCCACCCTGGAGACACAACTGACCACAGCAAACTTAGTGAAGAGACAATGCTATGCCCAGGACAAATAGTACATAGTCTATGATAGATAATGCTGCAGACATATAGTGTTAAACCTAAATTTAAAATGTAAACCTAAGATGATCTAAGACAATGGGAAGAGCTCCTGTCTTCACATATCCAGAGGCTTAAAATTGATTAAGATGTCAGAGCTGTCCAGATCTACTGATTCAGTGTAGTGCACCCTGCTCCCACCCTTTAGAATCCCAACTGTGTGTGTGTGTGTGTGTGTGTGTGTGTGTGTTGGGTGGGGGTGTTCATGTACTCACATGTGGACATGTGTGCAGGCTTTAGCACCCTCATTTCTACCTTGTTTGAGAATGAGTTTCTAGATGTTCAGTGCTGTGTGCCCAGTGTTCCATGGTCTATGAACTCTTGGTATTCACCTGTCTAAATGAAGGATCACTGGGATTGGGTTTTGTTTTCACCATATCTAACTTTACAGATCCTGCAAGGCATGTGCTTTATCCACTGAGTCATCTCCCTACCTCTCCAGCTGACTTGTTTATAGAAATTAATGTTTGTGCTGGGTGTTTGTGGTCTCTGACTTTAAGCCTAGCACTGGAGAGGCAGAGGTAGGAGGATCTCTGTGTGTTAAAGCCCAGCCTGGTGTACAGAGTGAGTTCCAGGCTAGTCAGCGCCACATAGTAAGACTGTTGTAGATAAAGATGGGCGGCACAGGGCTGGGGGAATGGAGGGAGAGAGAGTGGACAGGAAGGTAGGAAGGAAGGAAGGAAGGAAGGAAGGAAGGAAGGAAGGAAGGAAGGAAGGAAGGAGAAAAAAGAAGTTAATGTTCTTTTCTGAAATTCAAAGGATCAGCCTATGAACTGGCATGGATCTTAAAAACAATTCTTGAAAAGAACAAAGTAGAAAACTTCACACATTTCTATTTCAAAACCTCCAACAAAGTGTTAGCAATCAAAGGACTAATGTGTTGTTTAAGGATAGCCACAGTGAGTACAATTAAGAACTCAGAGATAAAACAATGTGTTATAGATAATGATTTTTGGCTAAAGTGTCAGGACCACTTAGTGGGAAACTATTCTCAACAAAGAGTTCTGGGTCATCAAATAGTCACATCAGAAAGGGAAAGGCTGGGTTCCCCCTCCCCCAAATTAACTCAAAATGGATCAAAGGCATAAATGTAAGACCTAAAACAGCAACGTTGTTAGAAGAAACCCCAGGGGTAAATCAACACCATGTCTGGCAACAGAATCTTAGACATGAAGCTAAGATCGCAAGCCAGACATAAAGGCAAGAAACTTCACAAAAGTAAAAAAATCCCTTGTGTTACAAAGACGCCAACAAAAAAAAAAAAGTTGCAAAACATATGGAAACACAGAACAGGAGAGAATATTTTACATAATTTGCCTAATAAAGGACTAGAATCCAGATTATATGTTAAACACTCTTAATAAACCACAGTAAAAAAAATACTCCAGCTTAAAAGCAGAATGATCTTTAATTAAGAAACACAAAATGCCCGTTAATCTATTAAAAGATGACCAACATCAAAAGTCATCATTGAAATGGAAATCTAAAACTTCTAAGATAGTACTTCAAGTCCACTAAGACAAATAGATGCTCCCCAATGTCAAATAACAGCAAATATTGGTAAATACAAACCACATCATCTATGAGGGGTAGGGATGTCAAGTTGTGTACTTTGCTATACAGTCTGGCAAATTCTCATGTAATTAAATGTAGAGTTACCACACATTCCAGGAAGAAGACACTAGTAGGTATGTACCAAAATCATGTCCACAGAAGCTTGTGTGCAGTGATTTATACTAGGATTATTCAGAAAAGTCAAGAGATAAAGAAAAAATGCAAAATCCCATTGACTGACAAAACAATCAACAGATAAATAAATAAAGTGTGTCAAATATTTATACCACCAAATACCAATCAATATCACAAAATAAAGGCGTCTGGCTGCACAAAGGAATAAAGTAGTGCTCTATGATATTTGTTTCTAGTTCTAGAAATGTCCACAATGGGCAAAATTGTAAAGGGAAGAAGTAGCTTGTGGTAACTCTAGCTAGGGAGATGGGTGGATGTAAAGATGAAGGCTAAAAAAAAGACTTTTACTCTGAAAGAAAAAAACTTTTGCTCTGAAAGAAAAAAGTACCACAAAAGTTAATGTTGATGGATGTACATACACATGAATATGTAAGACAGACTCTGACCTTTCAAATGGGTAGATTGCATGACATATGAATTATGTCTTTAAAGGGGAATTTACAAAAACTAAACCAATGTAATTCACAATATTACCATTCAAAAATCCCAACTCAAGTGACCATTTGCACAGGTTAAATATATACCAGCAAAGGAGGCAAATCCCTACATTTAATTGAAGTCATCTGATACAGGTCTATGCCTGATACATTAAGTGGAGAATGACTGAGATAGCTTTCTCTAAACGTAAGCAGGAGGAAGACATGCCTGCAGTCACTGTGCCATTACCTCATCTCTCTGGAATGCCTGACCAGGATGGGGAGGGAAAAGAAGACGGCAATTAGTGTGCAGCTCAATGGTAGAAGGTTTGACTAGAAAGCAGGAGGCAGTGGGTTGGATTCATGGTTTGGCAAAAATAAAAATTCTTAAATAAAGTAAGAGAAAGGGGAAAATGCTCACAGAGAACAGGGGAACAAAAAATTTTCCTTTACCTAGGTGCAATTAAAAGATTTTTTTAATGCAAATAATATAAAGTGCTAAAATTTTACTAGCACTAAAATGTGAGTTTAGAAAGAGGAATGGATACAGAAAATGTGGTGTATTTATACAATGGAATACTACTCAGCAATTAAAAATAATGAATTTATGCAATTTGTAGCTAAATGGTTAGATCTGGAAAATATCATCCTAAGTGAGTTAACCCAATCACAAAAGAATACACATGAAATGCAATCACTGATAAGTGGATATTAATGAGCCCAGAAGCCCTAAATACTTAAGGCACAATTAGCAAGTCAAATGACTACCAAGAAGAAGAAAGGAGAGGACCCTGGGCCTGAAAAGATTGGATCCAGTTTTGTAGACCCAGAACAGAGAAATCGTTGGGGGGGCAGGGATAATTGGGGAATGGTTGGCGGAGGAGAGGAATTATGGGACATATGGTGGGGGGGACTGGGAAAGGGGAAAGCCTTTGGAATGTAAATATAAAATATAGAAAATAAAAATTAAAAAAGAAAAAAAGAAATGAAATCATAAAAAAGAAAGATATAAATTCATTTCACAAAATCAATACTTATAATACCTATAACACTTACAATATTTAGAATTTACAGAAAACATATTAGCTTTTATCCAGCAAAATTAGTAAGAAGTGATAGTGTTGACCAACAATATTAAAAACAAAGTATTTAGGACTAATCTAGTTTTTTTTTATTTTGTGTGTGTGTGTGTGTGTGTGTGTGTGTGTGTGTGTTAAAAGCTATAAAACTTTGATGGTATAAACTAAAGGAGAACCAAGTAAGTGACAAGTGGAGATTCTGTGCTAACGGATCAAAAATCTCACTAACCTACTGCTTCAGCTCAAGCCCAGACAAACTAGCAGGAAGCGTTGGTTTAGAGTGCTTGAGTTCAAATCTCAGCATCCACCTAAACAGCCAGGCATGGCTGTGCATGCATCTGTCATCCCAGGGCCGTTGGGTGGGGTCAGAGACAGGAGGATAATTGGAGATTCTGGCTGCCAATTTATCTCCAGGGAGAGAGCATAGAGGGGCTTAGCCCTATCACTCTCAGCCCTAATCTCTTGAGTCAGAGTCTTTCCTTAAACCTGGAGCTAGGCTGACAGCCAGGAAGTTTCAGCTACCCCTTGGTCTTCTCTCCACCCACAGTATTGGAGTTCCAGATGGAGAAGCTCACAGCAAGTGCATTACTCAGAGAGTGGGCATGATTGTGTGCTTATGGGCACTGCCAGCAGTGCACATGTGGAGGTCAAAACACCATGCTGTGGATTAGGTTCTGTCCTTCTCCCAATGGATCAATTCTGTGGATCAAACACAGGTTACCCTGAGTGCACACCTAGCCCCTTTACCCTCTGAGCCATCTCACTAGCTTGGGATTTGTATCTTGATTATTGTGTTGCGTGTCACTCAAAAATTGTTAAGCCCTGCAAGGAGTAACTTTTGCCATAAAGTAAATACTTCAATAAATAAAAGTGACAGCAGAATGGAGCAGAGCGGGATGCTCTGTGGATGTTTAAAGGCCTTGAAGACCCCCCCAAAGGGCAACAACCAGTGTGGAGTAGAGTCTGATAACAACACTGGAGGACAGCAGCCAGCTAGAAGTGCTGAAAGAATAGAGCCCGTGACAGTGTGGCTGGTGTACCCGCGAGCCCAAGCCCATCGAATGACACAAGGGGTTGTGTTCCATTCCTTCACGTTATTACCTTTGAAAAAATACAAAATAAGTCTGGCCTCTGGTCCATTCCGATAGGGTGAAGTAGCCACCCTCCTCCTCCCTGGGACCTGTGAGCTACAGATCCATTCAAAATGAGTGATTCTGGAGGAACTCATAGAGAACCCTGATGTCACCAAATAGCCCCCTTCCCTTATTACTAACACGCTGTTCTCAAGTGTAAAGGAGGCAATTTCTTTATAGTTTCACAATAAAAGAAAAGAATAAAAATCAACGTATTTTCTGGATATCGGGATACACATTCCTACTGTGTTTTGTTTCTTCTCCCTCTGCTCCCTTTTCCTTGTTTCTCAAGACTTTCTGAATCCTGGAGAGGCAGAGGCAGATTGCGTTACCATTTTAATCTGATCCTACTTAATGACTATTGTGGGCTGGGTCATGTCCCTATCCAAACACAAGTACCTGAGGTACAGTAGCGCAGTGTGCAACTCTGTTGGGAAAGAAGGACTTTATAGAGGTAATTAAAGGTAGGCATGGCCTCCAGTGTACACCCTAATGAAACCTGACTAGGTTCCTTCTAAAAAGAGAAGATGAGGGCACAGATGGGAAAAGCAATGGAACAAAATAGAAAAAGAAAGGCCTTCTGAAAGCCAAGGGCTGAGGCCTCAGAAACAGCAGCCTCCTGATGCCTTGCAGGAGATCAACAGTGGTGAGAAAGTAAGAAGCTACTCCCAAAGCTGTCCAGGCTCTGGCTCTTCATCATGCCAACCCTAGCTGAGGCATGCAGTGACTATCTCTGGACTGTATCCATCAAGACCTCAGCACTCTAGACTGGGAGTGTCTGAGCTCCTTTCGCCAGGGCCAGGTCTTCAAGACCCTCTCAGATAGGACAAATTCCAGATATTTTCCTCTCACCTTGAGCTGGGTGTGACTTTTTCAAGCAGGGCACTGATCTCGTTTTTCAGGCATACGTCAGCAGGGAAGGGACAATAGCAACGTGGAGCCTGGTTGCACATATTCTTGCGGTGCTCCAATATAAAAAATGGGAAAAGAACTTATTTAATTACACTCATTCAGAATTTAATAATTTATATTCCCAAACACACTGCAAACTTTGTTACTTTATTTCTGTTCCAAATCTTTCAGTATGATAACTAGCCTGTGAGACAGACTAATTTTGATAATATTTTTATTATAATCCCCTCAAAGAAAGAAGAGAAAATGAGAACATACATATATATTATATGTAACATTATGTTATATTATATATAATATAATACATGTCCTTTGCAGAGGACATGAGTTTTTATTCCAGTGAGTATGAAGAGACAGGCATAAAAGTTGCTCCATCAGCTACACCCCATATTGGAACTAGAGTGTCTGGTTTCTAGTACACTGATCCACAGAAAGAATTAAAACCAGAATGGTCTCACTTTGAATTCTGATGTCATAACTTAATACAATAGCTCATTTTTATTGCTTTAAAAGTTTTTTTCTGGAGTTTGTTTTCCTGTCCATAAAATGTTGATTATTTTTATTGTCTGGAAGTCTATCATTATTCATGTTAAATACAAACTTGAGCAATTTATGGATGTTGCAGAGAACCATACCATTAATTTTGACTACTTTAGTTTTTATATCAAAGGAGGTATTTTCCCAGCTGCTTCATTAGTAAGAAATAACTTGACCATGGTCACAGAAGGGGACAGTTGTAGAATGAATCCCATGAGTCTGACTCATAGTTCTGTGTTCTTTCTCAGGAGATCACTGCCTTCTCCCACACAGATGGTGACATAGAGAATATATGATTGCCTTGAAGAAAGACTTACTTCAAAACCCAATTTTCCCCTTGTAAACTAATATCAAAAATCTATAACCCACACCAGACAAGTAATAGTTTTCTGAACGCCTCTTCCAGTATGACTGATCTCAGCAATGATCTGCAGAAGAAACTAATACACATTCCCTGGGGCTCCCTTCCAGGAATCCAGGTCATTTACAGCATTCATTTAATATAACTATGCTTTGAAGGCAACTGCTCTTAGCATGCTCAGAGGCACACTGTCAGAAAGTAGCCCACTCCTTGAGCATTGGATGCTGAAGACAAGAGCCACTAACTGGCCTCCCAGTTCTCTATCACAGAATTCTCCCCATTTGGGAGCTGAGTTATCTTCAGGTCAAGGGCAAATTGCCTGGAGTGTGTTCTCTGATGTTAAAATGCCTGAGCCTGGACCACAGACTATAGTCAAGTATTGCTCAGACTTTAGAAAATATAAACCTAAGGGGGGAAAAAACATCATAACCCTGCTGAGGTTGTTGAATAAAAACAGTAGATGGAGAGATTAGTTTAGTGAAAATAGTTAGACTCTTTAAAATAAGATAAAAATTGAACAGGACAGGATGGCATGGGATGGGATGGGATGATGGGATGGGGTAGATGGATGATGGAATTGGATGATGGGATGGAATGATGGGATGGGATGAGATGAGGAGAGATGAAATGGAACAGGATAGAATAAAGTGGGGTGGAAAGATGAATACATTATAACACTTGGTTAATATCTACTTATACCTTATATATTAGGCCATAAACTTTTCTGTAGCTTGAAGCTTTTTCTGCTGACTACTGAATTCACAGAAATGATTCTGAGACTAGTTATTTATTAATAAATGCTTAAGCCATAAGCTTCAGTTTGTTCTCCAACTAGCTCACAACTCATGTCTTCCTTTTATTCTAAGTTCAGCCACGTGGCTGGTTTCCTCTCCTTCCTCTTCTCATCTTCGTACATTCAGGGATGAATCTCCCACCTCTTCCTCTTTCCCAGAATTCTCATTCTCTCTGCTGGATGTGACACACCTTCTATTTCCTGCCTCAGCTCATTGGCCACCCGCTTTCTTATTAACAGGTGATACTTATAAGAGATTCTCTCTATATTTTATACACTAACTTTAGTGTCTTTTTCAATGTAAAGTCATAGTGAAAATAAGGTAAGGTTTGAGAAGGTAGGTGGGATTCTTCATCCCCTGACAGGATTCTTCTAATGTCTCTTCACTCTTCACCTCTAGCCCCCAGCAGCCTTTTCTTGGCTCTGCACACACAACTCTGTTGATTTCTGCAGGTTCATTGTTGCCTATTCCTGCCACTATCATACTCCCAAGCTTCAGCAATGCCAAACTACTTGTAGATTGGGTAAGGAGGAAAGTGTATTCACCTCTTAGTTTCTTCTTATGCTTTCCCTCACCCCAGAATGCTAGCTCTAATTAACTCATTGCCTGAACCTGACTCCTCCAGGAAGTGTTTGTGGGACATTTGGTTCACCCTTTCTTCTCTTCTTCCATCCCTCTCTTTTTCTCTTCCTTTATCATATAATAAAAAGACTCAAAAGCACAGTCCTACGTATTTAGGATTATAACTAATAATAAAGCTTTGCCTTCCCGAAACTGAACATTCAAGATGCAGAATAAAAATTAAAAATTGAAATATACATAATAATGCCACTAAAGAAAGATGAGGATAGTAAGGAAAACAGATTGGTTAAAAAAAAGGGGGGGTCACTCCAGAGAGATTTTTGAGCAGAAAATGGAACTCCTGTTGCACATCAAACAATAACTATATTTGGGAAGAGTCAGATTAATGTAACCACACGTACCTTGGTTCTGAAGCAGGACTAGGCTTGGTAAATTCTCCTACTATTTCTCCCACAGGCTTCTTGGCACACTCTTGCTTTATGTTGAATTATACAATTTCCTTTTCTCTACTTGAGCATAAGCTCCTATTCTGTTTACATATTGGTGTATGTGAAAAAATAAATTATTAAATAAGCAACCATCAAAATGAGGAATCAAGAAAAGCTGCTTGAATTCTTCTCTTTTCTTGGGGGGCACCTAGCTGTCTTGTACAATGTTCGGCAGCAGAAGAGCAAGAAGTATTCACCTTGACCAGAATTCTTCTTAAAGAAAGGACATTTTCCTTAGACCTTGTCAACTGAGAGAAGTAAAACCGAAAGAAGAGATGAGTAGACCAAATCGTGCCATGGAAGAGTTATGCCCCCATAGGCTGCTCCATCCAAACTCATTAGTTTGAAAAGTAAATTGCTTTTCAAAATATAATTGCATTAAGTCACTGCTTAGAAATTCCTCTTGGCTCTGCAAATACTCTATCCTGTGAAAAGATGTCACGGCCCTGAACATGTTGTCAACTGTTTAGAAAATGAATCTGAGAATATTAGGGCTGGAAGGGAAAAACTAAACCATTCCAGAATCTTCTTTTCATGGCAGAGTAAAAGAGTGTTATCTGCCAATGCTCTGGTTAGAACTCAGGCCAGAGTCACCTTGTATCTGGGTCTGTGCTTCGCACCACACTGGTAGAACCTGCCTGTTGTAAATATTCCTCTTCCATTTTATAGGACAACTTTTAGTCAGTTACAGTATCTGGATTTACAAAGGCTGCTGAAACTGTATCCTACCAGTTTCACTCCATTTCAAAATTATCAGAAGAAAGATGCAAATAAGATCAAACCAAATTATGCATCAAATAAAAAAGAGGGCTAGGAAATTGTAACTTCAATGAGCCTCTGTTTGGGGAGGGCACTTCTATAGAGGCTCCGGGTTCTTATGCATTTGAAAGACTGAGGAGAGGCGCTGTGTTTGGAGATCATGTATTTCTAAAATATGGTGATGATGCAGGAGGCTGAAAGGAGAGCCTTGTGGCACAAGTCTTAGGGGTTAGGGGCTAGTTTGCATAGTGTAGGGTTTTCCACGCTCTGTTACATGTAGGTCTACATACAATGTCACATGTCATATCTTGTTAGCATTTTAAACTTTCATACATGGATAAGTGTTTTAGGTAATGAGTCAAGGGTCCCATTCAGATATGCTGGTCTACTTTTATGCCTGCAGAGGCATCAACATATGCCAGGTTTGAAAGACTTTACATAAGACCTTTCCAGATCTTACTCTGTTCTATTCTATTCTGCTTCTCTCTTCCCTTTACCTCAAAATACATGGGCTTATCTGAGCAATATTCAATACTGACCCCTGTCAGACAGTTGTGTAGTTATAAAACAGTGAGTTCTTTGCCAATACATTTACATTTCATCAAAAGTTCTTGCAAAAACACAATATTGTATTTTGAAAATAAAGGTTTTAGCTGGACAGTCAGTGGTGGTGCATGCTTTTCATGCCAGCTCTCACTCAGGAGGCAGAAGTAGGTGGATCTCTGCAAGACTGAGACCAGCCTGGTCTAGAGTGAGGTCCCAGACAGTCAGGGTTCCACAGAGAAATACTGTCTCAAAAAAAAAAACTAGATAGATAGATAGATAGATAGATAGATAGATAGACAGATGTATGTTTGTTTTATTTCAGGTTTTGTTCTTGTTGCAAAGATAATATAGACATCTCCTTTATCTTATACCCCCTTCTATTAGCATGTTACATTACCATGACACATTTATCACAATAAAGAGCCCAAGACTTGCAATTAGAATAAAACACCTTTTTTGGGATCTACTAATATTTACCTCTTGTTCTGGTCATAGGGTAGCATGTTGGGATAAGTTATATATATATCGTGGGTCTCCTGGTTATTTCTGAACTGTGATGATTTCCTGAAGCTTTATTTTTCAGAGCTTTGACACTTTGAGAGCTGCCACAGATAGGGGCTTTCCCTTTGGGTTTGTCTCCAGTCTTTGTCAGTTAGTTGGAGCTGTAGATTTTTCCAGGAATTCTTTAGTGTCATTCCTGTGCAACATTTCTTTTGTTTGTTTGTTTAATTGGATATTTTCTTTATTTATATTTCAAACTTTATCCCCTTTCCCAGGTTCCCCTCCGAAACTCCCTATGCCATCCCTTCCTCCCCCTGATTCTAAGAGGGTGTTCCCCACCCACTTACCCTGCCCTGCCATTCCCCTACACTGGAGCATCAAGCCTTCACAGGGCCAAGGGCCTCTACTCCCCCTGATGCCCCACAGCGCCATCCTCTCCTACATATCCTGTGCAACATTTCAAGGACAGGTTCTACCAGCATAACTCATCAGTGATGTTAGCCTTCATCACCTCCCTGCAGTAGTTGTTGACAGGTTACTCTAGGGTGCTGAGGAAGCATCCCTACCCCCATCCATCTTTTCATTCTTGGTTCTTTGCAAGTATCACAAGTACCACTCATATCCAATGTATGAGGCGTATCTGTATATTATGCATGCAAACCAACATGTGCTGGCTGATGTACTTGTGGACACACACACTATCCCTTTAGTGAGAGCAATCCTTATGACTCACAGCCAAGCAAATGAGTGTGATCATGGATTGGTGAATCAGAAGGGACTTGAAGAGATATGGTTCAAATAACCTACATGTCCATATTCCTCTCACTTCCTTTTCCAAAGATGCAAAGAACATGATGTTTGCAAAGATACCACATTCTTCTTTCCGTGTTTTGTTTCCCATGTGGCTCCTCTATATGGAACATGCTTTCTTCCTGAGCTTCCTCCTTGCCTGAGACTTGCATGCTCAGTGCCCATTTAAGCAGGGTATGGTACCTACCTTCACTCTGTTTCTCAGCCCTACCTCTCAAGTGCACAGCATCAGATTTCTGCTCCATATTGTTTGTTATTCTCCTACACCCTCAGGGCTCCAAAGCCTTTCAAGGTACATGACTAGGTAGTATATGTAATTTGGATTTCTCAAACCTTATTGTTTTACAATGGTTCTTAAATGGTTTAACCTCCCTTGTAACCCTACACCCATCAGAAATAGTGGGAAAGAAAGGATACAGGGGTAGGATGGTGGCGGGGAAGAGGAAGTGGGACTGTTTACAAAGGTTCTTTGGGACAAGTCTTGTCTTTGTTGTCTGGAAATTGGCAGTTCAGTTGACATGGTTAGCAGGTGGCAGCAGTTTGATCCACTTGCAAACACTTCAAGGATAAAGCAGCAGTCGAGTTTGGTAGAGTCAGGTTAGCAACAGTGGTGACATGATCTACAAGAGACAGTTAGGCATCAGCCTCAGCACAAGTCAGCAGAAGGAACCAGGAGGAACACCAGGAGAAGTTCTTGGCTGTTCAAAGAAAAGTGAAGATCAATCAGTGAAGATACAAGACCCACAAGTGTTGCACAGCTATCTCTATAAGGAAGTCTAGCTCAGCCCTCATCACTGTCCATCAAGACTTATTTATACCCTCCAAATATCACGTGTCTTGCCTCCGCCTGTGTCTTGCCTCAGCACTTTCATCTGTCTCAGCTGACATCATCCTGTCAATCATCCTGAGTCTCTGAAGCAGCAAGAAACTACAACACACCACCAGAAGTTTTTGTTTTGTTTTGTTTTGTTTTGTTTTGTTTTGTTTGTTTGTTTTTGCTGCACTTCTCTTATGGAGTCCCAACAAATGCAATTCAACTACATAATACAAGGTAGACTGATGCATGCCTGTTTTTAGCAAAGAGTCCTTCATCATGGGTCCTTTGACATGCTTGCTTTAGCAGAACATCCTGTCATCTGTGTCTGTGTCAGCTAAATGTTCCTTCATAAGTCTGCCTTAGTCTGTCACCTGTGACTTCAGATAAGTGTTCCTTCATGATTGCCCCAGCAAAACACCATCAAAGTGACTTTCCAAAGAACCTTTAAGTTTCCCCTTCAACTATATATTTTAGTCTTTAGCACATTATATACATAAGGAATTTAATAAACCTTTATGATGATGATGATACAATGAATAACTTTGGATCTCAAAGCACCTGAGACATTTAGAAATGGGCCATGGTGATGTGAAGTAACTTCTTGATTATAAAGCCACTAATAATGGTGAAACCAGGACTGAATCTCAGGTTGTTTGATGTGTGTGTATGTGTGTGTGTGTGTGTTTGTGTGTGTGTGTGTGTGTGTGTGTGTGTGTGTGTATGCTGGTACTCTTCTGAATCTGATGTCTAAATATGTGAATGTGTAAACATTGTTATTACACTGATTTAAACTCTTCCTCCAAGCACAGAGTTTACCAATTGTGTTTTCATTTTGTTTAATGTACTTGAAATTGAACCCATGAAAGCACCATACTGTCTCCTAAAATCTAATTTGGGATTCCCCAAGAGATGCAAAAGGCTTGCTTCCTTCAGGGAGAGCTTGAGTGTGCTTGATGTTGCGAGACAAAATGTGATCAGTTACAGCATTTGCAATTACTGTGATCACCATCTTCTACATGGTCACTTCTAAGCCAGCTCACAATGACTATTAAATTTTGACTTTCTTCCTTTGTTTGATACAGAATGACTGAGAGCACCAGAGGTTCATCACCTATTGAAGGTGACTTGGGCAGCCAGGAATCAGTGCCAAGTCCTGAATCTCTTTTCTGTATTCTTTCCACCTCTCAGCCTCTCCTAAAGTTGGCTGAATTCCAAAACACTATGTACAATTCATACATTTGTCAAGGAAGGTGGTGGAATTGTAATACTCCCGATGAGGCGGAAGAAGAGAATATGGGCTATGAATATAGTTATCCCACTTTTTCTCTTGTCTTTCATTTGCTCCTGCCTTTGGGCTAACCTCTCTTCTAAAGTAGGTTACAGCAAGAGAGATGTAAGTGGGAAGAAGTCCAATCCAATTGTAACATCTAAACCTAACCTGCAGCTAAACAAACGTATACTGGATTTCCAGGCAAGTTCCAATTTCAAGTATTCAATTCATTCTCCCTCAAGAATTTTTCACAATGTTAGATTCAAAATGGAAACCTTACTACCCAAGGTGGAGGGGAATTTACAGAATAGCCTCGGCTCAATAATTTATCTGAAAATTTCTCTCTTAAAATGTCACATCCAATCCATTTTTAACCACTCAAGTCCCTGGCTCTGTACCCAAATCAGTTCATCTCCAAAAGAAATCACCAACCTGTCCTACCTAATGTTCTTTCTTAGATTATCACATAACTTGCAAATTTTTTTAATGGTTGACAATAAGCAAGAACAATATTTTATTACGTGGGAATGGTATGTGGCATTCAAATGCGTCTGAAAATAAAATTTAGCATTTGAATAAAAAGAATCCCTTAAATTAGTTTCCTCTAGCTCACATGAGAAGCTGTATTAGTTACTCCCCTTGTTGCTGAGACAAAATTCCTAACCATAACAATGTAAAGAAGAGGGGGTTTTTCTTAGTTCATGGTTTAGTGAGGCACAGTGGCAGCAGGCAGAGGCTGCTGGTCACATTGTGTGAGCAGTCAGGAAGCAAAGGAAGTGGTGTCTTATACCTTCTTTTAGGAAGCTCGGGATTCAGGCTAAAGGACAGTGCCACCTGCAGGTAAGGTGTTTCTGTCCATTTCAATTGATCTAATCTAGATCATACCTCTTAGGTTTGTTTCCTAGGTGATTCTAGATCCTGTCAATATTAACCATCACAATATCCATCCAATGTCATCATCCATTTTACATCTTGAACTAGAAAATCTAAAATATTTCCTCTCTGCCCCTGTGCATATAAATTTGCTTCTTGTTGAAGAGAAATGTCCAGTATTTTGACATTTTAAAATTTTTAAAAGATTTATTCTATGTGTATGAGTCTTTGCACGCATGGGTATCTGTGTAACATGCACATGCCTGGTACCACTCAGAGGTTCGAAGAAGGTATCCAAACCCTACGACTGCAGTTACCGATGCTTTGTGAGCTACAATATGGTGCTGAGAACTGAGCCCAGGTCCTCTGCAAGAGCTGCCAGTACTCTTACCAATGAGCTTTCTTTTAGGCTCTTTTAAAAAGAGTTTTGATACAGGAGCCTGGTATACATCTGAGGCTTCCGAGAGATGGTGAGTCCCTTTTCTCAGCATCCTAAGTAAGGATCAAGATTACAGGCATCTACCATCATGCTGATCAAAACCTCACGTTTTATAACCAAGCTGATTCAGACAGCAACCTCATCTGAGGCATTTCATAGCGGGGGTCTCCTGGAACAAGTTACTTGTCTCATGAAAGTTTACTCATAGGTCCCTCCATGTATACTCTTTGGCTGGTGGTTTAGTCCCCAGGAACTCTGGAGGAGGGGGGTACTTGTTGGTTCATATTGTTGTTCCTCTAGTTGTATTTGTAGCAGAGGATGGCCTTGTTGGACATCAATGAGATGAGAGATTCTTGGTCCTATGATGGCTCCATGCCCCACTGTAAGGGAATGCCAGGACAGAGGAGCCGGAGTAGGTAGTTTGGTGAGCAAGGGGTGGAGGATAGGATAGGGGGGTTTTAGAGGGGAATCGAGAAAATGGGATAACATTTGAAATGTAAATAAGGAAAATATCTAATAAAAATGTAAAAGAAAGTTTAATCATGTATGAAGTGACAGGAAGGAGGGGAGGGGAGAACAAGTAGCTCTCCCTACATTACAGTGTTGAAAGGATTGAAGAGGGTGATATATACGGGGCCCTTTAGCTTGTCCATCTTGAGCACAATCATCACCTGCCACTACTCTCTACACTTACATCACTAGTGTTTTTTATCACTACTACTAGAGTGATTTTTTTTCGAAGCTCTGACAGTGAATCCTCTGCTCTGTAGAGTCTACAGAAACAATGGCTACTAAGAGACAGCGGATAATCAAAAGGTGTCTACACCACCCCAGGCTTCTCTCTCTGAAGAAAGTCTTGGTAATAAAAAGTTTCACGTGGGGACTCTGATCTGTTAAGTTGATCTAATTAAGTTTATCCACAGCATGGGGACCAGAGGGCTTAATCTTCACAGGAGAGGTATTTTTACATTCAAAGAGTCACTTATTGGGTCAAATACAGACTTTGATTGTTGAAACAAGTATTTGATGGAGGAGGGAAAAGTGTCAGTAATGTGTATATCACCTTTGACACACAAAGCATGCTTCCTTTCATCTTTGCCATGTCACTATTTCATGCTTCTTGCTGCGCTCATTTATTTCATTCTATTATATTCATTATATTATCCTATAAAATTATTATATTCTATTATGTTCATTATATTACTGTATAAATATGTCATTGCCCACTCATCTACATTTTAGAGAACACATAATTCAGTTCACTACCAACAAAATTACATCTGACAGCAGCCCTATTGATTTATCTTATATTTACCTTCATCCCATGGGTGGTAGAACTATATATTAGTGACCTGTTCATTGCCATGGCTGATACAACCTAAGCCAGGAAGGATTTGCTTTGTACATGGATTCAGTGGGGTCTATCCATGATTAATTTGTCCCGTGTGCTTTCACAAGATATCATGGTGACTGAAGCATGCGAAGGAGTCTAGTTGTTGATTCCAAATCCAACCAGAAGGAAAAAAATGAAAAAGGAATAAGGAATTGGCCATAGAAAAGTTTTTTTCCATGGCCCAACCCCTCCTGGCCTATTTCCTCCAATTAAGCCTAAATGCCCAATCTTGGTTCAACCTTTCAAAATCCACTACACAACTAAGGACCAAACATTCAAACCAGGAACCTGAGAACACTTATATCCAACCCATGGATTATTGCATTAATGAGGAATTTAAAGACTGAAATATGAAGAAAAAGAGCCAATACTCACAATACCTTTTATCTCTACTAAGTGTGATGGCTGCTGTTAATTCGCAATTTAACAGAGTCTATAATAGACAAGGAGACAAGCCTATAAGGCCACTCATACAGGATTATTTAGATTAAGGTTAGCCTTTGAGAAAGCTCATGAATGAGGGATTTTCTTGCTTAGGTTAGTTAATGTGGAAGAATCCATCTTAATTATCCAAAGGACCATTCCCTGGTTAGGATTCTGAACTGTATAAAAGAAGAAACCTAGCTGGACGTATTATGCATTCATTACTCTTTGCTCTCCAAGTGTGACTAAGATGTGACAAGCTACCTCATATTCCTGACTTGTACCTCTTAATGGACTGACTAGAACTTTAAACTGAGCCAGAATCAACTCTTTCTCCTTTGAGTAGCTGTCACCTGAACATTTTATAACATAGTATAGAAATTACACTATATGTATGATTTATTTTTAACTCTTTAATCCACACATAGTAAGTATACATAATATATATAATGTGGAAAATAGATAGATATCCATATTTATTATACTACTCAGACAAAGACAATTGGCATATATATGTATATATATACATATATACATATATGTATATATATACATATATATCTACATATATATATCTCACTTCAAAAATTTATTATTTTATTGTCTTAGGTACAGTCTAGGTCCTGTCTATGGCATTGCAATGTTGTGATATAAAACATCTAAAGTATTCCTGTTCAACTGTACAACTATATGTATTTATCAACTTCTTTCTATCCCCTACTCCACTCTTCTTAACTTTACCTGATCACAATTCTGCTCTCTGCCTCTGAAATCAACTTTTCAGTTTCCATGTGAATGTGAAATTACATGAGATTTAGTTTTGTCTGAAACATTTCATTTAGTATAACTGTTCTTCAACCTCAGACATGTAGCTGCACATGATAGATCATTTTTTTGTAGAAGAAAATATTCCATTGTGAATATACACTGTTCATTCACCTGTCAGAGGACACCTACTTTTATTCTCTATCTTGACTATTATTAACATGGCAATAAGCATGAAACTGCCCATACTTCTTTGTTATACAATTTCCCTTTTTCCTTTGGCTATATACCAAGTGGTAGAATTGTTGAATCATATGGGAGTTTTATTCCTTTATTTCTGAGGAACCTTACACAGTTATAGTCAAAGCTTAAAACTACACACTGCAATGTTCACTCAACTTTGCCAAAGCCTTTTGACAACATTATCAGATAAAAATCTCACAAGATTCAGATAACTTAGATGGCAACTTTGAGAGAACAAGGAAAGAATCTCCAACTGGAGCATTCTGTGTCTCACAAAGGTGTGTGCGTGCCTTAGACATGCAGAATACAGAGAATATTTCAGTCTCCCCCTGTCCTTGGTTGGACAACATCATCACTGAACAACCTTAAAACACTGCAAAAAAAACAGTTCTAGAATGTATATCTGTTATTTATATCCTCAAATGCTGGTCTATGAATTACAAGATGCCAAAATATGCATCTTTGAGGCCATCATCCCTACCAGTGCATTTATTGCTATTGAAGTTCTGGAGAGTTTTTTTTTAAATGATATGATTGTTGTAGCAATGTCAAAGGTCAATATACAGGAGAACTAATGAGGAATCCTAAGAAGAACTTAGAAGTTATGCCAGGGAGTATAGACCTGTACTCTCAGCTACTCTAGAGATTAAGACAAACAGATTCCAAGCTCAAGATCAGCTTGAGAGAAAGTGTGGATTGAAGGTCAGTCCTGGCAACTTCGTGAGTCCCTTCCCATCCTTTGTGAGACAATACAAGAGAACTCAGTATTAGAATGTTTACTGGCTTTTGTTAGACCCTGTTACTAATCCACAGCCGTGAAAGAAAGATGAAAGAAGGAAAGGAAGAGAGAGAGAGAGAGAGAGAGAGAGAGAGAGAGAGAGAGAAGAAAAAAGAGAAAGGAAGAAAGAAAGAGAGAAAGAAGAAAGAAAGAAAGAAAGAAAGAAAGAAAGAAAGAAAGAGAGAGAGAGAGAGAGAGAGAGAGAAAGAAAGAAAGAAAGGAAGGAAGGAAGGAAGGAAGGAAGGAAGGAAGGAAGGAAGGAAGAAAGAAAGAAAGAAAGAAAGAAGGGAAAAGGAAAAGTGGGAAAGAGAAAGAGAAAAAGGGCAAGAGAGAAAGAAAGAGAAAAAGAAGGAAAGAAGAAAGAGAGAAAAAGAGGGAAGGAAGAGAGGAAGGAAGGAAGGAAGGAAGGAAGGAAGGAAGGAAGGAAGGGAGGGAAAGGGAGGGAGGGAGGGAGGAAGGAAGGAAGGAAGGAAGGAAGGAAGGAAGGAAGGAAGGAAAGAAGGAAAGAAGACAGGCAGGCAGACAGGCAGGCAAGCAGGCAGGCAGGCAGACACAGGACTCGATACCTAGGATAAAATCCCTCCCTCTCCTGTTCTGCTGACTTGTGTACAACTATAAGCCAATGAAATAAATAAATGGACTTCCCCCTGTTCTTCCAAACAGAGCTCCTAACATTCCTGAAATACTTTTTTTTTTTGAGCAACACAACTATCTTTTGTTATTCATAATAAGCCTCTTCCATCCAAACTAAGGTTAGTCTACTGAGTTGACTCCCTATAGGGCCACTCTATGACTCTGTAATTGAATAGTCACCAGAAAGCCGAAGCCCAGGGAACCATGGGAAATGTTAGTTGTAGCTTTTGACAATGTGTGGAAAGGACTGGGAACTGGAATATAAATTTTGTCCAGGGAGCAGAGACTTTCCAGGTTGGTAGAGTGACTGGTGTACAAAGGTGAAAACCCAGAGGTCATTAGAGCCCTGTGCCCTACACACCTCCACCCCTTGCCAGGTCTTACTTTCCTTTAGTGCTTTCTATAGCATATTGTATACTTTATGGTAAGTAGAAACCATGAATGGAGAGTTGTCTTGGTTCTTGGGATCAGTCAAACCTAAGCATGGGTTTCCCTCAAACTTATAGCTGGCAGGACAAAGGTGTGGCTTGACTAGGGATCTGACTTCCAGCTGGCAGTAAGTGCCATCATGGGACTCTAGCATGATTCTTGATCAGCAGGGTCTGCATCAGTTCTATATAGTTACTGTCAGAACTCAACTGAATTGTTGGACATCCAGTTCCTGGGAAAGAAGTATTGTGGATTGAGAACTCACATCAAGCATCAGAAATGGTATTAGAAATCATCATACAACTCTCCCTCTGGTCTTCCATTGTAATTTTCTAGACTAGAATGAGGTCTCTCCACGAGCTCCAAGCACTCTCAGGCCCTTAAAATCCTACCCCTTCACAATTTCCCATTGAGAAGGAACTATACAAGCAACTCTCCCAGACAACTCCCGGAAGAAACTAATTTTAAAATTGCTTTAAATTGGAAGTTCTTGTCTACCCACAGTGTCTGTGAATTCCATTATCCTGCAGAGTAGAGTTATTCCCTTGATTCAGCTCCGCATCCTCTCAAATTGGGTCTCTTTGCAGCTTGCAGAAAAAAAAAAAAGAAAAGAATACAGCCCGCGGCAGTACCTGCATCCTTCATTACTGGGAAAATCAGTAAGATTGCTGCAATAGCAGATTCAATTAGTCTCTTGGCCCAAGACCCTTGTTTTCTGTAGGTTTTATCCAGGGAAAGGAGGAAAGAGAAAAGTACCTTGATTTCTCAATGACTCCAGGTTTTGCTTTTACTCTCAACATCTTATTTATATCTCTGTCATGGTACATAGCTTTTCAGGACTTCACTATGCCTCTTCCATATGTACATCCCTACTTTATTTAAATCGCAAGGACCTCAAAGACAGACTTACTATGCTGCATCCTAGACTCAAGTAAGTATTAATAAAACAAAATTAATAACTTGTGTGAACAAATCTTGAGTATTTTCCATGTCCAATAATGACATCCCTGATTCCTTCAATACAGCTATATAGACTGCCATTTAATTCATTCCTAATATTAATTACAGAGTTATCAAAATCACATCCATAAATTAATAGTTTAATCCTATAAGGCTCCACCCAAATTCATATGCCACTTACAAGTCTCTAAATAATTAGAATTTTTGATTGACAGGCCACTAATTCTGAAGGTTCTCATAACTTTCTCCTCATGGCTGAAAATTTGCTCTATTACCTCGCACAACTTATAGAAACATTCGACTTATGATTTATTATGATGGCTCAGCATGGAAGCAACTGAATGGAAGAGCTTTGTAGAGCACAGTGTGGCTTGTGATGAAGGGAGGTGGGGCTCCAGGAGCTTGCATGCCCTCTTCAGGGTGTACAACTTTCCCAGAACCTTGAGGGTTTCAAATGCCAGGAGTTTGTCTAATCTCATTGCACCAGAATTTCCATAGAAGAGCTGAAGAGGTGTGTCAGCCCTTAAGAGCAGGCCCTGGAGGTCCAGGGTTCAGCTCTTAGCAAATGGCTCACAACCATTTGTAACTTCAATCCAAGGGGATCTGCTGGCCTCTTATGGCCTCTGCAGGCACCTGTCACACATGTGGCACACAGCTATAGATTCAGACAAAATGACTACACACACACACACACACACACACACACACACAAACATATATATATATATATATATATATTCAAGCTCCATATATATGTGTATATATACATATATATGTATACACACACACACATATATATACATATATATGTATATATATACATATATATGTGTGTATGTATATATATATATATATATATATATATGTTTGGAGCTTGAATCTCAGTATCCACTTTTTCTAAAGCTGGTGAGTGATGCTGAATATTTTAAGCATCTGACTCCTTGGTGTCTCTGGTCACCAGCCACATCCCTAGGCTGAATAAAGGTCCTATCCCAGTCACATTAGACAAACTCAGGTCACATTAAACTCTTATTATGAGTCATAAAACACATCAAGAAAATGCAAGACTTTAAATGTTCTATATCTCAAACAGTTTGAACAAAGATACCCCTAGTACCTTTATTATTAATCACGTAGCAAAATTTCAGAGTTCTATGACTCGAGCTAAGAATAAAGGCCAAATACATTTCTTATCCCAGCATAGAATGAGAATAGGAAATGGTCCAGTGGTTAGATAGGTACTACTGGGACAGTAAGGCTTATCTTGAAGGATTCTGCTGAGCAATAAATAATACTAATAGGAGAATACTGAGTCAGTGCATGGTCTTTGAAAATGTTCCTCTGAAGAGTGAAAAGTTTCCCCTTCTTATTTACTAAACACTCAAGCTTGAGTCTGGCCTTGAGGTCATCATTATTTACATGTTGGTTTATTGTTATAATGGAGGACTCCGAGCAGCCCTCAGCTCCCTTGGTCTGTATTTTTGCCTCTTAGGAATTTATTTTTTATTTTTATTTATTTTAACTTTTTTGCCGTATTAGTACAGTGTACTTCAAGGATTGAATTCCACTAGCACATTGTAAGTGAAAAGCACCCTGCCAGAGATGGCTGGGTATGAGGTACAGCTCCAGCTCTGGAGTACAACCAAGTGTCTTGACAAAATAAATGGAGCCGGTGGAAAACTCAGTCTTCAGCCAAGATAAGAGGGGAAGGATATATGAAAAGACTGCAGTAGTCTAGAAAGAAACTTATTAATAACTCAGAACCAGATACAGTAATGATTCTGCCATTCCAGCATGTGAGTAGGAAATCTTTATAGACACTTCATTAAAATAAAAGCATGTTAAGTAATTGACTTTCCAGTTTATTGTTCTGTGTGTGTGTGTGTGTGTGTGTGTGTGTGTGTGTGTGTGTGTTTGCGCTCGCGCACACATGCACACCTACATGCATACATGTTTTATCTTTACATAGTAAGGCTTAATGAGAAGAAAAAAATAGAATAGGACAGTAAAGAGAGTTAAACTCTCACTTTCACTAACTATTTTTCAAATACATGACTGTCACAAAGAATGATTAAGTGGAAAGGATGCGTGAGGGCCAGAATTCAGTTGTCATTCTGCTGACCTTGATTGGACTTTATTTGGGTGTTTTGTTGTTGTTGTTGTTTGTTTGGTTGGTTTGTTTTTTTTGTTTTGTTTTGTTTTGGTTTTGGTTTTTGTTTTTCTGTTTAAAGCAGGGTTCCTTACTGGCCTGGAACTGAAGTCATAAGGTAATTAAACTAAGCTGCTGGCCAGTGAGCCCAGGGATAGGCCTTCCTTAATATTCTCAGTCCTCAGCATTGCCATCAGAGTGCACACCATCATATTCAGCTTTTATATGTGGCTCCTAGAGACTGAACTCAGGTCCCCACGGTACTTCATCAAATCAGCTACTTACCCAGCCCAGAGTCTGGTTGTTTTTCACAGTGACTAGCCTCCCCTCCCCCAAAGGAAACAAATTGCTATGCCTACTGGACTGTGTGAAACCACAGTTTGACATCCATGAATCAAGTCTTACAGCCGTTCTTTCACCTGGATAGAATCGCAAGCTGCCTATATGTGATCGGCATTTAATTTGTCTTCCTCTGTACTGGTGAACAGCAACTAAGCCTTATATGAACAGAAGGTTCACAACCAGGTCCTTCTCAAGATCCCAGCAAGGTAGAGGAGAGCTCTTGGTTTGAGCCCTCTGAGCGAGAGAGAAGCCCGATTACTTACGTAGCTTGGTTTGCATGCATTAAAACTGCAATATGGCGCTGCTGATGCCAACACTGAGTGCTGGCAAACAGTGTTTCCTCTCCTTCTTTCTGGCTCTGGCATGGGGCATATTTCAGGGTTGCCTCTGCCCTGGCCTCTTCTTGTTGTCCAGAAGGTTCTCCAATTAGTGTTACAACAAAGCTTAGCTCAGAACCGATGGCCAAAGGGGGGGAAAAAAGAGAATAGTTTGGAAACATAAAGACTGACAGGGATTGAGAAGCAGAATCTGGCAATAAATATGATAATTAAGTCTTTGATATTCCCAGCAAAGAATTCTTTGGAGAAAAAAAAAGCAATCTGAGAACTGGAGTCCAGAGCTGATTTTTACACCATTTAGAGAGAATTATACAAGTCAAATTTTTCAAATAAAATTAAGGTCTTTTTCATTGGGAAGTTAACAACATTTTGGTGCATGCTAGGAAAAGTTTGATATAGCCAACAAAAGATAGTCCCAAATGTAGCCCCAAGCTACCCAGTAACAGAACTGGCAGTTCTAGAGGAAACATTCACACTCCTCTGGAGTCCAAAATGAAGTTTGGTTTTGGTGTACATGGTACACCTAGTTAATGTTTCAAGGTTAATTTAGCTGTTATATAGGGGGAGTAAATAGGTATTTTTTTCTTTAATTTCATTTAATTGAAGGAAGATTTAGTTATATTTTGCGGTTGCATAGAAGGGAATTTCAGATGTTTGTCAGTACGGAGATCATGGTTCAGCTTAAGGTATTTGCTGTTACAGAGCCTGGGTGCTTCCAAGATGGCTTCTGCTAGGTTTAAAAAAGTGAAGGACAAGGAAGAGGAGGAGGAGGCAGAGGGAGAAGGAAGGCAATACTCAAAGTTTCTTAATCCCACTTGCAGAATTCCTTACACACTGTGCATGTTTGAGAGAGGGAAGCAGGAAGACCCTTGACTAGCTGTTTTATATAAATACATATACATATATATATGTGTGTGTGTGTGTGTGTGTATGTATATATGTGTGTGTGTATGTATTCTCTTTCACTTCAAGTTTTTAAAGATATACTAAACTATATGTCAGCACTCTGAAGACTACCCATAATCCTCCTTTTGAATCATTACCTGTGACTGCTTCACTGAGTGAAAAGTTCCATATAAGATAATTTGATTATAGATTGATCATCATTTTTTGTTTGTTGTTGTTGTTGTTGTTGTTGTTGTTGTTTGAGACAGGGTTTCTCTGTGTAGCTCTGGCTGTCCTGGAACTCACTCTGCAGACCAGCCTAGCCTCGAACTCAGAAATCTGCCTGCCTCTGCTTCCCAGAGTACTGGGATTAAAGGCATGCGCCCCTGCCGCCGCCGCCGCCACCACCACCACCACCTGGCTGATTGATCATCATTTAATTACACAATTGTAACTTACTGAAATTAAATTTAAATTGTGGAACTTTAACTCTTAAAGAGACTAAATTCCTCTACAAGTTAAAAGAAAAAGATTTGATTTTAAATACATGTATTTAGCGCTGAAAAGTGTAGTCTCAAGGAACACACTGGTGGCTTAAAAAAAAATGACTGTATGTGATTAGATGGAGCTTCTCTCTAAGAATATTTTCTGCACTCCCTGCTTTTGCTTGGCTTAGTGACTTTGATAATGTTATTCCTACTGGAGAAGAAAATGGGCCCAATTCAACATAATGAGATACAGAGTAGGTGACTGCAGGAAGCAGTCTGTAGAACAAAGATCCAGTTACTGTGATTGTATTTAATACTGCAGTGCTGTAATGATCTTTAGCTTTGCCTTCTGCTGGTCTATCATCCAAATCTAAAAGCCCTCGAAGTTCCATATCACTTGAAAATCAAATTGATGAGAAAAGACCTTGCATAAAGATGTAACAGGGAGGGACAGAGAAAGTCTTAAATGGCCCAGAATAGTGACTGGTAAGGAAAAAGGGGTGCACATAGGTACAGGGATGGATGGAAATCCTAGGGGTAAGTCCAAGATCATAAAACAGAGCTCAGAGACTAGAACAATTATCTAGGAAAGCTGCTCCAAAGTGGGCCCCCGCTTTAGGGAGCTGTGTCAACAGGAACACAGAATCTACTGCCCAGGGCTTCACGTGCTCATTAGGGTTTTCCTGCTACTACTGGCTTTCAAGATGGTTCAGTGGTTATTAGCACTGCCTGTTCTTCCATAGGACCTAGGTTCACTCTCTGGCACCCATATAGTGGTTCACAGCCCTCTGTAACTTTAGTCTATGGGGATCTGACTCCCTCCTCAGGTACCAGGCATGCAGGTGGTACACACTCATACAGGCTGGTGAAACACCCATATTCATCCAATAAAGCTAAAAGCAATATGCTGGGATCTTCTCTGATGGGGTGGAACAAAGACCAGAACTGGGGTATATATTTTTTACTTAGTAGTAAGGCCACTCCAGCACTCTGTGACGCCTAGTCAGAAGAGCAGCTACATCTGCCCTGAGAGTAAGTGCAGTGGATGAAGAAAATGTTTGGAGAGGGCTTGGTTTGTTGTGCTTGAGGATGATCCGAGCCTGGCTGTAAGCTTACAATACACAGATGTTTGAAACTGGACTATGGAAAAGGTGGCCTGGTAGTTCTGGCTTTGTGCTCAAAGCTTACCCAAATGCAGATTCACAGGCCTTGTCCTCAGATCCCACTCCGGTGAGGTAGGAAAGAACATTTACAAAAGAACAGAGAGACTGCTGGTTGATGGCATACTCTTTTAGTCCCAGCACATAGAAGGCAGAGGCAGGCGGATCTCTGAGTTCAAGACCAGCCTGCTGACCTTCAAATAGCTACTGAGCAAGTTCCAAAACAGCCAGGGTGGGGAGGGGAGAGAAGAGGAGGGGATGGAGGGGGGAAGGGAAAGGGGAGGGGAGAGGAGGGGAATTTTGGAATTATCAAAAGATAACATGTCAGTAAGGTTGAAGACTGAATGATCATACCTTGTAAAGCTAATATCAGAGTCCACAAACTTCATTCCATTAACTGGGCTGTGTGTGCTCAACCAGGCATTTTGGAGTGGTTGGTTTGGATACAGTCGGAACAGGAAAACAATAGTTTTGTTTTGTTTTGTTTTGTTTTGTTTTGTTTTGTTTTTTAAGCTTATCAGTAAGCTTGTAGGGCTAAGCTCTCTGTAGAAAGGGCCCATGCTGACTGGTGCCTGCTTCTCTTCTTCCGGCATGGAAATGTGTCTGTTTGGAGATTGGTCTTCACTGTTAGAGACATGTTTTGACTATGTGAAACCTAACATGAGTGTTCCCATTTGGATCTGGTCTGGTGAGCCTAATGTAGGAGATTAACACAAACAATGCTTGCCCACAAGCTTCAATGGTAGACAAAATTGGAATTTAGACAGCTCCTGAACCCAAACAAAAACTCTTTACATATTTATGTTCACTAAATTGTAGCTGAAGTGTTGTGTTTTTAAATTTTAATGTGTATGGGTATTTTGCTTTGCATGTAAGTGATCCATAGATGCCCAGGTGCCCATGCCAGGTGCCCATGGAGGCCAGAAGAGAGCATTAGACCCCCAGGAACTGGAGTCCCAGAGGGTTGTAAGCTACCATGTGGGTGTTGCAAATTGAACTAAGGTCTTCTGGAAGAGCAGTCACTGTTCTTCACCACTGAGCCATCTCTCTAGCCCTGAAGTGTAGCTTTTTGAAAATAGGCATCTAAGTAGATGGAACTGATATTATAGGTTATATCACCAGTAGAAACCACAAGTTGTTTTAATGATGTATTATTCTGTTGTAGATATTCTAAAATAATATTTATGAAGAAATAATAATTTCTATTAAACTTGATAGCAAATTTTATTTTATATGTTAATCAATAAGCCTATACGTTACTATCAAAGAAAATATATATGTAATTATGTAGATAGAAAATAACATAATTTCATTTTATATTCCTTATAGTTAATTATACATATTTAAAATGTATTACTCTGGAATTATATACATGTAATATAAAATACAAAGTCTGTAAATAAAATGAAGTTTACTTCTTACTAACATGACTGTAGTTTTTAGATGCCAAATCTGTTGTTTCTGGTATTAGAGCCAAGAGGTCAGTTTTTGAGAATCTCTGGGGTCTGGTGTCAAATTAAGAGTATGTAAGTGATTTTCTAATATAGGGCAACTTGATATTAAGTGAAGGATTAAGAAGCAATGGTGCTAATATCCACTAATTAGTGAATACATACCTTGCATGTCCTTTGGGGTCTGAGGTACCTCACTCAGTATGATATTTTCTAGTTCCATCCATTTGCCTGTAAAACTCATGATATCCTCGTTCTTAATAGCTAAATAGTATTCTATTGTATAAATGAACCATATTTTCTGTATTCATTATTCCTTTGTGATACATCTAGGTTGTGTTTCCACCTTCTGGCTATCACAAATAAGGCCACTATGAACATAGTAGAGTACATACCCGTGTGGAAGAGTGGGGCATCATTTGGGTATATGCTTGAGAGTGGTATAACTAGGTCTTCAGGTAGATATATTTCAAATTTTCTGAGGAACTTCCAGACTGATTTCCAGAGTGGTTGTACCAGTTTGCAATCCCTTCAGCAATGAAAAGTGTTCCTCTTTCTCCACATTCTCACCAACATGTGCTGTCACCTGAGTTTCTGATCTTAGCCATTCTGATTGGTTTAAGGTGGAATCTCAGGGTTGTTTTGATTTACATTTCTCTGATCACCAAGAACTTTGAACACTTCAAGTGCATCTCAGTCATTCTAGATTCCTCTGTGGTGAATTCTCTGTTTAGCTCTATACCCCATTTTTTTTTATTGAGTCTGGTTATTTGGAGGTTAGCTTCTTGAGTTCTTTATATATTTTGGATATTAGCCTTCTGTCAGATGTGGGGTTAGTGAAGTTTTTTTTCCCTATTTGTAGGTTGCCGATTTGTCCTATTGACTATGTCCTTTGCCTTACAGAATCTTTTTAGTTTCATGAGGTTTCATTTATCAATAGTTGATCTTAGAGACTGAACCATTGGAGTTCTGTTTAGGAAATCCTCCCCAGTTCCCCCACCCCCAACCCCCTTACCCAGCCAGTGAGTTCAAGGCTCTTTCCCACTTTCTCTTCTGTTCGATTCAATGTAAACAAGCCTAAGGGCCCAAGTGAGGAGACCTCAACCCCATTTGGGAGGGAAAAGAAAGCAATCCCGAGGGGAGGGGGGCCATGGGGATGGTTGCTGGTGGGGGGCTGGGGGGTTGGGAGGGGGAGACCAGATGTGGGAGAGGGGACAGGGTGGGAAAAGGGGAACATGATCAGGTATTGGAGTGTGTGTGTGTGTGTGTGTGTGTGTGTGTGTGTGTGTGAACACAAGTGAAGCTCCCAGGGCCAACAGAAAGAATAGAAACAGGCAACCTCAGGAAGTAGGAGGTAGGGAGACCCCTCTAGAATATACCAGAGACCTGAGGGGTGAGAGATGATCAGGACTAAAAGGGAGAGACCTTAGATGAACTGCCCAGCAGTGGGGAGAGGGAACTTGTAGAACCCAAATCCAATAGAAAGAGAAGGCATCAAGTATAGGGATGGGGTTGCCATCCCAGTCAAAACTCTGGCCCAGAATTGTTCCCGTCTAAAAGAACTGCAGGGACAAAAAATGGGGAAGAGACTGAGGGAAAGGAGGTAGAGTAACCTGCCCAAATTGGGATCCAGCTCAAGGGGAGGCTTCAAGGCCTGACACTATTACTGATGCTATGCTGTACATGGCTGCCCTCCAAGAGGTCCAACAAGCTCTGAACAAGTCAGACGCAGAAACTTACACTCAACCAATTGACAGAAGCCAGGGACCCCTGTGGTTGAATTAGGGAAAGGCTGGAAGAAGCAGTGAAGGTGGAATACCCCATAGGAAGACCAGCAGTCACAACTAACCTGGACCCCCAGGATCTCTCAGACCCAGAGCCACCAACCAGACAACATATACTAGGTGATATGAGGCCCCTGACACAAAGACAGCAGAGGACTGCCAGGTCTGGCCTGGGTGAGAGAGAAGACACACCTAACCCTTGAGAGACGTAAAGCCCAAGAGTGTGGGGAGGCCTGGTAGGGTTGGGGAACATGGGAACATCCTCTTGGAGCCAGGGGAGGAGAAATGGGATGAGGAACTGTTGAAAGGCAGACTGGGATGGGGATAATGACTGGACTTTTAAAAAAGAGATTAAAGATAATTTTAAAAAAGAGCAATCGTGCATAAAAATGAGGTCAGAATGTCAAGCAGGCTTATGGCACGACTTCCCAGGAAAGCTAATTCTGAATAGCCCAAGGAATGCCCCACTCTCAGTCTTGCATGTGGAGTCACAAACAAGCAGTGCACACCAGGTCGCCCAACTGTGATTAGTTTTTCGTTTCTTGCAGTCGCTGTTGATTCCAGAAGGAATGTTCCCAGGGTTTCTATGCATGGCTTCTCTTACAAGACTGATAACCGAACAAAAAATGAGGGGGAAAAGCCAAATGGTCTATGACCGTGAAACTGAAAATCAAATCAAGTCAAAACAAAACAAAAGGGCTAAATTCCAGGAAAGCAAAGTGGTGTTAGTCAACCAAAGATGGGGGCGGGGTGAGCCAGAGATTCCAGCCACCTTTGGCTTCAGAATCCTGTACATAAAGATGACAAGACTCTTTGAGCCACAGCTGGAGACAATGAGCACGAATACCTACTACTTAATTTCAAGCGTTTTAATTGAACTTGGTGTGTTTTAATTGTAAGCCACATTCATCTAAGGCTTCAAAGGAACAAAGAATTAAATTTAGCTAACTATTGACGACAAACCAAACAACTGATCTATTTGATACCCTATAAGCTGCTGCGCTGCTTCCCATTTGACAATTACATGAGGCCCAGAGGAATAAAGGTCTCACGGATCAGCTCAAAGGGTCACTCTACAAACCCTTGCTGTTTTCCCAATTCTCTGTGATTTCTCTAATTTGCATCAATGAATTTTTGCAGTTACTAGGGGAAAAAAATTACTGGCCATGTCTCTTTAAGCACAACGTCAAGTTAAAGATGCCAATATACATTCCTATATGTTCTATACTGTTCTGTGACCCAAACAGTAAAAAGAGAAGAAAGGGGGTGTTTTAAGTATATACATGCAAGGACCAAGAGACTGAGAGGACATAAATGTAGCAACCTGTTAGAAACTAGAAAGCAGATGGATGACTGATGGGGACGGGTAACTAATGGAGGCTGAGCTGTGGAGGAGTCTACTGTGGGCAGACAAGCTGATTGATGCTGTATGTGTCCCCAGACAGCAGATATTAGTGGTCCTTCTAGAAATGGGAAAACTCACAGACTAACGAAACAGGAGAAAACAAAACAAAACAAAAGCAGGCTTGTTCCCTTAAATTCCACCTTTGTTTAGGAATGAAATACACCTGGTGGCTCATCCTTCTAAGGGAGCCAATTAAAGTGTTGTGGGGTTTTTTTTCCCCTGTGTAAGAGGAGACACAGATAAATGTGAGACATCCATCCCATGAACAATTATATAATGGGAATGCCTGGTGACTGTTTTGAGACAGTCTCCTTCCTGGCTGAATCTTAGAACAATGTTATATCCTCAGAAAGCAGGAATGAAAGAGCCACTTGGAGGCTGACTGGCTCCATGGTTCACCCAGAGTCACCCCCTGGATCTCCTTTCAAGGAAGACCTGGCTGTTTATTTGTAGAGCTGGGTCTCAGGTCCTTTAGTTTTCTGGCTCAGCTATGTAAAGTCCAGTTGCCCAAGGTCACACTCTCTGAGATGTCACACATTTATCATTGGCTAGTCACTGTCCAAGCTAGGGTCCAGCCCAAATTTGGGCTGGATACTGGGCACTGATGGACAAAACCCCCCTCAGATTCTGCCATGGTAGCTTGCATGATGGTTTCATGTGGCTACATCTTTCCATCAAAGTATTGTTCTCTAAGAAATGTCTTACCCCTTAGTTTTGATGTAATGTTTGTTTCCAGAGGAACCACAAATGTCCCTCCCACCCAATGAAGATCTAAAGACAATAGGAGTTTCCTAAAGATAAAACCAAACAGAACATCCTACCCTGAAATCCACAGCTCAGGTTTCCAGTCATCTTTATAGGGTGACCCTCTAAATATGAGTCTGGGACCTACCCCATTAAACATGAGACATCCAGGTATAGTTCAACAACTTAGAGAACCCTTTAACTTAAGCAGTTAAACGCAAAATGACAAGGCTATGTGGAATATTTCTATGAAGATAAGATGTCATATACATCAACCAAGCAGGAAGCCAAAACATATTCTAGAACCATTTAAATCCTCTGGAACTTAAAAGAATGTAACCAGTAAGAGTGACTATATGAATATTTAGAGGTTATTATTTTAAGGTGAAATTAAGGTAACATTCTGGTATGTGGGGGGAAAAAAAGTAAAACCAAGCACAAAATAATCCAAACAAAAACAAACAGGAAAATAATTTTTTGAGCCTGAGTTCTTGAGATCCAGAATACCAGGAACATCATCAATTCTAGAACAAAAAAATAGAAAAAAAATAAGAGAAAAATAGAAAATGAAAATGTGAAAATTTGAGGCTGGAGCAGTGCCTCCATGGTTAAGAGCGCTGGTTGTTCTTTCATAGAATCCAGGTTTATTTCCCAGCACCAATATGGTGGCTTGCAACTGTCCCTAACTTCAGTTCTGTGGTTTCCATGGGTAATATGTATGCAAGGTGCCTAGACATATATGTGGACAAAATACCCATTCACAGAAAAATAATAATAAATATTTTTTAAAATTAAAACTTTGCAGAATGGATGATCTCTCTCTCTCTCTCTCTCTCTCTCTCTCTCTCTCTCTCTCTCTCTCTTTGTGTGTGTGTGTGTGTGTGTGTATAATACATAATAAATTACTAACAGATTTTTTAACACTCAAAGCATCCAAATAAAAGTAAATAAATAAATTAGCACAAATTTCCTAGAAAAAAAACATAAGAGCAGTTTCTCTGCAGAGGGTCCAGAATCAAAAAGCTTTATTCATACTACCTTAGGAAGAGATTCTAACTAGGAATCATGTCTTGCAAACTGCTGAGAGCAGCGGATGATTCCTTGTGTTCTATGCAGTTTAGAAGACTAAGTCAGGGTGTGTGCATGGCCTTTATTTTGCTTGCGATATCACAGAACACTATACACAAGATGGTTCTTAAGTGATAGTAACTTGTCTCTGTGTAGTCCACACTAGAGGCGGAAAGACCAATCTCAAGGGTCCAGAAGAGTCAGTGTCTACTGTAGGCCCCACTTTCTGGTCCATACATAGAAACGTCTAGTTATGTCCTCTGGTAATGGGAGGGGCAAGTCAGTTCTGTAATATCCCTTAATCAGAGGTGCCCTAAAGGTCCTAGCTCTTAACACTACTCAGTGGGGGTTAGGACTTAACATGCAAACGTGGGGGGTAAAAGAAGCATTCAGGCCACAGTGAAGTACAACACATTTGGTTTTAGACTGACCTCATATCAAAAATGTCAAATGTTATGTTCTCTATTGCTTCTCTCACCAACTTAAGATGAGAGTTCTGAAAGAAGAAAATAAAGAAACAAAACAAAAAGGCTGGGCAGATGGCCCAGTACATAAAGCACTCATCCTACAAGCAGGACGACTTGAGCTCTCAAACCCAGAGCACATAACAGAGGTGGCATGGGAGCACTCTTCTGTAATCTCAGTGCTCCTAAAAGGAGATGGGGTGTGGAGGCAGGTGACTCCCTGGCACCTCACAGGACAACTATCTTGTTATTCATAGTAAAAGTCAACAGTAGAATTTTGTTTCAAACAAGGTCGAAGGCAAGGAAGAATACCTAACGTTGTCCTCTTACCTGTAAACACACACACACACACACACACACACACACACACACACACACAGAGAGAGAGAGAGAGAGAGAGAGAGAGAGAGAGAGAGAGAGAGAGAGAGAGAGGGGAATTCGAGTTTTTGCAAGATTACCATCATAAAAGAAAGTGTCATCTTAGAAGATGGTAAAGAGGACACTGATGCCTGTGTCCCCAAGGCTCAGAGACAGTCTTCTTCACTAAAATAAAGTTGAAAGACCCTTTCATGTCTCAGATAAGATGAAAGGAAAAGACAGGCCGAGGATTGCCTACCAAGACACACAGCAAAGGAAACAAACAACGAAAGGCACTTTTTAACTTCAGCAAAGGTAAAAATGTGTGCAGGAAGAAAATTTAGAACAATGATGTCCTCAATAGTTTGTACATTGTACCATGTACTGATGGTTAAGTCAATACCATCCCACATACAGAACAGTAGTCCAAAAGAGTTCCAGTGAACCTGGAAAACTTCCCATAATTCATTCTTATTACTGTCCCTTCCCATGTTTATATCTGTTGTCATATATAAATGCCATTTACATCAGGTAATATTGCCTAAAATAGTCAGCACAGCACAGTGCTGCATTGGTTTGTAGCCTAGGAGTCATACTTCCAACCATGTAACCTGGGTGTAGTATAGGCTATACTCTCTAGCAGGCATTCTGGATGTTTTTGCTATGCCTCTATCTAATGATGCCTGTTCTCAGAATGTATCCCCATGAAGGGACACATTACTGTATATATTTACACCTGGTCATTTGAATACATAAATATGTAAATGTAAAGTTGCATGTTTGGATTAATCAAACCCTAAAACGTTCACTATAATTAGATAAATAGGAGAGCAGAAACAAGGGAAAACAGTGTTTTACATGTCTGTGGTGACAGTTTGAGCAGGAAACTGAACTCACCCCTCAGTTCCCTATAGTTGCTCGAAAACAAATAAAATATGCAACTTAAAAAATAATGTGTAGAGATATGGAGAGGATACATCAAGAGAAAGGGGCTACTGGATTTTTAATGGCTGTTTCCGAGAGCTTATGAATGGAAGGGCATAGAAACCAACCTTTTGATTAGTTTGACTAAGCCTTGGGCTTATCTGCCTCTTTCAGCCACGTTCATGGATCACTTTAATGCAAGTAGAAAGTAAGTTTTAGGAAGAGTGGAGGTAACTTGACTCCCCTCAAGACCCATATTAAGGTGAGTTAGCCTGAGATGGTCTCCCAAGACCTTGTCCTCAGTAAGCTCTTGCTGGTCTTTGATCTTAAAACCTGCTGATAGAAGGACAGTGAGAGACAAGCCAGACTCCTCCAGCAAAATGACCAGCTTTTAAAAAAGGAGTGGAGAAGGCAGAGTAGCATAAAGCAAACAAAAATTACCCAACAGGCTTCACGGAAAGGCTGATGCCAACGGCTGTTTGTTGGGGGTGGGTTGCACGTGTCAGCTTAGTGGCAGATGTTCCCAAGAGTTACCACAGTTATGTGTGGGAATTTACCCTGAATTTTTCTGAAAGGACTCTTGTGCTCCCTCCTTATCTGTGATCAGTGTTTGGTAAGTGTTTGGACAGAGCCCAGCATCAGGACAGTCACCTGGCTCAGCATTGCCCTAATGTCACAGAACGACGAAGTTGTACACTCAGAAGGCCAGCACCGTGTTGTGACTCATTGCAGCCATGCCTCTTATGTTTTGTCTGATGTTGGACACTAATAGGGATCCCTACAGCCTCTAGGGTTTGCTCTCCACAAAGGAAAATAATGCCTTTTCCCCATCACGTTCTGTTTCTTCCAATCTCTTCATAGCAGCCTTCAGATGAAGTCATAGAACTCTCAGCTCTGCCTGTACCACGCCTGCCTGGATGTGGCCATGCTCCCACCTTGATACTGGACTGAATCTCTGAAACTGTAAGCCAGCCCCAACTAAATGTTGTTTTTGTAAGAGCTGCCTTTGTCATGGTGTCTGTTCACAGCCGTGAAACCCTAACTAAGACAAGGGCTTTGGCAGGCTTGAGTGAATGACTATGCATAAAAGCTTTGAAGAATGGATGGTCCAAGCAAGACTTCTCTGTACTTTAGGTATTAATATTGTGGTAATGGCTATTGTTCCTGTTATGTAACAGAACTATAGGAATATAACTCAGACTCAGGAAATTATTGCTATATAGACACCATCTTTGATGGGGAAAAAGAGAACATGAAAAAAAGTATTGCTTGATAAATGGAAGGTATGAGCGTGAGTCAGGTCCAAATTTTAGAGCTGGATCAAGGTTGAATGCGCCACTATGTTCATAGCAGCCCTATTTATAATAGCCAGAAGCTGGAAAGAACCCAGATGTCCCGCAACGGAGGAATGGATACAAAAAATGTGGTATGTATATGCAATGGAGTACTATTCAGCCATTAAAAACAGTGAATTCATGAAATTCTTAGACAAATGGATGGAACTGGAGAACATCATCCTAAGTGAGGTAACCCAGGCTCCAAAGAACACGCATGGTATGCACTCACTGATAAGTGGATATTAGCCTAGAAGCTTGGAATACCCAAGACACAATCCACATATCAAATGATGTCCAAGAAGAACAAAGGAGTGGCCCCTGGTTCTGGAAAGGCTTAGTGCAGCAGTGTAGGGGAATACCAGAACACGGAAGTGGGAAGGGGTGGATGGGGGAGCAGGGGGAGGGAAGAGGGCTTATGAGACTTTGGGGGGGGGGAATCCAGGAAAGGGGAAATCATTTGAAATGTAAATAAAGAATATATCGAATTTTTTAAAAAAGCAAAAAAAAAAAAAGGTTGAAAATTCCACCTTCTTGCACACCACATTGAGACAGAATCTCACTATAGAGTTCTTGCTAAGTGATCAGAAGTTTTCTGTGGCTAACCCCCAACTCTCAGAGATCCCTGCCTTCTGAGTGCTGAAAAGGGGAACTTTTGAAGTAAATTGGAGAACTCCCGGGGATTATACTTTGTGTCCAGTGTCCTACTCCCTTGCAAGCCCCAAGCCAGGCATCATTCTTTGCTGAAATTTCTCACATGACGAGAAAAGGCATCCGAAGGCACGCATTAGGAATTAGAGAAACTGTTCCAGCATCTGTGACCAAGTGACCCTTAGCATCAAGGTCATTCTTGTCTTCTGACTAGCTCCAGTTTCTTCGTCCCCCTGGACAGCTATTGTGCACTGACCTGTGCTCTCTCTATGTTCTACTTCTAATGTTCATAGCTGTGACTGTGACCTTAAAGAGAAGTAGTAACTCTACAGATGTCTTTATGTAGTGGATTCAAGGCACCCTAAGCCAGGTACTTGTATGCTCACAGGAAGAGAGAAATGTAGTCACAGAGGGAAAAAAAGGAGATGCCAAGAACATGCTTAGACAATAGAGAAATGCACAGACAATGTAAGCACTACTTAGGATTCCCAATATCCCTCAGGCCTTAAGAAAAGGCAAAGAGAAACCAGAACCATACCAACTTCTTAACTTCATTTGAAACTTCTAGAACTCTGAGGAAAACAGAAACTCGGAAGAAAAACTCATACACTGTGATAGAAAATTTATGTTAATGTATGGTTACCAGATTATAGGTCTGGCTCCTGTACATAGCACTTTCTTGCTGTAAAACAAAAAGAAATGGACACTATACAGAAAAAGGTCATCATTTTCTTTCATTTCAATTTTTATTGTTCTTCTACAGGTAAATCTAGGAGATACTGTGGTCCTCATGAGAGAAAGACATAGATATAACATAAGTATAGTAATGTGTTTCATACTTGATAATTCTAGAGAATGGCCAGAAGAATCTGAGGAGAGATATTAGAAACCAGAGAGAAAGAAATGAATAACTTTAAAATAATTTTTAAAAGGACAAAAATAATCAGAAAGAAACATCTCAAAATGCAGACGCTTCAGTACTGGTTTGAGGCACCAGCTTAGGAAACTCCACCTCAATGGGTGTGGCTCAAGCCGATGCCAACCAAGTCTGACCTAAATGTCGTCACTTAGAAGAAGCATACTGTTTAACGAGATTTTTCTGGAAGGAGCACGGAGTGCAGAATTAAGACTGCATCAAGTGCCCATGCAGGCTGAAGTGTCTTAGAGTGGCAATGCCAGCCACCCTCAGGTGAGGACACATGGAAATAGGAAGTCATGGCCAGCTAGCAGACACACTGTCAGTTCCTTATGGAGAGAGGAGGCTCTGCTGGAGAACTGGAAGGGTCCACTGACAAGTATTAGGCCTTACATGAGTCCCTTCCCAAGTGCTTACTCCGCCCTGCCTCCTAGTGAAGTCTACAGAACAGCAAGAACAGCCAACCTCTCTGTAACCTTCCAAAGTAATAAAGGAAGAGTCATTCTTTGGGTGAGAGTGGCCCCGTGGGTCAGTGGCTGAGTATGCCCACTGAGGGCTACATCTCCTTTCTGGCACATGCTCACTCCTGCCTCTTGTCAGGACAGGATTCTTTGCAACATGTAAGTCAAGGCCTCATTCCTTATTCTGCTGCAGAGAACCCTTGTCCTGGATCAGGTCCCGAAGAAGGACCAGAGAAACTATGGACTCCCTTGAGGAAATGTGTTTCAGGAGAAGTGACCTTTGAAGCTTGTAATTAATAGACACCAACTGGTGCAGAAGTTTTAAAGTATTGACAAAGAACCACAAGAAATATTTTATATTTGAGACCCAACATACAGACACACACACATAGACACACAAACACACACATGAACTCACACATGCACACATAACCAGGCTTGTGCAAAAAAAAAGTCAAAAGGTTTTGAGACTTAATGTTTATTTCATTAATTTTTAACTTATTTGGCTCTCAATCTTTGTCAAATTTAAAGACTCTAGTTTTTCAACAGTTTGAGAAATTTCCTTTCCTGTCATCCCTGAGATAAAGTATTCTTTCTCTTCTAGAAAGGCAGGGGGATGTTGGGAAAAGGAAAGATACCCCCCTCTGGAGTATCCTATTTTAATTTAAGATTTATTTATTTATTATATAAAAGTATAATGTATCTGTCTTCAGACACTTGAGAAGAGGGAGTCAGACCTTGTTACGAGCCACCATGTGGTTGCTGGGATTTGAACTCAGAACCTTTGGAAGAGCAGCCAGTGCTCTTAACCACTGAGCCATCTCTCCAGGCCCAGAGTATTTTCAAAGGGGAAAAAAATTCTTATTCCAAGAGCCTCAAGAATGTGAAAAGGAAAAAAATATGACTGTGTCCCCTGGACACATATACAATAATTTAAACGGTGGGGTGCAATTTCAGGAGACCAAACTGGCTGTGTGTATCCCTGGGTTTGATTTTTGTCTTTGTTTACAGATTTGTTTGTTTGTTTTCGAAAATAAGGTCTAGCTCACTATGTAGCCCAGGCTGGCCTAGAATAAAGCACTCTTTAGTTTTAAGGAAATGTGATCTTCGGTAGTCTAAAATACTCTTTTGCTGTATATATTTAATCTGAGTAAAAGGATTTTACTGTTATTATCAGTTTGGTTTGATAATCACGCATTATTATTGATTGTCATTACTGCTCAATCCTCACCCCCATGCCAAGCAGCTGTCTCTGTGCCCCTGCCTTCCAAGAAGGGCAAACAAAGTACAAGGTCAGTGACTCAGATTAATTTGCCACAGCAGGTGCTCCCTACAGACACTCCTGCTGGACTGAGGACGTGCCATGTCTCTGCTGGCAACTGCACTGCTGCTCTGGGGTGAGATATCCTGGGTCCTAGAATATCTGGGCAGGTGGGGTATGAACGGAGACTCACTCTGTAGCTACAGGTTTCGCTCTGGACCCAGCAACTGATTCCTGTATCCACCTGTATATTCAGGGATGCCATGGGGAACGGTGAGCGTAGGTTATGGGGGATCCCCTTTCCTAACAGCAGCAGCGAGCTACCCCTGGCTCCTTTGCACTCGAGATACTACCAGTAACCCTATCCTATGGGCAGACCTTTAGCCCTGCTGGAACCCTTGGCAAGTCTGCCACTGACTTGTAAGGTCCGTGAAGCTACCAAAGACTTCCAGCTGCTCAGAACGGGATGTTCCTGGACCTTGCTCATGTTACTGTACCTTCCTTGTCCCACTAGTTCCCATTGGGAGCAGTTACAAGTGATAATAGGGGCCCCTCCCACTGCCAATCAGGCTTGGGCTACTCTGGTAGATGGATAGAGATGAGGAATCTTGTGGAGGTGACAGGGACAAGAAAGCAGGACCCTTATGAGGTCAGGAGGCAGTAGAGGGAAGAAGATAGTAGAGCCTCCGTCCATGTCACTTGGTATCCCTTAGCCTCAATTTGCGCATCTGTCAAGTGGGGGCGTTTATGCTGTCCCCCAGATGCTCATGGCTAAGTCATATAGAGTAACAGAGACAGCCTGTACCTTTTCTCTTGCTCTCATCCACACTTCTACCTTTGCCTCCCTTAGGTTTTCTGAGTGTGGAGTCCACACTCTCATCATCTTCAGAGACAGAGGCACTCACCAAACCTGTTCTTCCCCTATCCACATGGATGGATTGCTTGCCCAGGTCCTGGCTTTCTGCTGATCCAGTGCCCTGGATCACACCTGGCCTGGGCACATTCCTGCTGTGCCAGGGGAGAGTGTGGGGCGCTAAGTCTTCAGGCTGAGGCCGGAAGGAGACGATGGTCTCCTGGAGGTAGCTGGACCCGATGGTTTCCTGCGGTGTAACTCAGGCGGGATCCAAGGAGCACACCATTGTTCTAGTCCACCAACCAGGCAGCTACAGCTGTAGCTATCATACACCCAGAGAATGTGCCCTCTCTAAGCCCAGTGGTATTGTGACCATCAAGGAGTATGGTTCATGTTGAACCCCCAAGATGCAAAGCCCGATGGACAGTATCCAAAGATGAGTCAGTTGCTCCTAAGCTGTCACTGGCGCTTTGGGGCCAGACAGAGGGTAGTGGTACCCTGAAAAGCAGGGTCTCCTGGACTCCTCACTCAAGGATCTTCTCTGTCTTGCAGCCACACCACCACCACCACCGGTGCTGACTTCTCCAGAAAGTTTCATAGTGGAGCCACCGGAGACGGCCGGATGGATCCTTCTCTGTGTGGCTCCTCAGAATGATGTTGAATTTCAACTGAGGCAGGGGAGGCGTGAGATGAAAGTCCCTATGGTCAGCACCAGCCCAGAGCAAGTCAGCTTCTATCTGAAATTGTCAGACATGGGTGACCAGAGCCCTTTCACCTGCCGCTACCGTCTGAGCGGAAGGTCAGTTTGGTCCGAAGACAGCGAGCCCTTGGAGCTGATGTGGAGCGATGGTAAGCCTCCCAGCAGGGCTCCAGAGCAGCGGAGGTTAAAAAGGCATAGGTGGTAGTCAGAAGGGAGCAAGATGGGGACCCCGCCTCCCCCAAAGCAGAATCTCCAAACCAGAACAAATTATCCAGTCAGTCTCAGTATCCCAAGCTTCAAAGAGGAAAATTACTACAATAAACTAGAGACCCCGCGAAGAACTGGATCACCTCAGGCAAACCAGGCACAGACCTTAATGGAAAACACTTCTCCTGTTTCCTACCAAGAGTAGTGTGGACTTGCTGCCTGCACAGGCTTTGCCAAGGCTAGGAGGTTGAGGCACAGTGTTAAGCATGGTGGTACTTCCTGGCCTTCAGAAGCAGATAAAAGAGAGAGGGGGGAGCGGGAGAGGGGGAGGGAAACAGGAGAGGAAAGGGGAGGGAAGAGGAAGAGGGAGGAGGGGGAGGGGAGGGAAAGGGGAGAAGGAAGGGGGTGAGGAGAGGAAGAGGGAGATGAGAGGGCGAAAGAGGGGGAGGGGGCAAGGAGAGGGGAAGGAGGAAGGAAGAGGGAGAGGGATCATTGTAGACGAAAGACTTAGTCAAAGCACAGCACAGGCTGAACCACTCATGGCTCTCTTGCCATGTCTTCAGACTGGGTCAATGTGTCTGATCCTCCGCAGAAACACTGCCAGCAGCGGTGTTCACTGCAGAGCCATCCGCGCATCAGAGCTTTGAGTCCGGTTCGACGGTGCAGCTTCGGTGTACCGCACCCAGCGCTGGCTTACGCTCTGAGGCTGGCCTACGCTTTGGCCTGTATCTCGAAGACCTGGATGAGCGCACCCTGCTCCAGACACTGAAGCCTCCTGGTAATGAAGTGCTCTTCCAGCTGCAAAACCTGTCGGTCACAGACTCGGCCACCTACAGCTGTATCTACACTGAACTGGCCCCGCCCTTCTCAGGATCTGCTCCCAGCAATTTTGTGATTCTGATGGTGAATGGTGAGCTCTGGATAGAAGCCCAGTGGGGTGTTAGATAAGGGGGGAGGAGGGGTTCTGCACTGCGATCCTGTGATGGACCATCCTTTCTGGGTTGTGATTTAATAAGGTATTGTTGGACTTTGTGGTCCTTCAAGAATCCTCCTCCAGGCAAGGCCTGAGACTGGTATGATTCCCAGAGCCTACACTGGCAGGTGTCAGGTTAAACCACATTCAGGAGTGTTAGGATTCAAGTTTTTCATGTTCAGGGGCACTCTCCTGCAGTGCATGTGTCTCAGCCCCTCTTATATGACTGCCTCTTCTGGCCTGTGATGGTCTCCATAGGCTTTAGTTAATTTGTAACTTTACAGAGCCCTAGAGTTCCTGGGGTCTGTTTGTTCCTCTGATTTCCTCATCGAGGTCTCTCCCTGAGTCAGAGGTCATGCGGGCGGAGACAAGGCAGGGCCAGGCTTCATTTTGACCTCAGACCTTTGAACTGTGTGATTCTGCCAGAAGAAGTTTCCTAAAAGGTCTCGTCCCCACTCTGAGGAGCCAGGGAAGCCCCGGAACAGGTCAAAGCCTGGGAGATTCACAGCCCTTGTGATGCTGGGGTTGAACACCCAAGGAGCAAGGCAGCAGGGAGATTCCTAGTGTGTAGTGCAAAAGGGGCCAAAAGGGCCAGAGTAAGCTCACCATAGAGCCTTACAGGAAGTAACCCAAACTGAGTACTATTCCTCACCCACCCGCAGGACCACTCCCACCACCAAAGCTCCAGGCTCTGTGGACAGGCAGATTGCCTGTTGGTCATGATGCTGTTCTACGCTGTCATAGTGATGTACCTTGGGCCACCAGAGAGCTGCTGCGTGATGGCAAATCTGTGCCCTACAGGATACTCCGAGTCCTGAGCACCTACAGTGACCTGGGGCTGCATATTGTGGGTCCCCAACATACAGGGAACTACACCTGTCGTTATACCTTCTGGGGGCCTAAGCCCGTCGACTCAGAGCCCAGCAACCCTGTGGAGCTCCTAGTGGAAGGTACAGCGTCCAGAGTGGGGGTTGAGTTTTGCCTCTCCATACTTGCTGGGCTCGGCATTGGGTTAATTGTGTGATCTAGCCTGGTACATGCAAAGGCCCTGTGGCAATTTGCTGAGTCAGGTCACCGACTTCTTTGTCTAGGAAACTGATGCAGCTGCAGACACAGGACCAAATGTTGTTCCTGGAAAGAGCAGAAGAAGACAGACGGGCAGAACTCCTATTCTTCCTGCTGCAAGATATATTTTCCCCTCACAAACATCCTCCACTTAATAAAGGTCAAACCAGTGTTTGTTTAAAGCATGACTTCCGTTTGTCTGGGGAAGTTGCAGGCGGGAGAGGATGTGCTTTCAGGACGGGGATCCTGTGTCTTTAAAGAAATTTGAGTCAGGGTTAGATTCTAAGGACAGAAGGGTAAAGGCCTGTTCCTTTCCTCACATCTCTCAAGATTCCCTTCTCTCACCCTCCTGTGTCTGGCTGTCTTATAGATCCCAAGCCCTTCTTCCCTGTCCGGCAGGCATGGACGTCCAACTTGATTCTCTAACCAAACCTATCTTAGCTTGGAAGGGTCTGTCTCTACACTAGCAGTAGGTTAGAAAAATAATACATTCTGAGATTTTAATCTTAGCCATTCTGACAGGTGTGAGGTGAAATCTCAGGGTTGTTTTGATTTGCATTTCTCTAATGACTAATGATGTTGAACATTTTTTTAAGGTGTTTCTCAGCCATCCGAATTTCTTCAGGTGAAAAGTCTTTGTTTAGCTCTGTACCCCATTTTTGGATAGGGTTATTTGGTTTTCTGGGGTATAACTTCTTGAGTTCTTTGCATACAATGGATATTAGCCCTCTGTCGGATGTGGGGTTGGTGAAGATCTTTTCCCAATTTGCTGGTTGCCGATTTGTCCTTTTGACCGTGTCTTTTGCCTTACAGAAACTTTGTAATTTTATGAGGTCCCATTTGTCTATTCTTGATCTTAGAGCATAAGTGATTGGTGTTCTGTTCAGGAATTTTACCCCTGAGCCAATGTCCTCAAGGGTCTTTCCCAGTTTCTTTTCTGGATGTGGAGAAAGAGGAACACTCTTCCACTGCTGGTGGGACTGCAAGCTTGTACAACCACTCTGGAAATCAGTCTGGCGGTTCCTCAGAAAACTGGACATGATACTTCCGGAGGATCCAGCCATACCACTCCTGGGAATATACCCAGAAGACTCCCCAGCATGCAATAAGGATACATGCTCCACTATGTTCATAGCAGCCTTATTTATAATAGCCAGAAGCTGGAAAGAACCCAGATGTCCCTCAACGGAGGAATGGATACAAAAGATGTGGTATATATACACAATGGAATACTATTCAGCCATTAGAAACAATGAATTCATGAAATTCTTAGAGAAATGGATGGAGCTGGAGAACATCATACTAAGTGAGGTAACCCAGTCTCAAAAGAATACCCATGGTATGCAGTCACTGAGAAGTGGATATTAGCCTAGAATCTTGGAACACCAAAGACACAATTCACATACCAAATGATGTCTGACAAGAAGAAAGGAATGGACACTAGTGCTGGAAAGGATCAAAGCATCAGTGTAGGGGAATACCAGAACAGGGAAGTGGGAAGGGGTAGATGAGGGAGCAGGGGGAGGGAAAAGGGCATGTGGGACCTTAGGGGCATGGGGAAACAAAAAAAGGGAAATGAAATGCAAATATAGAATATATCCAATAAAAAAATTTTAAAAAAAAAGAAAAAGAAAAAGAATACATTAAGTGTTCTGGCTGTGTTTTCATTTTTTACACTTCTGCTCTGATGGATGGCATCAGGATGTCTCCAAATCAATGCATTATCTGAAATGACTCAACTAGAAAAAAAAAAGACAGAGAAAACATCTCCAGAGCTAAACCAATCTTTGCTTCCCTTCAGGCCTCAGTGGAGCCTGAGCCTGAGGCCTAAAGAGTTGATCCCTGAGAAGGAACCAGAACCCTCCACTCCAAACCACACCGCCTCCCTTACGTATACCTCACCCATCCCCCGATGCTTCTGGTCCCCACAAGAAACTCAGAAATACTCCATGTCTCCCCGAGGCCACTGTTCCTTCAGTGCCTTTGTTCACGGGACCCTTCCCTTTCCTTACACCCCTTACTTGGATGATGAAATACTCACTCGTGCTTCAAACCTGAAGAATCATTTCATTCATTTATTTTTTCCCCAAAACATTCTAATTGGAAGTTCAGAATAATCCAGAGCTCAATTTGGTTAGTGGTGATGGCAAAGATGAACAATGCATGGTCCCTCTTCTTAATGATATAGTCTAAGGCAGGGCAAATGGTAAAAAGTAAAAGCTCTTATTTTGTTTACAAGCGTGACAACCTGAGTTAATACTCAGAGTCCATAATAAAATCGATCAATAACTAAGAAAGTTGCATCTGCAATCTGACTGTTCCTACAGTGAGGTGGAGAGAAGACAGGAAAATAGCGCACCACCTAACTTGGAAAACAGAGTAACCAGGAGGAAGGGACATCCTGCCTCAACGTGGTAGGATATGATAACCAACTCTCAGATGTCGATCTCTCATCTTCGTGGACACAATCTTGCACATACCCACACTCACACATGCACATCTACTAATGAAGGAATAAATAAAGAGTTTAGTTACGTGTTTTTAGACTGCAGATTAAAATGTACTCATGGAATAAGACGCAGATTAATCACTCTAAAGAGCTCCCAGGGCCTGCGCATAAACCCCTGTCTTGAGTACCTTAAAATCTTCGTAATAGGTCACAAAAGGCACTTAGGAGTTGTTGACTCTTGATATAGTTGGAGATACAAAGGAGAAAACAGGAATTCTAGAATATGGCACCCATTTCACCTAATAGCATTATTCCCAATTTAGAGATGAGTAAACACTAAACACATCTTCCAAAATGCAGAGTTAACAAACAGCAGAGCTGTTTTTGATCCCAATACGCATCAGCCCAAGTCATGTCTTGTAATCATCAACTCAGTCTATCTTTAATTTGCCCTGTGAACCCAGCTACAAAGGATCTCAGGGATGACTTATTGTTTGTGTCTTGAGACAGGATCTCACTATGTATCTCTAGCTAGCTTTGAACTAGGATTGGCCTGCCTAATCCTCCTGCCTCAGCATCTAAATCACTGGGATTATAGTCATGTGCCACTGTGCCCAGTGCTACTGTGAAGATGTAAAAACCAGAAGAAACAGAGCAGGACAGCTATGGAATGTTCTAAACAGGGCGAAACCCAAGCACAGAGAAGGTTTACCAGAGGAAACAAGTCTTAGTGTGAGGCTGGGAAAACATAGCGATTCGACAGCCTTGCCACAAAGCAGGTCTGCCCTGGTGTCCACAGAGAACATGGGTGTGGTATTTGATGAGCATCCATGATTTGAAAGTGGGACAAATGTGAGATGATTTCTGAGTGTTTCGCTTAGTGTCCTTTGATGACATAATTTGTAGGTCTTCCTTTTACAACTCTACAATATGGACATTATCTACTTCATGGGGCTGCAAGTAGGGTGAAATTACTTAACAATTAGTGAGAGATAACATAACCTGTTTCCTGGGACATCACTTAAGCTGAATTCTCATGAATTTCTTATATGTCTTGCATAGATTTCCTGCTCTGACCAGAGCTTGTTACTGGCAGAAAACAAGGAATAGGGTTCATCCTTAGGAGACACCAAGGGAACAAGGAACCACTCATTCCCTGAAAAAACAGAACAGCGAATTGTATCATTAATAGTCCTTAGCATAGTCCCAGTGCTCGCTCAAGTTAATCCTGCTCCAGATCGTGGAAAACAAACGACCGAATGTGTCAGATAGGAGCTCCATTTCTCAACTAGGGATGAGAAGAAGCTTGTCTTCCACAACCTCTGATGAAGAGAAAAGCCAGCTTTTCTAGCTTTCCTAGATTTTGCTTGGACTTTGCTAGACTTCACTACTTTCTAGAGTCAAGTCATATTGGACAAGAAGAGGCCAGTAAGCTCTGGTGAGAATTTAACCCTTAACCAAGTCTGGTTTTGCATATAAATACAGTTACCAAAGGACATAACAACTCAAGAAGTCCCACTCTGTCCTTTCCCTGATGGTGCAATTATACATAATACTGGCACTATTCAATCACCCATACCCAAACTTTGGAATCATCCCCGAATTTTCTTCTTTCCTCAGTTCTATAAATCAGATAGGTAGTTCTATTTAAAGAACATCCTCATCTCTGTTAGATGGAGAGATAGACCATCCACTCCCTAGGAGCACCCTGCCACTCAGAGAGTCATTCATGTTTATTCTCTCCTATCATCATCACCGAATTTTCTCAAACATAAATCTAACTCTGTTACCACCCTGTTAGGCACTCTTCCCTGATGCCTTGGGAATCATTAGAGTAATGATAGCTAACATCAACTGCTTACTAAGTGTCAGCGGTTAACACCTTTATTAACTTGACTCAGTAGCTGGTCATTATCTGTTAACTGACAGTTTCACTCCTACCCAGCAACGTTCTCCTTTGTTCCACAAAAGTATATAGAATCCTTTGAGCTGCATGCCCCAGAATCCTGTCTCAGCTGCCATCTCTGGGGTTTTGCCTATGGGAAGCATCGTGAAGATACCAGAAGTCCTAGGATGGGAGAATCTTTATGGCTCATTTCCATCTTCTTCTGGTACCTTCTGCAGTAGAGGGAGTTAAAGCAGATTGTCTAGTGTACACTATTGCATGGACCACCTGAGAGCAGCAGAAGCAGAAGAAGCACCTCCTCCCTCCAGGTAGTTCAACATCATAAGTCTCCCATGCCTCTCCTAAATGCTGAGCCATGCTCTCTGTCATAGATAGAAAGGCTCCATCTCTCTTGCACTTCTGTATCTCCAGCTAAGCATTTTGACTTCTTATCAGCATTAAATCTCGCTTTGTTGGAAATATCTTCAGCGCCTCTTCCTCCCCGCCCCCTTACGGGGCACCAATGACTCATTTAATACACTGAGAGGTTAGGTAACATGTTCCAAAATAAACAGCTTTAGGGTAACCTAAAGCCTAATTAAAACTGGACAAAACACAGACAGTAAATCAAGCAAAGGCTCTGTCAGCACATTGCAGAAAGACTATTTTCCTCTATCAGTCTATACTGCACAGTTGAGCGGAAGGGTGGCACCTCAGAGGGGATTGTTTGGTGGTTGGGGTTGCTAATAAATGGATGAGTGTACATCATTCACACAAAGGTTGTCTAGAACACTGCTGGGACCTGCAGCTGCAGTGGATGTTGGATCCGTGCATAAATAATAAACAAATGAAAATGCTTCAAGTCCAGAACAAATCACCCAGGGGAGTGAGTTTCTACCTGACTCTATACTCCTGCTTTCAGACCCAGAGCCTGGCTGCAACTAAAAACCTGAATAGCATGGACAGACAACAAATATTTGTTAAACAAATTAATCACAAAACCAACCAAATATACAGTCATTCACAAGACTGCCTAATGATGTTGACAATTCTACCTTATTGATAAACAGTTTTTCTGGAATAAGGTGCTAAAACAAGCTATTATATTTTCCTAAAAACAAAGGCCTCAAATAGAACAACTAGTGAATAATTAGAAATCAATGTCTCTAACTGGAAAAATATGTAACTCAGTCAATCTCTGGGATCCTCCTGTATGAACAGGGTTTCCCTGCATTAGAGATTCTAACCTCTTGTTTACAACCTGAGTCCACAAATGATCTGTTGCTAAAAGAGAAAAAAATCCATTAATCTCACAACTCCGTAAGTAATTTTATATTTTGAATAAGTACAAAATAAAGAACATTAAGGCAGGAAATAAATCAGATATGCTGTAATTAGTTTGAAAGAGCCAGATTTTGCTGCCTAACTCCACAACTCCAGCCTCATCCATCAATGTAAAGTGCATTGGATGACATGGAGATTTTCCATTCCCTTTTCAGACTGAATTAGTCAGTTGATCTGAATGGTAATTTGAAGGTACCGAAGGGTAAACACACGTGATGGGATTATAACAGAGGTGGAAGAAAATGCTTAATAAAGTTTGGTGATGACCTTGGTCTGTGCTTACAACCCCTTAGCCTGTGTTGGAACTCTTCCTTCATTCTATTGTTACTTATCTTTTTTAGGACGCTCTAAACATTTTTATTAGAATAAGAGAAGGATCATATTTTCTCACCCATCTTTACAGATTTTAGAAACCCAGCCTGAGACACTAAGTGATTTGCTTATGTTGGTACACCAAAACCAATTGGAGCCAACTCCTGGATCAAACTCCTAGGCACGTGTCCCCAGACCTGTGCCACACAGGTCAACAATGGCAGAAATGCAGGCAGAGTGGTAAGGTAGTTCCTTGCTGAAGGCAGGCTTACTCTCCACAGCATTTTAGTGTGGGAGTCTCCTGTGTACTCATGATGGAGATGGCTGGGTCTTCCTTTCCCAGGATAAACACTCTGTGTGGTGTTCAGACAGTCCTCCTCCAATCCTGATCAGGATGCAGGCTTTGCTCTCCTTTCTAACGTCGTTATTTTCTCTTTTCCCAACTTTTGCACATCCTGATAAGAGATTTTTCTTGAAGAGTTAAGTAACTGATTCAGTGGCAATAGAGATAGAATGAGAAGCCTCTGGCTGGTTTATGTACCTTGAATAAATCAATTTCCTGGTATGAGCAGAACTCTGAGAGCAGGCTGCGGGCAATCACAGGGAAAGCAAGGAAATAATACACACAACATGCTTCCTTCTATGAAGAACAAGAGCAAGTAAGGAAACAAAAGCACAGATCTTACAGAATAAGGTAGAGGATAGCATTCCCAAGTAATAGACACTATTGCATGTCCTAGTGCAGGAATCTGAATAATTCACAATTGATAATTTTGGTGATGGAATCAAGGGTCTTTGTGCTCTCTATGCACAAAGAAAAGAAAAGAAAGAGAGAAAAGAAAAGAAAGAAAAAGAAAAACAACACATAGCTAATACTTTTAATAGAAAGTAATATGCACAAAGAATTGCCCTGCCTACTTAAGAATCAGTTTAAGAAATAATGTCAAGGTGTTCTCTGTTGGTCTGTAAACACTGTATGACATGTCGAAAGGAGCCTAAAGCCCCAAGCTTTTGTAGACCACTTTGCTTGCTTTCTTATATCTGTAAGTTTTCAAGGAGAGATGTGGGGAGATGGACTTTGAGCTGTTTTCACAGGTCGGTATCTCTAGAACTTTCTTTGTGGGTAAGGGAAGGAACATGTACTAAGATTCTCCAGAGTCTTCACTTTTTGTTGAATCATATCAGCTGTTCTCTGTTGAAACACGAGATCCAAGGACGAAGTTGTATGAAGGGAATCCTGAATGCTTGTGACAAAACTTCAAGAAAACATAAGAGTCTTGTGACCTTAGTTTCCTCAAAATCGTAACTGTTCTTGGAATGTGTTTTCGTGCCTTTTCCAGGCGCAGCAGATAGGAGTGCGTTTGCTCCAGATTATTCATTAAACTGGTTATTGTTATTTGTTTATATGCCTCTGTGAGGCATGAAAAAACATGCTTTTGTCAGGTCCAGCTTACCCTCGTGATTACACAATTTATGATGTGGCCCTCCTCACCCCTCCCCCAAGTGTGAAACTTGATGCTCTGACTAAAGTTGGCTATTGCATGAGACATTAGTCCACCTCATTTATTGAATCTACTCTCCCAGGACAGATCACCTCTAGATGGTGAACAACCCTGTTCACTTATCATCCCAGCTCTGAAACACACATGTCCGACTTCTGCTATTTCAGAAGTTCAATCGGATAGGTTTCTGTGCCCAGGATAATGAAGATGGACAGGAGGCCATGAGGAGCAGAGAGGATCAACTTCTGCATTCTCATCGGCTCCCACAGGGACATGAGTATCTCACCACTGCCTCGGAGCTTAAGGACGGGCCTCGGGGTCTCACCACATGAGTTCAGTGGGCGATAAAGTCAGTACAGAACTAGTAAAGTAAAAATGAAGTTATTGTGTGCCTTCTAACCTCATAAAATCAGTGTTCCTTTTAGAATAGGAAACATGGACTACTCAGACATGGACTATGATGAGACAGTGTTGTGAAAGACAGAGAGGATCTGGTCATTACAGCATAAGGAGAGAGTGAGTGCTAGTCAGACATCTCTTCAAGATCTCTTCAATGGAAATAATCATTGATATTTAGCTTCCACCCTCCAGGATTCTGAGAGAAAAAAAAAAACTTCTGTTTGAGTCTTTCATTTGATGGCATTTTGCTATGGAAATCCTATCTCAACCAAGAAGACACATAAATCAGTTTGGATGATAAAAAGGTGCTTTTAGGAGCCCAGGGGTTTTGGGGTACTCAGTGTAGAAGCATGAGGCTCAAAGGCAGATGGAAGAGAAGTCAGGTTCAGGAGATGGGTTCTATGAAGCTGACTTGCTTTCTGTCTGTACCAGCTCTGCTTCCCCAAATAGATCTGTGGGCACAAATTATTCAGAAGCATGCTCATCGAAGCCAGAAATGCATTATTTAATGTTTTGCAACAGATGCACCTTTTAAATTCAGTCTGGGTTTAGGCCAAAATTACAATATTAAATTTTAATATTCAAACATGAGCATGGGTTTCCGTTCCTTGAACATGCACCGACTTTCTCTTCCAGAATAAGCAAGGAGGCCAGGGGAAAGGGATCAGAGAGGAGCAAACTGTGAGTGATGTTCAGATCTGCATCTAAGTGGCCATGTGACCTAGAACCAATCGCTTCCCCTAATGGAGAGTTTTGTCCCCTGTGTGGGGCAGTTGGGGATGGCCTGCATGTACTTTAAGGCTCCTTCAGCTGACTGGAATCTCAAGCCTGTGTGCCTTACCAAAATGAGAGAGAAGAAGGAAGAACAGACAGCCGAGCAGGAATTATCTATGGACCATTACCATGGTCAGAACTGAGATAGGTCTTGGAGCACTGCGAAGGTGAACGTTGCTCAGCACTGATAGGTAAGTGACCCTGACAGGCTCTCTGAGACAGCTAAGAATGCAATGCAGGAGAACGTCACAGTGGCATGTGCGCCATCCTCTTCTGTAAAGGACAGAATGTAAACATCGCATCCATGACTACAAAAACTTTACATCTTATGGTTCTCTGGCTGCTTATGTGTGGTTGTGTGAGAACGTGTGGATATGCACATATGGACCGTGATTCCCAAGGTTTCCCAAGCAAGTTCCTAGGCTTTCTTTGGGACAATGCTGTGTTGGAAAGTGGGTGTTTAAGCACTGGTCCCTTCTTCTACTCGAAAAACTACACGCTGATGCCATTTTTGCAGTTCTTGCTTCTTCCCCTCAGTCTGAAATGTGACAATTTACTTACTATGTGTCCCCACCGACATCTACCCAAGAGTCCTTTGCCAGAACTAGGAAATAAATTTAATCAACATTTGACTAGGTTTTTGTTTTATTTTGTTTTATTGTTTTTTTTTTTTCTGGCTACCTCCTTGACCAGCTCCACCAATCAAATTGTGCAGAGTACAAAATTATTGTCCTGTGTTAGATGTAAAATGCCCCCCCTCACAGAGTTACATACTTGGTTCTATGAGCTGACTTAGAAGCTTGAGGAAGATTTCTTCAGTGCATCCAAGCTGGGGGAACTGAGTCTATGTGAGACAGATCTTAATGTTTACAGATTAATGCTATTTCCTGTCCTGTCTCTGTTTTCTGATCTGTTCAGATACGAGTGAGCACCCTCACTCTTTGCAGTCACAGATGTGAACCATCTTCCCTCCTCCTCCAGCTAGGCTAACCCTTGAGCCACACCAATATTAAGAGTTGCTTTTCATTAGATATTTGATTGAACAATAATAAGAGTTACAGACACAGTGTTTTAAGGGTGCTATGACCTGACAACAGAAAAGAGACCTTTCTGTTAGTCTGTTAGTATGACTTAATCAAGGAAATGGTACTGTGTGGCCTTTAAAAAACTCTTTTTTTTAATTTTTATTTTCTATATTCTAGGTTTACATTCCAAAGGCTTTCCCCTTTCCCAGTTCCCCACCACCATACGTCCCATAATTCCTCTCCCCCCAACTATTCCCCAATCATTCCCCCTCCCCCCACGGTTTCTCTACAAAACTGGATCCAACTCTGCCCATATTGAAAAGAAACAATAACTACTTCTTAGGGAATATCTAAGAACATATCTACCATGCCATGCTTCTGCACAAGACTGTAAAACCTTTGGTGTAGAACTCTGTTGTGGAAGGATTTGACTCTTTTTCTGGTTGGCTACCTGGTTACCTGGTGTCTTCTGGGCAGGGCAGGATCACTGCACTCGTCAACCCACAACAGCTATGGTTGGCTACATAAGATCTGCAAAGAATTCAGACAGTCAATACTCAAGCACTGAGGGAAGGAAGGACTCAGAAAACCCCCCTCCTAAAATAGAAGCCTTTGACAATTGACAGCTCCTGTGGGAGGGAGACTTCTATCATTTTTCTTCAAGGCCATTGCTCCTGATAGATCAACCATGACCCAGTGGGGTGGCCCACATCCAGAGGGATATGGTCAGCAAAAATCAGAGTTGATGAGTTATTAATTTTAAACAAAGGGCATCAAGTTGTGGGGGTATAAAGGTGGGGTGAACTTGAAAGGAGTTAAGGAGAATAGTAGGGGTGTGAATATGAGGAAAATATGTTGTATAGATTTGTCAAAGAATTGTAAAAATGATTAAAAACTAATTACTACTTATATTTGGGGAACTTATATTGAATTATATGAAAGCTGCTTACCTCTGATATTTCATTAAATGTAATAGTTACCTGTGGTGGTTTGAATGTTGTCTCTCATTGTCTTGGGTATTTGGATACCTGGTACCTAGGTGGTGGTACCTCTTGGTTAGATTTGAGAAATGTAGCATTTTTAGAGTGAGTATTCCTTGGGAACAGGCTTTGAGAGCTTATAGACTCTTGCCATTTCTAGTTAGCTCTCACTGCTTTATGCTTGCAGTTCAAGGTATGAGCCCTCAATTTTCTGTTCTTGCCACTATGTCTTTCCTCCACCATATGGGCTCTACCATATGTCTGAGCCATAAACCCAAATAAATGCTTTATTCTGTAAGTTGACTTGGTCATGATATTTTATCACAGTAATAGAAAAGTAACCACTACATCACTTATTGTTAATCCGACTTTGTAGATGTCAAACCTAGTACTCAAAACCTTGAGCAAGACCTGTCACTTAGTATCAACTTCTGACACATACCATCAAGAAATAATAATCATAATCTCTGTTTCATGTCTTCTTTATCTATCAATCTTCACAGCAGGTCTTTGGTGCAGGTATCACCATTAACCTAATTGTGTGTGTGACAAAAGGGTCAGAGTTGTCTGTCAACTTGTGCTAAGTCATACAATTGACAAGTACTGAGGCTAAGTTAACCCTGAGTTTGTAATCTCAGAACTCAAGGATTTTCATCTCCACTGACTACTGCTACCACCTCAAAAAAGAAGGAGTGTTTTATTTATATGTCTGCTGCCTTCTCAAGGAGAATCACAATAACCCAGAGTGGGGTATGGTGTCCCATGAGCATGTGGAGAGAGAGCAGAAGAGAATGGGGAGAGGGCAGGAGCAGGAAGGCATGAACAAGAGCAAGCGAGCAGTCTGATGAATTTTGCAATGATACAAGACATCTAGAACTAAACAGAGAAGCAGGTTTAAATGCTGAACAATTCTGACCGCATATTGATAACATGAGGTATTTCTGTCATGTTAGTTTCCTATTGCTTCTATAGCAAATTACAATGTGTTTAGTGGCTTAAAACATTGCCATTTTATTACTTTAGGGTTCCAGAGGTTAAAGTAGAATATGTGTGTGTGTGTGTGTGTGTGTGTGTGTGTACACATATATATTATAGAATGTGTATATACTTCATATATATTACATCTATAATTTATATATGATATATTACATATATAAATATATATATTCATTTTATCTTTTCCATCTTTTGAAGGTTACTTCCATTCTTTGGCTTGTGGCTCCTTCTCTTATGTTCAAAGCCTGTGATACTGGACCAAGTCCTTAAACTCCCATTTCTAGTGTTCTAACATGTTATCAGCCTCTTTTCCCATTAAGGATCAACTTTATAAGATTATATTGGGCCTTATTTTAAGTTTTGCTGCTTATGAATTGGAATTATAGCTCTAATCTTAATTCTCCCCTGTCGTGTAGAATGACATATTGAGATCCAGGGACTCTTTAGAGATGTATTATTCTATGTGATAAAACAAATTCTTGGGTAATGGGGAAGGCTAAGAACCATCTTGTGATTTTCTTTTCCAGTTTCTTTCAGAGGCATGTAGTGCATAATTTACAGATGGATTCATAGGATCCTTGAAATCCCTTTTGAAGTGAAGCACAGAGTAAAGGTGCCCTAGCCAGTGTTCTACTGCTGTGAAGAGATGCCATGACCCAGGAAACTCTTATCTAGGAAATCATTTAATTGGGGATTTGCTTACAGTTTCAAGGCTTAGTCTATTATCATGACAGGGAGCCTTAGGGAAAGCAGGCCTGGTGCAAGAGAAATAGCTAAGAGCTGTATCCTCATGTGTAGGCAGAAAGAGAAAGATGAACTCAGCCTGGCATGGGCCTTTGAAACCTCAAAGTCCACCCCAACACTTTATCCAACAAGGCTACTCCTCTTTATCCTACTAATCCTATTAAAGAGTTTCAGTCCCTAGTTGGAATATATTTACATATTTTTATAATACAAGTAACTGAAAAGAAACATCACAGTAGTAATAATCCTTGGCATATATTTGTAACTCTATGTACCAGGGACTCATATGGTCTCCTACAGCCAATGAAGCAGGTCCGTTTCACATGAGGAACCTGATAGTTTGATAGGTTAAATGACCTTCCAGCAAGAATAGGAAACAGGATCTGAATCTACAGTCCCTTTGGTATAAAAACCTATGATCTCAATGACTATTTTGATTTAAACCAGCAAGCGTGGGTTAAGAGCTGACACAAAGCTCTGGTAAGGGGTGGATATTAGGAAGATAGAAAGCTTGATCTTAAAGAAAACAGATCAAAGTCCTACAAAATATTTGCTAGATGGCAGTTCTGGTCTTGGCTTAGCCACTTACAAAAGAAGAAAGATAGATTATCTGAGTTATCTGAGTCTCTAGACTCCAGGCTCTTCCTCTATATGATAAGATCATGAAATAGCTTCAGCTAATCATTGTACTTAGATTAGATGCAGTCACTTAAGCCAAAGCCATTAGGATTTAAAAGGGGGGAGGGTTGTTGGTAAAAAGAAGCAAAAGCAACCCCTGTCATGACAATGTGGAGATAAAATGCTCTTAGGACTGAGTATAGCAAAGAATAATAATAATTTACATGAAGATCTATGAAAAAACATCATCATCACATTCCTGTGCTAAAAAAGAATTGTTGTATTCTTAAATTCTTAAATTGTATTCTTAAATTCTTAAAGTACTGATAATTCTCCCCTTGTATAGAAGAATGATGCATTCTTCTGAGCATTCTGGCTTTTTTTTTTTTTTGAAAGGGTCTCAACAAACTCATGTATAGAAAAGCTGACCCTCACAGCAGCTTTTAAAAAGCCACAAATCCACCTTGACATGTACATGCTGGAGTCTGTGCAAGTCTTTTACCCACTGGGAAAGAAGAGTGAGACGAGAACTAGTATCTCCTCTACAAGGGGTCGGCAAACTTTCAGCAACCAAAATGATTCCAGGCCAGGCCCAATGACTACCAAAGTGCTGAATATGCTGTGTGAGGGCCAGGCCCTGACAAAAACTCAAGGTAAGGCTCAGAGAGCAGAGAGCAGTGCTTACAAGGAGTGTCCATCCTTTTACCAGTATGAGCTGCCTGCCGCCCGACCCGCCCCCCCACCACCACCCCCAACCAGAGAAGGGCAGGTTAATACCTCTGCCTTTTCCAACTCTGGACAAGTCTCAGGCCAGATCTGTTTTTGGAAAGCTTCTCCCTCTAGCTTCACACAAGCCCACTGCAGCTTACCCTGTGAGGTCTACCTCCCACTTAGGTCAGACTGTCATCCTTAGGTCAGCCCAACCTCCTTCTGTTAGCACAGCTTTGATGACATCTGCCAGGCCAGCTCTGCCTGTTGTGCCACATGACTTAATGTAACCAATCCCATCCAACCTAGTACTGTGCACCTAGTACGGGACACCTTGAGGCCTGCAACCTACAGAGCATCGTCTCACAATTCCCTTCAGAGAGAGCTTGTTTCTGCTGCCAGGAACAAGACAGCATCACCTCACAAATCCCAAACCCAATGTCTGCTGCAAGGCTTCAGCTGCCAGTCAATTTCATGGAGGAAAGTTGACATTCTGGGGTCAGCCACCTCACAGCTCATCACAAAAGAGCAGAGGCCAGAGAGGTAGGCCCAGGAAGAGGCCAGCTCAGCTGGAGGGGGAGGATCCTGGCAATTATACCTGTCCTGGGAGACTGCAGCTTTTCCTTCAGAGGGAGAAGGATTTAGAAATGTCTTCAGATTATGGCTATGCAATGTGAAGAGCTGGCCAGATCTTTGTAACAAAGTGCTTTTTGACATACACAAAGAGAGATATAGACACAGATATAGATGTATCCATGTGTATGCTGATGTGTAGATAAGTAGATATGTAGTTAGATAGGTGAATATGTATATATTTGTGTTTACATAAATGAACAGATAAATTTTCTACAATATTTGTCAATATTTGAAGATGGTAAAACTTGACTGGAGAAATTAAAAGTGGGGACTGACCCTAAGAGCCCCAGAGATGACATTTCAGAGCAAGTGTAGAGAATCTTGCTCATCAGACTGCTGCCTCTTCACCCCAGGTACTATATGGTTTTTGTACAGGAATTTTTGTTGATATGGTGGCTTTAAGTAGTGATGTGGTATATTGTAAGCAGATGAAAACTGATGGCATCATATCCCTGTTCTTTAACAAGTTTTAACCTACATTCTCCAGTTTCTGGTCCAGTTTCAATCATTACCACATGGACACTCCAGGCATCCGATCTCTACTGAGATCTGACCCCTAATACAGTCTATGGGAAAGACAAGCCGTGTCGTTTTTCTTAATTACAGCATTCATGTATGCATTCCCTTCCGTTGCCCTCTTTTCTGGTTCCTTCTTGATTTTTAAAATGCAAGACTACCTTGATTCCCCAGTTAGAGACTTTTAGTTTCCATTCGCAACATGGGAGGTATAAACACAAGCCCGTTTAAATGGAGGCCCGCTCCCCTATTTGGCATCTACTAATTCCTGTAACTTCAGACTATCCTTCATTGTCTCTCTGTGTTAAGAGCTGTTGAGGGGAGGGCGCACTTGACTTTCAGTGTAAGAGCTGTTGAGGGGATGGCGTGCTTGACTTTATGTGACCTATCACTATTCTCTACAGAACTGCAGAGCAGGAAGTCAGTGGTTATGATTATTTGCCAAATGGGAAAAAAAATGGATGTACGCCATGGAAAATAAATCATTTCTCCTACTCCTTCTTTTAAACGGGTTAGGTTTTGTTTGTTTGTTTGTTGTTGTTTTATGGTTTTTGTCATCCACAGATTCTCTCTAAGCACCACATGGGTTTTGAACCTGCAAGTATAGAAAAAACACACTGAAGTCTGTGGTGTGAGATGTAGAATGAAAGGAACTCTGAGGTCAGCAATGAAGAAAACCTGAGGAAGGGTGGAGAAGCGTGTCCGAGTTTGTTTGTGATATGCTCACTAGTGGAGCATATACATATGGAAACAGTTATAGACTGAAATAAAATGAAAAATCTCATTCACACAAAGTTGTCTTTGTGCGAATGTGTCCCCTAGCTTTGTAAGAGACCATCCCTCCATCTCCCACAGAAGTTCCAAATGACAAAAGGTGGAGGTGTCAACTAGAATTGGAATCAGTTGTGTTGTTCAGAGGTACTGGGACAGAGGAACACTATCAACAGTCACTGGACTTTAGCATCTAGCCCGCAGAGGGAGGAAGAGAGAGGACTTGGCCCAGGATGTTAAGCCATGGTCATCAGAATACATCCCCTCTATCCATATCCCATTTTTAAATCAGTCTTCTAGCTACAGGTGACTGCAAAGGATTCTGGGAAATGAAGTTTAGCTATGTGTCCAGCTTTAAGGAACACTTGACGACCTCAACCACAAACACTGAGTGAGGAGAAATATTTTCAAAAACCTGGTGAGGCTCCTATGTAAGACTGAAAGAAAGGGAGGAATGTGAGAGAAGAACCAAAACAGCAGAAGGGTGTTTGAAGGAGTGGGATGAGTAGCGTTGTGTGGCCTCCATTCTATTGTGTCTAAAAATAACTCTGATCCATTCCCTCCTTCATGGATTGACTGTCCATGAGTGGGCATATTTGGAAAGAATGAGAACAAAGCGAATGTGTGGGCTACAGAAGGGATAATTTTGAAAATGTGCATGCTCCTTCTTTCAATTATTATTCCACTTGTCAGAATATGACTGACATTTCTTTTGGATTATCGCTTCCATGGCAGATTCTCGGCCTTCCTCCCAAAATATCAGTCTCCTTTCAAAGGGAATATTACCAATTGAAGACCCTAGTAGACAGCATAGCCAAGACTAAGACCCTGGTTATAAATGGAATTGTCATATGTTTTACAAATGGTGTCAAATATGAAACAAGAAGAATGTGGGCCCTAAACAGCTCAGGAACTGGCAAAAAAAAAAAATCTTCTTTTTAATCTCTGGTCTACTGGTACTCACCCTGTCTCACTAAATCCCCCCTAAGCCCTCAGTAAGGTTAATGTTTGTCCATTTATAGATAAGCAAGCAGAATTACCTGGAGGACATGGACAGGACTATGAATCGAAACTGCTGATAATATCAAGAAAAACAACCAAATAACTTCTTTTAGCGTGCCCTGGAGAAGACGCAGAACATCACCTAAGTTACTCTAACCTTGGAGGCAAGCAAGCTGTGGGTGAGGAACCAAACAGGAATATTGGAGGATGTAGAACACAAAGTAATTAGGAAAAGTAAATGATTTAGTCTTGTTTTTCTTAGCTGTCATACACCAAGGCCAGCATTTACTCATAAGCATTCTAACAAGTCTCAAATGTCCCTCCTCTTTCCCTGTGTTTATCTCAAGCCTATCTGTCTATCACTTACACCCCATGTAAGGTCATAAATTCGCCTTACATGGGCCCCTAAGAACTCCTAAAAGAGAGCGTATATTCATATGTTTTATAAACTTTACATCCTGGACTACTGTTTTCCAAGCCCTTACGTGAGAAGACAAGTTTCCTAGTTTGCCAATTCTAGAATTCAGAATCATCCATCCAAGATAGTCCTTACTCCTGGACAAGTCAAGATACTGCCTCCTTATAATAGTTCTGAAATCTTTACATTACCTACATCTTGTATGAGATGCTCTTCATTACCTTAAAAAGAGAAAGATTGACAGTATGTACTCTCTAGATTGAATGAAGAAAATGAAATAAAAGGAAAGCATGACTCCTAAAGTATGGGAAAGATTTTTATTGTGAATATAAAGGAGAATGCAGGCGGAGGGAAGAGTCTAGGCTAAACATGACCAGGAGACTAAACCAGACAACTAGAAGGATGGGGGGGGAGGGGCAGGGGGAGAGCAAGTGAGGAGCTGCCCACTAAGAGGGGCAGCCCCGACAGAGAGCAAGAAACCAGGATAGCCAAAATAACTGGGTTGAATAGGGATCAGGCTAGGGGAAGGAAGACAGAAGCCTGGTCCCTGGGAGAAGTTTAGTCAAAGGGCAGGGTGTGAAGTGTGAAGTGAGACTTGTCCTGGGTTTCAGACTTTACACAGATGTCACCCTTCTTCCCAGTTGGTCAAAGTCAATCACACTAGAAGCTGATGCTATTGTCAGTGGTAAGGATCCATCATGTCAGTGGGCTGTTATCACCCACAAAAGTTTGACGGGGTGGAGGGATCATCTCTAATACATTATTAAGAAGCTCAAGAAAGACTAGGTACCCTTAGAAATTAGCATACCCTCCCCTGGCCCGCACCACTCCTAAGACAAGAGGATGAAGGGAAACCAGGAGCAGAAGCTGAAATGAGACAGCACTGGGCTGAGCTGGGGCCATAGTCTCAAGAGCTGTGAAGCCGTGAATGCTGTGAATCACAACCCTAGACCGTTAACGCAAATGAGGCACTAAAGTAAATTAGCTGCAGAAATGTCAGAGTCTGAAACGAGACCACATCGGTAGGACAGACGTAGGGAAAAAGCTCACTGGGGTCAAATCTGAACTTTAAAAGAGGGAAAAAAAATGTAGCCATCGCCTCGCAGTCTTAAATTTACATTTCAGGGTTTTATTTCTTTAGCTGACCACCCATGATAAAGCTTGTCTGTCCCTGCTTCTCACGTTAGGGTGCTGAAATCGAGTGTCATCAGAGTGGATGACACAGGAGGGCATTTATCTCACAGGCTGCTGTGTTTCCGGCAAAGGATCTGCTCTGAGCTCACAGACAAATGGCACCTTGATGGACCTCTAGCAACACTACCTTTTACAAAAGCAGTGGTGGCTTCATGACTTCCCCAGGCATGGGCTCACGTCTAAACCTGCTGATCTTCCATAGCATACCTCTTCCATAGGCCTTTCCTGGTGGCACTGGGGGGTGGGGGTGGACGGGGTGAGGGGGTATGCTTTAGAGCTCGATCCTCTAGACTTTGGCAAGGACAGGGATGCAGTTCACTCTATCACTCCCTAGTCATAATCCCAGAGGTCTCTTCTTATGGTCAACAGTAAACCTCATCTGTAGACATACTCCAGGCTCTGGGCATTTCGTGTGTTTTTACTAAAAGGCTATTTGGAAGAAGTCTTAGCTAGGGTTTTAGTGCTGTGACAAATCGCCATGACAGCAGCAACTCTTATAAAGGAAAATAGTTAATTGGGGCTGGTTTACAGTGTCAGAGGATTAGACCATTAGCGTCATGGCAGAAAGCATGGCAGCATGCAGGCCTACATGGTGCTAGTAATGGCAAGAGCTCTACATCTTGACCCTCAGGCAGCCGAAGGAGACTATATACCACACTAGATACAGCTTCCGCATAAGAGACCTCAAAACTGACCCCCAGAATGACACATTTCTCCAAAAATGTCACGCCTCCTGATAGTATCACTGCCTATGTGCCAAGCATTAAAATATCCAGTCTATGCGAGCCATTTCTATTCAAACCATCATCAGAGATCATGAAGTTTTAACCAGCTTTTCATTTGAGGATAATTTTAACTTCACCAGGCAATTGTAAAGGCAGCACAGCAGGTATAGACACACCGTTTACCTAGGACTGTCTTTTGTTAACAGCCTCCATTTTCATGATGCACTTAGCAAAGCTGGAAAGCCCATACTAGTAACTCATTTTATGTTACGTCTAGGCTTGCTTTGAACTCACTACTGAAATGATCTACACGAGAGACAGCTATTGACAAGCACACTCTCGTTCAGCCAAGTAAAAGTTTTAGATTCCTTTTTCAGCCAAGAATGGGGTTTGTGCCTCGGAGAAGTCTCTTGGCACCCAAGCTCAGGGTTATAGAGTTTTTAATTTTTAAAGGCAAAAAACCACAAAGACCATAATTTACATCAGAGTTAGATGAGGGTCAGAGTAACCTTGAAACGTTTGTTCCTAAGCCTAGTAATTATTTCAGACATAACATGCAGATCATTTTTTGACTCATATCTTTTTAAATTACTTTAGGTTACTTTAATTATTTTGGTTAATATATCTGGGCCATCGTCAAGGCCACAGAAATCTCAAATGTATTGCCAAGGTTGATATGACCATTGAGGGAGGAGGGGTGGAGAGGGCTGGCAAGTGCCTGTGCAAACACAAAATGGAGTCAGAACAAGAACTCATTTCATGAGTTTCCCATTCACAATCCCTCTCGGTGCTAAAATCCAACCCAGGATACCAGATTCTGTCTAGCAGCCAAGGCTCATGGGCATCCTCTGGTCTATGACAACATCTCAGCCTTTGCTTGTTTCTCATGACTCTGACATCTTTTGAAGGGTGTGGGTCACAGAGTGTTCTTCAATTAAAGTTTCTCTGATCAAACAGACACACAAAACAACCAACCACTGGTTTGATTCCGCAATGCATAGCCTGCATATTTATTCTGTTTTGACATAGTGATCTGCAGTGTAAGTATGTTCCTCTCTAAGTTCTGTGACTTATTATTTTGTATTCAGTTTGTATGTGTATGGATATTATTATGGCTCTATCATCAGACTCTCTAGTACTCAAGGACATTTAACTGAGAGGAACGTATGTTCAAGTCTTGATTCAAATTCTGACTACATATTTACAATAATAGTTTGGACCTTGAGTAGATCCTTTAATTTCCATGAGTCCTGGAATATTCTTTTGAAAAAGAAAAGACAAGCACTGAGACCATGCTGCCTCTGTATGAACGGGATACACAGACTGTGGAGACTATGTAGCACCTGTGAGTGTTTGAGGATCTCAGCATCCCTCTGCATCCATTCTGTCACATGAAAGACTGTGTTTAAATATTATCCAGTGCCTGTTGTTCTTAATGCGATTGCATAGGCACTCCCATAGGGGAGATGGCTCCGTCGTGAAGTGCTTGCCTTGCAAGCATGAGGACCGGAGTTCAATTCCCAGAACCCACGTTTAAAAAAAAAAAAAATCTGAGCATTTTTCTATTCCAGGACAGGATTACTGACACCTCCCCGAAACATGTACAATGTTTGACATCCAAGATTGTCCTCTGTCTTCCACATGCATGTGTGTGCAGGTGCACATGCACTCTTGCAGGCAAGAGTATGTACACGCGTGCAGGTGCACACACTTATGACTGAAGCATCTTCTTAGCCCACAGTCCTCCCATACCCTGATGTCTTTCTTTCGTAGGACCAGGTCCTGTCTTCTGGCCACAGAGAAGGGTGTGACTACTGTGGGTCTCTGGTTGCTGGCTATAGCGTTAGGTTTCAGTCCATCCAGTAGGAGTCCTTCCTGTAATATTCCCTACTAGAAGAAAGGACACTTGAGGGCCTGTCGCCATACTTCTTAGTCTGTAAAGCCACAAGCATAAAATTAAGAAAACAGCACACAAGGAAGGCAGAGGTGGGGGCCAGAGGAAACCTCCTGTGGAACTCTCAGGCTTCGGTTTGGTCCTCTGATCCCAGCATTACTTCAGGTCTTTCCCATAGTTTTGTGACTTAAGCAAATTAATTAGCCCTTTTCTTTCTTTCTTTTTTTATTAGACATTTTCTTTATTTACATTTCAAAGGTTATCCCCCTTTCCTGGTTTTCCCTCTGAAAACCCCCTTACCCATCCCCCGCTACCCCTGCTCACCAACTCACCCACTTCCGCTTCCCTGCCCTGGCACTCTCATAGCCCTTTTCCTTAAACTAGTCCGCTTTTATGAAACAAAACTAAACAGATCTTTATAGATCTTGACTCAATCTTGGCATGAATGCCCTCTGTTTCCAAAACAAAATGTTCAAGGTTGCGTAATTGATAAGATAAAGAGGCTTATTTATTGATAGTTCTGGAAGGCCAAGAATGTGCTGGGGCTGTCCGATCAGCTTTGGGTGGGACTTCCCTCTTGTTTCATGCACTTAGGGGAAATGGGTGAAATGGGTGTGTGTAGTATGCTAATGTGTGGTAAGAAGACCCAACACACACACACACACACACACACACACACAAAACCTGCTCTCACAAAAACAATAATAAAATAAAATAAAATAAAACACACACAAACAAACAAAAAGCAAAACAACAAGAAGAAAAGCCCTTCTCCTCGGGAACTTCACTCGGTTCTTCACAAGGGTAGAGCCTCCATGACTCAGCGATTCTGCCACAATAGGAACTAAGCTTCTCTTCCACAGGTGGAGGTGACCCTGGATATCTTGTCCCATAGACCCTGTCTCTACTTCCTTCAACTATGGCTTGGTGGCATCAAAAACACCCCAGAACTGCCTCTCAAGTTAAATGTGCAAATGCCTGTGAGATTCACAGAATACTAACAAGGAAAAAATCGAAGGCCTGGGAGCAGTTTGGCAAGAGCATCTTGAGGAGAAATGGCAGGCTGCCCTTTACCCCAGTTATTCAAAGTGCTGACTCGGAGCTGAAGACATCTAGCCCTCACCCCACTCTGCCACTCAAGGGTTGAGTGACTTTGTGTCTTCCATGGAACTTCTCAGAACTTCATTTAATAAATGGGGCTGGGGGGGGATTGCTTTCTTTTAAAACTTTTGTGTGGATTCAAGAGAATGGTGACTGATTCCCACAAGCCATCTGAATTCACGGATGAAGTGTGTTCCTCGTGAAAAATGTACATAAGTGATCATGTGAAGCACACAACCATTCATAAAAGTCTCTGACCTAAAAAGAAGTCTAACCCAAATCTGTCCTTAAGCACTGTGATAAAGCAACCAATTAAACCACACTACAAGGAAGGAAAGAGATATCTGGGGTGTCAGACACTCTGAAAGACAAAAAAAAAAAAAATAACTTATTTTAGCAATAGATCAATGAAGAGAAGTAGGGGTTAGATGCATGTACCATGACCATCCTCTATCTTCCCATATGTTCAACCTAAAAGAGCACCAGAATGGGTCAGTTCACAAATGACCTGGGCTTATGTCCTGCCTCAGTTGCTGTCCCTAAACCTTAGTTTCAGAAGTCATATGAGTCAAGGAATGTCACATATGTATGAGATGTTATTTGCATTGCCTCCATTGATAATGGTTAACTATGTATGTATGTATGTTTGTGTGTCTGTGTCCCGGTGTCGGTGTGTGTCTTTATCTGTGTTTCTGTGTCTGTGTGTGTGTGTGTGTGTTTGTGTGTGTTTGTGTTTCTTCCACTCCTCATCCATCCTCAAGAATTTGAAGCTTTTCTGTAGCCTGCCCCTTTCCCTGTGTTGATTCTATGAAAATGTTTTGCTGAATGAATGCCCCGGGCTATTTGAAATGGAAACATGTGTAAGCAAAGTCCTTGACTGAGACTACTCTTGAAGCAAAGGAAGCATCGGTTACATGATAAATGAATACAAAAGCAATAAAATGGGGCTGGGGGGTTGGAGCATGCTTCCACATTTCCTAAGCCCACCTCCACTATTACCAGAGGTGTGGGTCAACCTCCTGCTCCCTGCACAGGAAATATAGAAATACTTTGAACAGACTCTGGTATCTTCTGGTTCTACACCAAGTTTTTGCCTTGAAGGGACAACTTCCTCCCTAAGGTGTGACTTGGGACTTGCTTGGGACCTGCCACAAGAAATCCCTGTCACACCCAAGTATCCTTCTGAAACACTTCCCTCCTTTCCTCTCCCATAGTTCCATGAGACACAATGCTGCTACTAGCTAGTGCTGGGCCACCACACCTCCCCATGGCTTTGTAATACTGTCTGTATCTTTTTACTTTTTTTGAAACTTATATTTATTGCCCCTGTTGATTTCAAATCAATGAATGTCATTCTGCTATTTTTTTACATATCTATATACATATCTCTACATATACATAGATATATTTTATACATAACTATCCTGAGTACATTGCCTGTTACGACCTCCTCTTTTTGTCCTCTCACCTTGCTGATCTTTTTCCTTTTCCTCTTCACAAGTAATACACCCTCTGCTTTCATACGTATATGCAAAAGGTCTTTTTAGGCCTCTTCTCCCCCATATGGTCTCTCTTCTGTTTTCATATTGTATAGTCACATATACACACATTATATATACATACATATATATATATATATATATATATATATCATTCATATGAGACAAAACATGAATTGTTTGAATTTCTGAGTGTAGTTTATTTGACTTAATATGAAGAGGTCAAGTTGTCCATACCTACTTACATAATATTCTTTTTAAAGTGTTTCTGACATTGTCTGCTTTGTGTGACCATCAGATTCCAATGGGACCCTGAATAATCCACAGGGTCCCTTAGTAAGATCTCTCACAATTTTCCAGACTATGTTTCTTTGCTTTAAAATGTGTTAAATTTCAAAGTCTTCCTTCCTAATCCTTGATACATTTTATTAGAAGAAATCCGTGGGATATAAACAAGAATAGAAGCATGGGAGGGGCAGATCAGAGCTTAAATCTGACTTCTGGCCTTATAAACGAACTAATATAGGAAATTTCAGAGGTGGTGACTCTTTCCAATGCAGTTCTTATGAGTAAATCAAAGACAGTAAGAAGAGAATTTTGTATGAAACCCCAAAGATGAGGACAAAGCTTGGTAGCATTGTACCCTCAGGAGAAGAAGAAAATGACCCTACCTGTGAACTGCTCTCCATGAATAAATTAATACCCTACTAGCTTGCTTCAGAAAGGTTAGAGCTTCGTTAGAGAGAAAGAAACTCATTCAAAGAGGCCTTTAGTATTGGGAAAGGCCTTGTTTCCATTGATTCTCTTAGCAAAACTAAGAAAGTGTAAGACAAATCATACACGGAGAAGATCTGTGGCAAAATGACATTCGGCATCTCACTCTTAGAAGCAGAAGTGCAACTGTAGCTACCAAGGTGCTCCAGAAGGCATGGCAGAGCTGAGTTCTTGAAGGAGATCTACAATGTGTGTGCTGACCCAGAGAGCATAGCACCTAGAACTTACCAGGAGGAGACTGAAACTAAGGACTCTACAAAGCTGCTCACAAACCCCAGCAAGTATTGGATGACTGGATCCAGGTGAACACAATCAGAACACAATCAACATCACTAGTCTGCTCACTAAGAACAGGGTACCAGCAGGAGGCAGTGTCTAAGAGTTTCAGGCTACCTACACTTTTAACACAGAGCCTCCAAAGGCCCTGCCAGAGCCTTACAAATATAGAGGCAGAAACTAGCAACCAACTATTGGACTGGGCGTGGGGTCCCCAATGGAGGAGCTGGAGGGTGGTTCGGAGGAGCTGAAGGGGTTTACAGCCCCATGGGAAGAACATGACTTCGGCCACCCAGACGCCCCAAGACTCCCAGGGATTGAACCATCAACCAAGGGGCACACATGGTTCCAGCCAAAAATGTGGCAGAGTAAGGCCTTGTCAGGCATCAGTGGGAGGAGTGGTCCTTGGTCAGGTAAAGGCTCAATAGAGGCCCCAACAAAGGAAAACAGAGAAGGGGGGGAGTTGGGAGTGTGTTGGGTGGAGGGGCATATACGTGGAGGCAAGGGGTGGGAGGAGGGGTTGGGGGTCTTTGGGGAGGGGGCAATCGGGTAAAGCTTTACAATTGACAATGTAAATGAAGATGATATTTAATAAAACAAAACAAAGCAAAACAAAAAACAAAAGCCAATTATACTACACAATGTGCCATTAAAAAAAAAAAAAAAAAAAAAAAAAAAAAAAGGTGTTGCAGGGAAAAGCCAGAATCCATATCTGACTACACAGAAGGCTTTCAACAGACTAAGGGAACTTTATAGCCAGCATCTGCCACCTGCTCTCTCATGCCTCCCACTGTCATAGCCTTGGGCAAGCCATCAATTGAGTGAGTCGATTAAAAGATAACTGGTAGAGAGTTGAAGAGAATATGAAGTACCTTATGATAGGTAGGAAGTAATTAGTCATAAGACTTGACCATGTAGACAACCTTGAGGCGGGCAGAGAGAAGCTTTAAACTAGTGGTGAGTTTAAATCGTGACATAAATGGAACTGGACTTTTTAATACTTGGAAGTGATTGGAAAAGTCTGCTGTCTCCAATCTTCTATCCAGTGGAAACTAAATGCAATTAAGGGAGTTTGAAGATGGTAAAAAAAAAAAAAATGCTATTTTTCTGATGCTATCAACCAGACACAGCCTGCTCCAATGAATTTACTCCATAGCATATTTGTGAAGAATTGTTGTTAATGTTATACAGAAGTGCTAAACAGACAAATGTTAAATTCATTGTATATTCTGATTACCAGAAAAAGTTCACCTTCTATGTTCTAACTTAAAACATGAAAAGGCTTTGTTCCATTAGATTGAATGTAGAACAATGGTTTTCTCAAGTGAGATTCAAGGTCAGAGATCTATTTTCCAGGATCTCGGACACCACAGTGGCCCAAAGCTTAAGAGAAGATTGTAAAAGTTTCCAGGTTTATTCACAGTGCTCACTGAGCCACTATCTGTCTGATCCACAAAAGCTGAGCTCACCAGTTGGTCCTTAGTAGAAAGACCCTCATAGTTTCTCTTCTCTTCTCTTCTCTTCTCTTCTCTTCTCTTCTCTTCTCTTCTCTTCTCTTCTCTTCTCTTCTCTTCTCTTCTCTTCTCTTCTCTTCTCTTTCTCCTCTCTCCTCTCCTCTCCTCTCCTCTCCTCTCCTCTCCTCTCCTCTCCTCTCCTCTCCTCTCCTCTCCTCTCCTCTCCTCTCCTCTCCTCTCCTCTCCTCTCCTCTCCTCTCCTCTCTTCTCCTCTCCTCTCCTTTCCTTTCTTTTCCTTTCATTTCATTCAAACTCTTAATCGAACTAAGGAAATATGTGACTCTGAATTCCACATAATCGTTTAGAAGTAACTCTAATCTGTGACCCTTCCTTTTGGAAACAACTCATAGTTGACTTTCCAAAACAATCCAGTTCTTTCCATCAAGACCAAAACACCCAGGTTTCTGTCTTTCTTTTTGGCTTCACTTTTGTCCCTGGGATTTTCTACAGTGAAATATTTCATATCCAAAACTCATATTAAGAGAATAAAGTCTTTTAGGATTAATCAAAACAGATAACACAAGCTGACATATTAGGAGACTTAATGAAATTAACAAGACAATCACTTGAGTACAGTCTGAGTAATTCAGGTGTCCTTGAGAAGACTCCCTCCCTAGTTTGGGTACACTCTGGGAACAGGTTAATGGCTTGGCTTGTGAATACAGACTTATAGAAGATTTAAGGGGGGAAAAAGCCAATACATTTTCACTGTAATCAACATTTCTCTTGCCAGTTATATCAGAGTGGTGTTGGGGATAAGAATGGAGATAGGAAGCAGTGTTCCTCTTTAACTACTTCTAAGACAGTGTTGGGCAAAACCTTCAGATGCAGAAAGCACAATGGGCTTGGAGTTTGAATGAGTCATGTCTTTGCCAGTCACTGTTCCTGCTGTTGTCCCCAGCTGTGTGGCTATATCTCTTTCATTGACAGTGGCCAAACAATTAAGAATCATATAACTCAAGGAGAAAGGGTTGTTTGTCATCTTTATGAGCATCTCTTATAGTATAGTTCACAAAACATTGCAATAAATCCTCTTACTTAGTGATGCTTAATATTTGAGGGTGACCATGTAAAACTATAGGAACTGTGGAAAATCTAGGAAATTTTGTAAAAAAAAAAAAGAAAGAAAGAAAGAAAAGCAAAGAAAGAAAGAAAAACAAACAAAAGTCCATAAGATACATAAATATAAATTATGTACAATATGAACAGGCTCATGGGCACTCTTCCAATTTTCCCAAAGATCAGTGATTCAGGTCCTCCTTGAAATGACAAGGTCCCACCCCTTCCAAGCACTTCTAGTTGCTTGAAGTAGTTTATATAAATATATAAGGTATCTGGTGATGGAACCTAGGCCCTCCTTATGCCTGGCAAGCACTGCATCACTCAACTATGGTCCTAGTGCTGTACAAACCTTTTTTAGGGTCCTTGAAGGAAAGTAGTTATACACCCTCTATTCCATGTCCTTCATCCCAGCATCCTTCCTTGCCTCTACCATTCAGGCTACAGGATATAAGAAGCACCATATCTTGGAATATCCATGCACACAGGCTAAGAGAAGGCCCTGTCTGATGCTTCTTGTTATATCAGAGGTGGATATTAGGCAGGGAGCTCGGATTTAGCATGGAGATGGAATTGTTCTCTTTCTACTAAATGTCATAAAGTTGGTTTTAGGACCAAATGCACAGTGTTTATAGAAATTAGTGGTGGCACACCACTAATAATGGTGATAATCTGAGCCTCTATCAGTGAGAACAACAAGAACAAAATTAACTCTCACAGGTTGAGAGATGTTGACTGGCATGGGGAAAGCATCGTTGCAACTGAACCAGAACAATTTAAGCACCCAGCTCACAACCCAGTGTCAGCTGGCTCAGGAAGGCTCAGAAAGGGCTAGAAGTCAGAGCTTTCACCTCAGAAAACTCAGTGAGATGGATTCTGAACTCTTCTTTATGGTGCCACGAAGGGGGAAGTGTGAGTATGCCCTGTTGTGTTGGTTTAATAATAGAGGTCACCTTGATACCTGGATAGCTTTTCATCGGATTTTCTCTCAAGTGGTAAGCTTAAGATCGGTGTATTTCTTCAGAGGAGCTGGGTGGAAAAAAAAATATGTTCAAATAATAGAGACTGCAAAACAGTGCAGCATCCCTAAACAAGGTTCTTTTCTCATTATTATAGCCCCTGTCACTATGATAATGGTGCCAAATGCAAAAATAGTTTGCCGTGTGTATCTTAGTTTTGTATGTGACTTTCGCAAAAGCCAAACAGCTGGCTTTTGAGAGGGTTGTTTGGTTGTTTGGTTAGTTAGTTGGTTGGTTGGTTAGTTGGCTGGTTTTTCCGTTAATTTTTTTTATATCCATGTCCTCTATATGAAGTCTGAAGTTCAGAAACACCAAGTGACTTCTCATAAAGTCTTTTCTCAAAGAGCAACAAAACTAGAATAACATTCCTGACATCACTGGATTTCAAACCTCTCGGAATTCTGACTATTTATATTATTTTTAATTCATTCATTCAACTCACACTAGCTGATATAGATTACCAAGTGCCAGGCACAATCCCAGGCACAAGATGTTCCCAGATGAAAAGACATCATTTTCTAGACATCCATTGCCTAATAAAATAAACAACCTTCCATCATGGCACTAAGCCATGTGCTTCAGGTTATCAGATACTACACTATCATGAAAAGTATCTGATAAGGAAGAATTCTTTATTTCTGATTGATTGTGGCCACTGAGGTGGGGGTAAATGTGCTCATGATAATATGTGCACACATCTACAGATACACAGATCTGTACACATGCATGGAGGCCAGAAGGGGCTAGGCGTCTTTCTTTATGACTGACTGTCATATTTCCTTGGCTCAGAGTCTGTCAGAGAACCTGGATAAGCTAGAAGCCAGTGCGACTCAGAGGCCCTCCTGCCTCTATCCTCCACAGGGCTGGTGTTAAGACAGACTGAAGACATACTCATTTCTTTTACTTGGGCTCTAATATCCAAATTCAGATCTTCAGGCCAACACCGAAAAATACATCTCTCTATCCCCTGTCTCAGTTTTATGAGAACCCCATAGGGAAACATCTAAAAACTTTCCTTGAACACAAAGGCCCTATATTAAAAAGTGTCTGCTTTTATTGGGCTAACATGCTAATACTCATCTTTAATTTGTCTATTCAGAAGCTGTCCCAAGCAGGGCTTATTAGCTTTGTATCTCTCTTTTGCCCAAGTTGATGTCCAGGCTACAGGTGAACTGTCTGGATCTAGTCTCAAAAATCCTTATTGTTCAGTTCACATTCTAGATTCCTAGATTTGTGTGCCTGGCCCCCTGTTTACCTGCAAGAAATTCCATCATCTAGCTTTTTGAACACCTAATTCTAGTTCTTTAAAGGTATGATCACGGACTAACTCCACATTAAGAGAGAAGCAAAGATAAAAGGTAGGTCGGAAAGGCTCCCCAAAAAGCTGAGGAAGATGATCTGTTTGTAGGGACACCCCAAGGAGAGAGGGGGGGTGAGTTTTGAATGATAATGTCTCTAGAGAGGAAACATACAGTCTAAAAAACCCCTGACTCATTCTAATCTCACCAATCTGAGGCTGTGTGGCTTTGGCAAATAATTGCTTCTTGCCTTGCTTCTGGGAAAGGTACTAGCCAACACTTCGAGTTACCCTGTAATCTATTATTATGGCAAAATAATTATCATTTTTACAGTATCTCGGCACTTAATTCAAGAAATCTTAGATCACCATATAGATCACCATATAAATACTTAGTGAGAGATGCTCCCTATCATCTGAGTGTTGTGCTCAGTGCAGTGGTCCTCCACCTTTCTCTCTGGTCCCCTGCAGGGAAGGAGCAACCTGTGGGTGCAGTGAACTCATTGCCACGTGTAGAAAAGCTAGAGAGAGAGAGAGAGAGAGAGAGAGAGAGAGAGAGAGAGAGAGAGAGAGAGTTGGGTGTTTACTCTTAGATTTATACCCAGAGCTCATCACTTTAACATTGCTTGAGGCCCATGTGAGACAGGTAGCTTCTTCCATGTAGTATTTTTTTTTTTGGTAAGGCTCTGAGGTTCAAGGACCACATACTCTTTCTTAGTCTTTAAATAGAAAGGTAAATAAAAATGCTTTTGTGTGATCCCAGGCACTGCTTTGGCTCTTGGCTTTTCTTTTTTGTTTTTCTTGTTTCCTTGTTGTTTTTGTGACCGGGTCTTGTATAATACAGTCTTGTTTCCAATTTGATAATTAGATGAAGGTGATCTTAATCCCTGATCCTGTTGCCTCAGCTTCCCAGAGGCTGGAATTACAGGCACGTGCCATCTTCCTCCTCCGCTCTTGGGTTTTCCTACATACTGCTCATCCTGTTATAATTCAGATTGGAGGGACACACAACGGATGGTGACATCATCCTGAGGCCCTGACAGGCACCAGCTACCACATTCACTATCACATACTGCCTTCCCTGAGAGTGTACATCTGGAGCTCCTTACCTTCTTATTGAGACTAAAGTCTTATTAGTGAAAGCACTTTATCCTGGGTAGGCGATCCTGGAATATTATGGAATGACTTAAGTAGCATAAATAATAATCCTTAGGGAGAGGATCAAGGAGGGAACTAGGAGCTATCTCCTTCAATCCTCTAACCTACCAAGGTTATCATATGACTTATCGTCCATAGCTAGAATCCCCAGTTCCCATACCCAAGACTCCTGACATTAACCTTGTAACCAAATGGGATCTAGGAGGCTGAAGATGACTTATGGAAAGCAGAACAGATGAGCAACTTTACTACTGACCTGGAGAAAGGAAATAAAACAACAGCAGTGCTTTTAAACAAAGAAGAATGCTTTCTAAATCAAGGCACATGGTCAGATTCAAATTTCAATACAGAGAAATACAGAGCTGCAGGTGAGGTCACCATACCTGTGATGGTTTGTATATGCTTAGCTCAGGGAGTGGCATTATTAGGAGGTGTAGCCTTGTTGGAGTAGGTGTATCATTGTTGCTGTGGGCTTTGAGACCCTCATCCTAGCTGCCTGGAAGTCAGTATTCTGCTAGCGGCCTTCAGATGAAATGTAAAACTCTCAGATCCTCTTGCACCATTCCTGCGGAGATGCTGCCATGTTCCCGTCTTGATGATAATGGACTGAACCTCTGAACCTGTAAGCCAGTCCCAATTAAATGTTGTCCTTTTAAGAGTTGCCTTGGTCATGGCATCTGTTCACAGCAGTAAAACCCTAACTAAGATCATACCCTACAGAAAGAGAAGATCTATGCTAGCTACACATTTAAAACTTGTCTTGAACTTACCAAGGGTCTGAGGTTATAAATCTAACTTGGGGAGACACAATATAAGCTGATAAGATTCTTTTAGAATCACATATGTAGAATACATAGGAATGTGAAGTGAATTCACATATATTATGCAAATCTACATACAGAAATATACAAGTATGTGAATTTTCATATGAATATATAGAGTGTGCAGGTATCAATTTGAGCAAATGGTACTATACTGTGTATGTATACTATGTATGGTCTATCACATATAGCTTATTTCACTGTATATAGTATCTCTTATGTTTTTATTTTTATTTTAAAATATTTAATACTTTTATAAAATTGCAGTGACCAGACATCCATAGCATGGTCACTAGCCAGATTTAACAAATGCAAGTCCATTCCATTTCCCACACGTGTATCCAGGTTCTGTCTTTTAAGATGAACAGATCCAGATTGTGGCAGTTAGGGGACTCCAAGGACCCCCAGACAAGGTTCACTGGTTATGTTTACTTCCTTATGTCAATAGAACCATAATCTACATTCCCTTCTAACATAGCTAGCCATGATCTTCCTCTCCAAACAGAACTCAGCTAGGGGCCAACAATGAAGTTTGTTTTGTGCATTACTACTGATTTCAAGGCACTTCAAAGACAAGAATAAGGTTTTGGTCTTATTGTTTGAATAAGCAAAAGGATTAGCTTTTAGACTTGGATCTGAAATAGGAAGTGGCTTGGAGCCTGACTAAAACAGTGTGCTAGTGTCACATGAAGATTTCACAATATAGACTTGCTTTGAAAGTCTTGATATACATTTACACTTTTTGACATTAATAAGTCTATGTCATCTGAGAAGCATTAAGTTATGCGACCCCTTGGCAACAGAAAGAAAATTAAGATTTGGAACACATTTATGGATCTGTCGCAGATCTAGGAGAGGGGCAGTCACATGCATTGTCTGTCAAGTTCTCGAAGCTGTTCTTCATTCTAAATAGTGAAGGCACAGATTCACCTTCATTTTGTAATATCTATGCAATGTATCCATAGATGTATCCAGAGTGCTAAAGTTGAATTGTAAATGTGATCGTGTTCGTAGCCACCTTGACAGGTTCTAACAGCTCTTGAGAGATGGGCCCCTGGGGTACCCTCAGAGGGAGTAAAACAGTGGGGTTAAAAGATGTGGAGAGACACATCTTAATTATGGTAGAACTGTAGTCCTGGGCTGTTGAAAGTAGAGTAAGCGAACCAAGCATTAGAACATGCATTTGCTGTTCTCAGCTTCCTGGCTGGGGGTGCAGTGTGAACAGCTGTCTCATGCTCCTGCTGCTGTGACTTCTACAGTGGACCATAACCTCAAACTACACTCTTTTGTAAGTGAGCCAAAACGCACTCCTTGTTCCTTGTGTTGCTTTTGATGGGATATTGTATAACAGCAATGAGAAGAGAAAGTAAGACTGAATGTCTCTTCAGATCCTGACGAAAAGAAAGGCTTGATTCTCCTTCAGCATAGAGGAAGGGTACAACAGAACATTTTTGCTTTCTGTCTTAGGAAGTGCCTGCATGACAGCAGTTGAGGCTCTGGGTTTAACTGTATGTGAATCAGAGGAGAAGGCTATGTGGGCCAAGAGTGGAAACAGAACAAGAAGGGTGGGGGTGCTGAGGGGGACGTGAGTTTGGGTCTCTAGCTGAGCATGACCACTCAGGAGCTCTGGGACATGGAAAGTCTCTATAGAAGACTGGAGCCACCTTCTTACACCGTATGAGACCTAATGTACAAGCTAGAAACCAGACTCTGGAACAGAAACCAACATCCTTAATCCCTTCCCCTTTTGAAGGATCAACTGATGAGGGTCACCGTTCCCATGTGTATTACTATAGATATACAATATACAGCAAAGAAGGAATTAAAAGGTTTGAATTGCATCTCTGAAGAACTACAATCCTTTTGATGATTAGACACAATTGAACCAGGCGATTAAACAGAGACAGAAGCAAGGAGGCTGGTCGTAAATGGTTAACTCTTTCCAAAGCCATCCAATTAAACAAAAGTGCCTATAGTCCACACTGGGCTACCTCCAGAACCTTCCGCTCTTCGTTCTGATGAGGTGCTTACCGATGTCCCATTTCCTGACTCAACACTGCTGATTTCCAGGCCCTTCGAAAATGAATGTAAAAATCCCATTTCCTTTCCTCGGGGGATTACGGCCTGCTCCTTTTTGAGCGGGAGCTTCTGGAATACATTGCTGGAAGGAAATGGACTTTTTCAGCAATTTTCATTACAATTCGCCCCTTGAAAAGTCCATTTTATCAAAACTGCTGTTTAATACTATTTTCTGTGCTCAGGTATGTTTCCCAAATGCACAGGCAGGAGGTACAGGAACCCAGGGGAGGCTGTGGTGGGGACAGAATTCCTTAAAGAGGACTTAGGTACTAAGATCCTCCATGCTTATGCCCCAATCCGGAACTGAGTAGATCGGCCTTTACTCTTCCAGGTGGGTAGAAGGGGGACACAGACTTGAAGCACCGAGTGTGCTGCTCACCAGTTGAATATTTAAGAGTAAATCATACACTCTTTTTGATTATATTATTATCATCATCATCATCATCATCATCATCATCATCATCCCTAAAATGGGCATAGGAATACCTCCCTCGCCTCTATCAAAGGGTTCTTGTCTAAATTAGGTTGGATCTATTCATACGAACTACTATGTAAATTAGTGCTCATACAATTAAAAAATAACTGAAAGTTATGTGTCCTAGTAAGAGCGCCTAAGAAATCACAACCAAAACACTGACAGCAGGATTCTAAGAGGGCTGTCAGATCTCTTGATGTGGAAATCTTCATCCCTTTCCCCTTGTGAATAAGCTTGAAAGTATGATAGGATGGTCGTTCTGCGGTATGTTAGGTACCTTTTCTGAGACTATAGCAAATACTTGAAAGGGATTATTTAAAAATAAAAATAAATTTGGACACCTAATTCAAGAGGTTTCTGTCTACAATGCTCCGCTCCTCTGATTTGTAGCATATGAGAGCATGTGTGATAGAAGCTGTTCGCCTCCTGGCATAGATGAAGCAGCGAACAAAACTGGTCCAGAGGGTTGGGTGTAACATTCTAAGACTCATCTCCTGGAGCCCGCTAAGCTGCACCTCTTAAGGTTTTCACACCATCCCAAAATAACTCCATCGGCTGCGGCTGCGGATCATGGTTAAATAATGCATGGACCTGTGGGGCTGGGGGTATTTCAAACATAGCACATCATTAGGTTATGATATAGATAAGCCTCCATTTGGCCAGACTGAAGAAAGGTTTTTATTGGGCACATTAAGCGTGTGCCGCAGGATAGCAACCTGAGGATGGTCTCTAATAGCTAGGATTAACTGGAAGCTATCCCCTCTCACAACCTCAAGGTACTGAAGTCTACAGACAACCTGAATAAACATGAAAAAAAACCAGCTAGTGCTCTAGAAGAAAATGCAGTTCAGCTAACTTGTTGATCTGACCTTTTAAGTCTTTATATAAAAATATGTTACTTTATGACAGCTTTTTAATTTATAAAAGCTATGAGGCAATAAATTAGGCAATATTTTGGCTGCTATGTTTGTGCTAATTTACTGCATAGCTATAGACAGCTAATACCTAATTGGCTATTCTGAAGTAATTTGTTGAAGTCCTCTGAAAGTCATTGTGCTATGATGGCAATGAGAAAAAATAGTGAAAACTATCAGAATCAATGTGTTAGAGACTAACACATTAGAAATTCACTAAACGATTGCAATCAAAGAGCCAATTATTCAAGAAAATCACTGAACTTCATACAACAGGGCCTCACGACATATTAACTTCCCCATCACCCTCTCTCTGGGCTATTGGTAGCATCAAAAGCCATCCACCTCACAATTGTGGTAGTTAGGAAAACTAGCAGCTGAGGGATTTCTGGAGAGAGAAAAGCGTTCAGAGCTTCCCAGAAACTTCATCTCTCCAGGAAACTGGCACTATTTGATTTGTTGGAAACTATGAATAGCTCTAGCTTTGGCCATTGTCTTCATTTGATCTAATCCAGAAGTCATTATTCTCTTGGAGAATAAGGATACCCACATGGATAGCTGTCAAACAGGAGCAGTGACAATTACAAAGATCTGTAGCTGCTACAGGAAGTGATGTCATTTGGAGCTACAAACAGGCTAAACAAAATGACCTATGGGATACCTATAGGGGCGTTTGAAGCATATGGATATTTTTAGGACTGTCTATAGTACTCAAAAGACATCTGAATTGATGGTTCTGATCCTTCTTCTCAACTATTCTGAGTCTATGAATTGGCAGAAAGTTAAGGCTGAGGAAGAATTATGGACTACTTGTCAGTATACCGAACATCACACACATACACACACACCCACACACACATGCATGCACACATGCACATACACACACACACACATACACACACATGCACATGCAAACCCACATGCACACACCCATGCGCGCTAAACATTAAGTTAATTATTTGAAGATTTCAGTGGCCACACATGACAAAAATCCAGACTTTATTTTTATTTTATACTTCCTTTTTGGCCAAAGGAAGTTAATAAGCACACAGTAACAGCCATCAGTAACAATCATGAAAGCCAAGAGAGAGTTAAAAATCTGATTCCCAGAGTTGGCCCAATGTCATGCAAAAATCTAGTTTCTTCTAACAAGAAAAAAAAGGTAAGAAATATAAAGAAATGGGAATTATGGGTTATACACAGAGGAAAAAAAACAGGCAATAGAGTCATCTCAGCGAAAGTACATCCACTGTACTTACCAGAAAAACATCAAAATAGTTATTACAAACAAATTTGAAGAAATAAAAGAAGTTGTATTTAGAAAATTAATGTAAACATAAGAGCAGGACATCTCTAAATTGGTTATCTGTAAAAAGATATATTATTATAAAGAACCAAATGGAAGTCTGGAGCTGATGCTGGAAATGGTGACACAGGCATGAAATCCCAGCACTGAGGAGGTAAAGGCAGGAAAACAACTGTCTTCATATCAAATCTATGGCCAGCCTGAACTGTGTGAGACCTTGTTTCACAATATCAAAAGTAACAAAGTTAACCAAAGTAGAAAATGATCTACAGGAACTTAATTGCATATTTGAACAAGCAAAAGCAAAGAATCAATAAGCTTAAAGACACATCGATACGGATTACTCAAACAAAGAACAAAACAAAAGAATAAAGGCAAAGCAATTGAATTTCAAAGACTCACAGGACCCAGGACTATGAGGCCCACAACACATACATCAAAACTAGGCAAAGGCATAAAAACCAAAGAAAAATGATGTTTCACACAAATATAGACATCTAAAAATCCTAATGACAACACAAACTTAATTCTCCAATGCACAAAAAGGGTCACATACCATGAGCAAACGAAATTTATACCAAAAATGTAAGGTTTGTGTAGTACATTTATCTATGTTGGGGTTTCTATTGCTGTGAAGAGACACCATGACCATGGAAACTCTTATCGAGGAAAATATTTTATTGAGGCTGGCTCACAGATCAGAGGTCTAGCGCATTATTGTCATCGCAGGAAGTATGATGGAATAGGTGAAAGTTCTACATCCGGATTGCAGGTAGCAAGAAAAGAGTAAGATTCTCTCTCACAAGGCCTGGCTTGAGCTTCTGAAATGTCAAGGCCCATCCCCAGTGGCATACTTCCTCCAACAAGGCCACACCTACTCGAACAAGGCCATATGCTTTTATTTTTTTCAAATAATTCCACTCCTTATGAGCCTATGGGAGGCGTTTTTATTCAAACTACTAAAATACTAAAAGCAACTAATGTGACATGTGACATAAATAGAACAAAATTAAAAAAAAAAAACAAAAACGTTATCCTGACAATAGAAAAAAATAGAAAAACTCAATGCCATTTTAGAATAAAGTCAAAACTCACTCAGGAAGAGTCACAGGGAGGGAGAGGTTTCAGCTAATACATCTGTGAAACAGTCATAACCAACAGCTAGCTAATGGTGAATAACTGAAAGTCCGTCCACCATGCCCATGGTACACGACATGACATGTATTCTCACCACTTCCACTGATGGTCAGACTGAACATTCTAAACAAGCTATTAAATAAACATTCGACAAAAGTCATCTACATTGAAAGGGAGATTATAGGTCTCAAAGGCTAACGACATAACAACAAAAGAAAAACACTAGTGTTGTGTGTCAACATCTGTAGGTTGCCCTTCTCTCCTAGGAAGAGAAATGAAAGGCTCCTGTGACATACAGGTTTACTCCAGGCTCTGTGTGGCTATTGCAATCATGAGGCAGGGCAGCTGACAGGGTACTTGGCCTACTGTCACTGTCATGAAATAAACAGAACTGGATCCATAGTACTGTTTATCTCTTCGCATTCAAAAGCACGTTTCTTTGCTCCAGATATATGAGTTGTTGTAGAGACAAGACCCAGGGAGACAGGCTTCTGTAATCCTCCAATGTTACATGTCACTATACAGAGTCCATGTGTTCTCACCCATAGAGGAAGATTACATCCTTGAATGAAAAAAAAAATCCAGGGCAGAACTTGAGTAACAGCCTCCAGCCCCAAGACAGAAGTCAATTCATTGTAATATCAAAAAGAACAAATATGAAAGAATAAAATCAATGAAAGAAGCATAAACCACACTAAAAAATAGAAAACATGAATGACTAAATTAATAAACATATAAATAAATGGAAAGATACCTCATGCAAATAGTTGGGAAAACATAATTGTAGAGATAGCAGTTTTAACTTTATTCCCAAGCTGATCTGCAGGTTTAATGCAAAATTCAACCTGGTGTTTTTATAGAAATTGACAAGTTCATCCTAAACTTTATGTGGATCTTCATGGACCTGACAATAGCCAAGAGCCTGAAAATGAAAGAAAGCAGTCTAAATAGTCACACTTTGGCAACAAAACATAACAAAATAACAAGGATCAGAAACAATGGCAGATATGAGTCAAAGGAGAAGAATCCAGAAGGACACCTTACATCTGTGTGAACTGACATTTCCCGGAGTGATAAAGAACAGCATCTTAACAAATTGTGCTGGGCAGTTAGATTTTCACATGTAAAAAAAATATAATAGGGCCTGTACTTAACACCCATCCTAAACATAAAACATCAGCCTAAATGCAAGGCCTAAAACAATGAAACACTTAGAATTAGACATAGGCTTTAGGTTTTATAGTCTTGGATTATGCAATGGATTCTTAGACATGACACAAAACATATAAATAAATAAATATATAAATAAATAAATAAATAAATAAACAAACCACACTGATAAAATTTACTGTTTGGTCTTCAAAAGATGGTATCAAAGAGCAACATTATTCACAGTGACCAAAAATTAGAAATATACATGCCCACCAGCTATTGAACAGATAAAAAGAATGTAATTTAAGTAATAGAATTTAAGTAATAGAATTTTTACTCTTATTCAGACACAAACTCTACATTTGATGGTATCACAATTATATCTCAATAAAACCGATAGTTAAAAGAAAAGCAAAACGGTCCAGGTATGAGACTCCAAAACTGTAATCTTTGGAAGGCCAAAGCAGGGAGATGTCTAGTGAAAAGACAGCCTAGGGTACATAGTAAGACCCAGTTGAGGGGAAAAAAAGGAAAATAAATAAAATATTTACATTAAAAGTTAAAATGAATTCATGCAATTTGTAGGTAAATGGTTAGATCTGGAAAATATCATCCTGGGTGAGTTAACCCAATCACAAAAGAATACACATGAAATGCAATCACTGATTAGTGGATATTAATGAGCCCAGAAGCCCTAAATACTTAAGGCACAATTAGCAAGTCAAATGATTCCAAGAAGAAGAAAGGAGAGGACCCTGGGCCTGAAAAGATTGGATCCAGTTTTTTAGACCCAGAACAGAGAAATCGTGGCGGGGAGATGATTGTGGAATGGTTGGGGGGAGAGGAATTATGGGACGTATGGTGGGGGGGAACTGGGAAAGGGGAAAGCCTTTGGAATGTAAACATAGAATATAGAAAATAAAAATTAAAAAAGAAAAAAGTTAAAAGTTAAAAAGGAAATTAACACTAGGTATGCTTATGTGAAAGTTTACCCAGTCTACCAATGATTAATGTTGTCGTCTGTTGCTGATCTTAACACGAATCTGAAAAATAAGGGCATTGAATATAGGCAGAAGAGGAAAACTTCAAAAGCCCTTACGAAGAAAAATTCGTGACTGTGGATGTTATAATTTCCCTGAGGAGTTACAACAAGGTCCTGCTACCAGATGATGAAACTGCACACCTCAAGAGGCCAGAATGACACTGGAAAAATGTTTATCAAGAGCCTGCTATGGGATTGTCACATTGCAAATCAGCTTCTGTAAAGCTTCTGAATGTCCTTGCTTGGGTTTCAGCTTAGATATTAAACACCACAAGTGGCTTCACTGGGCTCACCAGGACAGTGGATGGCATGGCATGTGCCTCTTTTGACCTTGCTATTCAATTCCTTCATAAACCTAGAGAAGTAAGGTTTCTGGTCCCATTCTACAGATGGTGAAACCAGTTGGGTCTCCTACCCAAATGTCTTAGTCAGGGTTTCTATTCCTACACAAAACATCATGACCAAGAAGCAAGTTGGGGAGGAAAGGCTTTATTCATCTTACAGTTCCAAACTGCTATTTATCACCAAAGGAGTTCAGGACTGGAACTCAAGCAGGTCAGGAAGCAGGAGCTGATGCAGAGGCCATGGAGGGATGTTTCTTACTGGCTTGCTCCCCCTGGCTTGCTCAGCCTGCTCTCTCTTATAGAACTCAAGAATACCAGCCCAGAGATGGTACCACCCACAAGGGGCCCTCACCTCTTGATGACTAATTGAGAAAATGCCCCACAGCTGGATCTCATGGAGGCACTTCCCCAACTGAAGCTCCTTTCTCTGTGATAATACCAGCCTGTGTCAAGTTGACACAGAACCAACCAGGTCACAAAGGCAATGTCTACTCATGAGTCTGGGTCTGAGACTCAAAGATGTGCTTTCTCTGCTGCTGTGTCTTCTTACTGTCATTACTGTAGGCTCTGTACATAGTGGAGATGGTGGTATGATTATAAGCATGGCCCACCGCCATGAGATTCACTTGTATTTGATTCAAATCTTAAAATGAAAGTAAGTTGTCCCCAAACACTGAGTAACTCCTATTAAAAGGAAAAGGTCTATGGTAATAGACCTGTTCTTTTGTTTTGGGAAGCATTATTACTGGGTGAGTCATGTTGGGTAATAACCCCACAACTCAGCAACTTAAAATTGTGTGTGTGTGTGTGTGTGTGTGTGTGTGTGTGTGTGTGTATGATTGAGAATCTACCACATCTTACTGGCCTTGGGGGATTTGAACTCCTGTCTTCAGGTTGAGCACAAGTCTGAGCTACATTTTTCCCTAGATTCCGGAGGCCAGTGGCTGCCTAAGGTTTGCTCTTTCTCATGGCAATCATAGAGAAGAAAGATACAAATAAAACAGGAAAATGCATAAATTCTCTCATCACCTTTGCCCATGTTCTATTGTCTTACATTAAGTGGGACAGAGAAATATGCTACAAGCTACACCACTCCTTGGAAACAGGACAGAAGCAGACTGTAGAGAGGAACTTCCACTTTCAGGCACTCAAAGGAAGACGACATCTACTTGTACTCTTTTGGTGTTATTAGATTCTAGGGCAATGCTTAGCAACTATTTACTCAAAGGATAAGTCCAGCTACTACTTAGCTAGCAGTTCATGCTTTCTTGGAATGTGCTATTGGATTAATGGTTCTTTACTAATATATCAGCTTGGCTGCTTTCATGCTGCAACAGCAAAGCTACCATAGAGACGGATGGAGGAATTTCTTGCAAAGTCTAAACATTTCCTAATCTTTTTCTCAACAGGCTTTCTAACCTCTTTTCCAAGCTGTTTGGTCCTTTGTGCGAGATTTAAAGATAACAAAGGAACAGATATAATAATATTTTCTTTTCTTTCTTTCTTTTCTTCTTTTTTCTTTGTTTTTTTTTTCAGTTTGACAAAAAAATCCTAGACATACCTATAAAGAGAATATTTCAATTCAGCAATTTTCTCCACCAGAAGTGTCCTGTGGGCATTTCTATTAGTCATTTGCTTCTTTTATTTTTTTAATGTATAAATTATTATTTTATTTTATAATTATGTGATGGGTGTTTTGCTTGCATATGGCTCTGTGCACCACATGTAGTCTCAGTGGAAGCCAGGAGAGGGTGGTGTATGCCCTAGCACTGAAGTTACTGTTGGTGTAAGCTCCCATATGGACGATGGGAATTAAACTTAGGTCCTCTAAAGAAGCAGCAAGTGACCAATCTCTCTAGACATATGGTATATTTTTATTATATTTAACTGATATAGTAGGGCCCAGCCCACTGTATACAGTAATATCCTTGGACTAGAGCAGGAGGGGCTGGGCTATGTAAGAAAGATAGCTGAGCAAGCCAATAAGAAGAATCTGCTTTAGTTCCTGCCTCCAAAGTCCTGTCTTAAGCTTCTGTTCTAACTTCACTTGGTGATGGACTGTGACCTGGGAGTTGTAAGTCAGCATAAAGCCATTCCAATTTTTTTTCCAGAAATAGAAAGCAAATTAGGAGAGCCTCCAAACTTTTCTTGCCAAGAAGCAGTAAAGTATATACTCGATTAGTCATATGCAACTCTGGAAAAGTGATACCAACATTTTCAGCCTCAACATCTTTATCAGTAGCATAGAAATGCATGATAATGGGTTGCCATGGGTAGCAAAAAGGCAACATGTATTGCTATATATTGACATATTGACATTATTTTCCTCCAGAAAATGAATGGTGAACTCCTAACTCAAAGTATCTCAGGCTGTGACTTGTTGCAAGATATTTGATTATACTGTGAACCCCAAGATTGTGTTGTTTACTGAAAACAAAACAAAACTGTTTCTTGTTGTGGAATGGCTCACCCTTAGCACACACCTGGCTGGAATACAGACAAACCCTTAGTACTTACCTTCAATCCTAAACAATAAAGGTAAATTAGATTGTAGAAGGAAGCACCCAAGTTAGAAAGTGATGTCTGATTAAGTGGCAAAGTGATGAATCAAAGATTTGACAAAATAGGACACTCCCAACATTCAGAAGAAGAGAGAAGAAAGTGAAGCTACTTGAAAGTCCATGCAGAGAGAGCGAATGAGAGAGAGAGAGAGAGAGAGAGAGAGAGAGAGAGAGAGAGAGAGAGAAGATGCAATTTTTACTGGGACAGTGGCAGAGAGACAGCTTGCATGGAGATAATAAGCTAGACATAGATGAAGACAGAATGAGCCAGAGAATGAGCAGGAGACAGAAGATTAGAACATATTGCCAAAGTCAGCTTGAGGTCGAGCAGCGCAATCCAGAAACCCAGAGAAGTGAAATCGAATCAGTCAACTTGGAGAGTAGTTTAGAGCCAAAACAGCTGAGTTAACCAGCTTCCAGGACTAGGCTGAGGTTAACAGATGGAAGGAGTAAGCCTCCGAGGTGACAATTGCAACAGGTGAGTAAAAGTTACTTTTACAGTGACTGATTTGAAAATAACACCATCCTAGAAGGATTTAGTTCAAATGAGGTTATACCAGAGTAAGGGAGTACTTTATTCTAATGTGACACAATGGCTTTTAAGAAGATGACACTGTGTAAATACAAACACCCAAGGAGAGTAGTGTGTATTTGTGAAAACAGAGATTTGACTGAGGCTACAAACCAAGGGATACCTATAGCTACCAGAAATTAGGAAGATGCAAGAAAGAATCCCCTCTTAGTGCTCCTGGGGAAGAACCCTGATTTTCTTATCATCAAACCCATAAAGAATTAAGTTATGTTACTTAAGTCGAATTGTTTTTTTTTTAAATGATGATCTTAAGATACTAAAGTACACATAAAGCTCTTAGAATAAAATCTGGCAGGTGATAACTCGGTGATTAATGTTAAAAATTAGTCTGTGTGTTTTTCCTTGCAGTTGCTATTTATCTTCCTAATAATTTTATAAAGGAGGTATATTAGTCCGTTCTTGTTGCTATAACAACAATGTCATAGGGCAAGCATGATTTAGAGAAGATTTGTCTCTCACAGTTCTAGAGGCTGGAAGTCAGGGATCAAGATATCAACATGGGTGGGTGAGTTCAGGTGAGGGTCCTCATCTTGGCTTGGAGATGGACACCTGTAGCATCCTCCCATGAGGATGGTGGAGAGAGAGCATGAACATATAAGCTTTTCTTGTCAGATCACTAATCTCATCCTGAAAGCCCCACCCCCATGAGCACTTCAACCCCAGTCACTTCCCATTAACTTCTCTTCCAAATGTAATCATAGCAGAAGTTGACTCTAATATATGACCATATGAATATTTGAATTTAATATGTAATACTCATCTTACGAGTTGGTTAACTACCCTTTTAGAAGTAAACTACATCTGAGTGAGAGACATACACGAAATAACATCTTGGAAGAAAATTCTGAAGGTCTCCAAACTTCCTCATGGGCAGCCATGCAAGGTCCTGTGGTCATAGTTATGTTTAGGCTCTAAAATAAGGAAGACTGAGTTCAGTTTCACATTCAGTCACTTACTGTCAGGCCACCATGGTTGGAGCTTCAGAAGCCTTCCACAAAAAATGGGTGATTACTATCCCCATGGAGTAGTTATTGTCATGAAGTAAGATGCATGAACTCTCAGTTGTAATTGACAGCCCAGGACTGAAGGGGTCATGCAAAGGAGTTGAGGCTTGCTACCATGAAGAGAGCCTATGAGAGACTTTGGTGAAGCATAGTTGCAGTAGAAGACCCTAGCATTTTGGAGATGCCAGAGCCACAGGATGCCTGCCAAGGAAAGCTGCTAACAGGGAGTGGAACAAACCCAGGTGAAAGAACCTCGTTGCAGTCAACAAAGATGAAAGAGGAGTTGGATATATGAAGACTGCTTTGCCATCAGACATGGAGATGCAGAGTTTGGACTTTTCCCAGCTATTTTCCTGTCTTGCTTGGGGGATTGCAGTTAAGTGATTGAATGAATCTCAGAAGAAACCTTGAACTTTGGACTTTTAACACTGTTGAGAATTTTATAGACTACAGGGACTTTTGAAGTTGGACTAAATGTATTTTACATTATGCTATGTTTAAATATGGCCCCTATAGACTCATGTTTGAATAAGACTATGGGGGCCAGGGAGTTGAATGTGATGGTTTGTATATGATTGGTCCAGGGAATGACCCTATTAGGAGGTGTGGTCTTGCTGGAGTAGGTGTGTCACTGTGGGTATGGGCTTAAGACCCTCACCCTAGTTTCCTGGAAGTCAGTCTTCTACTAGCAGCCTTCAGATGAAGATGTAGAATTCTCAGCTCCTCCTGCACCATGCCTGCCTGGATACTACCATGTTTCTGCCTTGATGACAATGGACTGAACCTCTGAGCCTGTAAGCCAGCCCCAATTAAATGTTGTCTTTTATAAAACTTGCATTGGTCATGGTGTCTGTTCACAGCAGTGAAACCCTAACTAAGACACAAGGCATGCGGTACAGCCTATGATAGTGATTATTAGGATATATTGCAGTAACTTCAATGACTGATAACTAAAGTATATGTGCTATGATTCCTTCATTTAAAAATGCTATAGAAGCATAAAATAGTATATACTGGTTAGTTTTCTAATGATGTAATGCATTTCTAAGACAAAATCAACTTAAAGAGAGGAAGGGTTATGCTGGTCAGTTTCAGATGTCTATCTCAGCCCATGTTTGCTAGGCCTTGTCACTTTGGTATCTATTGTTACATAAAGAGTAGCAATCCATCACAGTGAGAACACAGGAAGGGTAAGACTTGTTAATCTCATGAGGGCAGGAAGTAAACAGACAGGCAGGAACAGTAAGGGGCTAGGATCCTTTTTGGTGTAAATGAGAATGGCCCCCATAGATCATATATTTGATGCTTAGTCACCAGGGATTGGTACTATTTGAAAAGATTAGAAGGATTAAAAGGTGTGGCCTTCTTAGAGAAAGTGTGTTACTGGGGGTAAGCTTTAAGGATCCAAAAGCTCATGCCAAATAGCTCAATCTCTCTTCCTGCTGAAAGACCAAGATGTAGTGTCCAACTACTGCTCCACCATCTACCTGAGTTCTACATTTTTCTGCCATGATGATATGCACATGGCTATCATGTGGACTAAACCTCTGAAACTGTAAGCAAACTCCAAGTTAATGCTTTTTCTTATAATAGTTACTTAGGCCATAGTATCTCTTCATTGCAATAAAACAGTGTCTAAGATAGGTCCCAATAGCTCCTCCAATCATACATGCCTAGCGATCTCATATTTCCTTAGTACTAGCCTCCACCTGCTAATGGTTCTACCATCTCCCAATAATGGGGCTATGACCAAGTCTTCAAGTAATGTATATTTGGGGGGGTCACTCAAGATCCAAACTGTAGGTTGGAGACGTAGCTCAGTGGTAGAGCACTAGCCTGCCATATGAAATGGCCCTGAGTTTGATCCTCAATACTTCAAATAAGGAATTTCTTTTTTTAACATCTGTGGTGATTTGAATAGGAAATGTTCCCCATGGCTTCATGCATATGGAAGTGATAGAATGTGGAGGCTTGCTAGAGGAAGAGTGGTACTGAGGAAAGGCTTTGAGGATTTATAGCCTTGGTACTTCCTGTTTCCTGTGTGAAGATGAAGCTTCTTTGTCTTGCCACCAGCTGCCAAGCTGTCTCTGCCATTATGGACTCTAACTAACCCTCTGGAACTAGAAAGCAAACTGAACTCTTATTTTTTTCTGTAAGTTGTTTTTCCATCATGGAGTTTTAAAAATTACTAACAAAAGACCCAAACTATAGATGGGTATGTGTTATTTCTTGAAGAGCGATTTAGAGTGAGATACAACGGGTTCCAGCCCTGAAACCAATGCCCAGTTCCAGGAATGAGATAAGTTATTTAATCACTGCACAGGCAACGGATGGTTTCATCTTCATACAGGAAACAGGAAGTGGCAAGGCTACAAACCCTCAAGGGTTGACCTCAAGCAAGGCTACACCTCCAAAAACTTCCAAAGGCAAGAGATTACAGGGGACATTTGCTATTCAAATCACTAAGGATATTTTTTCTTTAAATCTTCATTTGCAGTGTTGAAGATCGAGATACATATATGTTACTTCTGTAAGTTTGTTTTCTATGCTGCCTGCTGTATTACCTTAGTGGGGGAGGGGATTTAGCTTATCTAGGTGTCAGTTGCTAGCTCAAAAGTAAAAATTTGGGTGATATGAGTTGCATAGAGTTGCCCCGAGGATTAAGTAATATATAGATGCTTAAGACATTTTTTGACACATAACAAGCACGTGATAAATAGCCATTACTGCATTGCAATTCCATATATAGTAGGAAGGCTAATTGGTTAATTTCCAGAAAGAAGACATAAAAATCTGCTACTAATTGTTCTCTTTAGGGGGTGAGAATGGATGGTAAAGGAGAAGAAAAAAAACTTCTACATTTACTTCGTTCCTTCTGTACCACAGAAAACAAACCAATTCCCAAGCAGTCATTTATCCCCTGTTCCATAGTAATTGGTAAGTAACAGAATCCTTAGTCTGTAATCCAGTACTGCAAGGATTACCTAGGTGCATGCTGGGTATTTCTGAGGTGCTGAATCATAGTGACACTGCACTGTTGCCTGTGCAGTGGTCTAGGTTCATTAAATATTTTATCTCATTCCTAGTACTAGGCATTGGTTTTGGGGCTAGAACCCATTGTATCTTACTCTAGATAGCTCCGGAAGGTAATGGCTCTGCTTTTCCAAGTGGCAAGCAAAAGTTAACTTATTTCCCAACTTGCCAATTACACAGCTAATGTAAGAGGGATCTGTCCGGCTCCCATGGCCATGGAAGTCTTAGTTTTCATTGGATCAGTTTCTTGTTCTTTGGATATTTGTATGCTCTGCTTCCAAATTTATTTTCAAAAACGCTTGTTCTACTAGCTTTATGGTTCTAGCTTGTGTCAACTGGTTTAACAGTTTCAAAAGAGGAGCAGAGTCACCAGCTCTGTGAATAATTAACTGGTTGCGTTTGATCTCTGCCCTAAAGTAGACCACTGAATTTGACTATTTGCTCTGAGAAGAAAGACAAGGAAAAAGCAATGTCTCTCTAAATGCACTCTTTTAATACCCAGTTAGACAAGAAGACAAGAGACACTCTAAGCTCCCATTGTCTGTTAGGCAAAGTCTCTGCCCAAGGTTACAAAGCTCAGCATAAGTTTGTTGAATCCAAGGAGACTGGAAGAGGTTTGGGAAATTAAACACTCTCAAGCTTAAGTCATTATTTGCTGTGTGACCTTGGGCGAAGTTACACAATTGCCTCTGTCAGCTTCCTTCTCGTTTGTAAATGAGAAGAATGGTGTCTACAATTACTAGCTAATATTCCACCATGATATGAACTCTTTAAATAGTTACCAAGCAGTCAAAATTGTGTACACTGCCGCAGCCAGCCTCTCTGGGTCCTACCTCTACAGACATATACTGGACTAGTTGTGCTGTTGGGATATCTGTAGGGGTCACCAAGGAAAAGTCAAGTGGTTAGGGAGGGAGGAGGAGAAGGGGGACACAGAATGGGTTTCAGTGAAGCATCTCTTTGCTAGATGGGATGGAAAAGAACCATCAATTCACAATCAGTGTCCTTTGCTTAGGCATCTGCATAGCCACAGAAAATCACCCTGGGCTTCTTACTATGGGTATCTTATCCTGCTTGGATTATGTTGTGGTTTGAACATTGTTTTCTTCCTGTTCTGTTGCTACGACAAATGCCATGAACGCTATGTTGGAGAGGAAAGAATTTACTTTGCCTTGCATGTCTAGGTCACCGTCCATCACTGGGAAAAGTCAGGGGAGGAAGCTGAAGGCAGGATTGCCTGCTGTTCTACACAGCATTACTTCCAAAGGAACTCACAGCCAAGAAAAACAGCAGATACCATGGAGAAATACTTTTCGATCGCTCTCTTATGGGTTTATGCTTAGCTAGTTTTCTGATATGGCCCAGGAAAACCTGCCTCAGGGTGACATTACTCGAGGTGGACTGGATCATCTTATACTAACTTACTATTAAGACAAACCCCACAGACATACTCACAGGCTAATCTGATCTAGGCAGTTCCTCAACCAACATTTTACTCTCATTTTACTCCAGTTTGTATCAAGTTGACAAAAGTAACTAAGACGATCCCTATCCTATTCCAGAAGAATGAAAGTAATACTTTAAGGGGTGGCTACAGAGGTCAAATGTGAAATCCACTGAGTCATAATTTGGAAGCACATCTTTTCATAAGTGAGCATTGTCTATACTGCTGGACACAAAGAAAAGCATCCCCGGCGTGTTCTTTCCTTAACCTCTTTGTGCTAGAGAATGTGTCCTACCATCTTTGTTGTTCACACATTAACTTCTGGCTTATTAACCAGCGTGCACTGTTGAAGCTTTCTCTGTTTCCTGATATTCTTAACTGCAGTGTTATGGAGATACTACATTTGTGGGGAGCTTTGGCATTTGAACTCACCCATACCCTTTACCCGGGAAACCTCCCAAACCTCTTTGTTCTCTAACATCAAACTCTTTGCCTTCCTACTAACTTAACTTTCCCCACCACTTAACTTTCTTCAGCCACAAGCCATGCTTTTATGCTTTCATTTCCTTTCCTCTGACACCCTCTCTCTCTCTCCACCACAATCCATCTGCAGATCTACACAGAGTCCATCCTGAACCTGCTGGTTTATTTCCCTGTTATTATCATCTCCTGTCATTATTAATTATGGAACTACTTAAAATGGCCCTCATTTCCATTCTTCATCCCTCACACCCCCAAAATACAACCAACCCAATTATAGAAACTATACTGAGCTTTTAAAATCACAAGCCAGATCAAGTTGTGCTTCCCGCCCCCCCCCCAAAGGATAGATTTCCATTTAGAGCATAATTCAAACATTTTGCTATCCCAGAACCCAAAGATTTATGTCACTGCCTGCAGTTACATTAATTCACCAATAAATGTATATTGTGTATATGAGACGTGCTGGCAATTGAGAAGGAAACAGTAGGCAGAAGTCCTTGTTCTTTCAGGGTAGGTGTTCTATCTCTTTAGCCACGATCCACAGAAGCATACTTGACTCTCTGCGTGCAGTCATAATACTATATATAAGATGAGTGGCTTAGCCAACCACATATGATAAAGTAGTAACAAATGCTTTATCCAGCATGACTGTTGCTAAGATGCTGACAACATGCTCTGATGTTTTCTCATGAAATTCTATTTCTACATTTTTTTTTAAAATGAAAATCTGTTTACAATTATTTGAGCCAGTCCTTTGTCTCAGTAAAACAAATCACAGTGCTCCTCAACCCTACCAGGTCTCCTGATACTGATGTTGTGACTACAGAAGAGGCATGTATACAGTGAGATTTTTTCCATTTTTCAGATAGTATGGAACTTTCGCGAAGAGGTGAGTTAGCACCTTTACCAGAAAGAGGTAGATTCTTAGTACATGGATATCTTTTCTTAGGTCAAGCTTTCCTCTACCCAGTTCACTTAAAGACCTTAGACACATTACATCAGGACACTGATGCTCCATCTTCTTGGGGCTCTTTTACTCCCCAAAATCATCTTGTTGCCCCTCTTCACCTTTAAGAATCTTAGCTTTAAAGTTGGGCAGTGGTGGCACATGCCTTTGATCCCAGACCTGAGGAGGCAGAGACAGGTGAATCTCTGTGAGTTTGAGACCAGCGTGATCTACATAATGGGTTCCAAGACAGCACAGCGAGGGCTGCACAGAGAAACCCTGTCTTGAAAACACAAAAACTAAGAAGCAACAACAAAATAATTAATCTTAGTTATAATATTATTTCATTGCCCGTCCTCAACAACTATCTCATGAAACGATCTTATTTTAATTTACTATGCAACATTTATCTTTTCCCCCACTCAGCTCATTATTCTGTCTCTTCCCTAGAATAGGTAGTTCATGTGACAGTGAGTCTTTGCCTGACCCTTTCAGATATCTGACCATAGCACTTAACATGACTGAACAAAAGTAGCTGCTGATGTACATCATCGAACAAAGAGGTGACCCGGAGGACACTTACTTTGTCAAAGTCAGGTAGCATGGAGATGTGTCAGTTAAAGCAACTCCCCCCTGAAGTAACAAAGGATTTGCAGGTAATGGTGGATCCAGCCTTTCTTTTAGTAGCCCCCTCTGTGTTACAGCTCAGTTGTGGTCCCCAAAGTTGGCATGTCACAGTTCTAATACTTAGCTTCTGAGATTGTGACCGCATTTGCACAAATTCTTTAAAGAAGTAATCAAAATTAAATGAGGTTATTAAGATAAGTTCTAATTTAGGATGACAGGTATCTTATTTAAAAAAAAAAGAGGAAATTAGACACAGACAGAGAGAAGATAGAGTGAAGAAGACACAGGCAAAGAAGTTGCTAAAACCATCCCTGAGAACCCCTTCATCTTGGGCTTTTAGCACTGGGGTGGTGGTGGTGAGGTGGGGTAGGGTTGGGGGGACAGATTCCTGTTATCTCTGGTGACTGGTTCTACCAGATAGAAGATGAATCATGAATCATTTTTGTTGTACCTTAAGTTGTCACATGGAGATGGCACTTCACTTAGGAGTAGTTTCGTAAAGTCACAATTACAAGTCCAGACCCATGATAGAATTAATATGTATTATTTCCTGCCCCAGTCAATATTTTTTCTTTCTTCCTTATTTAAAAATATGGATTTTTGGAAGTTCATTAAAACCTGCCAAATCAAGTGGTAACAAAAGTCTACTTTTCGTACTGTAAAATGAGGTAGACTGCCCTGACCGTCCTGATATTCCTTGAAACAAGGATACTTGCAGGATAGCTGAAGACATGGCAGCTGTGGCCCTCAGGCGTCCACCCAGAAGAGGAAAATTTACCTCAGTTATTTCCTTTAGGCAGCTGAATTCATAATCTAAAGGTTTCCAAGGCAAGAGATGAAACTTTACAGTGTCATTTAACTCTTTCCCCTTGCTATCTTGACTCAACGCTTGGGGGGAAGATTTTGCCTCTTGAATCTCTTTTGGATCTTCTAGCCTCACAAGTTCTAACTCTACACTTAAGGGACGTGGGGAATTACAGGAAGTCAGGACATGTTATCTCCAGGACCTGACCTCTGTGTTCCATGTAGTCATACTGTGTGGCCTAGATTCAGTACCACAGCCCTTTCAAGAAGCCTTCATGAAGCACTCTCTCCTTACCTGTAGGTTCTCTCGGCACTGAACTACTTCTCGTCTTCCAGCTAGAGCTTCTCAGGGCCTTTCCTCACCCTAGATTATGTTCAGAGTCTCTCAGAAAGAGCATTTAATGGTAATTTTCACCAATTTGCAAGTTTGTTTTTTTTTTTTTTTTACTCTTCTCCTTGACATGTCTTACCCACCACATCTTTATCCTTTTTCTCTTATCTCTGCATTCCACCACGACAATATGGACTTCACAACGTCCTGTGTAACTGACAACTGTGATGCATCTGCAGTTAGCTCAGCCACTTGCAAATATCCTTCAAAGGGTAAAACATCTGAAACAATCGTCAAATGCCTGTGACAAAACTCAGCATCCTCACGTTGGCATAATTGACAAATTGAATGCTTATTTAATATATTGTTAATATATACGTATATGTGATAAAAATCTAAAATGTACTTGCGATTTGAAATTCACATTTTACTGGGTATCCTATATTTTATCTGGTCGCTTTAATTCAATTCCATAAGGAAATTTCTTAGAATAAGGATTCTCAAACTTGAGCAATCTTAGACCCTCTGGAGTCTTATTAAACCAGATAGCTGAGTGCCACGCTGAGATTCTAGGACTTAGTAGATTTGAGCTAGGCCCGAGAACTAACCAGCAAATTTCCAGGTGACGTGAATCTTGCTTGCTCATGAGCCAAGTGTTGAGAACAGCTGTCCTAGAAAGATGGACAAAGTACACAGTTCATTGGAGTGTATCCAGTTTTAGAACTTGCATATGTTTCTTTTAGGTGGTGGTAAAATTCTATTTTCAGGTTGACCAGATTGAGGAATAGTGAGATGTGTGGTGCTGTGTGTGTGCCCAGGGTGAGGTAAGGTAGAGAGGCATTTCCAGAGAGAATTAACGAGGACCCTTTCTGAACATGGATTGCACTGTCTCGTGTACCAGAGTCTTGGGCTGAGTAATATGGGGATGAAGGGCAAGGGAGCCATGCATAAACCTTCATCTGATTCCTGATGGCAATGGGCAGAACTTGACTAGCCATAGCATGCTCCTGCCCCCATGTCTCCCTCACCATGATGGACTGTATCTCTTAAACTGTGAGCCAAACTATGAGCCAAAACAAATCCTTCCTTCTTTCCTTCTTTCCTTCTTTCCATCTTTTTTCTTCCCTCCCTCCCTCTCACTCCCTTCCTCTCCCTCTCTCCCTCCCTTCCCTCCCTTCCCTTCCTTCCTCTCCTTCCCTACCCCTCCCTCCCTCCCTCTCTTCCTCCCTCCCTCCCTCCCTCTCTCCCTTCCTTCCTTCCTTTGTTTCATGTCATATATTTGGTCACAATGAAAAGAGTAAATAATATCTATTAGAATAATTGTAGCATGGAGAGATTAAGAATAAACACCTCCAAGCACTTCCTGGCATTCTATGTAGGATTAAATGAGTTTACAAACATTCTACTTTTGGTAGAGCCTGGTGTTTTGGCACTCTATACAAGAGTGAACTTTTATTATCAATGATATCACCACAATGCCTTTGCCTCCAAATTAAAACTATGATAAAACTGTTGTTTCCCTGACCTTAATTTTCCTGGCCATACAAAGTTGCCAAGAAATGTGAAAATGATAGTATAATGAGTAGCTCCAGTTAAGAAAATAGGAAGTATGTGTATATTCGAAGTAATTAACGAAAATGATTTTAAAAATCATGATAATAACTACTGTGGAAAGTCTTTGGCTAATCTTCAAAAACTTAATCATAGAATCACCATATGGCCCACTGATTTTATTTTTACTGATATTCCCCAAAGAAAAGAGTACAGATCATGAATTCAGACAGATACCTATATGCTCATCAATAGTCATAGCATCATTTCGCTCAGCAGCCAAGAGATGGAAGTAGTCCAAATCTCCATCAATGCATGAATGAGTGAACAACATGTGTTATAAGCCATAGAGATGTGGTCCAGCCACAGAGAGGAATGAAGAACAAACACATAGTATACTACTGCTGAACTCTTGAGACATGCTAACTAGAATTCAGAAATGAAGGGCTGCGTATGGTATGATTCCATGAAAAATCCAGGCTAGGCATATCTGTAAAGATGGAGAATAGACTGGTAGTTTCCAGAACTAGAGAGAAGAGGGCTAGGGACCAGTTACAAAATGTATAAGGACTTTCCATTTGGACAGATGGAAGAGTTCCAAAACTACACAGTGATTGCTGTGCAGCATAGTGAATTATGTAATTTTCACTAAATTGGACATTTGGACTGGTTTAAATGGTGAATTTTACCCAACACATTTTACCTCTGTTAGAAAACAAGGTACAAAATAAACCCTTGTATGTAGAAAGCTTGGGTTTTGCTTGTTTGAATTTATGGGACCCTAGAAAGCCAGAGAAATGCACCATTTCCCTTGGGCCTTCCGGACCTCATGACTTCCTAGCTGCACAGTTGCAATCTGGGGCCTGGCTGTAGTGACTCCCCTCATGTGTGCCACTAGGGTGCATTGCCAATTCTTCCTCTGTGCCTAAGTTTTCTCCTTGTTAATATTTGATTATTTTAAGGAGCAGCAGGTATTTGCAAGTACATCATAGGCTCTTATGCTTCTAAGCTACTGTGGGCATAAGGCATACTCAGCAGGTGTCTGAAAAACAAACACAGTCATCCTTTTCATCCATGAGAAAGGGGTGCCACAGACACCCACATTTTATGATGCTCCCATCTCTTCTATAAATTTCCTAGCACCCCTCAACACACACACACACACACACACACACACACACACACACACCTGAGATACTTATACTAGCTAATACCATACAAATGCTATGCAAATTCTCATGCTATGTTATATGGGGATAATGACCAGAAGAAATCTTTGCAGCACAGAGACAATTATTTTTTCAAATAATTACAACGTGTGACTAGTTGAATCTCCAGATGTGTAAACCACAGAAATGGTCAGCGAGCTCATTCAGTCCATTGGTTTCAGGAGCCAACATAGTGAATACCTACAGCAAATTAGCCCAAACCAGTAGGCTTCAAGATCATAAATGTTTTATTTTATATTCTGTAGTGCTCAGGGTCAGGCACAGGTAACAGTAGATTAAATCCAAATGATCCGAAATGCTACCTGGCTTTCTTTCGGCCCCATAGGCAAGTCTGTATGCACGTTTTCCTACTCCTAGAAGAGGCTTTCCTGCTTTGGCTCATAGCTGCTTCCTCTATCTTCAAAACCAGTAGGTGGACCATCTGCTAATCTCATTATACCATTGGTTGCTCCCTAAATATCAAAGGCCAAAAGGTAGAAGAAGAAGTAAAAGGAGGAGGAGGAGGAGGAAGGAGAGAAAGGATAGGAAGGAGGAGAAAGGGGAGGGAAGGGGAAGGGGGAGGGAGAATGGATGGGGAAGGGGGAAGCAGCAGCCGCTAAATGTCAAATCGTAGCTATACAAAGCATTCTGTATATACAGACACTCAAATATCATTCAAAATGGAAGGAATGGAGTTCTAATGCACAATGTTAAGTATCAGCAGCCTCATTCTCCCATCTTCTTACAAGAACTCTTGAGAGGGCTCTAGGCAGGGTCATCTCATCTATAGCATCCACTTAGATAAGGTAATCACAGGGTCTGGGAATTTGTGGGTATCCTTTGATTTGCAGGAGAGAATTATTAGAACACCGCACTCACCTAGTCTTCAACATTGCCCTTAGAGTGGGGATTACAGCTCCGTTCGGGGACACCATGGGGGAAAATGGGATGAGGTGAGAGGACACAGCACTAGGAAACTTCTCCATTTTCTCAGCAATGTAATCATAATCCCAAATCCTCTAACCTTATCAAAAGGATTACAGTGAGGTTTAGATGTTTGCAAAACCGTCAGGTGAAATGCACAGTTCTGCCCAAATACTGGTTATGATTTTCTTTTTAAAAAAAAAAAAATCTTGTACCTTTCCTTTTTAAAATTTTCATTTTGTTCTTGTCCTGGGATGAAGAGGTAGGTATAGCAGGATGAGCAGTCTTCCTTGCAGTCCCTACTCCTAATGACCACGCATCTGTGTCTGGAGACAGAGTAAGCATTGCTACCTTTTGATTTCTTATTTACAGGGAGAGAGCTGGGGAGCTCTGGTTTTAAAATTTCACTGAGACATTTTTTTTCTATGATCTAAAGCAGCAGCAGGCTATGGAGAACTTGCTGGGATGTGGCACAAAGGGAAACACATTCGCAGTGTGTAAAATACAAGCACTGCTGTTCATTTGTAAGTATTTATTGAACGCTCACTATTTTCCAAGCACTATCACGCATGCTTGGATATACTGTGCCATAGACTCCGAACAGGATTGTTGCCCTTCATCCGGTGGGGAGAGACATACCACAAAGAGATACAAAAGTTGTATAAGTAGGTAATTATAATTGTTTAAAATTGGCATAAAGGGAATAAATAAAGTTCTGTGCTGGAATAATGGAGTGGGCAGGCGAGCACAGCAAAGTAGGATTATATTTATACTGAGACATGAAAGGCTTGAAGGAGAGCCAAGGCCTCTGCCATCCACAGGGAAGAAACCTGGGCATGCTTCAGGCTCTGTTTTGCACACACTGGGTCTTGCATTAATAAGTTGTCAGATCCATTTAGCGGATACTAACAAGTTTATTTCCCCTCCAATAAATGAATCAGAAGGAAGCAAATCAGGAGAGGTGACATTAGCGTACACCGTGCAAGACAGAATTGCTCAGTTTCCTTCCATTCCTACACATAGGTATGCGGGAAGGAGCAAGCATGCACAGTTTTATTTCTTCCTCGGGTCAGTAGTCAGGAAGGCTGAATGATGCTGCTCGAAGACAAAGAAAAAGGCCCTGGTGTGTTTAGGAAAATAAAGAGTGCCCTAGATGGACTTTATCCTTGCAATAAGAAGCCCACATGTAGGGAGATGAGCTTTTGCAGACCACCAGCCCACTGTAGGGAGCGAAGACATCATGCTATATACTACTGCAAGCTACTGATTGATAGGAGGTGTTGGATGGCACACTCTAATGCACACATTTTAAAAGAAGAATAATTTTGAATATCTAGCATGAATGCCTCTCTGTTGCTTGTCTAACTTCACAGATTGGATTCTAGAATCCACTGCCCCTGCTCTAATCAGCAAACGCTTTGGTAAACATTCAAGTGTCTGCAACAGAAGAATATTGGCGAACCACTAATTTTGGATCTTGCCACAACGTATGTGATCAGGTGGTAAATTGTGAAAACAGAAACGTAAACTTCAGTGAAGTATTTTTAAAAATCTGTCAGTGTGCAAGTATTTCTCAAACACTTGAGAATGTTATTAGTATTCCTAAAAACCTGCAGGCTTTTATAGAGGGTAACATGGCTGTTCTTATCAAGGTTGTATATAACCTTTACCCAGAAATGTCATATCAATGGTTATATCCTTCATACACACACACATACACACACACACACACAAACACACACACACACACACAAACACACATACACACACCATGAATTGTTGTGGCAAAAGGCATGTGGAATCATTCATTATTATAAATCATTGGAGACACTTCACATGATCAGCAAGAGAATTGACAACCAAGACATGACTGTGTTCCATAGCTCTTTAAGAATATAGTTTACCATAGATCTAGAAAGAGCAATTCTCAAATTCATCTGGAGCAACAAAAAACCCAGGATAGCTAAAACTATTCTCAACAATAAAAGGACTTCTGGGGGAATCAATATCCCTGACCTCAAGCAGTACTACAGAGCAATTGTGTTAAAAACTGCATGGTATTGGTACAGCAACAGGCAGGTAGATCAATGGAATAGGATTGAAGACCCAGAAATTAACCCACAGACTTATGGTCACTTGATCTTTGATAAAGGAGCGACAACCATCCGGTGGAAAAAAGATAGCCTTTTCAACAAATGGTGCTGGTTCAACTGGAGGTCAACATGCAGAAGAATGCGAATTGACCCACTCTTATCTCCTTGTACTAAGATCAACTCCAAGTGGATCAAGGACCTCCACATAAAACCAGACACACTGAAACTATTAGAAAAGAAACTTGGGAAGACCCTGGAGGACATGGGCACAGGGGTAAAGTTCCTGAACAGAACACCAATAGCTTATGCTCTAAGATCAAGAATGGACAAATGGGACCTCATAAAATTACAAAGTTTCTGTAAGGCAAAGGACACTGTCAGAAAGACAAAACGGCAACCAACAACGTGGGAAATGATCTTCACCAACCCCACATCCGACAGAGGGCTAATATCCAATATATACAAAGAACTCAAGAAGTTAGACCCCAAAGAACCAAATAACCCTATCAAAAAATGGGGCACAGAGCTAAACAAAGAATTTTCACCAGAAGAAATTCGGATGGCCGAGAAACACCTTAAGAGATGTTCAACATCATTAGTCATCAGGGAAATGCAAATCAAAACAACCCTGAGATTCCACCTCACTCCAGTCAGAATGGCTAAGATTAAAAACTCGAGAGACAACAAGTGCTGGCGAGGATGTGGAGAAAGAGGAACACTCCTCCACTGTTGGTGGGATTGCAAAATGGTAAAACCACTCTGGAAATCAGTGTGGCGGTTCCTCAGAAAATTGGGCATGCCACTCCCAGAGGACCCTGGCATACCACTCCTGGGCATATACCCAGAGGATTCCCCTGCATACAACAAAGACACATGCTCCACTATGTTTATAGCAGCCTTGTTTATAATAGCCAGAAATTGGAAGGAGCCCAGATATCCCTCAAAGGAGGAATGGATACAGAAAATGTGGTATATTTATACAATGGAGTACTACTCAGCAATTAAAAATAATGAATTCATGCAATTTGTAGGTAAATGGTTAGATCTGGAAACTATCATCCTAAGTGAGCTAACCCAATCACAAAAGAATACACATGAAATGCAATCACTGATAAGTGGATATTAATGAGCCCAGAAGCCCTAAATACTCAAGGCACAATTAGCAAGTCAAATGACTCTCAAGAAGAAAAAAAGGAGAGGACCCTGGGCCTGTAAAGATTGGATCCAGTATTGTAGACCCAGAACAGAGAAATCGTGGGGGGGGGGGAAAGAGTGGGGAATAGCATGGGGGGGGGAGAGGAATTATGGGACATATGGTGGGGGGTACCTGGGAAAGGGGAAAGCCTTTGGAATGTAAACAAAGAATATAGAAAATAAAAAAAATGATAAAAAAATAAATAAAAAAAAAAACATCACAATTATTCAAATTTTTCTTCTCCCAGACTGACATTGTGTACCTATTAAACATGAACTTCCCCCCCCCAAAAAAAAAAAAAAGAATATAGTTTACATTCTAATACAAAAGTTCTAACTTACTGATGAGAAAAAAAAAGTAATTGGGAAATACTAATAGCATGATGTAATCTTAGTATAAAGCCAAAGCCCAAACTGAAAGGTGTGTATGAGATGCAAATGCAGAAAAAGAAAAGAAAAGGAAAAGAAAAATCTAGAAGGGACACCAAGAAACACAGCCTGTGAGTGACCAGCAGAAGGGCTGTCTTGTTTACTTCAGACACATTGACGCTTGACTTTATTTTACATTAGGTACATGTTACTTCTGGTCATTTAAAACATGGTAACAAAATTATCTTAATAAAAGAGAAGTTCATGGGCAAGTTAAGCAGAAAAAGGCCAGGGAGCTAAGAAAAGGGTCACCCGTCGATGGATGGTGCTGTCAGTACTCAGGGCCTCACCCCTTAGATTATGTTCACTTTGAAGGAAGCTACTGGTATATATATATATGTGAGTAAATGATGTGTGTGTGTGTGTGTGTGTGTGTGTGTGTGTGTGTGTATGTGTTTGTGTGTGTGTGTGTGTGTGTAAGTGAAAAAAAGGACAGATAAGGACACCCATCTCTGAGTGTGCAATCCATGTCAGGGTTCCCTCTGGGGACTGGAATGCATACACGGACTGTCACCCTTGCATACCAGCTGATCTGTTACTTTCATTTTGCAAATGATGACTCATGCGCCTGAGTGGACCAACAAAGGGAGGGGTGCTGAGGTGACACCCCAAGCTGCATCCCCTGTAATACAGGAGTCTCAGCTCCTTCAAGACAGAAAAAGCCTTGAATCCTCACTGTCCTGGACCAACAGTGCTATTTTCAAGGCAAGCTGAGTTAAGGTCCTCAGAAAAGAGATTGCCTTTGGCATAGTAAAATGAAGACCAGTGCAGTTTGTCAGAAAGTCTGAGTATGTGTGTGCATGAATATGTGTGTGTGATGACCTATAATGTAGGTTATACATAATAATATATAACCTAGGTGGTTAATATCCATATCAGCATATCCATATGGGGAAGGGAAGGAGGAGTTACTAAGGAAATCATAGTACTTGTTTGCATGGCCATCTTCATCCTAAACTAGCCACACAAAATGATAACCCAGGGTTGAAGAGAACAAACCAAAACTGATCTGTAAACTGATAAGATCTCCACTCCTTAAACCCTCCCTAGAAAGCTTTCCAGGAATCCTCCTCCAACAAGGGTGGTACTGTGCGCCTATGCCTGGGGCCTGCATGGCTTGTCCTCACACTTTATTACGTGGTATAGCCTGTCTGTCTTCTTTCATGGGATGTGTGCATATACCTGGATCATTCTCTCCCTAGCTTCCTGCTATGCCTGGTCTGGCCTGGCAGGCCTCATGAATTCCTAAAGAGAACACCACTCTTGCCAGGAATGTCATTGGGCCCTTAGAGGAAAGCAGGGAGGCGGTGGCTTCCAGGGACGTTTCTCTTAAGACTGGGTAAGAACGGCTGAAAACAGTTCAGCCTCGGCCCAGAGAAAGAGGAAGAGATGAAGGAAGGGAGGCTGCAGGGAGAGCCGTAACGGTGGGTACCGAACTGAGCGAGCCACGGTGTAAACTGTGGACTGAAGAAATAATGATGCATCAGAGTGAGCTCTCGTGCATGAAGACACGGCACCAGACTTGATGCTCGAAGCTAGGCCCCGTGGTCCATGAGAATCGTCCGTGAATCTAAACATAAATGCAATTTTTGAGAATATATGTCAGTACAAAGAACAACCACCATTTAATGCTTCATGGATTTATGGACGAACATAACTCTGTCTGAAGTCTGACAAGAAAAGGACTCCCTTCGTATAGATTATGCATATCCAGTGAGATTTGAGAACATCCTTCTGGAATCTTTGATGTGCTGCCCAGGGACACAGCTGGGCAGCAAAAGGGAATGCACTCTCATAAGGAAAGAAAAGAAAAGAATATCCATGTCAAATGTGGCAATATTTGAAAGCAAACAGAAACATACATGCTTTTAAATGTTTTTTCCAAAATAAAAAAAAATACTTAGATGAATTTACTTTTTTTTTGTCCATTTACTCTCAGACTTGGTTTCTAATATTAAATATAATGATAAATCTTTCCAGTACTAAAACAAACACAAGAAAATAGGCTTGTAAATATTCTCTAAATCTCAGTCGCTTGTATTATACCTTAGTAATATATTACTATTATTGTTGCACAATTAATTTTGTAAATTATTCTCTCTGAAAATAAATTCTCCAACCCTTTCCTAGACAGTAGCTTGAATAAGGCTTTAGGATACATATAAGACTCCACAATTCCCTTCCTGTGTGCGTGTGTGTGTGTGTGTGTGTGTGTGTGCGTGCGCGCGCGCGTGCGCATGTGTACAAACCAATGCCTGATTGTGTGCATGTGTGGAGACCAAAGATTAATGCCAGATGTCTTCCTCCATTACTGTACACATTGGTTTTTAAGGCTCTCTCTCTGTGTCTGTCCCTTTCTCTGTCTCTGTCTCTCTCTGTCTCTCTCTCTGTCTCTCTCTCTCTGTTTCTGTCTCTCTCTCTCTCTCTCTCTCTCTCTCTCTCTCTCTCTCTCTCTGTGTGTGTGTGTGTGTGTGTGTGTGTGTGTGTGTGTGTGTGTTTCTTCCCCTCAAGCTTACCAACTTGGCTAGCTTGACCGGCTAGCAGGCTTCAGGAGTCTACCTGTAACACATTGGGTGTTACAGAGAGAAGATGGGTGCTGTTCCAACTAGCTTTGAAGTGGGTCCAGGTAATGGAAACTCAGCTGTTATGTTTTGCCAGCAAGCACTCTACCAAACGCACTGTGAGAACCTGAATTTCCCTTCCAAATCCTAGTTGTTATTGACAGGGTCTTCTATGGGTGTTCCATTTTGCCCTTACAACTGACAGTATGGTAGATATAGTCCAAATGTATTATTATATATTAATGTTTATGCTGATTCTTGTTAGTATTAAGTATGTAATGCTACACTGCTACAATGTCACATGCACAGAGGATTGTTTTATAAGTACAACTGAAATAGTACATTATATAGAAGGCAAAATCGCTTATTCCAGGAAGTATATAACTCTTCCCAGGTTCACAAGGTAATAAGCACAGGCCACAGCACATAAACACAGGGGACATCCAGGTCCTTTGACTATTAAAGTCCCAACCATAATTTGTGCACAGGTAGACCCTTGCCCTTCAGTGTAACACCCTGAGTTACAAAACCAAAAAAAAGAATGCACTGGATAGTAAGATAACCACACTAGGACTTGACTGCGTATTATATTTCCTAAAGGAAGTAGCCTAGAGTCAATCGTTATAGCCATCAATGACCACTCTTGAGGTTGTTATAGCAGGAGAAACTCAGCAAGGGCTTAGCAGCTGAACAAAACTCCCTCTTCCCCAATTCTGATTCCAAGACTGAAATTCCTGCTCTTCAGGTCTCCTCTAGCAGAGTGCACACATTTGCCTACTTTCCCACGCTGGGCACAGGCCTGAAGCTACACTCTTCGTTCTACCAATCCAAGCCCTGCATAGTGTTAACAGGACAGTCTCCAGCACTGACAGTCATTGACTGTCACAGACCCCGATACCTCCTAAAAGCCATCACTGTGTTCATCCTGTTCTAACATCACTGTGAGACGACAGAGGGTTTAGTTTAGCAAAGCCAGCCTCAATGCATCTGGCCACTCAGTCACTTACCGGCATGGGGAGGGAGGGTGGTCTCTGCCTTCCTTCCACTCTGAGACACAAAGGAACTCATGAATGAGTTGGAGAGGTTCGTGAGTACAAGCATTTGGAACAGAGGCATTTTGCGAATATTAAGGGTTCATTCATTTGCTCCCCAGTCTTCCTGCCTTGATGAATGTGTGTGCACTAGCTCCAAGGCACCTGATCTTTCTCCCTCTCTTCTGCCTCTTCCAAGACAGACATGTAGCATTCTCGGACTCATTAGCGGGGAGGGGGAAGAGTCTCTTTCACACACTACACATCTTTCCATGACTCCGTCACAGCTGTAATCAAATGCTTTCTGTGCTTGGTTGTCGTTGCTCACCTTGTCTATTTAAACGGAAGTGATTACAAATGTAGTTCACTGTTGTACGTTAGGTACACTATGGGAATTGAAGAGCCTCCTTGCTAAGGACTTAGTAAATAGCAGTTCTATTGCTGACTTCGTGATCTCTACCTTTTGTATTTATGTTTTGATCTGATTGTATGATAGGACTACAGGCTTCTCTGCAGTCAGCTTACAAACTAAATTAAATATGTATTCGTTGGCTTTCTTCCTCTACCTATCAACCATTAGCCCTTTACAGAGTCACTTTTATTATAACCTGTCCCATATGCATAATTTCTCCTTACAAACAAGTTTAGGGACTGGAGCATTTCATATTTTAAATATATATTTTAAAGTATATATATCATATAATATATACATATTATATAAAATTATGTATATATACATTTATGTATATATAAGTGTATATATATATATATATAATTTGGGTTCTAATTCCTAGTGAGAAACACACATGAAAATTATATCAGAATCAAAATGGAGTCACTTCTGTCAGTCCTAACAAAAGCCAGGAAGCCATGCCTAGTCATTACATGATTGACCAATAATCACTACAGCAAAAGGCTCTGCCAAAACCACAGGCTTACACAGAAGCCATGCAATCTTTTACCAGCAGAATTATGAGGGCAGCAGTGGGGCCACTGTCTGTTCAACTACTCTTGTTAACTACTGAGGTTAAGGGTTATTGTTTCTCAAAAGCCATGTCTTTAGGATGGGTCCTTTGGCCTAAATCTGTTTAAGCACACACACAGTTTAGCGTGACTTGATTGTTCCCACTATGATGGTCTGTTAACCCCAAGTAAGTATCATTCTTTAAGGAATCTCTGATTGCTGTTTTTTTGTCCCAGATACCAGGTCCGGCTCAACACCCTCCGGCCCTTCATAATGCTCAGAACCGTACCTCATTGGGATGGAGAATGCATTTCTTCTGCAGACAAATTGCTATATTTGTTTAATAAGCAGTTCCCCTAGTAAATTTAGTAAAAGGAAATAGAAGCCTTTTTTTTTGCTCCTATTCTGAGCCTGTTCATTTTAGAGGTCCTTTTAAAACACTTCTGAACATGTCATTTTCCTACATTAAGCAAGCTACGTCCACTGAGAAAAAAGTAGGAACAGCAGCCTCCATCAAATCCACCAAAGAAGTAGTGCCAATTCTGCATTTAGCTTTCCATTTCCAAACATCGTGTAATCAGAACTGTGAGACTAAAGACTGCTACAGCAGAGAGAAATGGGATCTTGCCACTTGGGCTCTTTTTTAACTTGAGTTCTACTTTGTGACATAAAAATTTCAGTCTGTTGACAAAGACTAGGGATTTGAACCTTTTGATACTGTTAATTTTGATAGGTAACTTCAGAGGCTGCGCTGATGAGCCTCTCAGGTGCCCTCTTAGATGACACATCTATTCTACGACCTGCAATGACCTGTGTCCCTTGTCATGCCAACAGTGCTATATGACAGGCATGATTGCTTTACCTGAGGCTATGAAGCCAGGTAAGTAAGGCTCAATGCAAGCTGCTGAACACAGATCTTCCCGTTGTAGATTCTATGGTAAGTGCATCTTCTGGCAACATTCACAATGATTTTGAAAACCGTGCATAGAATAGTTATATTTGCCATTGCTGGCCTGGATACATAGGTGTCCTATTTATCCTGAGACGGACATAAATGAATGCAGCGGCAACCCCTGCCAATTTGGAGAGGAATGTGCCAAGATGTCCTTAGAGGATCAATAGACCCATTGCTGGCCTGCCTTCCTCCCTCAACTCCCATGAAGCTTCAGGCTCTGTTTGCATCCATCAGCCCGATTCACAGACAGGCACCTAGCATGGCTGTCCTCTGAGAGGCTCCACCCAGCAGCTGACCAAAACAGACGCAGAGACCCATAACCAAATTAGACAGGGAGCTTAGGAAGGCTTGTGGAAGAGTTGGGGTAAAGATGGAGGAACCCAGAGTGGACAGGGACTCCACCGGAAGACCAACAGAATCAACTAACCTGAACTGTTGGGTTCTCCCAGAGACAGAACCACGGATATAGCCCCTTCCCCCTGCACATATATGGCAGATGTACAGCTCAGTCTTCATGTGGGTCCCCAAACAACTGGAACAGGGGCCTTATCATGACTCTGTTGCCCAGAAAGGGGGGAAGGAGACTTCTCTCTTCTCAGAGCTAACTGGGAGTAGTGAGGAGGCTGGACTGTGTGAAAGGGTACTAAAAGGAGAGGGGGCCTGCGATCAGGATAGAGAGTGAATAAATAAATAAAATTTAAAAAGAAAGAAAAAGAACCGAAAACCGTGTATTGAAAATGTGCGATCCTAAGATACTCTCTGTGAACACACAGACGGCATAAAGCAGTGGGTGATTAATTCCCACATGATAATAAATTTAAGAGTTTGGGCCACTAACCAGATCCAACAAACTATTCACTGAACAATTCAAGGATGACACCCACTAATATTATAGTAAGTTGAACTGCTTGAATTAATATTAAAAAAAAAATGTCAAAAGAAAGGATGTCTGTGTGGAGAAAGGAATGCAGTGAGCTCTAATAATAGGCGGTTTATTGGGAACCCTCATAACATTTTTCAAAAGGACCTGACAGCCTTCATTTTAATAAGACAGAGTGAAAAGGAGATGGCTTAAAAGATGTCATCAATCTTTTATTTAACTACGTACGGCCCTTCATTTTGAAGGAAATGATACAATTTCGAACTGGAACCGCCTTCTGAAGAAGAGGTGAAAGAAAAGTGATTTAACATACAACCGCCAATCAAATTAATGTTTCTACAATTTGCTGGGAAATGAAATACCTGTGGAGTATGTATCCTGATTCATAACCAAGAACAAAACATAACAAGAAGAGGAATAAAACAGTCAAGTTTGTCAGAGTCCTGATTTTTAAACAATTCGCAAATAAAATCTAATTTTCCAAACAAATCCATTGGATGAGTATAATCACGCTCAATTCTATATTAATTGTTTAAAAAAAAAAGTCTAGACAAGCACATGATATCAAGAGTCTTCAACACAGTGGATCCCATTTTAAGGAAAAAAAGAAAAAAGAAAACTAGTAGTCCTTAGAATTTTCTTAGCTTTCCATAGTATATGTCATATAAAATTAAAGTTTTGCTTCCAAAAAAATATGTTGTCATGTGGTTGTCCTTGTCCCGTGGTGCTAGAAGGGCCAGGAGCACCGCAGCTTCTAGAAGCTGAACCACTGAACCATTTTCATAAAAACTAAAAATTTTCTTCAAGATCTGGAATAAAGTCTTCTGCTAGACACTTTAGTGTTACAAAGTCATTTTAAATTAAATGCGGAATAAAAGCTACAAAAGTACAAGTTCTTTCAATACAAAAAGGTGTGTAGCTGAAGTTGTACGCTCTCTTGACATACATAAGCAGTCTCAATAAAATATTTGCTCGGGTAAGAAAATAGAATTTGTCTGGTTTCTTGTTGTACATGTTCCACGGGGTCTTGCTTATCCCTTCCAGAGCTTCAAAAAAACACTGGAATTAATATTTCTTTCCTTCAAAGAGTATCCATAATTCACAGTACAAAATAGTTCTATGCCTTATCCCCTAAAGAGAGACAAAAATTATTAATATACTTTTTTCCCCTAAAGTGCCAGATGTAGCCATTACCAGGGCATTAAGGTAAAAAAATGTTTTCCCCACAACACTGCAATCTTAAAAACCAAGAGATGACATGACACTGTATCTTAGAGCCCTAAACTGATATATTTTACTTTAGAACAGTGGTTCACAACCTAATCCTGTGACCCTTAAACACGGTTAGTTTCTCGTGTTGTAGTGACCCTCAACCATAGAATTATTTTGTTGTTCCTTCATAACTATAATTTTGCTAGTTATGATTCGTAATGTCAATCAATACCTGACATGGGTCATCCAAAAGGATCAGGACCTGCAGGTTGAGGACCACTGCCTTAGACTTTCTACCCCCTAAGAAAACTTCTGATGTGTTAGCTCTTCCTAAGTATGACATATTTGGCATTATTGCTACCCAGCAAAATTGCTGGCAGCACATTCCAGAAACCATCCTCTGAAACAGATCAACTTTCAAAGAGGAAGAATGCTACAGGTGGGGTGGATCTTAGGTGTTCTTCCTTTGGGGGCACTTCATGTATAACACAAGTCACCTGCTACACTCAGTATGATCTTTGAGGTCTGACGAAGAAGGCAAGGATAGGATAGAAGGGGGCTCCCTGCTCTTCCAGAGCTGCTGGGGACAGCCATTCTGATTCCTCCCCTCCTGGAGTCTACACAGTGGGCATCCATTTCCACTTTCATTAGCACAGATCTGTCAGACTAAGGTTTCCCTAAATAATAGCCTCTGTGCTTTTATCTTTCTCTGCTGTTCCATGGACAAGACCACATAACCAAATACCTATGAGCTCATTAAACATGGAAATCTGATCCACATTCCCAACTGGAAAATGGTTCTCCTCTAGTGTCCCAAACCAAGGGTAGTGTGTATGTAACTCATTTAACATTCAAACAACAAGGACTTGCTTGGTAAGCATTGTGAAAGGGGGGGGGGTCTATTTGATGCCTTTATAATTAATGAAAAGTTTTCATGCTGAGGTACTATGACGATCTAGGCTTTAAAAAAAAAAAAAAGTGATTTACAGATCCCCTAGCAAGAAGCCCAACCATGACTGTGGCTTCAGGACACTCAAGTAAGATTTTTTGTTCCAATTACTAAGAACTGGTTCCAGTGTTATAAAGAACGGCAGAAGCAGCAACGGCCTTTAACCGTGCTCGACTTTTGAGAGCAGCTGACAGATCACCCATAAGCACTCAGCAGTCAAAGGTCTGCCTGCAGTTCAGGCAACCGGGCGTAGCAGTCTTAAAGCCTTGTACTAAAGTGCATGAAAACTCAGCAGAAATTGCTACCTGTCCAGCCTGTTCACACGCCACCACCACCAACCTGTTTGGGGACTGTCATCAAATCTGTTCTGACCAGACGACGTGGTACCTGTGTCTGATGCTACCTACCACTCTTAAGAAAGGGCTCTGAATAGGATGTTCTCCAAGCCACAAAGGCATTGGGTACATATCGCAAGACTTTGTACCTTGAATTAAACTCCATACATCATGGATGGATGACGACGTAACCCTAATAGCAACCGTCTGGTGTGGAAGGGGGACCAGGGAAAGAAAAACAAACAAACAAACAAAAAAAAAAAAAAAAAAAAGGAAAATGAACCCTAGATCCAGCTTGGTTTTTAAAGGGTTACTTTCACCACTTAGCAAGGGGACAAAGGAGAGATTTAATTCTTGCCAGGGTAGCACTGGGTTGATTCCCTAGAGGATACTTTATGGGGTGGCACAAGCCAACCCCATCTGTGACCTGCAGATGAACAGGCCAAGCAGGTTTAATTAGATCAGAGACACAAAGGGCTATTGCCTCCCTTGATAACAAACACCACAGCTCCAAGAGTCCACAACAGCAGGCCAAAAACACAGGAGGCAGAATGGCACCTTAATTGAATCCTTTCCCTGGCTGGCCCTTGACAATGATTTACTTGTAATCGGGAAAAGTAACTGGGAGCCAAAAAGACTCCCGCTTAGAGCCAGCTTCCCAAGAGGAGGTACTTGGGGATAGGGAGGGGGGGGAGGTAGTAAAATCCGTTTGTAGCCCATGTAGCCTGAGTTTGCTAAAGTATTTGCTGCACTTAATACAGGGCTGTTTGGTTTCGGTCTGCTGCTCCCAGATCTTGTCGTTTCAGCAGCCCCGTGCCCTGGGAATCCCATAAAATAAATCACTCCAGCTTCAAGGATCCCAAGCACAACTCAGTGGCGGGGGAAGCAAACAAGCAGTTCTCCCGGCAGACCCGAAGCGGCTCCTCCCTAATCCTCTCTGGCCTTTGTACCCAGCGTCCTCAGAGCTGAGAGTAGGGAAGGATCCAGAGAGGCCTGAATGCAGGGGCAAATGTGCTCTGAGATTTCTCCCCCGCCACCCCCCCCCCCAAGCCTGCTTGTATACGAAGGGTTGAATTTGGTCCCAGATCTGTAAGGGTTGAAGTTGCAACCAAGTTCACACTTTACCCCACCTCAGAAAGGAAGGTGGACTGAGGGGGTCCCGAAGAAAAAGCATTCCATGGCCACCCACCAGCCAATCCTACCTGCTCCCTAAGTCCCTTAACTCCTCCCCCCCAGCCCCCCCCCCCCCCCGTCCAAAGCCGGCTGTGCATTTCACCAACTCTGCTTTTTCCAAAAGGCCCAGAAATACTAAATGGGGCCCAAGTGTAGGGGGTGGGGGCGGGGGTGGTGGTCTGGGTGGGAGAAAGGGGGTGTGGCCGCAGCAAAATGCTTTCTTTTGTAGCTCTGAGCCCAGGTCTAGTATCAGTGCACGGCCGAGTCTCCATTCTCCTCCTCGGAGCCTGACGCTGGGGGACGCAGGGGAGACGGTGTAGTCCGAGCCGGGTCGCTGTCGCCCTCATCCGGCTCAGCCGGGTGCAGGTGCGTGGCAAGCTCTTGCAGCACCGCCGCGCGTCCGATCTGGTCGTTGCGCCGCTTCTCCATGATCAAGTCCTCCAGGCTCTGGAACTCGAGAGTGTGGCTGCGCTGAGCCGAGAGCTGAATCTGCAAACGGTAGGGCTGCTTGCCGATGCGCAGCTCGCCACCGATCTTGAACTCACGTTTGCCATAGCGGCACCAGGCGGCAAAGCTCTCGGAGTTGCGCCAGCTGAGCTCCCGCTCCTTGGCGCCCACGTGGGCCAGTGCGTTGCGCACTACGGCGCTGGGGCTCAGTGGCTTGTAGCGATAAAGATCGTTGACCACACGGCCGCGCCGGCCCTGGCTCGCATCGGTCAGGAAGCTGTTGCTCACCTCCAGCCGGTGCAAATGCACCACTTGGAAATTGCCCACGTAGACAGCCCAGTGCGGGTATTGCGCCTGCGATACAAACTCCACCAGGTCACCCGGACTGCACTTGTTGAGCAAGTTCTCCGGTGTGTAGGTGCTCAGCGCCGCCGATCCCGGCGCAAAGCTTTTCTGATAGATGCACTCATCGCGATAAAACACCGAGCATTCCACCTCGTGCTGCCGCGGGTCGTAGGGCTGCGGCGGGGGCAGGGGAGGCCGGTCCCCCGAGTCGGACAAAGCTCCGCCATCAAGCCCCTGGGGCGGTGGCTGAGGTTCCACATCCTCGTCGTCATTGGAGAAAATATAAGAGACTCCGATGCGGGGCCCATCGTCTCGATCCACGCCGGTCGGGTCGGCCGTGGGAACTTCCTTATAACTTAGGTGGGTCAGTTTCTCCACCTGGTTGCCCATTACGCTGTGGACGCTCGTTCACAGGACTTCAAGAGGAGAAAGAGAAACCACCATCAGAGTCATTGGCACTGGTCCCCGGGCAGGGGCTAAAGCCACCTGTTGGTAGAGAAGACAAGGGAGATGTTTGTAGGTGCCAGTCCAGAAAAAGACGTTTGTTTCTGGAAAAAGAACGGGTAGGGGCCGAGCTCCTGGAGCCATTTTAGGGGAAGTCTGGGGGACGAGCTTCCTCGCGTTTCTACACCACTAAGGTCACGATCACTGGAGACATGGCCACTCCAGCTTTCCCCTTCCCCCCCAGCTATCACCTGGCCTCAGGCAAAGCCCATTGCATCAGCAGCTCCGACAGCTTCCGCCCGCGCCCTACCTGCCAACCCTGGGCAGGAGGAGGGGGGGAGGAAATAGAAACTTTATTCTAATTTCCTTCTCTTTCCTAACTTCCCCTCCCACTCCGGATCCTAACTAGCCCTTTGACGTCCTTCATGCCTGCACCCCCCCCCCCCAGGAACCCGCGAGGCTCCCTC